>JAGKPX010000015.1:0-680001 GCA_022609215.1 Alternaria triticina
GAGCGTGTCTTTTTATATAAGTAAAATCTATTATAGAATAAATATTAAAATATTATAAATAAAAAGATAGTAAAAAGAGATATTATAAGGTAATTTAAATAATCTCTTTCTACACTTATAGTTACTTACCTAGATAATAATTCTAGCTTTTACTACTTATAAGTTATAAGTAATTATATAGATAGTAGTTAGGTGTAGTAGAGCTACTATAATACTAATTACGTAACTATAAGCTATATAGCAAGAGCTGTGCTTCTAGAGAAAGTACCTATAGCTAGGGAACTGCTTTACGTCTGCAGAGATATGCTTAATTTAGACTTAGACGAGGAGGAGGAACCGCATCTATTGAGGTGTTGTCGCGCTAATCGGCCACGGAAGAAGGGTGAGACGCTCCTCGTCAAGGCCAGTGGCGCGTTCCTTACCATTCACGACTATGTCTCGGCGGTTCACCCCTGGTTGCTAAGTCGGCGTGAAGACATCTTTGGGGCAGAAGGCGACTTGATGAAGAACGAGCCTCTGGCCGTAGACACTAAGCTGATGGTTAGCTATGGCTTGCCGGACCAAGTGAACTTCGAAACAGTGGAAGATTGGCGAAAGAGCATGTCGGGAGAGACTGTGAAGATTGACCCGGCGGACTGGCGCTCCTCCGTCTTTCAGCGGCCTCTCGACTGGTCATTCATGGACGGGTTCAAAGGACCGACCCCATCGTGATACTCCCGACGGTCAGGGATGAACGTGGAGAGGGCAATGGAAATTATTGAGTCGAGCGAGCTACTATTCCATACTTCATTATAACACGATGTGATCGAGTATATGGTGAGTCACGTAAGAGTTGCAATCAACACGCTTCCACTGAGACAGTGCATTGAGATACTAGGTTGGCGAAGCTATTATCTGCGTCTCGCTACCTAAACCATGCTTGCGACCATCGCACATCAAGCTACCGGAGCCCTCACAATTTTGACGATAAAATCCTAATGCTTTGTGTCTGAGGCCTTGTAAGCCGGTGTGCTGTATGCCGGGTCCTGTCATCAACTGTGACACCCATCATACCGCCTCCAGACCCGCACGCTCCCAGCAAATACTCTACCATCTGAGCGGATGTAGCCTGTGCACCATCGTTGATAGTGCGAGCCAGACCTGCATCGACCAGCAACTGTGCCAGAAATCCCTGCTTCTACTTGAAAAGAATTTCTCCAATTTCAGGATTCAGCACCTCGTTACTATCGGCGCCAAGTATATGGCAGTCATGGATGGCAGTCACGGATGGCAAGGGCATACTAGCCAAGGATAATCTCAATGTCGATTCCAATCCCTTTTGGTCGCAGATCTCTGTGTTGGATGTCAGCAGCAATGGCTCCATGTACGACGAGTATATCTGGGTGGACCCTAAAGTTTGGGACACGGAACAACTAGCTTTTACTTGCTTACCCTCTTGCAATGTCAAGATTCCGCTGTGGACCTGGGCTACGAGCACACTGAACTATCCATTGATCACGGTCAGCGATGGCGAATGGACGAGCACCATCACGAAACCGCCCATGACGATATCGGAATGGGTGCTTGAGCCAGTGACACTGACTGGACAAGCTGTCAACCAGAAGCGCCAGGGCTTCGAGGCTTTTTGGCCCAAACCCGCGACAACACCCCACTGGCCTTCGGTGATCTACGCCGGTCCAGACGGTGAGCCGAACACGGTAGGGTCTCAGATATCCTTCCCACCGCCACCTCAATCTATCGGCCCCAATGCGCAGCCTCCGCCGACTGGCAGCTGGCCCAAGAGGCAGATTTAGCCTATCATCGGTCAGATCGAGGAGCCGCTGGTCAAAGAGTGTGGCTTCATGGACTGGGTTTGCTTCACCGGACCATGGATCTTCGGCGACAACAACACCATCTCGGATGGGGATAACGGCGATTTCGACGAGAACTGGGAAGACAACTGGGTCATATGTCCAATACCGACCATTTCCTCGTCTAGGTCGACCTCTTCCAAGACGTCGACGAAAACGACAACGACTAAAGACCCGCCGGAGCCTACGGCGTCTCCGCGCGAAGGCGATCCAATGCAGAATGAAGTCGACTGTTACGGTGGCCTGGATCAGAAGACGGAGCATACGCGCATGGACAGCGCCATCCACGACTTTTGCATTGCGATAGGTAGCTCGGGTGACGTCTTCAAAGAAAATTACTTCAAGTCGTTAACTTACACATTCTACCACAGCACGGGAACCGGTGTCCAAATCCTCATATCGCTCAGCGTCGACCCAGGCTGCCAGTTCAAGTATGACTACGACTTGTGTCACAAATACCTGGAGGTTCCTGTCAACAGCTGTCAATGTGGGGGTGTGAACGGGAAGCAGGGTGGGTTTCTAAATAATGACTGCTACGAGTGGAGGATTGATCCGCAAACGACGTTCTAATCGCAAACGACGTTCTCTAGCCGATTGCTCTGTCGCGAGCTTGTAACATGGGCTGTCTATGTTTCCTTTGTAGTATGCAATAGTCGATAGTTAACGAGGTGTTGAAGCCCTATGGGTATTCGAATCGATCGCCTGCGTGCAATCGCCGGCCGAGGAGCGCATACTTTATATGCAAAGCGACGGTTTGTACCTATCTCATGCTCAGTTTTACGTGCTCGTGCCATTCCTACCGTCTGTACCTTACCATTGGCTCATCCCATCATTCACATGAGCGACTATCTGCGATCTAGCTCTACTCGAAGTCTTCGTCAAGGTAGGGAGTCGCAATTCTTTCGAGGTTACCTGCACCAGAAAACTCTTGAGTAAGAGTGCAGCGCGAGACGAAGTTGAGATGATCCATACGATTCCGCAAACCCCGCAGGCGCACCGCACCAACTGGTAGTACCCGTAGCGAGGCTGTAGACGGGTTCTCAAGCATATAAATCGACATTGGTGTATGCAGTAACCCCAGCGAATACATATGCCACTCATCTACCATGAGTCTGGGTGAAACTGCGGCCATCTTCAGCGAATAGTGTTTACAGTCTCAAGAGAGAGCCGGCTTACTTAATTTCGGGCATGGCCGCAGCTTCGAGACGGGCACGTTTCCGGTGAGCGAGAAAACTTCAGTAAATGATCTTTTGTACAAGGTGATCTCCATTCAGCTATTTACCGCTGTAATATCGGTGATTCTCAAACCCAAAAGTACAAAAGTCTCGCATACTTCAATACGATAGTAGTACACCTAATACAGGCAGCAGCCAAAGAAGAAGCGAGCGACAGTCTGAATCCAACGAGCACTTCGTGTGTGGACTGGGTAACAACTTCAGTAAAGGAATGACAAAAGTGCCTCCTCCCAAGGCACATGATACGACCTCAAAAAACGTCCAAGCTGTGGTAAAGAGAAGAAGATGTTGACTATATGGACATTGCTTGGAAAAAAAGGGCTCTCAAAATGACACGCAGTCGCGTAGCAACGAAAGTTGGACAGCGCGAAGAGACAAAGGAACTGTGTCGAGTGCTTCGTAAACTCGCTGTCATTGGCGCACCTCCCGGTAGGAACACCGCCAACGCCATGCTGCGAAAGACGTGCTTAAACTTTGTAATCAAATGCGCAATTTAATAAATATGTGCGGGACAATTGTCACCATGCTGCCTAGGGGTCCACTGGACTGTTCGCTCGGAGAGTTGGGTCTGGGTCGGGTGTCGTGGCAGGCTTTGCTTTGGGCGTAGGATCCGGATCCGGACTAATCGCGTCCTTCTGCGCCTTGGGAGTTTCGATGACAAAGTCAGTTACATCATCGCCGGGTTCTTCGGGAAAGAGGACTGGCGGTGTGAGCGACGTGGATGCGACTGCAGGTACGTCGAGGCTACCCTCATATTCCTCCGCCGCACGCTCTTCTGTGATCATCGGAGGCGGAGAGGAAGGTAGGGTTGAATCCGGCTGCCCAGGGTCTTCGACAGAGATGACGCTGCCTCTGCTGTTCGTTCGCATCATTTCAATTCCAAGCTTCGACGTAGACTTAGGTCTTGACCTTGGACTCCGAGTGCGCACTGGAGCATGACCTAACTCATCGTCTTCATCGTCCCCAGACTCTGCCGACTCGTGTTTGCGTGTCTCCAAAATGCGACGTTTGGCGCCGACTTGCTCTGTCGATCTCTGGCGGCGGATCGTTGCCTCCTCGAGAACGGCAGGCGCGGAGTCCCCGTGGGGCAGGTCAGGTGCGCCAACACGATTGGGAACAGCTGCTTTCGCATCGGCATTAGCTGCATCATCGCAGATCCCTAAGCCACTCATAGCTCGTGCGATGTCGCGCTCCCGCCAATCGTCAGCGTTGTGGATTCTAACTGGCATATCCTCGCCTGCACGACTGTCGTTGTCACCGAAGAAGCTAGAACTAATAGAGTCTTCGCGGCTCGAACCTCGGTAACTGGCAGAAGGGACGGGTGGATAACCCGAAGAATTTGAGGTGGTGGGGCTGTCCTCCTGGCGCGAGGACTCTTGTCGAAGCCCAGAGGGCATCATCGATGGGTACAACTGGTTTGGCGTCCAGCCTGGCGGGGGTGCTTTCCATTGGCACAGTCTGCTCAACGTGTCTGTAAGCTTCGCCACAGTAGGAGGCTTTTCGATAAGTGCATCGAAGTAGTGAGGCGCCTGCAGTTCCTTCAGGTATCCAGTAACGGCGACAATCGGAGTATGCGTATTGGCGTTCTTGGTGTCTCGGATCATGCGAGCGACATCTGCACCGTTGACCTGAGGGAGGCGGAACTCCATCATGATTACATCAAATTTGACCTCGCCCATCGCATATCGTATAGCTTCTGAGCCATTGGTAACGGTCAAAGTGCGACAGCGCAACTTCTCAAGCAGCTTCTCCATGACAAGCCGTGACACCGGGTGGTCCTCGCAGATCAATACGTCTAATGGTCGGAAGAAGGGACCGTCGCCAAAGCTGATCTGCGAGAGTCTTCGAGAGCTCTGACGTCGTCGCTGGACACGAAGCAGCGCTTTCGCACGAGAGTCTTCCGTGTCAGACGATGATGGAGACACATCAAGCACTTGACTCCGGCGCTTGTAGTGGCCAGGTAGGAGATCGCGCACAACATCGTCCTCTTGAGACCCAAGCGTTTGGGACCGAGCGCGTGGCGAAGAAGCATTCGTTTGTGCCGAAGACTGTCGTTGTCCAGTGACGGGCTTCTCTTGAGAAGCCACGGGGGGTGCCGACGGTGTCTTTGATAGCCTGTTTGGTGAGACAGCTTCTGGCGATGGTCGCAAGCCTGACACACGGGAAGGATCGAAAAAGCTTCCAGGCTGTAGCGAGGACGGGTTGCTAGTCGAATGTGACAACGTAGACGAGCTACTAGACGTCTTGCGGCGGTCATGTTGTCCCGTGCTGAACTGTACGAGCAGAGGAGATGAGGGTTGTGAACCACGACTTGGCGAAGAATGTGGCCCGCTCATCGAGGGAGAAGAGGGCCGTCCGCTGGCTCTATTACTGGATAGCGTACGTTTGAGCGGGCCGGGTAGCATTGGGCTGTTCTCCAGCGATGGCGAAGGCGACGTGACACTGGGCGACTGCAGTGGGGGTGCGGGCTTGTTTTGTGGAAGCATGGCTTCTGCACGCAACTTCTGGATGACGTCCTTATTTGCCTTCTCCAGAACAGGTAAGTTCTTGTAGCTGAAATTACCAAAGTCGTCAGTTGCCATTGGTTCACTGAGTCTCCTAGACCGGCCTTCCCGCACATGAGCTGGGATATGGAGAGGGATCAGTCCTCGCTTCATAGTTGAGACGGTCACCTGAGAGCGTACTCTAGACAAAGCATCGTGTGGTCGGTCAGGATAATCGGTACTTGGGGTTCCTGCCGGTGTAGTAGCTTGGTCTTCAAACTCGGGACTGAAGTTTGCCATGGCGGCTCCTCTGGTGTCGAAATATTCCGTGTCCTCTGGATTTTCAGGTGCAGGAATGAAAGATGCTTCGTCATCCCGCAAGGTCTCCCAGTTGACGTCTGCAAACCACGGATGGCTGCGGATTTCCTCTCCACCACTGGCGTATTTGTCGTCCTTGTTCGCTCCAAGACGTTGTGCAGGATCAGAGCACATTAACCGATTCATCAGATCCTTCGCATCGTCTGATATGTCGTATAGCTCATCATCATCTTCTGGCCAGTCGATTCTCCGCGCGAGAATGTTCGAAAACACCTCATCGGGCGTATCCGCGTGGAATGGAGGATATCCATACAAAGATTCGAAGAGGATGCAGCCTAAAGACCACCAGTCACTGACTTCATCCTGGCCATTACCGGCGATAGTTTCAGGGGCAAGATAGTCCGGTGTACCGACGAACTTGCGATCGCTATCTTCTGGGTCGAACAGAGCCATGGGTGGCGGCGGCATTGCTGACGACGAGGGCGCCAACGCAGTGTTCTGAGCTACTGCAGAGTGACTAAGAGAAGTTGTAGCAGGGTAGAGGTCGGGAGAACCATCGTCGCTGTAGGCCTCCTCTTCTATCGGTGACCGTCCGCGAGGTTGACTAAAAGAGTCCTCAGCTATACTAAAGCGACGGAACATGGCTTGTAGCGCATCACTATCTTGACTGTCGCTCCGAGTGCCCGAAGTCCGCCTTGAAGGCTCACGACTTTGTTGGGAACCGTCTCGATTAAGGCTAAAGTACGACGGTTGACCGATGTCTCCAGCGAGAGCAGGTGTCATGGATGGCGTCTGCGAAGGCGAGTGATTCAAGTCAAAGGATGCAGATCGTGAAGATCCCACAGACGTAGCGCGATGAAAAGGGCCGGTTTTGAGCAGGTCTGGCGCAGGCTCGACAGACTTGAGTGCACGCTTCTGTCGGCCAATCATACCCATACGCGACAAACCGAAATCAGTCAGTTTGAGATGACCTTTTCCATCGATGAGCAGGTTGTCCGGCTTGAGATCGCGGTGGACAATGCTCCGACTATGCAAATGTTCGACACCAAGCACCACCTCAGCGAGATACTTCTTCGCCCAGTCTTCTGGTAAAGCACCCAGGACTTTGATGAGCGAGGCGCAATCGCCGCCGTTCAAGTACTCCATGACAAGATAGAGGTAATCTTTGCTAGAAAAGGTCCAGTACAGCTTGGCGACGAAGTCACTCTCGCCTTGCCACATCATGATAGCTCGCTCAGCCTTCACGTTGGTGACTTGATTCTTGGCCACCATGTCGGCTTTCTTCAAGACTTTGATGGCGTAGTATTCTCCAGTGGATTTCTTCTTGGCCAGGTAAACGCTACCGAAAGCGCCCTTACTGATGGGTTTGATGATCTCGAAATCCTTGATTGACGGAGGGACTGCACGTGGCTGCGGCTGAGTGGTGGGGATCAAACGAGGAGAGATGGGTCTCGGGCCGTCTGAACCAGCAGTAGACGACTGTCTCCGGTGATGATTTAGAGCATGCACCATTGCTGGCGAAGAGAATTCGGTAGTCGGCAAGATCGGTGACGTGATTGGTGATTGCAAGCCCTCCATGCCACTAGGCAGGCGCGGCTTGTTCGTTCGCAGAGGTGATGATGGTGGAGGTATCATGGAACGGGCAGGCGAATGTTGTCGACTAGACATAACGCTCGGCAAGATCAGACTCTTGCGTTTGCGCTCACGTGAACTGGCTACCCTGCTGAGTCCTACGTCAGATGTTGCTGGTGAATCAGCTCGGCGAGGGCCAGATAACACGGATGAACGCATGCTGGTATCACTCTCAGCACCAGCATCGCTCTCGAAATGCATGGATTGGCGCTTGCTGTGGGTCGCTATACTGATAGCGCCTGCGTGTGACCGCGGTGTTTGACAACCCCCTTTAGGACTACTAGACCGATTTGAACCGGCCACAGAGGACTCACGCCGTCCAACTCGTGCTGGCAACGAAGCATCAGAAGTGTTGCGGAGAGCTTGGGCCATGGAAGAAGGCGCATCGAAGGAGCCGGGGAATATGCCTTCTTCGCCAGGAGCTGTGTCGGTGTCATTTGCGTCGGATTGAACTTCTTCTTCAGGTCGCTCATCTTCGGAGGAGCTGTCCTCGCCAGCAGCGATACGAGCAGCTTTCAGGATCGCGGCTTCGATGCATTCTTGGACCAAGATGTCGAATTCAATGCGTAGTCGTTCAGAGTACTCAAGCACCCTCCTATGGCGAGTGACTGCATCGATCTTTGCCCTGGCAAGCCTGCTGGTATCTTCACACAACAGCTTCAGGCCTTCAGTGTGGTCGACCGAGCCTGTGGTAGGCGATTGCCATTGGAGGACTTGCGAGATACGGTTCTCCGACTGAGGCGATTGTGTGCGAATCTCCGTGGCTGCTTGACCACGTCCATTGTCCTTGACTGCCGGTGTGTTGATCTCGAGTGCGGTGTCGCACAAGTCCAGAACTAGCTCAACGATGCGGGCTAGAGGCCTCCGAACAGCGAATGATCGCGCGCGGTGATGACCAAAACCAGACGAGCGCTCCGAGCGTTCGCGTGATCTTGACGGCGGGGAAGCAGGAGAGTTGCGTCCAGAGGGTGTGCCAGACGATGGCGTCGATGTTGCGTGGATGATAAGGCCCTTGTACTCGGCGGGCTGAATTGGCTGTACCGAGTCTACTGCCGCAGCTCTCGAACGCTGGCTGTGAGACTCGAGTGTATCGAGAACCTTGACGATGGAATTGCGGTGCTCAGCAAGAGTCTCTTGCGCCATCTGTACATCCATTTCCGCACGGTGCTCTTGTAGACACAGTTCAGAGTGCTTCTCGAACCACCAGGGTGTGATTTGTCGTTCGCAGATTCGGCAGAGAACCGGTAGCGGCGGTGCGTGTTCGCCCGGGTTGGTTGCGCTTTGCTCGGCGAGGCCAGTGAGATAATGGGCCAGAACCTCAGCGCCTACTCCGAGAGATTCCACGAGGACTTCCGGGAGGTCGATTGTCACTTCGCGAATGATCGATGGCCGGACCATCCACATAGTCTGTTGCGGTTAGTAAACTCAAATGTCAGGATGGATTGGGACGTACATGGCTCTCCGCTCCGGTCGTTCGGTCGTATACCATGATTCCTTGAGCCTCAAGATTCAACAGCTGCTCTTCCTCCTCCTCTACGTGGGTAGGCGACATTGGCATTGATTCGGGGGCCTCGACGGCGTGTCTCGGTCGCTGCTTCCGTAAGATGGAATGAGGGCCCAATCGTACGGTGAAACGAGCAATGTGACTACGGGAGTCGTCTTTCCTAACCGACTCAATCGTCTCGGCGAAACCGTCGGCACCGCCGCATATGATTTCGAGTGCAGGCTTGCCCGTGACTTCCTTGGGTAGGGTGCCAATGACGTCGGTCCACGAGGGGCTGACATAGCGGATCTTGCCCTCGAGGTCCAGGTCCATGATGATGTTCAGGCTGTGCTCGGCGGCCTCCTTGAGGTCTGCACGCTCGTTGCGCATGTCCTGACTAACACTGCGCTCCATGTTCTGTCGGTGGCCGCTGGTGCCGACAGCCTCCTGCTTCAGGGCAGTGACTGCGGGCGGGGCCAGCGTCGTGGGTTTCTTCTCGTCCGCCATGGCTGGGGTGGGTGGTGCTGTCGTCGCGAGAGCCCGTCGCCGGGGGGAATTGGGCGGGTGCCCGAGGGCTGGCGGGTGATGAGCTATGCGCAGAGAGCTGCCAGGACCATGGTGGGAAAAAAGCGACGGTCCGGGAGAGTCGGGCGTGCAGCTGGGGAAGGTACGCGTTGACGAGCAGTGCGGTAGTGCTTGCTGACTGCAACGAGAGTGGGTCTCGAAACCGGGATGAGGGGACTAGACGAGCTGCATGGTAGTGCGAGCGTGCAAGAGGGCGAGGAGAGCGATTGGGTGATGTAATGAGCGTCGCGGGCTGGGGAGTGATGAGGGCGGTGGGCAGCAGGCGGCGGCTGTGGCAGTCGTCGCCGTCGTGGAGGTGGACGGGGCGAGAGGGGTACACAATGGGCGTCGTCTCAGCCGGCAGCACAAGGCGTCGGCAGAAAGGCGTTGACAAAAAAGAAACTACGCCAGGCGGGCGGATGAGCAGCTGCACGCATGGGATGGGCCTCGTCGGCACGCTATCCAGCTGGCAAAAGTCCCCACGCAGCACCCAAGCACGCGTCGAGAGAAAGTCACACGCAAAACAGCCGTGCACCAGGTGCGCGCGGAGCTAAAGGGTATGCATGATGCTGGTGTAGGGAGGGTGCATTCACTGGCCCGAGCGCCCGACCGCGACGGCACATCCTGGCCGCCAACACAACGGCAGAACCTCTCGCGGGCTTATCCAACACGGCCACAGTGCTGCGGCATTGGCAATCAATCGCGAATCAATCGAGATGGCCGTTGGCCTGTCGACCAGGCGGGGTAGCGCACTGCAGCACTCCTCCCTCTCTTTTCTCATTGTCATGGCATGCCGCAGACTCCCCTCTACTGACCGCTTCGCTGCATGCTCCCGGTAATCCCTGGACGAGTGCAGGCCGTTGTGCTATTTGCTCGCCCATGTCTTTGGTCAGCTTGGGCAACACGAGACGAACCACGGGCAGCGCACTCCCAGACAGCCTGCGCGCACCTAAACACTATTCTGCAAAACAGCGCTTGTATGTAATCAGCCCTTAGCGATCGCCAGCCCCTCTCCAAGGCCGGCTACGACAAAGCCAGAGGACGACTAATCCCGTCGGACAATAACATCGAACGGCTGTGCAGCATCGCGAACGCATGTTCACGCCATCATCAGCCGAGCACCATCACCGCTGCCCCCTCGACAAGACGGCCCAACGTTGCACGACTGCCCTCGTTATTGCGCGCGACAACAGACGAGCCCCTCGTCAGGACCTGCAGCGTCGCCGTGGATACACCACCTGGGGAGACGTGCAGATCGCTCCTGCCCGCCCAATGACACCCTCGTCGCATGCACCTCTGCTCCTTCCCCGTCTTGCCTGGATGCGGCCCAGGCCCGCTACGTCTGCAACTAAGCCCGTCTTGTCGGCGGTCATATAGCAGTACACACAGCGGAGCGAACAGCTTGCTATTCCCGCTCCGTACACTTCCTATTCGACCTTCGCCTGGTGAACCACGTCCAGGCCTCGACGTTGGATGCATCCAGGCAAATACCTGGATCAGAGTGCAGCATCACACCCTCACAACACTAGCTCTGCGCTACTGACAACCGCCACCTGGGCCACGACGTGCATCAAGTCTGGAGTAATTGACTGCGTTTTGTTGACAAACAGCGCTGCTGCTACATGCTACGGCACCTCCCTAAGCACCGACGCCGAATAACGAAGATGACACAATCGAGTCTGTCACGTGCTGTGTTCCGAACACCCGTGGACACGTGCTTCCAGCGAGCGACACCAACCGTGCTCTAATCGAAGTACACTGCGTCGGGCTTGTGTACACAAATCTTCCCCGATGCATCGCTCTTCAACACCACCCTAGGATCCTCTTTGCTTGCCTTGACTTTCTTGCCGTCGACCTGCTTTTCTTCATACAGAACCTCCACAACCTCGCCGTCAACGTAGCCAGGGAGCGAATGCCATTGAACTTTCTGGCCCTTCTTCGGCACACGGGTTATGTCGCCGGCAGCTCCAATAGGCTTGTCGTGCTTGTTGGCTGTGCTCTTCTGTCTCTTGCTGGCATTCGGAGCATCTATGTTTGCGCCACGTCCTCGCTTTTGACCTGGATGATCGTCCTGCGGGGGACTCTTGGATTTCCGGCTGCTTTCCAAGAACTTCTGGTATGCCCGTTGATCCTCCTCCATGTGGTCCGGATCGTCCCATTGTGTAGTGCAGTCCGTCTTGCTCTTCTTCTCGATCTTGGTAAAGCCATGCTTCTCACCGCCGTTGGTAGCGTCTTTCTTCGCTTGTGCAGCCTTCGAGGTGTTGGCGACATGTTGCTTGCCCTCTTTGCTTCCCTCCTGCTTCTTGGCAACTGTCTCCTCTTTCTCCTTCTCGCTCATCTCCTCCCATGCCTTCTTCGGCAGGTAGCGGTGTTCCAAGCCGTTCTTGTCTTTTGCGCTTCCGCTACCGTCCTTTGTCTGCCACTCTTCCTCCGTCCACTCATCTAAATTCTTCGCCTTCTCGTCTTTCTTGTCCGTGGTATACCCTCCGCCGCGTTTCTTGTACTCGGATGCCATCATCTGTGCCTGCAATTGATTACGTCAGTGCTGCTTAAACGTTTCGCGCTGGATGAGCCTACCTTTCTGGCGGACCATTGGCCGGGCTCACCTCCCTTATCACCAGCCTGGATCTCTTCCTTGACTTCATCACGCAGTTGCGGATCCGTGTATTTGTCGTCGGTCTTGGAAGGCATTTTTGATGAGACTGAGCGAAGAGCAAGTCTGAGTGGAGTTGTAGTCACACGAGGTGCGCGATTTGCAGCAACAAGCAAAAACGGTCGGGGGAGAAGCGTGCGATACATTCCAGAAGAACAAGCGTCCAGCAAACAATCTTTGTACTACCCCAGATTCCCTCCACTGACGTACAGGTACCTGCGCAAGCTTCAACCGTTCTCATCTTAAACACCCAGCCACCCTGAATCACCTACATCATGAAGTCTTCACGATTCCGTATGGCGGCCAGAGCACCTTGGAATCTGGTAGAGCACGTCTCGTTCCTCTCAAACGCGCGCCGGGATGACATCAATGACCTCTCGACAGACCAATTCGGGTTGGCGTGAGCGCTCGGACCTGATCGTGCGCTGAGATCGAGGAGAAGCCAGCTAGCGTGCGTCTGCCAGATCACCTACGTCCATGCCCTCTGGACTACCTAGGAAAGGGCGACCCAACATTTGTCGCAGGCTGCTGCTTTTCCCAGCCACCCTTCCCATTTCCTTGCTTTGACGGGAGTTTCCTCATGCGTCGACTGTCGGATGCAAAAAGCTCCTTGGGCCATGTCTGCCCCAAGCCGACATGGGCCGGTCCGTAAGTAGCGTGCCACTGGTGTGTACTACAGCATAAGTGCAGCCACCGCCCGGCAGATGTTGCACATCCTCTGGTATTCGCCCGTGTGAGCAGCTCGCGAATTCGTATGGTCGCGTGTCTGGTAGAGAAAGGCTCTGAAGCCATCATCAGTGCGACTCCCAGACGTACTGTCACGATACCGATGCCAATGACCCCTCTCTCAGCGAAGTCAGACAAACAAACTAACGTGCTTGCCGCAGTCTTTGCAGGGCTGTCGCCAGCCATGATCGTTCGTTTTTCAATGGCTCCATCTGCAATCTCTGTTTTAGTGGGTTAAACTGACATTACCTTATGTGAGAACAGTCAATATTGCTGCTCACTGGAAAACGGGAGACATGTCGGCGAGACCTCACACAAGGAGACAAATATCCGGCCTGCTTTCAGAACTATTGATCGCGTCTGGAAAGGTATGCGTCTTATACCTCTGTCTTGGTAGCCGCGCTGGAAGAGGTCACTTCGTTCCGAGCAGCCGACGTCTTATACCTCAGTGACTGGTGCCAAAGCAAGTCAAATCATTTTCGATTTTGCGACTTTTCCGATTGGCTCACATCTTTCGACGCAATGAATGTGGGCTCTGCCTAATGTACGATTTAGTAGAACTACGGTACACACTACCTTAGCAGGCCTCGTAGGCACCCCTCCATCATAGCATTCTAGGCGCGCCTTGGCTGAGCCAGAAGTGCAAGAACATCGACTCTTGTCCCCTTCATCGGATTCTTCTAGATGTGATGGAAAGGCCAAGACACCGATGAAGTCACAGCGACGCCTTGCTTCCACGCGGCTTCTGATAGCTTCTGTATGCCTACTAGAATCCACACATGCTACACTCGATGAAGGCTTCCGGTCAGGTCCTAGGGCACACCACGGCCTGCCGGCGTCCTTTCGGCCATGAGGTAGGAGTATCTAGGCCCGAGAAGAAGCGCCTGACCTACCTCAACAGGTAGGTGTCTACGGAAAAGGTCTCGCAAATACTGAACTACTACAATCTGTGTATGACGCAACGCAGCCAGAGTGACATAGTGGGAACCGGCAAAGTCATATAAAACCGTAGGCACGATCTCACAGCAACCAGAACATATCAATTTTATTCTTCTGTCTTCATTCCAGACGTTACAATGCGTCTCACCCCATTGGCTTTTGCGGCGTCAGCCACAGCCCTTCCCGCCATCTTCCGCTCCAGAGCAGCTCTTGCAGATGCCCTCCTGCCCGAGATATCCCTCCCCATCGACTACTCTTTCGGCGTCCGGGTACCAACATCTTCCAACCCATCATCATCCAACCCTCTAGCACTCCTTGTGAACGGCTACACAGTCAAAATCCCACTCATCGCCAGTTCAGGCACTCTCGTCTCCTGGATAGCCAACTACGCAGACGGAAAGGCATACAACACCCAATTCACATCTATCAATCCCTCGGCGCCTAGGAACATCACCACAGACTCCGACTCCACCTCACAGCAAGGTGGAAACAGTGTCTCAAACGCCACAGCACTGGCAGATGGCCGACAGGCTCGCGTAGTCACAACATCCTTCTCCTCAGGCAACGCCGCATCCGCCGCAGCCGCCGCCCTCGACGGCACAAACTCCGATTCCACGTCCTCATCCGGCGTCGCAAACAGCACCGCAGTCGCTACAACCAACGCCCTAGGTGAAGTCTTCATCTTCACCTCCGCCAACACCGCCAACGCCCTAAACTCCCAGTCCATCAACAACGCCAAAGGCGCTGAGGCAGCCTCGTCCTGCGCCGCCGACTCTGGACCTGCTGCGTCCGCGCAAGCAGAGCAGGTTAACAGCCTTTACATCCCCGTTGGCACTTCGTCAGACGGCACGGAAACGCAATGGGTCAAGAGCTCGGCTTATGCGGCGTGTGCGGCGGGTGTGGATGCGCCGAATCAGGGGGGTAGTTCAAGTTCGGGGAGTCAGAGTAGTTTGACGGGCGTGAAGAGTAGTGTTACTTGTAACGGGGCTACTAGCACTGATCAGACCAAGAGCACGACGTATAAGGTTAGTGTTAAGGGGAGGTATACGCTGTTGAAGGGGTTTAATGGTGCGGTTGGTGGGCAGAGGGTTGCGGATAGTAGGAGTCAGTGTTAGATGTGTCTTGGTCATTTAGTAACCGGCGGGATCTTTGAAGATGGGTCGTGACTGGAGATTATAAGCCTTGTTGTTTATGCTGTCATACATGGAATGTCATTTTATAGATTTCTGCACTGGTATACACAATCCAGCAAACGTCGAAATGTCACTTCCGCGCCGATCTTTGTGTGAGAAATACAAAACATCGTTTGAATATCAGAAGCTGCTAGACACCATCATGTTCTTGATTCTACGCATCTTCGATGTCTAGCTATCTGGAGAATCGGCCCCAGTCCCCTTTCACCTTCACCTTGGCCATCTCGTGCGCACATTCACATTCTCTTACTCTGCACTGACAAGCCGCACAATGAATACTGACTCCTGAATTAGACTAGCTTGACACGCGCTCCGCTTTGATAGAGACAACAGCAGAAGCTCAATTACCTTTACGATGTCAAGACCCTTGCTGCTGAAGACACTCACCTCCTCATCGTCAAGCCCATTTGCACATCACCCCAGCGACATGGCTGACTTATTATCTTCATTGATTCTCACACCTCTGGCTAGCAGGACGCCACCTCCCGACGTCTCGGACTTGACATCGTGCCTCCTCATCTCATATCCGCTCCAAAAGACACCCTGGCGCGACCCATACTATCCCATACATGGCCACAGCCCTCTGCGAGCCGAATACATAGCGCCTAATGTATGGCCAGACGAGCGCAATGGTGAGGCGACAAGTCCCTCGATGTATCGCGACTCCTCCACATCGCCCTCACAAAGGCCAACGTCGCCCCCAGCCAGTCCCGACAGCTTGACTGCTGAGCCTTACCAATCGCTTGAAGTCGATCAGGGTGATACAGGATATCGAGGCCCAGCGGCCAATCTGGAGGCCAGCAGACTACGGCAGGCAGAGGCCGATAAGATGGCTCGGCGTCGTGATACTGAAGACGTCTACAGCATACGGAGTATCTTGAACAAGAAGCGACGTTGGGATGATCGCATGGCAGTCTTGCTGGGGGAAAAGATGTTGGCAAATGGCATCAATCGACATC
Source organism: Alternaria triticina (assembly GCA_022609215.1). Taxonomy (NCBI): domain Eukaryota; kingdom Fungi; phylum Ascomycota; class Dothideomycetes; order Pleosporales; family Pleosporaceae; genus Alternaria; species Alternaria triticina. Next base: position 16,036 of record JAGKPX010000015.1, read on the forward strand.
TGGGGGCAACTGAGGTGGGGTTTCTATCAGAAGATGAACACACAATGGGAAAAGGGACAGTTGGTACAAACGGGCACCGAAGAATGCACGAATTCCTGCACAGCAAGGAGAAGAAGAGGAAACGGAGTATTGAAGACATTGGACATCAGGTCACGGATGATAAGAAGATCAAGAGGACGCGGAAAGTACCTCGAGGCATTTTGAAGACGCATGCAGAGAAGAAAGCTCGACTGCTACCTGGAAGACACACCGGATGAACACGACATCGACCTGGCATACAAGAGACAAGTCAGACGCAGACGGAGTACAGCGCAGTGAAACCACATGTCGCGCCTGCATGATCACCCCAATGTCACCCAAATACGCTACAACCTCAGTCCGGATGGACGAGTATTGGCAGATTCACCGCCTGTAGATGCCGATTATCCGCAAAAGATGGAAAAGGAAGTTTAACTGCAAGATGGGACCAAGTGGAGATGAGTGGGTAATGGATCATGGGGCAAGGAGCATGGGCCTCCATCGCCAAGATGCGGGGAGAGCTCCTCCCCAACACAGCCGGAGCCATGCAAGGTACCACAGCTGCTGTAGCGTGCTGTTGACGTTGTCGACATTCCCACACCGCCTCGAACGTGTTCCAATCCCCATCTTCAGCCTCATCCACCATGGGAGGAGAATCGCACCGCAACATGCCCGTGCCCGTGGCCAAAGACTACCCACAGCTGGCGGCTGGTCCCGTTGGCAAGCAGATCCACAGCATCTACCAGAGCCGACTGAGGCAGTTCCTCGATGCAGGACAGTACAGGGAACAGAGTCTTATTGGGTACGTCTCGAGCTTCGCGCCTTCCTTCTCCTCTATCCCCAGCTCCAAGATGCTCATACGTCATACAGCAAGCTCACCGAAGCTGTCGCGTCCGGTACCGACTGGGTGAAGCTCTCCGTGTACTCGCCCCCGAACCTCTCGCGCCCGCTCTTCAAGGAAGCCACCTCCCATGCTTTCCACCCCACCAAAGTCGGCGAGTCATTTGGCCCCAGTTGGTCGACCCACTGGTTCAAGGTCCAGCTCACGGTGCCCAAGCACATGCTCGACAAGGAACATCTTGAATTCGTCTGGGACGCAAACAACGAGGGCCTGATTTGGACCGAAGATGGACACACTGTTCATGGGCTGACAGGTGGCGGCGAACGCACGCAATGGATCCTGCCCAAGGAGTTTAGAGACGGCAAAGAGCATACCTTCTATATCGAGATGGCCTGCAACGGCATGTTCGGCAATGCCCCCGGCGGCGACTCGATTCAGCCACCAGACCCAGACAAGCACTATACGCTGCACACTGCTGAGGTCCAGGCGGTCAACCTGGAGGCGAGAGGGCTATACTTTGACTTCTGGGAGATTGGAGATGCCGCTCGCGAGTTCCCTGGGGACTCGACGCAGGCCCACGATGCCCAGCAGGTCGGCAACCGCATCATGGACACTTTCATTGCGGGCAATGGAAGCCAAGAGAGCATCAAAGCATGCCGCAAGATTGCGGCTGAGTATGTCGGCAAGAACGTAGACTCGCACAAAGTATACGAGACCGACCAGGAGGCTATCGTACACGGTATTGGCTACTGCCACATCGACACGTGTTGGCTCTGGCCATTCGACGAGACCAAGCGAAAGGTCAACCGATCCTGGTCGAACCAGTGCGACCTCATCGAGCGATACCCCGAGCTTCGCTTCTGCTGTTCGCAAGCGCAGCAATACAAGTGGCTCGAGCAGTACTACCCTTCCACATTCGATCGCGTTAAGAAGAAGGTCAAGGAAGGAAGCTTCCAGCCTATCGGCGGTAGTTGGGTCGAGCACGATACCAATCTTCCTGGTGGAGAGTCACTTATCAGGCAATTCTTGTACGGCCAACGCTACTTTGAGAGCAAATTTGGCCAGCGGTGTCGCACTTTCTGGCTGCCCGACACTTTCGGATACTCGACGCAATTACCACAGATCTGTCGCATTTCGGGTATGACTAGATTCCTGACTCAGAAGCTGAGCTGGAACAACATCAACAACTTCCCACATACGACATTCAACTGGGTCGCGTTGGACAACAGTCAGGTCATCTGCCATATGCCGCCATCTGAGACGTATACGTGCGAAGCAAACTTCGGTGACGTCAAGCGCAGTGTCACACAGCACAAGTCGCTCGACCAAGACAAGTCATCGCTGATTGTCTTCGGCAAAGGAGATGGAGGCGGTGGTCCGACATGGCAGCACCTTGAGAAACTCAGGCGATGCCGTGGTATCAGCGACACTGCTGGTCTGTTGCCTCGCGTCAAGCTAGGCGACTCAGCAGACGACTTCTTCGATCGCCTGGAGAAGAAGGTCGAGAATGGTACTGAGCTCGTGACATGGTATGGCGAGCTGTACTTCGAACTTCACCGTGGTACATACACTACACAGTCGAACAACAAGCGCAACAACAGGAAGTCGGAGATCATGCTGAGGGACATTGAGTACCTGGCGACTTTAGCGACGATCAAGAACGGCTTCGGCAAGAAGAGCTCGTACAAGTACCCGAAGAAGGACATTGATGACATGTGGGAGAATGTGCTCTTGTGTCAATTCCACGACTGTCTACCTGGAAGTTCCATCGAAATGTGCTACGACGACTCCGATCGGGTATGTTGCTGATTCCCGGACTTGACTTCATGACTGACTTCTTTAGATTTACGCCGAAGTGTTTGCTACTGGAGAGAGGCTGCTTTCCGACGCCCTTGCTGAACTTGGCTTCAACGATGAAACTAGCTGGGATCAAGACACCAAGCTATTCGCGATAAACACCTTACCATGGAGCCGTACCGAAATCATCAAGTTGCCGAGTGAGGCAAGTCGAACGAAGTATAGTCCTCCAGGAGCAGAGTACGGTCTTGCTCATCGTAACGGATCTCAGAAGGGTTTGGGCGCTCTGGACGTGTTCCCACTCCACTCTGCGTACCCTGCTCAGAAGGCGACTATTGAGGAGATCCATCCCAATCTTTACGTACTTCGCAACTCACAATTCGTCGTGAAAGTCGATAACGGTGCTATCACGTCGCTCTTCGACATTGCCGCCGATCGCGAACTGATCCCGAAGGGTGCCAAAGCCGGTCAGCTTGTAATATACGACGACAAGCCACTTTACTGGCAAGCCTGGGATGTCGAAGTCTACCACCTTCAGTCCCGACAGGAACTCGAGCCCAGCAAGGTGACCATTGCGGAGAACAGCGTTCACCGTGTCAGCCTGGTAATCGAGACGAAGGTCTCAGACAAGTCGTGGGTCAAGACGACCATGAGTCTACCTGCAGCCGTAGGAAACACGCCCAGTGCTATCGAGTTTGACGCAGAGATCGAATGGCACGAGACAATGAGGTTCCTCAAGGTCGAGTTCCCAGTCGACATTGTAAACACAGAAGCCAGCTACGAGACGCAGTTCGGCATCGTGCGCCGACCCACACATTACAACACTACTTGGGACATGGCCAAATTTGAAGTCTGCTGCCACAAGTGGGCCGATCTTTCCGAGGCTACCTACGGTGTCTCGATCCTGAACGACAGCAAATACGGTTTCGCAGTCGCCGGAAACGTCATGCGTCTGTCTATTCTCCGCTCTCCCAAAGCCCCAGACGCCCACGCCGACATGGGCAGCCACAAGACTCGCTACGCCATCTTCCCTCACAAGGGCGGTCTGGACGAGCGCACTGTGCGAAAGGCCTTTGAGTTCAACAACCCTCTCAAGATTGTTGGTCGCCAGGGCCTGCACGCCCCAGCATCCTCCATGCACAGTGGTCTCTTGAACCCCTTCCATATCTACGGCGCCCCCAACCTTGTGCTCGACACCATCAAGCGCGGTGAAGACGACGAGGATGTCAGCCGTGGCGAACTGCCTATCAAGAAGGGCCATTCGATTATTCTACGCATCTACGACAGTTTGGGTGGAAAGAGCAAGGGTGTGCTTACTTGGGGTGATGTCGATGTGAAGAAGGTGATCAAGGTCAACGCGCTGGAAGACGAGGAGGGTGAGCCGCTGGACATAAGCGACATGAGGGTAGGAGCGGAAGAGGTGAAGGAGAAGGGTGTGCCAATCGAGGTTCGCGCATTCGAAGTGGCGAGTTACAAGCTCTTATTGGCGTAGGTATGGCATAAGTATGGCAATCGATGGGTAATGAGTAATGAGAGTATGTGGTATAACATGGACGGTCCTTCGATCACTGGAGATATTTTTGTTGGAGTACTGTCCGGGCGTTGAGTATACATAGTTGGGTATCAGGCATAAGCAATATTGAAAGCTGTATCACGTACGGTCAACCCGTCATTCGAGGTCAAGGTGAAAATTGTGTCATCGTGTCCAAAACGCCTATGATGCCGTACCCATGCTCTATGTATTGATCGTCCCATCAATGTACCCTAGCACTCTCAGTGGGTCTAGTCGCACCCGAGACAAGACATTCCGCTCGCCTTGCTGGAGTGCAGACCTAGTGGATACGATCCAACTTAAGCCTGTTCCTGGCAATCTTGTCATCGACCGAATCTGTCTTGCCAGTGATGCGTGTAATGTGCGTGTTCTGGTTATCGACCTCCTCGCCCATCGCGCGACCGAGTTGGTTGAGGTTCTTGGCCATGCCATGAAGTTGGTCTGTTAAAACAAGTCTGTTAGAATCCACACATCAATGCAATAGATGGGGAGTACGTACCCAAGTTGTTGTCGATCTCGTTCTCCATCTCGTCATCCTCCTCGTCAGCCTCGAACTGGAACTTGGAGCGCGCAGCCAGCGAGCTCTTGTTGTTGCCTTGTGGACCACCGCCTGTCGCCAGCTTACGCTGAGCTTCGTTTGCACGGGCTCCAGATTCCCACTTGGCCCGGTTGGTTTGCTCTCGGGTGTCACGGTCGCGTGCGTGCTGGTCCATGGCTTGTTGCATTTGCTTCTCACGCTTGGAGTTGCCTGTGAAGGGGTTGGGGACGATGGAGAACATGCTTGCGTTGATGCCTTGAGTTGTGTTAGTCATGAATGATACGTGTTGAGGGGTGCGTCCTTACGGGCCAGTTCCTTAGTCTGTCCATTTGCTCTGTCGCTTTGGATAGAGGCAAGGTCGAGGTTGCGTTCCGTGCTAGGAACGAGTTAGCTGTGTGAATCGCGTCCAGATTTGTTTAACGTACTTATGAATGCGCTCTCCCTGTGCTGCTAGTGTCCCTAAAGTTCCTCGACCGGTTTCCAGGGCCTGCTCAGCTAGACGGAGAGCGTTTCTGGTGCTCGCAACATCCTGCTGCTTCATGAACTTGATCTCTTGCTTTGTGGCGTCGATGTCTTCCTCTTCTTGTTCTTCGGCCGTCAATTGGCGGTCCTCGTATGCTCCGTAGCCACCAGGCGCAGAGCCATAGCCACCGGGAGCACCAGCTCCATATCCGCCACCAGGGGTGCTGCCATAGGCACCGCTTTGACCCAGGGCGCTGGGCTGCTGAGGCGGTTGCGCTTGCTGGCGTTGGGGAGCGTTGCCGAACAGCTCGTTCCGGCCTGCCTCGGTGCTCATGGTGTCGTTGGACGCAGTCCTCCCAAGACCTCCGTAGCCGCCAGGCCGCTGTGGTGCGCCTCCGCCATAGCGATCGGCTCCATAGCCTGACTGTGCGCCGTAGCTGCCTCCTTGCGCGCCATATCCGCCAGGTCGCTGTCCGTAGCTCTGGCCCGGGCCCGTCACCGCTGGCGTCTTCTCTTGGCGAAAAGAGTTGTCCTGTCCTTCGTTCGAGTACGAGGGCGGTGGTTGTGCGTATGGGTCCTTGCCTACAGGCGCGGCATACGGGTTCTGGGCAGCTGGGCTTTCCTTTCCGCCCTTGTCCTTCTTCTTGGAAAACAGACCCATGATTCGGGTGTAGAGTCTTGGGTGTGGTGAAGAAAACGAGGAGATGAGTCGCGTCTTGTATGCGTCGACGTCAGGGGTGGGTGCGGTGAGGGCTGACGGGTCGGGGAGCACCAAGGGAATTGTGGGGTGCGTTATCGATTGGGCGAGCCAAGGTTCAGGGTCTCGCGGCGGGAACTCAAAATGTGATTGAAGGAAGGCACGAGATGAAGAGGCGATGCAGTAGTATATGAATGTCACAGGTAGAGGAAGTCGCGTTTGAGCAATGAATGTTTTGCTGCGTCTGGCGTTTCAATCATAAGAAGCGCCCAATGCCGCTAGCGAAGGCGGAGCCCTGGGGTGAGTACGCCACCGCTTGTGGCTGAGGGCCGCTTGCAAGGAACTGCTTGAAATAGCTACAAGAGACGTTCCAACCGTGGGTTCGAGTGAAAGGTCGAAAAAATCTGCATCTTGTTTCGAGAGTGTGTCCTGAGTAGCGAATTTCAAAGTTGAATGCGAAGATTGGTAGGACTGTCGCATGGTTGGGCCCACATCATTTGGTCCCTGCAGCCGCATTCAGGCACCGCGCATGAATTGGCCCTTTTAAGATCCACCCGTACGCACATATTGAGCCCTCCGACATTGTCTGGGTATCTTTCGTCCTGAAATCTACAGCTTGGATATTAAGTATGTGCGAGGCTACGTCGTCCAAATCGCACTGTCCTCTTCATGTGTAACCTCTCCGTCCGAAGAGGGTAGATCTTCGTGCTCCTCTTTTGTCCAGATCTCGTTACCAGTCACCACCGGGAACGATGTCAAGACGCGGCTTATATCTCCCCACCATACTTCGCCGAACCTCTGATACCAATTCACTGTCACCTTCAGACCCTCATCAAAGCTCGTCTTGGGTTCCCAGCCCAGCGCGCTCAGCTTGGTCCCGTCTGTCGCATATCGCTGGTCATTGAATGGTCGGTCTTCAGTGTGCTCGACCCATTTCGACTTCTCGGCAGGGGAGTCATGGGGTATTTCGAAGACATCCAACAGCCTGCGACATATGTCCGAATTCGATATCTCGTCCTTTGATGCTATATTGTAGATTTGACCGATGTCGCCCTTGTGCAGTATCGTGTCTAGTGCATCTACAATGTCCCCTGCGTACAGATATCGTCGAGTGGGGGAGCCGTCGCCGTGAAGTAGGAGCTTCTGTTTTCGTTGTAGCAGCATGATGAACTTTGGAATGATCTCTGCACAAGTCAGTCATGTACGTCCATCTTAGGGCCTCAGGATTACCTACTCTCAGGGAACTGATGTGGCCCGTATACATTGTTTGCTCGAACAGTGATCAGAGGCAGCTTGAAGCTACTCCTGTATGCGCTGACCATCATCTCTGCCGCTGCTTTACTCGCCGAGTATGGATTTGTAGGTGCCAGTATGCTGGTCTCGCCCAGGTCTGCCGCTCCGACAGGTACATCGCCATAGACCTCATCTGTCGAGATGTGTACGAACCTGTTGACACCATGTTCCCTCGCTCTTTCAAGGAGAACATGTGTGCCATATACATTGGTGTTGGTGAACTCGTATGAATTGCCAAAGCTGAGGTCGACATGCGATTGCGCCGCGAAGTGGAAGAGCGTGTCAATCTTGTGTTTTCGCAGAACGCGCTTTACGTCCGCCGGTGACGTGATGTCACCCTGTTCGAACGTAAAGTTGGGTCGTTCATCGAGGATTCGCGTGTTATTCAGCGCAGCGCAGTAGTCCAGCTTGTCGAATGATACGACATTGTAGTGTGGGTATGTAATCACTAGATGCCGTACGAACCAGCAAGCTCTACTCGGTGGTCAGTTGTGATGCATCATAACGAAAGATCAAGAGACGCACAGCTCACAACTTCCCGTGCTCTCGTCGCAACGTACATGAAGCCAGCTCCACCCGTGATCAAGATGTTCTTCGCATCAGGAAGAGGCTCGAAGTTGGTGCTGCCAATGAGTATCGGCGCCTGCTTCCATAGTTCCTGCTTGACATGCGATCTCGCATTGAGAACGGTTGACCTTCGCCGGCCTGGTGCTGTTAGCGTCGGGGTTGGACTGTGCCTTGCATTGCATCGTGCAGGTGCCCAGGTGGAGACTCACGCTTTACGCCATTGGTGCCATTGGGCACATAGTGGGCGCTGTCAGAGTCTTGGCTGGAACCCATCGTAGTGGTAGCTCTTGTCCTCATCTACCAAGAGTCGTCGAACGCTTGCTTGACATGCTCGAGTTTGACATACAACAAGTTGTACTGGTCACGTATGCGCGTGCTGCTGGCCGCGTGTCTGCGACGAGCGCGATTCGGCACTAACCCGACGCGGAGATGCATCCGGGATTGCGCGTTACGTCATCAAGATCTGGCGAAACTGCTCAACACCAGCTGGGAGAGAACGCTGCATCAACACCGCATATGCTCGCATTCCGACACAGCGAATCGTTGGGCTTCGATACATACCACGTGTTGGAGCTTCGTTGAGCGAAGGCCAGCCGTTCCGTGTCCGTATATACCGTATCTGCCGCACCGAAAGTCGAGCCGAACAACTATGCATCAATTTCAGCAAAAGGCGCAAAGTCTTCTTCCTCGAAACTAAAGACCTTCTTCGCCTGGTCAGCGGAGTCTGTTCCACGTATTTGTAGTTCAACAGAACCCAGGGCAAGAGGCATGACAGCGAGTGCGTTACACATACCCCGCTTCTCCCCCAGCCCGTCAACAACTATCTACGCGTCTCGTAGCTTTCGCAGCGAATTGGACATGTCGGCGCGATGCATATATTGCGGCTTACGCATGCCACTATTTCCGGCCTTCCCGCGATCAGCCAAAGCAGGCTGCCCCACCACGGTAATGTGGGGATGATCCCCAGCCGTTGCCTTCGATTATCTATCAAGCAACGGATTTAATCACGTGAAAGGACAGACTATAAGCTCCTCATCTGAGAGCTCTGGTCAGATCTGGCACCAGTTCCTCTGCGCACACCAGCTTTCCGGTTCACTATTGCCCTAATCAACTTCCCGTAATTGCAAGCATGTGGGCTACCTACCTTCTTCTCCTGGGCATCATCGCCCTTGTGGTAGACTACGGTCGCATGCTGTACCTAAGATGGCGAATGGTAGTTGCTTACTTCTCTGCCATCTTCTTGTCGGGTCTGTCACTAACACGGCAACAGCCTCCAGGACCATTGCCTTGGCCTATTGTTGGAAACACCTTCAGTCTACCGGAGGAAAAGCCTTGGTATTTTATGGAACAACTATCGAAACAGTACAATTCGCCGCTCATCACGTTCTGGATCGGGCGGTGAGTTTCACGGCAACCTTACCGTTATGAACGGTGAATAATACAGCACAGGAGACCGACGGTCTGGGTCAATGACGCATGGACTGCAGATGAGCTTCTCGTCAAGCGGGCAAACATCTACAACTCTAGACCCCGCATGCTGATGTTCGCTGAGCTAATGTCCGGCCAAATGAACCTGCTGCACAAATACACGTACACGAAAGAACAGCGTGAAAAGTTTCGCGACCTCAGGAGAGTGACCCACCAGGGTGTTGGGATACAGCAGGTCAGCTTTTGGCAAGGGTGTCATTCTATCAATGCTAACGATACCAGATAAAACGGCATCGAAGCCTTCAAGACAACGAAAACAAGATAGTAGTATGCGACCTGCTCGAGACGCCCGACAAATTCGTAGCTCATTTCGAGCGGTACGCTACAAGCGTTGTATCGATAATCGGCTTCGGACGTCGGATTGGAGACATACAAGATCCGTTGATCACTGAAGTAATCGCACAAATGCAGACCTCTGCTAAAATGGCGGTCGTCGCCAAGGATTTCCCACGCCTGATGGAGACCTTCCCATGTAATTCTCAAAGTCACTTATTCAAACTCGCACTAACAGAGACAGGGCTGGCCAAGTTTCCCAATTGGATGGCTCCTTGGAAGCGTGATACTCGACGTTCAGCAAAGCCCAAATACGGCCGCAACGATTTCTTCTATGCTTTAGCCGAGGAAGCCAAACAATGTCCGGAAGAGAATTACTCCAAGTACCTCTTTCGCGAAGCACCTCACCTAAACCTTCATCCTCTCGAAATCTCCAATCTCGCCGCTAACCTGCTCGGAGCTGGAGCGGACACATCAAGTAGCACTCTACAGACAGCGGTACTGGCAATGCGTGCCTTCCCCGAGACCCTTGAACCCGCCTGGGAAGAGCTAGACCGTGTAGTAGGTCCCACACGAAGTCCGACGCTCGATGATGATCTTCCGTATCTCCGCGCTTTCGTCAAAGAAGTCTTTCGCTGGCGCTCAGTGGCGGTTATAGGAGGTACTGCTCATGCGCCCACCCAAGATGACTATTACAACGGCTACTATATCGCGAAGGGTACGTGGGTGCAGGGCAATGTTTGGGCGATACACCACAACGAGCGCGAATTCCCCGATCCTGATCGCTTCAATCCTAGGAGATTTCTCGATACGGATGATAAAAGACCGTTTCCCGGGGAGAAGGGATACATGACTTTCGGATGGGGCAGAAGAAGTTGTGCTGGCCAAGCATTGGCAGAGCAGGGTACACATCTCAGTATCGCACGATTGGTGTGGGCATACAAGGTGGAGCCAGAGTTGGACCCAAAGACGGGAGAGGAAGTGCCTGTTGACATCTTCAAGTTCACGTAAGTTTTGTTGCCAGAACCCGAGACTATAAGGCTTCATTGGTATTGACTTTTAGCAGAAGCGGATCGAATTGGCGACCTCAGCCATTCAAAGTCAAGTTTACACCCAGACACGAAGAGATCAAGCAAACGGTTATCCGAGAGGCGCTGCAAGCACGGCAAGATTTGGCGAAGTACGATCGCGAAACCAAGTACAAGTTCAGCACGTTCTACGAGTAGGGATTGGCTGAGATACGATATCATTCATGGATTGTATGTATGCGTCGACTCGCGAGGTCGATCAACTCTCGAAATGGCAAGGTGTCGGGCATTTCCATAGAGCTTTGCATAACACCCCTGCCAGTGCGGAGAAGACGTGGGTTTCTCCTCACTGCCCCACGATGCTAACCTCGCCTGACTCGCATATGTCGCTGTATAAGGCTGCGATCCCTTCTTCTCGCAGATGGATAACGGTCAGTCCCTGCGTGAGCAATAATGGCAAAACTTCAGGAGACGTCCTTGTGGGCGAACCGCAAATGCTTACTTATCTGCTCCGCCGTCGCTATTGCTAGTATGCAGTACGGCATTGATACTGCTGCAGTAGGCGGTCTGCAGGCCATGCCTGGTTTTCTGATGGTCTTTGGGTATGAGGACCCTACAAGCCCGCTTGGCTATGGCATTGATGCAAGTCCACATAGCCTATGACACCGCGAACGTTACTGACGCGCAGGATAGTCGACGGTGCAACAGCTCATGACCTCTTTGCTAAATCTGGGTTCGTGCGTATCTGCGATCGCTGCCGGTGTGTTTGGTGGCTACTTCGGTCGCAGGAAGGCCTTGTGGCTCGCATGCATCATATGTTTGGCTGCAGTATCGGTGCAGATCGGCTCTACCTCCAAGGCCGGTTTATACGTAGGTCGTCTGTTGCTAGGCTTCTCCAACGGCTTCTTTGTCGTGTTCTCGACCGTGTACTGCAGCGAAGCAGCACCGGCGCATCTCCGAGAGTACGTTTCCGAGTCTCTTCGCAGACGATAGATACACTGACGATTAGCAGAATCATGGTCGGACTCTTCTCGTTCTACGTGAATCTCGGAAGCATCATCGGTTCTATCATCGACAACTACACTTCACGCTACCTGTCGAAACTCTCCTACCAAGTCCCTCTCGCCTGCATGTTCATCGTCCCGGTTCTACTCGGCACAGCGCTTTTCTTCGTCCCCGAGAGTCCGCGATGGCTTCTACATCGTGATCAACATGATGCGGCGCGCAGGTCTTTGGAGCGTCTCCGTTTCGACCACGGCGAAGAGCTGGAGTTGGAATGGGCGGAGATGATCCGTGGTGTGGAAGAAGAGCGCAGATTGAGTCAGAGCTCAGGCTTCCTGGATCTCTTCCGCGGCAACGACTTGAGACGCACACTTCTTTGTTGGGGCACGATTGCTAGCCAGTCAGCGAGTGGCGTCTGGTTCTTCATTGGTTATCAAACCTACTTCCTCGCCATCGCTGGTATCACGAAAGCTTTCCAGTACAGCATTATGAACTCCTGTATCGGGTTCGTCGGTGTTCACCTTGGTCTCTTCTCCATGAACAAACTCTTTGGCAGAAGGACGATCATGATCGCTGGAGCAATAGCATGCGGTCTGTGCGAGCTTGCTTGCGGGGTTGCCAGTAGCGTAAAGCCCAACTCAGTGGAGACTGGAAATGTGCTAGTAGCCTTTACGGCGCTGTTCCTGTTTTGCTACAATGCCGGGGTGGGCGTTGCGACAAGCCCTCTAGCGACAGAGCTTGTCAGTTCAAGACTTCGAGCTTGGACGGTAGGCAGCGCAAATGCGCTTGGATACTTCCTGGCTTGGCTGATCGGCTTTTGCTCGCCGTACTTTATCAACCCACAAGATCTCGACTGGGTATGCATTGACTCTGCTCTCATCAAGTATAACGCTGACAAAGGCGCAGGGCCCCAAATACACGTACATATGGGCAGCTTCAAACTTCATTTGTGTTGCCTGGTTCTACTTCTTTCTTCCTGAAACGAAAGCGCGATCGTTGGAGGAGCTGGATGAGATCTTCGAAGCTAGAGTGGCGGCACGAAAGTTCAAGCTGTATGAGTGCAGGATTGTGGAGGATGCGAAGCATGATGTTTATGGGAAGGAGACAGTTGAGACAACAAAGCAAGCTGCTTGATGGACCGTATGTATGTCTTCAGCGGCTGTATTAGCACTGCACCTGTTCCAGTCCGCTCAGTAGGTGTACAGTTCTGCGTTCCTCAACTCCTCCGCGACCCGCAATGAAACTTCGCAGTCACATCTACTCCTACTCATCCTCATGAGGTACTTTCACTCGGATTCTCACAATCTCATCAGCGATCGTGGACGGGTCGTCTGGTGCGGGGAGTTCATAGGACATTTTCCACTCCAGAGAAGGCAAGGCTAGTACTTCTTCGCGAGTCCGATCGGGATGCCAATGCGACTCCTGGAACCAGTCTAAAATCCATTGCCACGGGATCAATGCCTTCTCATAGCTCGTGAAGTCAGTCGTGGCCTTGTAAATCTTGTCACCAACGGTGAAAGTAGATGATGTAGCAGTCCCGCGATCGTCTTTGTGGCTGAAACTCGCCACGGCAAGGGCAGCGATATCTGTGTATTTCATTGCTATCTTGCTTTGGTCAGCGACGAATTGATGGAATCGGATGCAACGGCCTTGGAAGATTGCCCGTTCCCAGGAGAGACCGCATTCGGGAAATGAGAAGACACTGGCTTCTTCCTCGCTAGCGAAGGCCTCCATTGATAGACCTCCGGGATCGTTGCACTTGAAGGTCGGAAATTTGTCGAGACAGTGCGCCAACTCGTGGAGCGAGACGTGGGCGAGAAGGAATTGGGGTCCAAGGTTCTGTACGCTAGATGGAGGGGGAGGACCAGAACTATCTGACACAGTTGTCTCGGAGTCTGGGTCGAGCACCTTGCGAAAGAATGAGTGCAGGAGTACACAGGGACTCGTCGGTGCCCCCTGTCCTGGTCGAAATCGCAAGCCCTCGCCCATCATATCGGCGCAATAAGCCAGCATACCGTTACGTACCTTGGCGCTTCTATCCGCTTCGCGCCAATTGCAAAGCCTTAAAACCTCGTTATAAGTCTTGTCATTGGTCGCGTGGTCTGAGAAGGTTGTTCGGAGTTCATCAAAAGCGAAAGTTAATCCCAAATCCATGTCTGTCGGAGTACGGTCGGATTCTTGCACCTTCCAAGTCAAAACGCTAGTTAGGTTGTCCAGTTTCTCCCTCCATTCGGCCATCAAAACGGATTTCTCCACCAGCCGATAGTCTGATGTGTAGATTAGTGGCGGTGGCTCATCTCTTACGAAGGTCTGGGAAGGCAATGTCCTGCTTCTCATCTGATGCCAGAAGTAGTCGAGAACTCGTTCGTCTCCCACAAATCGACTCGCAAGTTGCAGACCAGGCCTCATGCTTTCGTACATGTTCTGTGAGACGCCAATGAACCGGTCGCGAGCGAAGATTGGTGCGATCTCGTTGCTGAGACTACTTGTACTCGAGGTGACGTTGAAGAAGCTTTGTTCTTGTAGATACTGAATCGCTTCTTTGCGCACATTATCGACATGGCCTTTGAATTCGTGCATGGGTGATGAGATACGAATGATTTCGCTACGTTCTTCTGGGCGCTTTAAGCATGCTATGGTATGTGCTTGCTATTAGCAAAGTGTAGGCCTCATGTGCTACCCTACTCAGACTGAATTTGATGATTGCTCTGTAGCAGCTCACTTTACCACGTCATATGATAAGAGAAGATTGTGTAAAAGGTGCTTGGGGATGAATTAGATGCATTCTAATGATTTGCAAGGCAATATCATTCTTACACCATGTTTGTATGTATGCAGATCGGTACATGTCTCCTTCCGAATTCGAAACGTGTTCTTGACTAAAGCCAAGTCAGGAGGCTAAATGTTGTAGCTACAGCAAGGACTGTCATGCCAAGCGTATGCTGGCTCAGGTTGACGATGGCGGCGTCTACTTGAGTTAGCACGTTGTAGGGAAGCAGGTGATTAGATGCATACCTTCGACATCGGGAGTCTCCGTTGCTTCAGCACCATCCTCTTCTGACTCAGTGGTGGAAGGCGATGCCTCAGTGAACTCGGATGTCTGAGTCTCTGGGGAAGTAGACGGTGTCGATGCAGTTCCGGTGCTGGATGATGACATCGTTGGAGTCGAGCTCGCCGACAAGACTACACACGGCCCACCAAGGAAGGGATACGCCGACGGGGCCATATCGTTGATACAGTCGAAGAAATCACTCCCATTGTCTGCCTCACACCACTGAGTGCAGTCGTTCAAGATACGGACCTCGGCATCATCGTTGCAACAGGATGTGATGTTGACATCGTTCAGGGGAACGTTGACCTGGCAGATCTGGCCTGTGAGCCCCGTAATATTGAGACCATTAGGAGCGATGCCTGGAGAACAAGACGTGGGTGTAGGCAGGGCTACGCTCGATGGGATTGGAACGATTTCTGATGCGATCGAAATGAATGTTGAAGTCATGGTGGGCGGGAAAGGTACAATTTCTGTAGTGAATGCTGAGGTCATGATGTTGGTTAGAGGAAAGGAGGCGGCAACTGAGAATGAGGGAAGTAAAAAGGCGAACAGGAGGAGCACAATACGTTATAATGCTCAAATATACCTAGGTAGGTAGCAACGATGCAACAAACGCGGCGTCATCTGTCATACTGGAAGCCGACCGACCCGGAACGGTGTCTTGGTGCATAGCCAAGACAGATTAAGGCAGAATGAACATAACATCACCCTTTGTTGTCTCAGTGCATCGCCCACTCTGATGCCACCTGGGTGCGCGCCAAGAGCGGGGGCGGTTAGCGCGGCACTACTGGCGCCTTCAGGTACCCGTGCCTCTCACACCTTCACTTCCAGTTATCCGGCAATCTTGATGATATGGTACGCCCCGTTATAGCGACGCTTGAAGTGGTGTTGCTGTTGCAGATTCGAAAAGGGGTAAGATCGTTGTGGCTTTCGAATCAAACGGAAGGTTGGATTGTTCTAGGAAGTTCGACAACTGTTGTATTACCTGCGTTAGTGCTATTCAGCTGCGTTCCTCACGAGAGCATGATGAACAGAGTGCGCCTTTGACTCAGACTGCGGTCGGGTCCTTCGGGAAGGTCATTAAGATGGTAGTTTGGCATACGGTATGATTGCGATAGCTTTGATGTTGTTCTTATATCAGAAATAGAATCCTAACATAGAACGCTCTTATTAGGATGATAAGATAAGAGACAGCCCATTATAATCGTTACACACGATTTTTAGAAGCACTCGCTGCTTAAGGCTGGCAAACTCCAAGAGTGGGCGGCTAAGATTCGACGAGAGACTGTATAGGCGTGTGCAACAGTCGCTATCAGCTACCTAAGCAAGTGTATTATTTACAATCGGAAGTAGTGTACCCGCTTTAAGCTTTTGCACGAGTAATAGCTCTATAGACTTCTGCTTAAGAGTTGAATAACATGAATTGTCGCCAGAAATAGAATAAAGATTAGGATCTTTATGTTATCTCGCGCGAGGATAATATACTAACAACAGCGATTCCTAATTCATATAAATTATAACTTAGCTATTTCGTAAGTTCTATGTTTATGCTTTACACAAACTACTAAACTAGTAGTTCTGTAGTTTTAGAATTATCGAAAACCTAACCTCTTCACTTCTTAGGTTTTCTACTTTGTCTTATACCTACTTTGTTAATTAAGCATTTACTCTACTATCTAGTATCTACAATTACTAGAATAGCGAATTGCTAGACTAGTAAATCTGTAATAGGCTTCTTATCTTTTTGATAGGATTGCTAAAACAACAAATCGCTAGAGCGGGCATTCTACAAACCTGCTTCCTACTTTCGTGTAGAATTGCCAGATCAGCAAGATACCAGAGCGGTAATCCTACAAATCTCATCCCTACCTTTCCGTAGAATTGCCAGAACGGCAAATTGCTAGAGAGGCAATCCTATAATTGCAATTCTAACCTTTTCGTGGAACTACTAGATCGGCAAGATACTAGAGCGGCAATCCTACAAACCTAATTCCAACCTTTCTGTAAAATTGCTAGTTTGGCAGAATACCAGAGCGGCATTCCTACAAATGTTATCCTAATCTTTCCGTAGAATTGCCAGAATGGCAAATTGCCAGACCAACGAATCCACGAACCTACTTCTCATCCTTTCTGCAGAAGGACTAGAACAGCGAATTGCCAGAGTGGCGAATCTACACATTTGCTGCTTATGCCTTCTGTAGAATTGCTAGAACGGCAACTTGCCAGAACAGCATTTCCTTAAATCTGTTCTTAACCGTTTCTGTAGCATTGCCAGAACGTCAAAATGTCAGAACGTCAGGTTGCTAGAAAGCCAGGCTGCCAGAACGCCGGATTGCCAGAACGTCGAACTGCCAGAACGTGAAATTGCCAGGACGGCATTTCCTCAAATGTGTTCCTAACCTTTTCTGTAGAATTGCCAAATCATCAAATCGTCAGAACGTCAAACGGCCATAACGTCAGGTTGTCAGAACTTTAGATTGCTAGAACGTCAAGTTGTCAGAAAGTCAGATTGCCAGAAGGTCAAATTGTCAGCACGTCAAATCGCCAGAACGTCAGATTGCCAAAACGTCAAATTGCCAGGACGGCAATTCTTCAAATCCATTTCTGACCACTTCGGCTTATGGACGGAAAGACCAATTCCTGTTTCTCACAGAATCCACTCCTGCAAGGCCCTAGACGAGCTTTCTACGTAGTCATACCTGGAGAGATATGGACAAGTTTGCAAGAAGCTTCCCTTATAAGAACGCTTGCCCGCAAATCTTACAATACAATGATCACTTTTGCTAGAGCGGTAGACTCGTGGAACACAGCACTAGTGACTGGCAGCTGCGAGCTATACGAGGCTAAGGATGTCGAAGTCTTGATTGAAGGGCGAGTTTAAGCTCGTTATCGCTTGCTCCTACGTGTGCCCTCTTGCTTCACCGTGACCACTGGCTGCTCCTTGTCAGGCTCTTTCTTCATACGCTTCTGCTTGGCAGCCTCCTTCTTGGCTGTTGTATGTTTTTGCTCTTTTTTGCGTGTGGATGGCAAAAAAGAAGATTTTTTAACCACGGCGGCGCTATAGTCGAACGTGACACTAGGGGGACGGACAGCAATGAGCTCCCCAGTTGTACGAGGATAAGGGTGTTGACCTGTTGATTCTAGGGCTGACCTAAGTTCTTTGTCGTTTGCTCCTGCGAGTTCCCTCTTTTTTCACTATCACAGTCGGCTCCTCCTCAGGCTCCTTCTTTATGCGCTTCCGCTTGACAACCTCCTTCTTAACTGTCTCTTCCAGAACAATGTCCTCTTCCTCCTTTTTTATTGTCACCTCTTCCTCCTTGACCTCGACCTTGGCGACAACCCTGTCCGAGAACGTCTTTAGGTCCGCCGTGAACAAGACAGAATGCGCCCATCCAGCTTCTTTACCCCACAGCTTCCGGAACAGGTTTCCAATCGCAGCGTATGTGGCGGCGGTCAAGCTGCTGTGCTTGCCCTTGCCGAACCGGTAGTCTTTCTGCGCAATCTGCCAGACGTGCGTGTCGACGGGTACAGACTCGGACCAGCCGAGTCCGAAGAGACACACACAGTCTGCGACCTTTGGACCGACACCGTGGAGCGCAAGAAGCTCCTCGTGCGCTTGACGGTATCCTTCTCGACCACCTTCGAGCATCTCTCCAGCGGGCTTCTCTTCCATGCCAAACTGCGGACACTCTGGATTGCTCAGGTCCTCCAACCACTTCATGCCCTTGTCTTCAGAGACCATCCTCGCAGTCTTCGCAATGTATTTGGCGCGGTATCCAAACCCAAGCTTCATGAGATGCGCTTCGACGTCGGGGCCCGAGAGGGCATCGGGTGTGGGGAAGTCGTGGTAGGGTATGTCATCGATGGTGCCTATATGTGGTCCGTAGTGCAAGCACAGATTGTGTACCATGCCCGATATGCGACTGATGTTGTTGTTACTGCTGCATATGAAGCCAATAAGGGCCTCCCAAGCATCTTGTCGCAGAATCCTGATACCCGTGAACTTGGGTGCGCGCTTCTTGAAGTTGGCGTCGGAGGCAGCCCATTGCTCGTACAGCTGGCCAAGATTGGGCGCGAGGTTGAAGTAGTGCTTTATAAGAGCAGCGGTATCGTCTTCCTCGGGGGCGACTGACGGCGCTTTAGACGGAGGCGGAGTAGGAAGAGCGGTGGTGACAGGCGGGTAGGTCGCGCGGTAGTGGAGATACTCGGCGTCCTGGCGGAGGGAGAGTATGCGACCATGAAGGGCCATTGACCACACGTCATCAGCTGACTTGCGCCATCTGGTCGCACGTTAGGAGATGTTCCGACTCGAGTACTGAGGCACGGAAAGATACCTGAATGATTGTCCACATCGCAAAGTCGTGTTGATGCATAGCTCAGTGAGGCTTGTAGGCAACTTGTGCCACTCAGCAGCGCGTAAAGCCATTGTCGTTATAGTCGCGGTCTGCGCCAGGAGTGAATGATGCATCATGGTCTGGCCTCGGTGACAGGGGTAAGGCGCCAAGGGAACGGCGCGCTAAGGCAGGCCCCGACTTTCTCTCACACGTTTTCCGCGACGGCAACCGCAACCACCGCACAAGCATCGCGTCCTAGAGCCGGGACAGTTGCGAGTTGCTGATTCATCCACTGTTTCTTGATCAGATCTGCTAATTGCAGCTTCTCCCGCCATCTCACTCTCGACAGCAGCAGCATCTTACGCGGCTGAACACACGACGGCGCAAGAGCTCCCAGCAGCCACAACCGCCCACTATGAACGGCGATAGCTATTCCAGAGGTAAGCGAGTCTATCAGTACACGTACTGACTAGTGCACAGCTCCCAGAATCAAGACTAACATAAGCAGACGGTGGCCGATCCAGCGGATCGCGCAACTACGTGAGTGCCGACACTCGTCGCGACAAAAGCGAGCGTACGCTGACTGAACAGTCCTCGAGAGATGACCATCGCGATCGCGGCGAACGGGGCGACCGTGGTGGCGACAGGCGCCGCCGTCGCTCCCGCTCCCCACGCCACGGCGGAGGCTCCCGCCGCGACTACGAGGTAGACACGTACTCTTCCAGCCGCGACTACCGTGAGCGCGAGCGCGAAGACACATACGCCCGCCGTGAGCGTCGCGATGACCGGGGCGAGCGTGGAGCAGAGCGTGGTGCCGAGCGCGGTGCCTGGGGCGATTCCTACTCCCGACGCGACCGACCTCGAGGAGGAGACCGCGACCGCGACGACGACCGTGGCCACCGACGGGAACGCGGAGACCGCAACGAAAGGGGCGGCGACCGATTTGGAGGCGAAGAGCGCAGAGGCGGACGAGGAGGACGTGACGGAGGCTTTGGCGGCGGGCGTGATAGGATGCGTGCGCAAAAAGAGGAGTCTCCGCCGTTCAACAAGCCGCGCGAGGCTACACCAGACCTTACCAGCTTCACGAACATCCAAAAGCGTGAGCGTCGCATGACGCAATGGGACATCAAGCCTGCCGGCTACGAGAATATCACCGCCGAGCAGGCCAAGCTGTCGGGCATGTTCCCGCTGCCAGGAGCTCCTCGCGCTGCGCCCATGGACCCGTCCAAACTTGCCGCCTTCATTTCGCCCTCCGCAGGAACCGCCACCGCTGCCGCCCTCGCAACATCTGGCGCGAAGCAGTCGAAGCGTCTCTATGTACACAACCTGCCTCAGGGCTGCACCTCTCAGGAGATCATGGAGTTCTTCAACAACCAGCTCAACGGTCTCAACGTCGTCTCTGGCAACGACCCCTGCCTATCAGCCCACATTGCTACCAGCAAGGAGTACGCCGCATTGGAGTTCAAGGCAGCCGAAGACGCGACTCTCGCTCTCGCTATGAACGGCATCTCCATGCGCGATGACGGAGGCGCACCTGATAGGTCGGGTTTGTCTATCCGCCGTCCGAAGGATTACATTACTCCCACCGCCGACGAGAACGCATACCCGCCTGGCGACGAGGTTTCATCTGTTGTCAAGGACAGCCCCAACAAGCTGAGCATCGTCAACATCCCCACCTACATCGAGGAGGAGCAGATTCGAGAGCTCGTCGAGACCATGGGCAAGCTCAAGGCCTTCACTTTGGTCAAGGACACCGGCACCGACCAGCACCGCGTAGGCATCCTCCTAACCCACTGAGCCTACTGAACTAACACAGCCCAGGGTATTGCATTCTGCGAGTATGCTGACAACGGAGTCATCGACGCCGTTATCGAAGGTCTCAACGACATTCCACTCGGCGATGGCAACCTCAAGGTTTCGCGCGCGACTGTCGGACTCCAGCAGACGACTGGTCTCGACGGTGGAGTTGGCGCCATCTCAATGTTGGCAGGAGCCAGCGCTGCTGAGAACCACGAGCACAGCCGTGTCATCTGCCTGATGAACATGGTCACTTCGGACGAGCTACTCAACGATGATGAATACGAAGGTAAGCTCGACAACATCACATGAACCATTGCGCACTTCTAACATCGAACAGAAATCAAGGAAGACATCGAAGAGGAGTGCGGCAAGTACGGACCCATCATCGAGACCAAGATTCCTCGCCCCGCCGGTGCCCGCGTCAACCTCGGTGTTGGCAAGATCTACATCAAGTACAAGGATACAGAGTCTGCGCAGAAGGCTATCAAGGCGCTTGCCGGTCGTCAGTTCTCTCGGAGAACCGTTGTCGCGACAGAGTTCTCTGAGGAGGGCTTTGACGTTGATGCTTGGTAGATATGAGATTGTTTGAGTTCCGCGTTCGACTTCTTCGGCGGGTTGGTGCAGTTGCACGCCATTATTGCTGCGTTGAGGAGTACCAAAAAGGGAGAGTGAAGCTCAGCATTTGTACACTAATTTGGTTCCAGGGGATGTTAGCATGCCCATCGCTGAGATGGTACGAGGATGTACGAGGATGTGATCGTATCTTGAATACCTAGGCTAGAGTGCCAGATCGCGCTCAAATAGCTTGCCTAGACATCGCACCGCATTGTTATTGTACTCGATGAATTTGCTATGTGAACACTGCTACTGACACAAAAAGTGGTGGCCTTGACCCGCTACGGCACTGTTAGACCGCCCGTGGCATGATGATGAATAGGAGCTAATTCCGCGTTAATGCCGTAGCTGCCGTCGCTAAGCCCGACGCTACTGAAGATCAGAGAATCGTTTGGTCCGTCGCGGTCCTATGTGGTTCGTCGCACTCCACTGTAGCTTGTTTTGGCGTGAGTCTCAAGGATGCTGCCCAGGAAGGTCTGGAACTCGGTGATATCATATCCCAAGAATACACCCTTTCGGTGCGGGACGTAGAGATTGAAGGCGAACCCCCGCGTGCCGTCAGGGTGCGCACTTGCCCTAGTCAAGCGCGACCTTCAAGTCCACCGTAATATCACAACGTTAAAAGCGCAAGAGCGCCCTCAACATCGAAAAGCTTCATCACCTATTCAGACCAATACCTCCCACACTCGTAGCCCGACAACCATCATGGCCAGCATCAGGCGTTTCTTCTACTCCCAACTGTTTGTTACGCCACCCAAGCCCACCGGCGACCTAACTGGCAAGACTGTCATCGTTACAGGCTCCAATGTCGGTCTTGGAAAGGAAGCCGCACGCCACTTTACCCAGCTCAACGCCTCCACCGTCATTCTCGCCGTGCGCTCCATCGAGAAAGGCGAGGCAGCGCGCAAAGACATCGAATCAACCACAGGCCGCAGCAATATAGTCAAAGTCATGCAACTCGACATGTCATCCTACCAATCCGTCCTCGATTTCGCCCAGAAAGCAAGCAAAGAGCTCGAACGCGTAGACATCGCAGTCCTCAACGCCGGCGTAACCCGCGCCGCGTGGGAAGTCTTCGAGCAAGACGAGTCTACCATCACCGTGAACGTCGTTTCTACCTTCCTGCTGGCTTTTGCCTTGTTGCCGAAGCTCAAGGAGACGGCAAGCAAGTTCAACACCAGACCCACGCTTACCATTGTGAGCTCCGAGGTGCACGAATGGGCGACTTTCGATGAGAGGAATGCGCCCGAGGGAAAGCTGTTCGAGAGACTGAACGAGAAGGTCGTTGATGGGAAGGAAGTTAGCCTTAACAATCGGTATCAAGTTAGCAAGTTACTGGAAGTACTCTTTGTCCGCGCATTCTGCGAGAGATACCCTGAATCGCAGATCCCAGTCACGGTAAATTTGGTCAACCCTGGATTCTGCCACTCGTAAGTCTATTGTACTCCTTCTTACTGCCTGTCTTATGCTAATCGTTTAAAAGCGAATTCGGTCGCGAAAATGGCATTGCCCTCGCGATTGCACGCTTACTGCTTGCGCGGAAAACAGAAGTCGGATCGAGGACTCTCACGCACGCTGGTATATCGGGTGTTGAGACGCACGGGAAATATCTCCTTGACTGTGAGATTACGGAGCCGAGTCCTTATGTGCGGAGTGAGGAGGGGAAGAGGGATCAAGAGAGGGTTTGGAAAGAGCTGACAGCGAAGTTGGAGGGTATTAAGGCTGGGATTACAGAGAGATTCTAGGGCGGTGATACAATGAACCAAAGGAGTCCGTGCTTCGAGTCTGGCTGCCTATAAGTGGTCCCATGGGCCTTATATCACGAGTATCGATCCAGTTCCCCGTTGCTTTGCTGCTACTTCCGAGGCCACTGACACACAAAACTTTTCGATCGATACCAACCATCGCAGATGACTAACCGTATGAATGATTATCCTTGTAGCCTGCACGTTCGAGTACATGTCAAGGCTAATGAGAATATAAAAGAACCCAAGACGAAGCAAGCAACTTCCGCCGCTCCGAGTGTCTCTGCCTCCCGACTATCACGCTTCGAGCTTTTGCCCCTCGAGATCCGCGAAATCGTGTATGAGCTACTTGGATTTCCAATCCACTGCCAAGCAGATAGGTGTATCCGAGTATCTTACGCGTTCAAGGGCAAGGGTACGGATAAGTTTCACTGGTTCAAGGCCACAGTCACTCGTTATGAGTTCCGTGAATGGTATACCGCGCTATCTGATACCCGACTTGACACCGGGTTCAATATTAGCTACCAACATCATCCTTTTCTGAAAGATGTCAAGATTTGCGATGTGGTAAGTGCCCCAAGGTACATTGACGAACGAGTGTATTCTAATCGCCTTCTAGCGATTCACCGAACACCACAAAATAGAGACTGCGCTTCTCTTTGTTAATAAGACTATCCGAGCCGAGATCATCGATATAATGTTCTCGAAAGTGGAGGTAGCCTTTGGTTTTCACCTCAGCGATGCGCCTATCCATTTGAGCAGGCCTTATCAAGGTGCATGGAACTGGAGCGCCGACGCGCCCAGGTAAGCGGGCCCTATTCTTTTCGCAGCGACAATTCATTTTCATACCTGACGTTCACAGGGAATACAACCGAATGCGTGTACCCATCGAGGATTTCCGCAATCTCACAAAGGTAGTCCTGACTATCGATGTCGGCTACTCTTGCTCGGGAACTCGACCCCAAATCCTAGCAAAACAAGCTCTATCCGTCCGCTTCGTTGCCCAGAACTGCTCGCAACTCGTCACCTTCGAGATGACGCCCCATCTTCCTGGTTGTTTTGGAGATTTGGGACCCAGTTTCTGGGATCGAAAGTCGGTCGTTGCGGCAAAAGTTGTTCGACCGCTGGTGAAGGCCTTGACGTATATGAGTGTGGAATGTAGGTTTCTCAAAGTTATTAAGATGCCGAGGGCGATATCTTATGTACTCGGTATGAACACTGAAGATCGTTGGCCCTACTTGTATGGAGCGGTATGGCATGAACTGTCTCTCGAGGAGACTTCGCCTTGGTTGAGGAAAGTGGCCGTGAAAGCGTGGGCTAAGCGTACACTGCACTTGCTAAGAACTGAGGGGCCAATTTGGGATACAGCAATGCTTTGATGAGATAGCATGTGCGTCGGTTTAGGGTGTTGCAATGGGTCTTTTTCGATCACGATATAGGTTCGTCTGAAGTCTACAAATTCTCAGCAGCAGTGAAATAGAATCATTAGCACGGCTCCCTACAACTTATTAGCGAGCTCCCAGATGCTTTCTTAGGGCTGCTGGGCACGTTCAATCTGCAGCCACTGACGCACGGAGCTCACTCTATTCATTTAATGTACACTTATCTGGGTCTATGCACCTGCACGCTTGGGCTAAGAGGTTCGGAAAGTCCCCACTCCCACCAGTGCTATGCTTACGTGCTCAACCGAGAGCTCAGATTCATAGAAATGACCACCGGTATGGATACAGACTATGACTCACACCTGTGTGCGATTCCATCTCTTGGTTCCATCCACTTCATCCCATGGTACTGCGATGACGCAGAGCGAAACGAGCCACTCACGACTTCCGCAACATCGACGACCCTGACGAAAAGATACTCTCACGAATGAGAGAAATCGCAAGTATAATACACTGGATACAGACTACCCCGTCGTGCCGATTCGAAGATATCTCGATGCTGTCGAAGACATGGCCGTGCCGTCTAGACGCACGCAGGGCACCGGCCGCGCATATACTAGTCCACCGTTGTCGTTGTTCGAGCAACTTCCTCTGGAGATTCGTCAAGAGATATATGAATGGCTCGGCTTCCCTGTCGGTGGCAAATTATGGGAGCTTATCGCTACGAAGCAAGGTGGAATGTTTGTACGTACGAGCTTACAATATATCCTCTTCCCAAGATGGGATTTGTTCCCAGAGGGTTTTTATGATGTCAAACATGCGACTACTCTCTCACCAAGACAATCAAGGTGGGATTGCGTAGAACAGGTAAATCACACGAGACCAAGTCGTACGTCACTAAAACTCTGCAGCTATTCGATTGGCGGTCCGGACTTTTATTCGTCTCGAAAGGCATTCGACGCGAACTTTGGGATACGGTCTTCCGGAGCATCGACGTAGTGTTCGGTTTCCAAGTCAGCAGCAAGGCTGTTCATTTCAGTGTCCCACAACAAGGACACAGATATGGCAACGATCGATCGAAGTAAGCTTGCGACAATACTCATGTCACTGATTCCAGAGGCTGACGTTTTAGGGGCTTCTATCGCATGCACCTCAAAGATGAGCAATTTGCCAATCTGACCAAGGTCACTCTCACTGAGAAATGCGGTCATACATATTCCACCGATAACCCTCATTGCATGGCCAAGGTCTCACCCCGTTCCATACTAGTTCGCCAAGCACACTCTGTACGATACATCGCAGATCACTGTCCCTTTCTGACCCAATTCCGCATGCAACCCTACCTCCAAGGCTCAGTGACTTGGAGCTCACGCAGGCGCCGTGGTCTCCGTGGCGTTGCGCCAAAGTCTACAGAAGCTCTGATTCAGGCCATTGTATACCTCGTAGAGACGTGTGAGTATCTAGAGACCATCTGCATCCGATACGTAATCGAAGTTCACGAGACAGAGGACTGTTACCTGGATCAGAGGCTGTGCGAGGACTACTTCAACTATTCGTGCAAGTGCCGGGAGCAAGACTGCGAGTTTCTGGTACCGGAATTGGGCTACTTGGAACGTCTAGAGTGGGCAGAGAAGTGGGCAAGGTATTACCTTGACTGGTTGCGCCAGGATAAACCGGATTGGGAATTGGTAGAACCTTGCCGCACTAGACGTGGGTGATATCTTTGTGTGGTATCAAAGAAGCCAAGTTCCTGTACCCAAAAACATAGTACAGTACGCCCAACCAATCGATTAACGGTGAAAACAGTTGTGTTTTGCTCCACCTTGACTTCATTCTACTGCCAGTTGCAGTACTTCAAAGATCAATCTGAGCCGCAGGTCTCGCGATGTTGGTACGCCAGATGTGCGCATTCACTGGGTTCTTCTGGTAAACGTTGACTTCGAAGAACTTGTCGTGAGCCGCACACTTGAAGTTCTTGTACCTAGAGTGCGATTAGTTACAACTTTTCCCGATCCATTATCCTCGCTGCACTCACGTGTTCAGCTTCTCAAAGTCCGCATCAATGAGCCATTGCTCAGTCACCTCAGCGAAAGTGCCATCGAAACCGGTAACGAAATATCTCTTGCTTTCCAGCGGGCCCCAGTTCGCTTGCTTGACAACTTGAACTGCGAATGTAACGTTGGTTGCTGACGGCGAAGTACCCGTGTCGCTTGCTTTGGGATAGTTTGCCCAATCCATAAATGTTTCGAACTTGGATTCATGGGACAGATAACGGTTCCTATATCCCTGGATATCTGAGCAGCAGAAGATCGAATGCATGATAGGTACGCAAATTGGATATCCGTTCCCGTAGCGGTTTCTGTGGCAGAGTAATGAGCTTCGCACATGATTTGTCGCTCTTATAGTTGCGCAGTGTTTGTTAGCGACTATCTAACAGCAGATATAGACAAAGAAGGCCCAAGACGTGCAGTTTGTATCACTGATCCTTACAAACATGATTGGTGAGAAGGTAAGGCTCAATTCGTCTATACTACACAAACTACAACTAAAGGGTATCGTCTCATCTAATCATAAACACCTAGTTCTTGAGCACATAACGGTACCTGGGAAGGCCCTTCTCAAAGTCAACGATGACATCGTTGGCCTCAGACATAGGCCTGACCTGAACCCAAGCCTTGAGGTTGGTCTTCTTGGCCAACTCCAACATGTCGCGGATATGCTGCCTGGTACCGATCAGGCTACCTGCGATCTTCAAGTTCTTGAAGATGAGACCCATGGGGGAGAAAGAGGGTAATGGGTCGTCGGGAGCACCGAGCTGAACGAAAGTACCGTTGACGTCGAGGAGGTTGAGGTACTGGTCGAGAGGGAAACCCCCGGAGATGGTGGAGATGATGATGTCGAGGCCGGCGGCGTTCTTGTTCATCCAGTCGGGGTCCTCGCCGGTAGCGATGAACTTGTCAGCACCGAGCTCAAGAGCATCGGCCTTCTTGCTGGAGGAACGGGAGATGGCAACGACCTCGTCGCATCCGAGAGCCTTCGCGAAGAGGAGGGCGAAGTGACCGAGACCACCAATACCGACAACACCGACACGCTTTCCTGGGCCGGCACCGTATGAGACGAGAGGGTTGTAGACTGTTACACCACCGCACATGAGGGGAGCGGCGAACTCTGAAGGAAGGCCCTCGGGAATGGGGATAGCGAAGGCAGCAGGTCCGCGCCAGTTCTTTGCGTAACCACCCATGGCCTTGTCGCCAGTGCTGTACTTGGCGTTGTAGGTCATGACGAAGTTGTTGCAGTTGCTCTCCTGCTTGGTCTTGCAGGGCCTGCAGCCCTCGCAGCAGTCGCTCTGAGCACCAACACCAACGCGGTCACCGACCTTGAGGTCCTTGACATCGTCTCCTACACGGGTGACCTTTCCGATGATCTCGTGACCGACGACGAGAGGGTAGTCTGAGGGGCCCCAGCCGGAGCGGAGAGTGTGGATGTCGGAGCCGCAGACACCGCAGTGGCTGATCTCCATCTCGATGTCGGTAGACTCGAACTTCTTGGGGGTGTAGTCACCCCATTGCATGTTGCCGTCGGCGGCGGAGGGGTCATGGGCGACCCATCCCTTGAAGTCTGGTGAGGAAGACATGATTGTTTGGTGACGTTACTGAATCGAGGGAAAGGGATGAATTGTTGTGAGAGAGGTTAGGATTGTTTGATGAGGTGCAGAACCTACTACTGCTTCTCGTCAGTCTTATACCTATACACGTTTTCTAGAAGTTTTCCAGCATTTGTAATACATCAAGAGACGGTATGAGGTTGCCGTTTCGTTATCCTAGTGTTTTGCTCTTTCGCCGATCTACGCCGACGGCATCGGACCCACTTTGACAACGTTTTTGAGCCTCAAGCGGTGCGTGCACAACATATCCGTTAAACCCGCCCTCACCGGTCCGATAAGGGTATGGGTCTGAGGCGACAAGACTGCAAAACTCTCGGACGAGGCTCGCGGTGAAGACGTCAATTTGGGGCCAGTCCCGTAACGTGTATCATCGATCTGCCGCGACACGTGGAAAGCCCAAGGAGGAAGGCGTTTGCGCAACGCTAATCTAGCTCCCGTTGACGTGTCGGGATTTAGAATCGGTTGGAATCTTTCTATGCTTCTAGACCTGGTCGTGTTGTTATGTCAACATCTCAGATATCTCCCTTTGCGTTGACCGCCAAGCTGAACACGCGCGCCATCTTCAACATACAACCCACCTCATGCCATTGTCTCATGCGCTTGGCCTAATGCTACCGGTTGTTATATCTCTCAGAAAGGGCCGGGGTTGTCATGCACAAGATCGTGTGACCGGAAGTTGCATCATAATAAGTTAGCATTACAGGGTCCAAATAAAGTAATCGCGGATCTCAAGAAAGATACTGCAGTCTTATCAGCGCGGAGATATTCCTTCCCATCATGCAAGTTTCTCCTTTATCCACTCAAGACCTTTTTTCAGCACCTGCTTCGCTTCTTCGTACTCTTGCCACTGAAGATTCACTTCGGCCCTTTTACGTTCAAGCGGTTCGCGGCCGGGTATCGAGAGCCTTGCGTCATAGGTTTCGGCGCCATCATCGAGTTTGATCTTGATGATGCGCTCCTCTTCGACATGACCGCAGAGGAGATCCCATACATGTTTCGTCACTTTGTCGAGTAAGAGTGTTGGTTTGTTGTCTTCGTATCGACAGATAAGTGGCAGCTTGATGGAGAATCCGGAGGTGCGAGACCTCATCTCCAGGGGTAGTGTTCGTTCCCCGAAACCGTGTTCGGAGCCATACAACGCCTCATCCAGGGCCTTTAGCGCACTTGCCCTCATAGACACTGTAAGCTTTTTTAAAGACATAGAAAATCAGCTAGCCAGAGTATGTGTGTAGAGGTTGAATGTGAGTTGCTTCGCGCAGATGACAAGAATCTTAGGTACTATGTATTCTGCTCACCGGTAAGCAAGCCCAAGATTGCGCTGAAGTCACGCCTGCGGTTAGAGTGACCGTGCAAAAATCTGTTATAGTGGCTCAATGACAAGTCATATGTAGCTTGATAGAATCTTTGAAGGCGTGAGTTGGGCAGCGCCACGACTGCACCACGAGGCGTTTTAGCGTAGCACTTCCAGGCGCTGCGTCTGCGGGTATGTGAAGCATGGCGTTGAATTCTGGATACCAATATAAATAGATCAACAAAGTTCACAAGCTGCCGATAATGTGGCGATGAAGAACAATGGCTATATTGAACTGCAGCTGTTGCATCGTGAAGATTGTTGGTGTTGAGATCTCGGGAGACATGGGCCGAAGCGGAGATGACGTCTAGCGTCTTGGCAGTCGTCATAGCCCAAGCTCTCGGTGGCAGACGATTCCGGAGAAACCACCTGGGCACGATGCCCTTCTACAGTCCCGAATTCGAACGTGTGACGTCTGGAGTCCACGTGAAAACGAGCATTATGGGGTCAGTACGGGTCCATGTCTTCAGATGATTGAGACAACGACCACGACTACAAGACATCAGCAAGACCGCCTTCTTCACTATGTCTAGGTGACTGTATAACATTTGCATGTGCGACAAACAGAGAGTTCAGGTCTCACACCATGTAAGCTAAAACAAGGAAGCCAATATTTATTTCATTTACAATGTATGCCCGTTAGAGCTTCACTCAAAATCTGACAACACCATCCCTCTCCGTCAATATTCGCGGTGCGCGAGTCGGAATTCGCCGAATTTACTATCGACACGCCTCCAACAAGTGTAAAAGATGGCGTCTGCCGAGCCCTTGACCAACAAGCGCGCCGTGGGCGACCAGACCGAAGCTGATGCGGTGTCCGTCATTAGCGATGATGAAGGCATTGGGGAAGACTTGCGGAAAGATGTCCCGCTACCGCCAGAAGTCAAACGCGGACCTGAAGATGAGCCCTTCGAAACTCTTAAGCACAAGGCTTCACAGCTCATCCTCGATCTATTTCCTGGTTATTGCGCCCGAGACGTGAAAATTGAACGCATGCAAGACGGAGAAAACAACCGCTTCCTCGGCGTCACGCTTTGCAAGATCCCGCCTAAAGCGCCATGGTACACGACTCAGAGGATTTTCGAACTACTTCAGCCATGTCTTACAGGTCGACCGACACGTCAAAATAAGCGAAAGCGTCTTGTTCTCCGCATACCACACAATTCCGATCAATCCATGCACCATCAAAGTGTCATTTTAGCGTATCTGGGCCTGAAGCTCGAACATCCAGTCCCGAAGATTGTCATATTTGATCCGACTGCAGATAACGCGCTAGGTCGATCATACATGCTCCAAAAGCGGCTGCCTGGCCACCGCCTGGACGTCCTCTGGCCAACGTTGAACCAAGCCCAGCGACTCAGTGCCGTGCGAGCCATTTCCACCGTTCTGCTAGATGTAAGAAAGATAAGGAACAAGTGCCCTGGTCTCACCGGGATTCGCAACACGACCTACGATCTCAAGAACGATTTCGTCAGCACGGAGCCTGTACCCATTCCCAAAATTAAGCATACCACTGGCCAAGCGAACTTCAACGTCGCACGTTCAGAGCCGCAAAGCACAAAAGATTTCTTGCTCGATCTCTGTGCTCGCCAGCGTGCATATTCGACTGCTAAGAAACAGCCTGGTGGCAAAGAAGTCTGGGTTAGGATCGTCAAAGTGATTGAGACATTACATGAGTCCGGCCTCATTCCAGATTCTTCACCGTTCCACTTCTACCATGGCGACTTCAATGCACGCAATCTTCTCGCCTCTGTCACTTCGGAGTCAGAAATAGCGATTAATGGAATCGTAGGCTGGGATTCCGCGCTATTCGCGCCAGCTTTCATGAGCACGTGCGCCCCGTTCTTCCTATGGAGTGTCAATGTTGGCGAACGAGGCGAGGAAGGCGGTGCGTTGGTCGAACCGGAGGAGGCGGATTTGTTGGAGGCTAAGCGCGCTTTCGAGGGTGTTGTGGGTGAGAGCTTCCTGAAGGAGGCGTACTCCCCAGCATTGATTCTCGCGCGCCGGTTGTGGCGGTTTCTGGTCAGTGGTTTCACGAATGGAGCGGATATCTTTCTTGCGGAGGAAATTGTGGAGGCGTTTGAGAGGTTACATTCATCAGCGTAGGCTGGATGTGGATGTAGCATGACAGACTCATGTGACGTATCATCAAATCGTTCGCCAATCCGATGGTAGCCAGCCGAGAAGTCTCCAATTCAATAGTTCAAAATTAACGCAGCTGGTTTTACTCAGTATCATCTCCACAGCAACATCAGAGAGATTTCCTTCTCTAGCGTGAGGTCTTCAGACTATCGATTTAACTATGCGTACAGGCTTCTGATTTAGTGTACTTGCGTTTACTCATCAGAGCGATTCTTCAACACAAAAGCTCTGTGGTCAAGTACACACTCGTCGTTGCGTGTATCGAAGAAAGCGGGTTGAGTGATACCCTGTAGTCCATGGCCGCTATCTGGCCCTTCATCTGGGAACCAGATGTGTAGCGTATATTCCGTCGCAAGCTCTGCCCCAGATGTGTACCATGTGCTAACAAACGATGGTAGCTCTACACTTATGGTCAGTACGTCGAAATTGATTAGTTGTTTGCGAGGTTAATCTTACGGCCATCAAGAGAGCGAACTTTAACGACGTAGTCGAAATGAATATCGCATTGCTTGCACTGGATGGCAAGATCATGGTAGTTGAAGGATGGCACAACGTCCGGCTCTGGAGGCTCTTCATCGTAAATAGCGAAAGATTGCCCTTGTTTCGCATATTGCATGATGCCGAATTCCCGAAGAAGCATGCTGCGGCACCGACATGCATCAATAAGGCTTTGAACTTGTTGATCACAGACACCCTGGTCAAACCGCTCATCGTCCAAGCCTCGTCCCTCGCGAGAGTCACAACCCGTGCTGAGTAGCAGTGTCTGCAGACTCGTTGGCAGAAGGCTACCGAGACTTGACTCTTTCTTTTGGTCGAGAGGATCTAGCGCGAGTTAGCGACTTGCCGATCGGTGCAAAATATTCATACCAATCAAAAGCTCAAGCGGCACAGCAAGATACCACAGACTGGTAAACTCTTGGAGTGATCCCAGCCTCGCATGCTCCTTTTCGTAATTACGACATTCGTTGATCTCCAAAGCTTGAAGTCCAGGTTGGAGCGTCTGCAATAATGCTTTGGCTTCAGACCACTGCCACTGAATTACGCGTCCATTGCATGGCACCGTCCAAGCAAGTGACGCAAGTGCCTGGCATGAGCCAAGAATGTTTTCCAATAACTCAAGATGACACTCAAAATACTCCAGCCGTATCTTGTGCACTTTGGATGTCTTGGGAGGACATTCCCAAGTGCAGGGTGGGTCGTTGATGCTGGAATCATGATAGTCGTGATGTGACAGAATCACCTCTTGTAGAGAGTCAAGCTGAAGGATGGGGGATAGGAAATTGATGTGTATTCCTTTCATTTGAATGCTCAGTCTTCTCAGCCGTGTGAACTGGTGAACACGACCATAAGGTACTCCTCGGCCAGCGTAAATAATAGGTAGTAATGCCGCCTGTGGTTGTCGCTGAACATAGCCGGTCTCCGGCAAGATAATCTCCGGCGACCGTTGTTCAACACGTGCTCCTGGACAGTCGTTCAAGGCGACAACCTCGATGTTGGGTGTGAGATACAGGATCAAGGCTGATTCCAACGCACTGGACGCGTCTTCGCCTTTGCGGAAAAGTGCAGTGTATTCTTCTCCCTTGGGTATATCGAGAGTCTCAATCTTGGAGCAGATCATCTGCGTGGTTTGAGAGCTGCGAGCGCGAGGTTTCATGGGCTCGAAGGACCTTGTGACGTTATATCCATCATGTCCGACCTCTTTCATCTCTTTGACCAGTGAACCTAATGCCGGATTGTTGATCAGACTCCTGATAAATCTCGTTGATGGATCGTGATCGTAGCAATGGTTGTAGTTCCTGTACATCATGGTTGTGGCGGCACGGTTGAGAGATCGGCAGGTTAGCGCTATGGATGCGTAGTCGAGAATTGGCCGTCTAGGTTGATGCATCACTGTGAAGTTACTTCTTGGGCTGTCAACATCGGGCAGGCATTCTAGAATCCTCAGTAGAATCTCATCCGGTAGTGCACCGATACGACTGTGAGTCTCCTTTACAGATGCGTCCTTCGAAAGCGGGGAGGATTCGGATTGGCTGACTTCATCTCTGGTGGGTGTCCCTGTGTTCGGCCGGCCGCAATCTGTGTTATTGGCCATGGTGTTTGATGAGACTTCTGTAGTATGAGCAGCAGTTTGAACGTATGTGCCTACGGGCGGAGAGCGGGATAGATTGCACGAAGGTGGTTCCTGGCGGTGAAGCTCGCTCGCGTTGTCGCTAAAAATCGTTTCTGCCCCCACTTCCCAGCCACTCCACCACTCACGCGTCAGTTTCGCGTTCGCTGCGCCGCGTATCTTGGGCCACACTTGATCACGGCATGAACACTCAACAGTATATACGAGGCTCTTTTATAGATGCGATCATATTGTCTGCACCTTATTGTAGTAAAAGAACACGACTATCTTGCCAGCGCCACTCATGCATCGAGCCTCGACCATCCTCAAGCAGCCACCGCCTGCGCATGGAAAGGATAGTCTGTGTATCCCTTTTGCGGCGGATCTGCGCCGTAGAAGGTGTCGCGGTCGTACTGATTCAATTCCAGGCCGTCAGCGAGGCGCTTGGGTAGATCCGGGTTCGCTATGAACCACCGACCGAATATGATGAGATCAGCATCTCCGGACTCAACCTTCGGCGCTGCATTATCTCTGTTGAATCCACCAGCCGCAATGAACTTTACACCACCCTTCTTTAGGATGTTTCGAAAGTTGACGAGCGTGTTGCCCTTGACCTTGACCGTCGCCTCCGCCTCCACGCCCTTGCCTCCTTGTGTGGTGTAAGCGGCCAGAGCGTCCATCTTGGCTTGCTCGTCGAGGACTTCATCGAAACGCGGTTCGACCCTGGCTATCGTCAGCATCAACTGGGGACCGAAGTGGTTCAACTCACATGTGGACATACGCCGGCCTCTCACCCTGCGGAAGCGACGCGATCTTCTCGCATAGGTACTCCCAGTGATCGTTGGGATTGCTATCCTTGGTGTTCTGGAAATAGTTGTATGGGCTGAGACGGATGCCCACTCTGTCAGCACCGATGGCTTTGGAGCAGGCTTGGATAACTTCAAGCGGAAAGCGACTGCGACCTTCGATTGATCCGCCATACTGGTCCGTTCTCTTGTTGACATTGTCGTGTAGGAACTGATCAAGCAAGTACCCATTCGCGCCGTGGATCTCGATACCGTCGAAACCGGCCCCAACCGCCTTCTTCGCGGCTTCTGCCCAGGTCTTTGTCAACCCTTCAATTTCTTCAACAGTCAATGGCTTAGGTGGATGATCGGCGCACGCGACACCGTCAAGCCAACTACCTTCCATAGGCACGTCGCTCGAGCTGACCGTTGGCGCTCCGGCCCGGAAGGACGGTGGACTAGCACGTCCAGTATGCCACAGCTGGCAGAAGATGTACCCGCCTTTTGCGTGGACAGCATCCGTGACCTTCTTCCAGCCGGCGATCTGGGAGTCCGAGAATACACCCGGTACACCTGGGTATCCGCTGGCCTAGTACAAGTTAGCACGTTTGCTTTGACTGGTCGCGCACTACCCACGTATTTGGCAATGTCAGTGGCCTCTGTCAATTGCAATCCGCCCTTGCTTGCGCGTTGGCTGTAATACTCAACGTGTAGCTCTTTCGGTACGAACACTCCATCTTGCTCTTTGGTTGCTCGCATGCGTGTCAATGGCGCCTGCACGATTCTGTGCTCAAGATCCAGAGGGCCGAGTTTGAACGGCGAGAAAAGCGCTGTCTCTTTGAGTGGCTTGAAGCCTGTCGGGCTATCTGCTTTCGGCATATTTGTTGGTATCGCACTTGCACTGATGACTGCGAAGAGGAGAGAATGAAGTCGTTGCTGCCACAAAAGATTTGTAACAGCTACATGGCTGCTGCTCAGGGTCTCCTATGTACCTGGCGCTAGTGCCAGAAACGGTAGTCGCCATCGCCGCAGATCCCATGTTGGGGAGTGGTGTTTGCAGATACAGAAATGGGGGAGGGACAGATGCAGCAAAGCGTATGACGAGGCTGGTGTTTGCGGTGTACGTACGAACAGCCATCTGTACGACGCTGTTGCGCTGTGGTCCAAGAGTGGGGTACTGCGGGCCCGGCCATCGGAAAGGCGAAATCGTCTATCATCGGAACAGTCGTCTCGCGCCAACAGACCAATCAGCGACAGCATTACGTGAGAAGGGTGTGAATACTGCGGAAACGGATGTTGGGTAAGGATATTATGAAGAGAACATCGCTTTCTCTATCGCTTCGGCCTCATTACCTGTCTGCTTAGGTTTGACACCCGTCATGTCTCTGCCGATTCCGCCGAAAAGCAGTGCAGATCCGCCGCGGGGCCTTTCCGCTACCGAAGCCCTTACACCTCTCATCGAGACGACATTCAGAACACCAGACATAACAACGTGGATCAACGGAAGAAAAACAATCGTCACTAATCCGAACCCGCACTGGACTCTGCTGGACTACATCCGCGCTCAGCCGAACCTCAAGGGCACGAAGCTAGGGTGTGGCGAGGGTGGATGCGGCGCATGCACTGTTGTTCTACAGGTTGCAGATTGGCAGTCTGAAAAGAAGAGGATCAAGCATCTATCGGTGAACGCGTGCCTGTTCCCTCTAGTTGGTATCGACGGCAAGCATGTCATCACCGTGGAAGGCATCGGTAATGTTGGCAGACCGCATCCTCTGCAAGAGAGGATCGCGAAGTTGCACGGCAGCCAGTGTGGCTTCTGTAAGTCAACCAGACTTTATTTCCTGCATTCATACTGACTATCTCTATAGGTACGCCTGGTATCGTGATGAGTTTGTACGCAGTGGTGCGCAACGCATACAACCCGGAGACGAAGAAGTTCCATCTCAGCGCTCGAGAGATCGAGATGAAAGGTCACCTGGACGGCAACTTGTGCCGCTGTACAGGTTACAAGCCGATACTTCAAGCTGCAAAGACATTCGTCACCGAGGATCTGAAAGGTCAATTGGCAGAAGAAGACAAACCAACAATTGCCGACGCCGAGAAGTTCGAGAAAGATGTCATTGATCTGACTCGCAATGGCTGTGCAGGTCCTTCCAAGGTCTCCTGTGGGCGACCGGGTGGCTGCTGTAGGGATAGCCCGTCCGACAGCAGCTCGACAGACACCAAGTCAGATACCTCGTCACCTCCAACGGAGCCAACATCGGCGTCAGAAGACGAGCACATCACTGCCGTTCTGGATGCAAAACAACAGCCGCAACCGGATCCCGAGATTAGCGGCGCAGACTACGCGAAACCGCTGAAGAGTAAAGAGCATGGTGCGGCTGCCGAATCCAAGACTGTCACATCCACATCCGAGGCACCGGCGGCGACATCAGAGAAGGGTGTCCCCAAGATCGAGTTCTCAGAATACGTTCCGGACACCGAGCTCATCTTCCCTCCTGCGTTATGGAAGTACGAGCCGCAGCCACTATGCTACGGTAACGACAAGAAGATCTGGTTTCGTCCTACAAAGCTCGAGCAACTTGTGCATTTGAAAGATGCATACCCCTCAGCCAAGCTCATCGGCGGTGCCAGTGAAGTTCAAGTGGAAGTCCGATTCAAGAACTCCGACTTTGCGGTTTCCGTCTACATCTCAGATATACCAGAACTGAAGCAAACGCGGATGCCAAAGCATGCTGAGCTTGAGACAGCCAAAGAACTCGTCGTTGCAGCGAACACCCCGCTCACTGAGCTTGAGGAGATCTGTAAAAAGGTTTACACAATGCTCGGAAAGCGTGCGATGGTGCTAGAGGCCCTTCGCAAACAATTGCGATATTTCGCGGGTCGTCAAATTCGTAACGTTGCATCATTAGCTGGCAACATTGCAACAGCATCGCCAATCTCAGACGCCAACCCTGTGCTGCTTGCGGCTGGTGCTACCCTGGAAGCTGTAAACAAGAAACATGGCAGTGTCGATCTCCCAATGTCAAGCTTCTTCATTGCTTACAGAACCACATCACTCCCGCCTGATGCAACGCTACATCGAATTCGAATCCCTTTGCCTCCGGAAGGATCACGAGAGGTTCTCAAGGCTTACAAGCAAGCCAAGCGCAAAGACGACGACATCGCAATCGTCACGGCTGCGTTCCGAGTGCGTCTAAATCCTGACGGCCTCGTGGAGGATGCTTCGATCGTATACGGCGGCATGGCGCCTATGACGAAAGAGTCACCCAAAACCCAGACTGCCCTCTTGGGTAAGCCCTGGTTTCATTCGGAAACCCTTGATGCTGCTCTCACGGCGTTGTTACAGGATTACGATCTTCCATACGGTGTTCCAGGTGGCATGGCAGATTACCGGAAAACGCTTACCCTGTCTCTTTTCTTTCGGTTCTGGCACGAATCTGCTGCTGAGTTTGGTCTTGGCAACGTTGACGAGCAGGTGATTGATGAGATCCACCGGGAGATCTCCAGTGGTGCTCGCGATGATTACAATCCCTACGAGCAGCGCGTAGTAGGTAAGCAGGTGGCGCATCTATCTGCTTTGAAACAGTGCACTGGCGAGGCGGAGTACATCGACGATATGCCACGACTAGATCGTGAGCTGTTCGGTGGACTCATCATGTCGACAAAGGCCCACGCCAAAATCCTGAGCATCGATTGGGAGCGAGCGCTTGAGCTGCCTGGTGTTGTTGGCTACATCGATCGACATAGCATACCCGCGGATGTCAACATCTGGGGCTCGATCAAGAAGGATGAAGCGTTCTTTGCTGAGGACAAGGTTCTCTATCACGGTCAGGTCATTGGCATGATCTACGCACAGTCAGCTTTGGAAGCCCAAGCGGCCGCGCGGGCTGTGAAGGTCGAATACGAAGAACTACCCCCTATCCTCACTATCGACGAAGCTATCGCAGCCCAAAGCTACTTTCCGCATGGCAAGAATCTGAGAAAAGGTCTTGCAATCGATGACAAGATGGGTGACGCCTTCGCCCAATGCGACAAGATATTCGAAGGTGTAAGCCGGCTAGGTGGGCAGGAGCACTTCTACCTCGAGACGAATGCAGCGCTTTCTATACCTTCCGGGGAAGACGGGGCTATGGAGGTCTGGTCGTCGACACAGAACACCATGGAAACTCAGGAGTTTGTTAGCTCGGTGTTGGGTGTGCCAAGCAACCGCGTCAATGCCCGCGTGAAGCGCATGGGAGGCGGTTTCGGTGGTAAGGAGTCTCGCAGTGTGCCGTTCGCCGTATACACAGCGATAGCTGCTAGGAAGGAAAAGCGACCAGTGCGCATCATGCTGAACCGCGATGAAGACATGCTGCTCAGCGGCCAGAGACATCCTTTCCAGGCTCGTTGGAAGGTCGGTGTTTCGAAAGAAGGCAAGCTCATCGCGCTTGAAGCTGATGTCTACAACAACGCTGGTTTCTCCCAAGATATGAGTGGGGCAGTCATGGATCGATGTCTGACGCACTTTGACAACTCATACGAGTGTCCAAATGTGTTCCTGCGTGGCCACGTGTGCAGGACCAACATCCACAGCAACACTGCCTACCGAGGATTCGGAGCGCCTCAAGGCATGTACTTTTCCGAAACCCTCATGTACAACATCGCAGAAGGTCTGGGTATTGACGTCGACGAACTACGATTGAAGAACCTGTACAAGCCTGGAGAACACACCCCATTTTTCCAAAAGATCGACGAGGACTGGCACGTTCCTATGCTTTTGCACCAGCTGAGCAAGTCCTCCGACTACGAGAATCGGAAAACTGCTATCAAAGCCTTCAACTCAAAGAACCGATGGAGAAAGCGAGGTATCTGCCTCGTTCCTTCGAAGTTTGGTCTCAGCTTTGCGACCGCTCTACATCTCAATCAAGCCGGCGCTTACATCAAGATCTACCATGATGGCAGTGTACTCTTGCATCATGGAGGAACAGAGATGGGTCAAGGTCTCTACACCAAGATGTGTCAGATAGCAGCGCAAGAGCTCGGTACTCCGCTCGATGCTATCTACACTCAGGATAGTCAGACGTACCAGATTGCGAACGCATCCCCTACCGCTGCATCATCCGGATCCGACTTGAACGGCATGGCTGTAAAGAATGCATGCGATCAGATCAACGAACGATTGAGACCATATCGCGAGAAGCTAGGAAAAGACGCGCCACTGAAAGCGCTCGCCCATGCCGCTTATGTCGATCGTGTCAACCTCGCAGCGAATGGCTTTTGGAAGATGCCAAAGGTCGGATATACATGGGGAGATACAAACTTGGAAACTGTCAAGCCCATGTACTACTACTGGACCCAAGGGGCGTGTTGCTCTGAAGTCGAACTTGACCTACTTACTGGCGACCACACCGTACTACGAGCAGATATCATGATGGTAAGCGCTACTGCACATGCATCCAATTCAACATACTAACGAAGCTTCAGGATGTCGGCAACTCCATCAACCCAGCGATAGACTACGGACAAATCGAAGGCGCATTCATCCAGGGCCAAGGTCTCTTCACCATCGAGGAGACACTCTGGACTCGAAACGGCCAGCTCTTCACTCGGGGTCCCGGAACATACAAGATCCCCGGCTTCAGCGATATCCCACAGGTCTTCAACGCCAGTATGCTTCGTCATGATAACCACGGCAACCCGCTGTCGTGGAACCACTTGAGGAGTGTACAAAGTTCCAAGGGTATTGGTGAGCCACCGCTCTTCCTGGGATCAACGGTCTTCTTCGCGCTGAGAGAGGCGGTGTTGGCGGCGAGGAAGATGAACGGGAAGAATGACGAGGGATGGAATTTGGATAGTCCGGCAACCTGTGAGAGGCTCAGGTTGGCGGTTGGAGATGACCTTGTTGACCGGGCAAGAACGGTAAAGAAAGAGGGTGAGATGAATTTCTTGGTTGCTGTAGCGTGATCATGGGCATGAGAAAACGCGTTCACCATTCCAAATATCACTTCATGTAACACATGTATCCATTCTGCACGGCGCCATTTTTGCGCATTGCTTTTACGAGGTTTGACGCGTCCCGCACGCGTGCTACTCTTTGCTTGGCAAGAACATAAGTTGATGCTATCGCCCGTTTCAAAACCTCCTACAGCGAATACACTGGTTCTCTTCTGATAGCTTTCATTACAGTTCCGTCGGTTGAGAGATGCCTATCGCGCAGCTTATCGGAAAGCGAAGCCGGTAACGATGACCTCAGCGGTGGCATGACTAATGGTCGCGCGGCAGTGTGTCAAGGAAGTCGCGTCGGGCCATGATAGAGCAGCTACCAACACCAACCGCATCCCTTGCATAAATGCAGCTTGCCTGAACAGGTTCCTAGCATTTCCGTGTCCTCCAATATGACAGCAGCTCCACATGAGGCCACCATGGTCTATCTCCATGCGAACTACGCGCGACGGAGATAACCGTAAATTCTCCACGCCTTGCTGCTAACGCGCCCGACAATCAAGCAGCATCGTCAACCACAGCCTATGTGCCTGCTGCCGTTTGCAAGGTCGACACACGGAAACCAAGATGGAATGAACGCGCTTGACGATGGATGTTGATGGCGTTGGGAAACCTCACCCCCACTCTTGGAAATGCGTTCCCAAAGCTACGCCACCACGCGCAACCCCGCCCACTAGCGGCACGACTCAACTCCACACTCGGCCGCGATAGTCGGACTTCTCGACCCCGATAAGCATGCCTCTATCCGACGCGATATCGTATAGCATTCCGTGAAGCGGAGTCTTGAGCCTCTCTTCACCCCATTTCATCTCCAGTGCCCCCATCCTTTGATCAGATCATCGAAACAATCTCTCAGATTCTGCGCTATGGCATCCACTACTGTCGACAGTGCGAGCTCAGGGACCCGCGGGCGTAAGAGAAGGAACTTGAGCAAGAATGATGGCAAGAAGTTTGTCTGCACGAATGACGGGTGTGGGCGGTCTTTCACTAGAGCCGAGCATTTGCAAAGGCATTTGCTGAATCATTCGACGGGAGAATACACTTGTGATCGATGCAGGGCTCACTTTAAGCGGAGAGATCTTCTTGGTAAGAATGATGCACTTTTTCCTTGGCTTCGAGAATGCATGGCTGTTCCTGCCCGTGAGCTGCTCTTCGCTGAGACGCACGGATCTACATGCCATCAAGATGCCGCGATCCTTTCGTGTTACAAGATGGAAAAGCTTCCCATCATATACCGCATCAAGACTCCTGTTTGTTGGGTCTCGCACCGGATGTGTAGTATCGCGTCGTTGCCTTAGCATTGCTCGTGGTCACTAACCCATTTGCGCAGAGAGGCACATCAGTCGCCATCGGCAAAAAGACGAAGAAGCCGGCGCTGAGGGCTGTGGAGTGCTCAATACCCGAAAGCGAATGTGGAAAGATGCCGAAGGCAAGATAGTCACGAAGAAGCCCAATATATCTAAAGACGGTCAGAGAACCGGGTCGCTGTCGCTATTGCAAACCGAGGACCTCTTGCAGTCGATGCCAGACTTCGCCGAGTTCGCAACACATCAGGGCCTTCCTATATCACCACCGACATCGAATGGGCCGTCTCTATCCCATTCATTGGACGATAGAGACTCCGGTATAGGAATTAACTACCCCCAAACAAATCTTGATCCGAATAGCATTCCTTCATCTAGTTCATACTCGCCCACAGATCAGCGCTTCTGGTCCGCCAATACCACGCAGTCATCAACCGAGCCATTTACCTCTACGGTTTACGACAATGCGCCATTTGACGAGATATTCAATCCAGATACAGCGAGTTCTTTTAATGCGCCCTTCACAACCATGAGTAACTACAATTGGCTCTTTGATATGGACTGGACAAGGAACGATCAGGCTCAGCAACCGATCATAGAAGACCCATTCCCTGCCCTACCCTTCGAGGATAATGCGGTGTCTCAATCGATCCAGGGTTTAGATTTTCAATTGGAACAGGTGGACATGGAGGGGCCGCTATCGACGGTCGGGCAGTTTGGCTCACTTCCGTCCCAGCCAAATGAGTCTCTTCACCACCAGCACCATCACTCACCAACTGCACAATTGATCACGCCACCGATTGATGACGCAGCCAAAACAGCTGGTACGCTGTCTAATAATGAGCCCTCCACACCAGCGACAGACAACAATGCTTCCATCGACGTTGAGCGACCACTGTCTTTGCTGCAACCATCGCGAAGCCTACCGATCATCGATGAGCTAGCTCGTCAGCAGCTGCTCGATCTCATTGACATTGTACAACCTATTGTACCTGACGGCAGTATAGTAATGCGAGACCACCCGCTACTCTCGTTATCATGCTTGCAAACATACTGCGACTTATTTTTCACGCGTTTCAACACCACATATCCGTTGATACACATGTCTACTTTTGACCCATCAGAGGTAGACACACTTCTCCTTGTATCAGTCTTGCTGTTAGGCGCAACGTATGGAGAGAAAGACGCACACCAGCTCGCGGTAAGTGAACACGCAGTATGGTGTTAAGCTCCGACTGACTCGAACTAGGTATGCATCCATGACGTGCTGCGGCCACAGATCTTTGCTAATGCCGGTTTTTCGGCGAAGCCAGATCTCTGGGTCCTCCAAACTATCCTATTGGTCGAATGTTTTGGTAAAAGCAGAGCTGGACAAAAGCAACACGACATGTCGCATCTTTTCCACGGCTTACTCATCAATCTCATTCGGCGGAGCGATTGCCAAAGTATCCGGCCACCAACACCGGAAGAAGCCACGGATGATCTTGAAGATGACTGGCGGACATGGTGCGAAGCAGAGCAAAAGAAGAGGTATGTATTCATCAACTGAACCCTCACGGCACCTAGCTCAAAGTGCGCAGGCTGGCGTTCCTATGCTTCATGTGGGATACGCAACACGCAGTGCTGTTCTGCCAGTCACTCTGCATGTCCGCTTTCGAACTCCGTTCCAACATGCCATGCGATCAGGCTATCTGGGAGGCAGACTCAGCCGAAACATGGCATCAGTTGCGGCAGAAGCAGGCAACGACCCCATTGTTTCTATCGTGTCTGAAGATGTATCTTCACCCCGATGCTGCGACGATCCCTAAGAATTTGAACGCGTTGTCCCGGTCGTTGCTTCTACACGGTCTAATGTCTGTAGCATGGGATATGCAAAGGCGCGACCAGACATCGCTGGGCGTCATTGAGTCAAGCCCACTTGGCAATTGGCAAGCTCGTCTCGCAGCGTCATATTCCGCGTGGCACGCAGACTACACGGCATTCTGTGCCGCATATCTTTCGTCGCTTCCACCATCCACATCCTTCCTCGCCAAAGAGTTCCACGTGTGCCGCACCGCCACACTAGCGCTTTACCACTCCGCGCACATTCTCCTTCATACGCCCTTCCTGGACCTCCAAATCTACGCTGGCTCACGGCATATCCTTGGCCGCCCAGTCGCGCGCCATGACTACGCACGCTCTCAGCGTGTAGTCAAGAAATGGGTCGCGGAGAACACAGAAGAAGCCGGGAAAGCAGTTTGGCACGCCGCCGCTCTCGTCAGCGAAGGCGTGGAAGTTCTCGACGGCGACCTTAGCTGTTCAGACATTAGTGGAGGGAGACTTTGGCACCACCCTTGGGCCGTGTACCTTGGTACGTTGGTGGTATGGGGTGTATGGTATGCCCGGCCAACTCCGCCACTCCCTTCTGGCGATCAGCTGCCTCAGCATCTCCAGCGTTTAGACGATGAGGATGAGATCATATGGGATCCTGCTGCGGAAATGAAGACCTTGCTTGGCGCCATTCTTGTAGCTCAGCCTGAGAAGCTGCTTGAAACCGGCAGTGAAGGCGTCTTCGCTGGCGG
Organism: Alternaria triticina; assembly: GCA_022609215.1. NCBI lineage: Eukaryota > Fungi > Ascomycota > Dothideomycetes > Pleosporales > Pleosporaceae > Alternaria > Alternaria triticina. The sequence goes on from JAGKPX010000015.1 coordinate 60,419, forward strand.
TATGGGAAAGAGGGGGACGAATGGGCTTGCAGCCGTCGTGAGTAAGTGTTTGAGTAAGGTGCGGTGGGCTGTCGTGCATGATGGTATGATGGTTCTTAGAGGGCTTGTACAGTGGCGTTTAGTTGGTGGTAGTGGTGGCCTATGAAATGCCAAGATCGAGAAATTCAATCGCGACATCTATCTCTTCGGCACCTAGTCGCTTCCTTCTCCCCGTGTGATCCCAAGCCATCTATGACGGTGACCAAGAGTCCTCGCAGGCTTCTTATATGGCCACTGTCTGTCCACCTTTGCTGGTCTGGCCGGTCTGTCATCGTTGGCGGTCGAGGATGGGGTTGAAGTACCCGAAACAGTGATGGACGTGCGCATGTTCCCTGCGTGTTTGGTGACCTCGGCAGTCGATTCAGTTGTCGGGCTATCGTGCGTGGTTGCGTATTCTTCATAGAGTGTTTTCACCAGACCAGCAGCCCAGGACGAGTCACCTAACCCCAAGCGATATCGAATGGACGAACCGAGCGCAAAGGCCTTTAGCTCGCTAGCCAAGTTCAGCTCAAACTGAACGTACTTTGCTCTGGCGGCGGCCTTTGACTCCTGGTGTATGCGCTCGATACGTGATTTCTCTGCCCGATACCGGTTCGTGTGGGTTGATGTACAGGAGTGATACAATCGAGTTTTCGCAATCTTGAGCTGCTTGTTTGCGGCCGAATATCTCTGGGCGGCCAACTGCCTCGGGCCAGCGCACTCATCTAGATACCTCTTGCCATATGCTGTTAGCAGATCTCTGTACTTTTGCGTCAAAATGACGAGGGAGCTATCTTCAACAAGCCAAGCAATGCTCTGAGCATCAGCAAGCAACTCCTCAAGACGGTCCAGATTCACCTCCGAGAACTCGTGTGCATACGCATTGCGGATGAAGCGAAGAGATTCAAGCCTTCTCTGGATGATTTTATATAGATCGCGCCAATGCTCGTCCTCGTCCAGGAGCTTTTCAAAGTCCTTGATAGATAAACCTTCGGGGTCATTCAAGTTCTTCTCTTGCATTACATCGGGAAACTGACGTCGGCCAAATACGAAAATAGCTCGTTTGAACCTTTCGTGAACATCACCCAGAATGTGGTGTTGGACTTGGTACGGCACCATGACCATGACGGGTTTCGAAGCTCCACGGACCTGAGTGGACTCCGGACTAGAGCCCAACTGCTGACCTGTCGTGTCTGTCTCTGGCTCGAAGGACAATACAGACGTTTTTTCTGCAAGGAGTCTCTCAAGATAGTCGCCGGAAAAGAGCAGCTTAAGGCTAGTAACCTTGTTTTGCTTTTCAAGGATATATTTTGACATCCCATCAAGCTTTGTTGTTGGCTTCAGGTATTCCAGTGTTTCATTGTAGAACGAACTCTGAGCTGCGCGCCAACGCTCCATCTGTTTGATCTCCTGTTGTAGAGTAGAGTGAGAGACTCTTGTGAACGGATTAAAGGGCCGCCCCAAGGTCGCAGTATCGATGGATGCATGCCCCAGTATTCGAAGCTGTCGGTACGATCGGTCGATGTGGTGCAGGAGTGCAGAAATCTCGCGTTGCTGAAGGCTCTTTGCTGAGCCCCTAGTTTCGTATTCTCGTACCTTCGCCAACAGTATCGCGGTCGTTTCACGAAAGAGCCTTGTTTGCTCATCCCGCGGTAGCCTTGGGGCAACGCGCGTAAACCAACCTTTTGCCATGTACTCATCATTGGCAAGCGACCTCTCAACGAAATCCGTGAAAGATTTTCGGGGCTCCGCCTTCTCCCTCTCTGGATCCGTGCCAGGAGTCTCGTCACTTGCTTTGATCTGCTTCTCAAATTCAACGATATGATCTTTGTGCTTACACAAGAGCCGGAGTCGGCGCCTTAAGCGATCCCGTGGTGCCTTTTGTCCTGGCACTGTGCGCTTGTACATTGATCTCGTCAGTATGATATGAGGCCGCAAAAGCTCCAACAATGCAAGAGCCGCTGCTCTCTTATCAGAGGGTGTAGGCAAGAGTTTAACGTAATGCATCCATGGCATCGTGATCGGGAAGCTTCTGTCGTCATCGATCGCAGCGCTAATCGATTGAATTGCAGCTTCATGCCGTGCTTTGGCCTCTGATGTCACTTCGTGTACAACATCTGCATCGTGCTTCGTACTTGTATCCAGGACTGTCCCGTCGCCCATTGATGGGTCGTGTTGCTGGGTGGCACGCGTCTCTTCCTCATCATCTCGCTTCTGCAACCCTTGCGACGACCACCTTGACGACGAGAATTGTATGCCTGCTGGCCTGAGCGAAACTAGAGCCTTGCTGTTCCAGCTTTGTCCCAGCGATGACGTTGCTGTACTTCGTGACGCAAGCCATGCTCGGCAACTTGCGTGCGAACCGAGTGCAAGACTGCGCCAGAGAGTGTCAAAGTGCATCAATGATAAGAAAATTGCGATGAATCAGCGGGATGAATGCGTAGAGGGGATGACAACGCGACGACAGTTGGGGCTGCTAACTCGAAGGAAAATGTGAACCAAAGAAGGCCGTGCGTGCTAGTGGCTGCGCTTACCGCATTGGGCGGTGTCTACGCCATTGCTCGAGGGCGGAACGCAGCAATCCAAGTGGTGACTCTTGCGTAGAACTGAGGTTGCATTCGTATATACATTTGATCCGCACAAAGCCACTCGATCCGCTAACATGAAAGAATGCAGCACTGCCTAAGTGAAGTATCTCCACATCTCACTCTCTTCCCCGTCGCCCAACTCGCTAGTTCTGACATCATCTGCCCTTAGTCTAACACCTTGCACCTTATCTCTCCGTCGATTCTCCAGCTTCATCCATCCTCCCAGCCACAGTGTGAAGCAGATACACGTAACATTACAAGCCGCAGTTGCATAAAGCGTCGGCAGGTACTTTGGCGCGTACTCTTGTCTAAAGGTCGCAGCGGAGACGATGCCTCCAAGATTGCCGAGTCCAACCATGAGGCCGGTCGTAGCAGCGCGAGCGTTCTCATTGAGATTGTTGTTGTTGTGCCAAGAGTGTACGAGACAGGAAGGTACGTACGCGCCTGCACATAACAAAAAGCAAGCGAAATATGCGACGGCTTTGTTGTTGAGAACGTCGATGGTTGCGAGGACGATGAGTCCGGCGAGAGAAATGCAAAGAGCGCCGCAGATGTGGAACGTGCGTTCGCGGAAGAAGTCGCTGCTGTACGTTATGCAGAGCAAGACGACGAAGCCCACCGCATTTGGCGCTACGGTCCAGAGATTGGTCTTGATGACGGAGAATCCGAGGCGTTGGACGATCTGAGGCAGAAAGTTCGAGGTCGTGCTGAAAGCTACAGGGTAGGTGAAGGCAATGATGCACCAGGGAAGCATCTTCCACGTGTTCCACTCCTTGAAGCATTCCCGCATGTTAAACTCGTGGGAGCCGGATGAGGATAGATCGCGGAGTGTGCGACGTTCGGCAACGCTGCGTTCAGCCTCGTTCAAGAACCATGCCGATTGAGGAGTCGCTGGTAGCCAGGCATACGCGATCAAAGCAAGAATTACGGTAAGGGCGCCCTCTATGATGAAGAGGAACTTCCAGCCTGGAATTGCAGTATGCTCGATCTGAAAGACGCCAAAGGAGATGAGGCCGCTGAAGGCCCCAGCGAGAAGCGCACTACCAAAGAATAGTGCGATGCGGAAGCCGAGTTCGCCGCGCGTGTAAAACAGCGTGAGGTAGAAGACGACGCCAGCGAAGAAACCGGCCTCGAAAGCACCTAGGAGGAGACGAATGACGAGCATGCCCGCGAAGTTGTGTGCTGCGCATTGGAAGAGAGCCATTGCGCCCCACCCTACCATCACTGTGGTTTATCGTCAGCTCATGTTGTGTGGTCTAAGAAGACGGACTTACAAGTCGGAAGCATAACTCTGCCACTCCACTTCTTCGTCAACATGTTGAGTGGGAGATCGCACAGTCCGTTCGGGACGTAGAATAGCAAGATCAACAAGCTGTACTGTTCGCCGGTAAAGCCGAGGTCCTTGTCCATCCCATCTGTCTTCGCATTACCCAGGTTTGATCGATCAACGCTTGTGTCGGGTCAGCCTGCCATAAAGGTGAGAGTATGAGGGATATGAACCCACCTGTTGAAGAAGTACATCAGCGAGAGGAATGGCAAAAGGTAGAAGTCGAGCTTTCGGACTACATGACTTGTCAACGGATGGTCGTTGTTTGATGACGATGAGTTCAGAACATACCATAGGCTCTCTCAGCGTGCTTATCGACAGTGTCGATGATTACACCAGCTTCTTCTTTCGATGTGCTGGAGCCGGATAGCCTCCGGGGCTTCTCTTCAGCCATGGTGATGTCCTTCTGCTGCTCGATTGGCATGGCAAGGTGCGCACAGAAGCAACTGTAGATTCGAGAGGATCGAAATCGTTATACAAGCTGCTGTTTGTCTGCTACGTTCGATTCATTCTCACCGAAACACGATGGCTTTAAGGAACAAACTGTTGTAGCATTTCTGAGCTATCACCCATACCTGCACAACGCCACTAAGCCTCCCCATCTTTGGTCTCAATGCACGTGCGTCTCCCTTGCCTAGCGCCACCGGATCAGCAGTGTAGCGTATAAAGTGTCTATAACGAGCGTGCTGCAGGTTTGGGGCGGAAGGATTGCACTTAACATGGCCTTTGTTGATAAACCGATAGTCCAAAAGAGGAGATGTCGATAAGAGTGGGGAAAGAGACATATGCAGAGGACTGACTAGCTGCAGCGCCTATATGCTTGAGATAAGCTTACATCGAGCCGATACCAAGCCGCAATGGTGCATACGAGTGTGTGAAATGCGGGCAGAGACAGAAAGCATTACATGACAGGGAACAGAGATGGTCATAGTCGTGATCTATTCCTGCCAGGTTGATACCTTGCATTTCCCTTGAACTCCAAAGCCATGCACATACACCTTGAAACTGTCAAGATAACCCAACAACTATGCTTCTACGTATCTCGCAAAAACTGCTCGTAGTATTCGTCCATCCATTGTACAGCAGCCATCCCGTTCTCCCTGGTGCCATCGGCGAATCTCCGCACTGTACCAACGTAGCCATCTGGACGTACGTTGACAACAACGACTTCCTTCTCGTCAAGACCGTCCAGCCACTTGTCCATGCATGTCTGTTTCCGAGTGTCCTTGTCTGGAACATCATCAAGGTATAATGTGAAGGCGGACTCGCGGAGTACGGCTGGTAGGTCTCGGATTTCGAAGTTGTTGCGATCCTCGTCGGTCACTAGAGCATACGTGAAGACGCCACTAACGGGCGTGTATCTCTCGGGCAAGACGAACTGATCGTGGGGTGCTGCGAGAGGTGGCTGCATGGTGTACGAGGCGTTGCCAGCAGCTGTCACACGGCCGACGTATGAGTTGTTTCCTATATGCGAGTGGCACACGTTCTCCAAGAACGGCATGGATGCATGGACATTGTGGGTGAAGAAGTAGATGCGGAATTGACCGAGGGCGGGTATGTCGGTTTGGATGTCGACAGGATTGGCATCGATGTAGCGTGTGACCTTGGCAGGTGGCAGCAGGTAGCCCGGCTTCAGATGCCCTCTGTTGTAACCCTTCGCTTGGACGTTGACAGTATTGAGGTCGTAGCTGACACCGTAGCCGGAGATGAACGCGACGTTCTTCGCGAAGTTTGCCGCGAGCGCTACGGGGTCTCCGTCGTGAAAAGCATTGGCGTGCTCGTAGTCGAAGTCGATTAGGTCTTTGGCAATCTTCTGTCGTTCCTGCTCGTATGATTCGAGTAGAGCAGGCTTCGCAAGGCCGCGCGTCGCGAAGTTGAGTTTCCAGGCCAAGTTCCACGCATCCTACAGAGAAAGAAAAGTCAGTGTATGTTTTAGGTTCGTTTCGTCCAGTAGGCACTTACATGCATCCCTGTGTTCATGCCCTGCGCCGCCTTGGGAGAATGAGTGTGACTAGCATCTCCAGCAATAAACACTCGTTGCTCGTGGTCAGTGAAACGTGCTGCGACTCGCTGTCCGATCTTGTAGCGTCCAAACCACTCAACAGTCTTCCACTCGAGTCGATATGGGCGTAGTATAGCTTGCGCCCGCTTTTGTACAAACTGTTGTGTAGTCTGCTTGGCTCCCACTGCCTCCGTCGAATCCGGACGCAGTTCAATGTATAGACGGGTCAGACCTCTTTCACGCGGGATCATCAAGACAGAGCCTAAAGCGTCTGACTGTATGACCACCTTGCTCCAGATGTCGGGAAAGTCGGTTTCGAGTACTCCATCGAGCACGCCCCAGACAGCATCAGTTGATGAGCCCACAGGTGTTGCTCCCGGTATGCAATGGCGCACTTTTGAGTGAGCTCCGTCGCAGCCGACTACGTACCGTGTAGCGAAGGTCTTCTTGGTGTGACTGACGTCTTGCTGACAGTTGACCGTCAGTGGACGGATTGACATGGGTGTGTAGTCAAAGTTGACGAAGGCTGTGTTCCTGGAAACGACGACACCCCTTTCCCGTAGGTCGTCTTCCAAGACGCCTTCGACCATGCCCTGGTGTACCAGCAAGATGTATGGATCGAGTAAGTCGACTACCGGTGGGTAGTGAATCTCCCGACCAGTGCGGTGAAGCGACTTGTCGGCCGTCGACTTCCAGAAAGCAATGTCATAGATTTTGACACCCTTTCGCAGTAAGGGCTCGGCAAGGCGCATCTGTCGCAAAGTCTCGATCGTCTTTGGTTGGATTCCGTCGGCGCGTCCGGTCGAGGTGCGGTCGGGTCGGTCGTCGATGATGCGCGTCTTGATGCCATATCGTACCAGGTTGTCGCTGTCACTGTCAGATGATGTTTGCTCAATTGGCCTGTATCACCTACGCAAGCATCAGACCGGCTGGTCCTGCACCAACAACCATAACATCGCTCATGAAGCTTGAGTAGTCATCGTCTCTGGTATACGAGATCTGCGACGCAACCTCCAAGCTGTTGCCCGACGAACGAGACTCGGAGTCTGGCATCGTGATGCCAGGAGCCATCTTTTGTCTAACCGACGACGGCGGGCTGTTGGACGTTGAGCGCTTCATTAGATTCCATAATGAAGGAGCCATGCTATAAGGCCTATGGGCTGAGCTGATGACCGGCCACTAGGGGCAAAGATGGGGGTCCGGATATACGTGTGGAGGATGGAGGGGCATCGTTTGACTCTCCGGCAAACATCTGCCCATTTTGATGCCATTGAAGAGTGCAATGACGTCTGCAAGAGTGCGTCAACATGCCGCTGAGCGCGAAAATGTTTGCTGCGATGGGGTGATGCGAGGCAAGGGGGAGTAGCAGACAGATGCACTCCGCCGTGGACGCGTTCAGTCCGGCGGTTGGGAGCGCGCGCCCGTCCACCTCGGCATCCCTGCATCATCTCCCCCACCTGCGCCCCAAACGCCAGCAACACTACGCGCCTGCGAGGGAGATCAAAAGCCGATGGCTCTGGAATTGCCGTTATCTATACCATGCTGACGTTGTGCGGTTCGTCTGATATGCGGGCATCGTCGATGGATTCATGAGTGACTTCCACGCCTCTCCAGGGCTCCCTCCCAGCCGTTCAACTACGCCCAACATGACGACATCTGAGTTACCGCAGTGGCTGCAAACTGCTACTGAGAAGCGCAAGCTACGGGACGACGCTATTCAGAAATTCATTGACGCACAAGCACCGCTGGCCGAGGTACTTTACGCTCGAACGTGCCGAAGACACACATTGACGACGCCAGCAACCCAATGGAACCGGCGGATCCCATAGTAATCAAGATGTAACAGCCATCGACAATGTCCGACTCATTCCAGAAGCCATAAGGTCGCGTGCTGTGACGGCATCGCTGCTGCTCAATGCCTACATCAACCGGTGAGGTCCGCGGCTTGCTCCTGTATCGTACCATTCTCACGCCACATCTTCCAGCGCCATAGACGCCCACAAACGAGTACGACCCCACCACCGTATCCTAAGCTGTGAACGCAGAAATTTGCTAACATCTCTCCAAGACGAACTGGCACGTGCCCAACTCATGTCCATGCCCACATCAAAATACCCGCTGATTTACGCAGCCTCACGGAGATCCTCTTTGACGATGCGATCAAGCGAGCCAAGGCATTGGACGATCACTTTCGAGAAACTGGTCAACTGGTGGGACCCCTCCATGGGGTACCCATGACTCTTAAGGACCAGTTCGATGTGAAAGGCTACGATAGTACCCTTGGATATGTTGGACGCGCCTTCAAACCTGCGCAGCAAGACTGCGTACTGGTGTCGCTTTTGAAGGAGATGGGCGCGATCATCGTCGCCAAGTCCAACCTGCCACAGAGTATCATGGTACGTCTTGCGATGAGCTTTCGCGTATGGTAGCATGACACTCATATCTTTCAGTGGTGCGAAACCGACAATCCGCTATGGGGCCTCACTACTCATCCGAAGAACGCCAACTTCACCCCTGGCGGCTCCACCGGTGGAGAAGCTACGCTTCTATCACTCCAAGGCACTGTGGTCGGGTGGGGTACTGATATTGGCGGCAGCGTGCGAATACCTTCACATATGAACGGGTTGTACGCACTGAAGCCTAGCAGCACTCGCTTACCATACCAGGGCGTATCCGTATCAACTGATGGTCAAGAACACGTTCCCTCGGTCATTGGGCCGATGACACGCGATATGGGATCGCTCACTGCAGTCACCAAAGCTGTCATTGATGCAAAACCTTGGGAACAAGACCCGAAGTGCTGCCCGGTACCATGGCGATCTGAAGTTTTCGAAGATGCGCGTACACGACCGCTAGTAGTTGCTATCATGCGAGATGATGGAGTTGTGAGATGCCATCCGCCCATCACCCGCGTTTTAGATAAAGTCGCCGCAAAGCTTCAAAAGGCCGGACATGAGGTTGTATCGTGGACTCCGGGCACCCTCCATCAAGAGTGTATTGATATCATGGTAAGTGCTTGAGATCGGTGTATCCATTCCGAGCTAACGAGGATCAGGATCAGTACTACACAGCAGACGGTGGTGAAGACATCAGGCGGGATGTTGCTGCGGGTGGAGAGCCATTCATACCGCACGTAGAAGCCCTCGTCAACAGGGGAAAGGCCATCTCCGTCTACGACTATTGGCAGCTGAACAAGAAGAAGCTCGCGCTACAGAAGCGCTACCTCGACCTCTGGAACTCGACAAAGTCTGAAAGCTCTGGCAAACCGATTGATTTTCTCCTCACACCCGTCATGCCTCACTCTGCGGTACCTCATCGGAAATGCAGATGGGTAGGATACACCAAAGTCTTCAACTTCGTCGATTACCCGGCAGTAGTACTGCCAGCTGGTGAAGTCTCGCAAGAGCTTGATAGTGAGGCTGCGAAGAAGATGGGCGAGTATGAGCCTAGGAATACACTAGATGAGTGGAACTGGAAGACCTTCGATTTGGACACAATGGATGGCATGCCGATAGGTATTCAGGTCGTTGCCCGAAGATTACAGGAGGAGAAGGCTCTAGGTGCAGCCACGGTTATCGTCGGCATATTGAAGAAGCAGGCCTAGGATAGATCTCTGCTATCGCCAATGTATCTTGCACGTGTAACCCGTCCAAACTCATATTCCGACTGTCTGCCTCAGGCTGGTTGCTCTGCAAAAGTCCGAACTTGAAGATTGCGTTTTCCATACTAGTTGCCGAGTTCGCAGGATGAACGCTAATGCACGTGTCCACGCGAGCACGCGTTGATAAGCTCCGCAGCAGCCGTCGGCAGGTACGATGAATCATGGCACCACCCCACCTTCCAATCGAGCAATCAGCTCCACCAGACGGGTGACCCAGCATTGGCGGTTCGATGGATAAGCGGGATAGCTACGTCTGCTATCATGAGCTATGCGACCGTCGAACTTGCTGCGCGTTTACAGTAAACCTCACTCCAATATCGCCCGTCAGTATAATCTCGCCAACTTCCACCATACTGTAGCATTGTAGCGTCTTAGATAACAAACACAATGGGAAAAAAGAAGGTTCTCGTGAGCTATGGGGTTGACATTGATGTAGGACTTCTTGTACGCAGCAACATTTGGCGCAATCACTGACTGAACGAACCTAGGCTGTCGCTGGCTGGCTTGGCTCGTATGGGGGTGAAGACTCCACGAGTGACATCAGTAGGGGTATGTTTGCTGTCTGGCACTGGAGGTCGGGCCCTTGCTTACATGATGCAGGTCTCTGGGCTGGCACAATAGGAACTCAGCGCCTGCTGAAGCTTTTCGACAAGTACGGAATTAAGGCAACATGGTTCATCGTGAGCTTCAATTGTTTCCGAAGCCACAATCGCTGAACTGATCGTTTATAGCCCGGTCACTCTCTCGACACCTTCCCCGAAGACTGCGCTGCCGTACGAGATGCAGGACACGAGATCGGGCTACACGGCTACTCGCACGAGAACCCTGCCGACATGACCTTTGAGCAACAACGCGATGTTCTTGACAAAACATACAAGCAACTCACTGCTTTCTGCAATGGCAAGCCTCCGCGAGGTTCCGTCGCACCTTGGTGGGAGACTTCCAAAGAGGGTACCGAGTTACTGCTCAGCTACGGCATCGAATACGACCACTCCATGTCGCACGAAGACCATCGCTGCTACTGGCTACGCACGGGCGATGAGTGGACCAAGATCGACTATACCAAGAAGGCGACAGAATGGATGAAACCGCTCACGAAGGGAAAGGAGACCGGCCTGGTCGAGATACCGGGCAGTTGGTACATTGACGACCTGCCACCCATGATGTTCATGAAGAAGAGCGCGAACAGCCATGGATGGGTAAACCCTAGGGACGTGGAACAGATTTGGATGGACCACTTCGATTACTTCTATCGGGAGTACGATGAGTTTGTCTTCCCAATGACAATCCACCCGGACGTCAGTGGAAGACCACATGTTGTGCTCATGCATGAAAGGTGCGTTCGGTGAGCAAGTGAAGTATGAGGAAGTGCACTGACAAGTGTGGTAGGATAATCGAGCATATCAACAAACACGAGGGCGTGGAATGGGTGACCATGGAACAGATGGCGGACGACTTCAAGAAGAATAACACGGTACCCGAGAATGCGATGATGCCGTCGCCACGCGGTGAAATCCTGAAGTTGCAGAAGGAAGGGAAAGCGTACTCTCTGCTTGACTACGATGGTCCTATGCCAGAGTAGCGACTAGACAATGCCGTTGCTGAATCAATTCGATAAAGGCGCGAGCCTTCGTTAGCTTTGATGTCCGTCGTCTACATGTCTATGAGTGTGACACCCGTCTACGCGTGCCTATCTCGGAACGATCGGAACCGAATTCCGCAGCTTGGAGCTATGGCCACCGCGTTACTGCATACCCCTCACGCCAGCCACCTGTGCATCTTCCAACCATCACGTTCCCCCCACTCTTGCATCAATGCACCAAACGACCATCCGTAGGCGCGATTATACTTTCATACCCACCAATCGAGCGTTCCCCCATCTTGGACCTCCACTGCACCAGAGCTCGGATGCCGGACTAGCTCGATAAGCGCCATGGACTTGACCTCCTTGCATCGGTCCAGTGACTGTCAGCCAACTAGCTGTCACGCGTATCAATCGCGATAGGTGGGTGAACATGGCTATGTGTGATGACGGTTCGAGTAGTGAATGTATGCTGGAAGTGTTTACACTCTTCATGGGCGATGCGTATCGACTGTAACGCTGGCATCGACCTTGCTTTTTCCTTGGTTGTCATATACTGAACTTACTTTGTTTCGTTGAGAGCTTCAAACTTGTGACATCATGGTTGGTGTTAAACCCCAGGTTATCCAGAAGCAGCATAGAGATGATTCCAGCAAGCTCGATGTAAGACTCCCCAATGAGCCCGGAAGAGCGACAGCTAAGCTGAATGGCTAGGTCATAATTGTCGGCGCTGGTCTAGGCGGTCTCGGTGCTGCCATATCAATCCTCCTCGCCGGTCACAATGTCCACATCCTCGAGTCCACGTCAGAGATAGGCGAAATCGGCGCTGGCATACAATGCCTCCCCAACTCCTCGCGCGTCCTCATAGCCTGGGGTCTAGAAGACTACCTCTCGAAACACGCTACCTCGCCACGGCTGTGCAACATGATCGGTTGGAAAGGCAATAAGATAAGCGAGATGGACTTCCACGAATACGAGAAGGAATGCGGCACACCCTTCTGGGACTTCCACAGGGCGAACCTGCACATGGGGCTGTTGGAAAGAGCGGTGGAGCTTGGCGCGAAGCTCACGACAAAGGCGCGTGTCGTGGATGTTGAGTACGAGGCCGATGTGGAGAACAACGCCACAAGAGCCATCGCCGTGTGTCAGGACGGGACAAGACACAAAGCCGATCTGGTTGTAGGCGCCGATGGCATCAACTCGAAATGCAGAGAGATACTGCTCGGCCACGAGGACCCCCCACAACTCACTGGCGACCTGGCTTACCGACTATTGCTCAATACCGCGGACATGCTGAAGGACCCTGAGCTCAGAGGCTTCGTGGAAGACCCGCAGGTCAACTACTGGATAGGCCCAGATGCCCACGCCGTCAACTACGTCCTCCGCGGTGGCAAGCTCTTCAACATGGTGCTGTTGGTGCCCGATGATATGCCCGCCGGCGCGAACACACTTGCTGGCAATGTCGAAGAGATGCGTGCCCTGTACAAAGACTGGGATCCACGGATACCCAAGTTGCTCGCACTCTGTCAGGAGGTGGCCAAGTGGCGGCTGATGATTCGGCCTGGTCTCGATCCCACTTGGTCTCATGAAACGGGTGCATATACCATTCTCGGCGACGCTGCACATGCCACTCTTCCCTATCTTGCGTCGGGCGCTGGTATGTCGTTGGAAGACGGACATGTTCTCGGCCTATGCTTAGGTAAGATCAAGAGCAAGTCCACGGCAGAAAAGAAGCGTGCATTAGCAGTCTATGAACGCTGTCGTCGGGAACGCACTGAACGAGTCGTCTCCCGTGGTAACCGTCAGCAATATCTGTACCATGTCCACGATGGGCCTGAACAAGAAGAACGAGATAGTACGCTCCGCGCTTTTGGCGAGTTTAATGGTAAGGGAAGGATAAGCAAGGAGCAATATGAAGAAAAGGGACTAAAGGTTGGCGATGACCCTTTGGCGTGGAGATGGGGTGGTGTGGGTAGCTGGCTCATCACATATGTTTGTGAAGATGATGTTGAGAAGAAGTGGAAAGATTTCGAGAGAGAGACGAGGGCTGAGGCAAGGAGTAGTGGTGATGTGAGGGCTGTGTTGTAAGTTACGGATGATTAATGGGGTTGTTGTTGGTATTACCGACTGTTAATAAAGACCTGTATGTAATGAAACCATCCAGAGTTTATCCGCTGGGTATATAATTTGTGTCAACGGAGCTGTCTCTCCGAAGTACCTGGTGTCTGCCTAGAGAAACATCTTTCTACGCCACAGCCTGCAGGGTCTGTTACGAGCAGGCATCAGCGCCACCACCATGCACAGCCGCAATACTGCCACCATCGTCACTGACGCCAACAAGCCAAGCAGGCAGAACAACCACGTCAGTCACTTTGAACTCTAAACATCCAAGCACCCAAATGATGCATGAAGTAACCTACGTGTCAGGCTCTCATTTTCCGCCTTCCAACAGACGTGGCATGCCAGCAGTGGTATGAGCCCATCAGGCTGACCACTCCGCCTCGTCTTCCGTGACGTAGCAGGCGTCACGGGGTACTCTCAGTGTATATCGGAGGAATAGCAATGCTTCACGTTTTTCGACTTGCATCGTCCGCTTCACTGTTTGGGAGACGAGAGCTCGTTGGGCATCATTGATGGTATATCAAAGATGGCGCATCGTCTTGCTTTCTGGTTCATGTTAGCTTCCGTCTCGCATGCTACTGCTGTGCCCTGCGGGGCACGTTTCCTTTGCGCAACGAAGTGCTGTCGTACCGCCGCCACGATTTTTCGATTACATTTGAGCTAGTACACAGCCACGGTTGGGGGAGCTGTCAGGCGTTGAGCTATCCGTCATCACTCGTATTGGCTGTGTCGGACTTATGAGTATGCTTATTCGCTGACTGAGAGTACAACGATGGATCTAGTGACCTAGATCACTCTAGTATGCCTTGCAGGACTCACAGCGCTGGCTGTACTCGTGCGACGTGGACTCGATGCCAGACAGTAGGCAGATTACCTAGGGTCATCCCGGATGCTACTCAGGGCACGTTAGGGCATCTTACGGCGCAATTACTCGCCAGCACATAGTCTGCGCCAAAGACGCATCGCTATTTCTTCCTGAGGCCGCCCTTTAGAGTCCGACACGCCGGTACAAGCGCCGCCTGCTAGGCTCAGAAGAGACGGTCATTCGTCCACGTAGGGTGCAGGACCGGTGAAGGAGAAGGCAACTGACCGCTAGCTAATTGTGAAAGCGAGGCAACCACTGCCGTCAGCTTGGGTTGGGCGGCAGCTGTTCCGACAGCTCTTCTTCAACCGCATCACTCGCCTCAAAATTTCTATGGCAATGAGCTGTCCACGACACAAGGCAATGATGAGCTGTCGTGCCCGACCTTTTTGCTTGACGACAGCGGCTCTTCGTGCCCTCTCCACAGTTAGTCCAGCGGTCCTGATGTGACTGGATAAAAATCGTTGGCTGGCCGGCTTCTGGGGTTCGAATGTACCTCCCACCGCAAGCCTCATCTTTCGTACTCTGATACTACCAACTGAGCTTGAAACGATTGCTAGGTAGACTAGGCCTACGATGCGGCCATGATGCCTGTACGGAGACAACAACCGTACAGATGGTCTCCCGATATTGGCGGTATGGTTAGTAGGGCGACGCAAACCTCATGGTGGTAGTGATCGTGCTAAAGCATATGCAGCATAGTCCAGATGGGTACGACCGAGACGAGACGTACGACGATCCAGGGTTCTATGACGAGCACACACTTGGATACGACCATCATCCCAACGCATTACCATCAGCAGGTTACGCTTTCAATCTCTGGCCGCCGTCCATATGTGAAGCTGCGCAGCATGCGTATCCGACGTCTCTGCCGCTGAGGCAACTTCACAATACTCTCTTTGTCGATCGCGAGACACCGCCTGGAGAGTCATGGCAATCACCGAACACAGTCGTTCCCTCGCACCGAGAGGACAACCAGAGCCATGTGCAGTCATGGATGAACGGTATGAGTCAACTACACCGTGGGAGCGTATTTGAAACGAGCTCTCTAGACCTTGAATCGAGTTCAACGTTAGACGACGCTGGACCTCCAGCTTCCGGTCACGGCAAGGGACATGGATGTTCCAAAACAACAGCAGCTAAGTAAGCAGTCCGCCTTACCTCCTGAAGGCCCGCTGTTGACTCCCCCACAGCAAGAAGACAAGTCTACGATGCCTAGTATGCGTAGACGGTACCTCCTTTACAGGCCAGTACGCGCAGCGGAACTTGAACCGCCACATGGAAAAGCACAACCCGTGCGCCGGGGCTAGTAATCGAAGGCATATCCGTTGCGGGCAGCCAGGGTGCACGTCGACATTTGGACGAGAGGATGCACTGCTCGTTCATCTCAGGCGAAGCCATCCAGAACTCAATACGCGACCGGCGAAGAAGCGAAAGAGAGAAGAGTAAACCAAAAGACGCCACCAAGATTTTCTTCATTAGATCTTTTATAGGCGTTAACAATCGGGGTCTTCTTTTGGGTTCGCGGATGGTGTTTCCATGCGTTCTTAACACTTTTGATCTCGCATCTCAGCATCTCAGCACAAACATGCGTGCTTATAGATTCCACAGGACCGTTGTTCATTCGTACCACCACCCTGTAATCCCACGTTGTTAGAATAAAGTTAGCGTAACGTTGCCTCTTGATAGTAGACTGATGGTACGACCAGCGCACTTGACACCACTTGATACGTCTGTCGTGTAAGAAGGTCTTCCCTTGGGCTGTGTATCATAGCTTGCGAAACTGCATGCTGATAACCTCGATAGCGGACATACGAACAGTCTCGCAGCAGTCCAACGAGTCTTTGAACGGGACATACTCATACCATCCGCGAAGTCTGGCATTGTGTCGTGCCGGTGCTGCGGAGAAGTCTTGCCAGCCTCCTAGGGCAGTGCGATGACGTATGCTTATCGTCGGACAGCGTGTGCAAGGTTCCAAATCCATCTCGCAGCGTGCTACGAGCAGCTTTGGGGCATCATGGTTTGTAAGTTTGCTGATATCCCCCTCGAGCTCTACATGCAGCGCATCACGTTGCGTGCATGGATGATTCGTCTTCCCATGCATTTACTGCCCAATGTGGCGAGGGCGCAGCCTCGGGCCAGAAGGCCGCCAAATCCTCCGACGCATTGACAGCTTCAGCGACTTGATCGGTGAGCATGGCCGATTGAGGAGCCATCTTCAAGCATTCGAGATTCGCAGGCGCTGCAATTTGAGGAAACTCCCAGACGGTGGAGCTTGCAGAGAAGGCAAACTTGCATGTCCACGATTGCATAGCTTCACCGCTTTTTCTTGCGCGAAGTCCTTCGCATGCGCACCCCGACATAAGTTACCGAAGGTTATGGAAGTCGGATGTGGGGGCTCTTTTGGTAGGTGAGAACCATAGGGGAAAGGCCAAGAGTAATGCAGCCATGTTGCTACTGCTCGTGTGTGCAATCCTTTCGACCAGTGTCGATCAGCGCGCGCAGAGCATGCATGCACATATCGCACTATGTAGTAAGAACCCTGTTCACTATAGTGCCGCTTTGTCGAATAGCTGCACGTAGTGGTGATACAAAGCGCGACGACATGTGATTCGGGCCGTCATACATTCTTCGACCTAAGCCTCAGGTGTATGTACACTCCCGCTTCCCAAACCTTGTTTGCCGCGGGTCGTGTGGCTATGCAGCCATCTTCGTCACCGCCCTAGTAACACGGCAAATCGAAACGTCGGTGTATGCTAGAGAGTGAAGAGTTTCTTTGTTCCGCAGGCCTGGGTCGCATCCATTACTTTGGAGCCAAGTAGCCGGGTATACCTTTCGCGGCGGCAGTGAAAGAGACTGCTTCAATGGGTCGACGGTTTCTCAGAAGGGCACCCCTCTCGTTCCTCCTTTACTGGGTCCTCGCAGTTCCTTGCACCATAGTAGCGACCATGCTGGGACAGTGAATGTAAGCATATGGGTCCAGATATGTAGTCGACTGCTGTGCCACCAAGTGACGCCTTTGCCGACAGAGAGTCAGTGGAAACATGCTCCATCATGCGGGAAGTCGCTCCTTGCGAATGGGAAAGGTCTCGGGCCGGCCGTGCTGATCGGTTAGGCACGATTGTGCGAGAACGTGTTCCACTAATAGCCGGTGCTGCGCCGGTCACGAGCCGTCCCGTCAACCCACTCTGTTTTTCGAAAAGAGCGTCCTTGATACTGCAACATGCGTACCTGATCAGGAGAGCCCTTGATAGACGCCAGATGTTGGCGAAACGCCATGCGGCTTGGTATTCGTCACAGTGCCGCTGCAAGTAAGACGCGCAGATAGCAGGCTTTGGCGACCGAGGCTAGAACGTATATTATACTCGTCCGTTCCGCCCGTCCTGGTTCCTGTTGCCTATATCCGTGATATGACCATCAGATCTTGGACTAGTCTGACAATCTATTACGGCCATCCAGTCAGGAAGATGCTAAGACGAGCATACAAGGGCTAGAGTACAGTTGGATATGCTTGTCGATTAGACTCGTATGAGCATTGGCCTTGTCAATGCGCTTTGAGCCTTAGTGGCGGGAACCCGATGGTCTACACCTAGTGTTCAGAGATAAACGACCATGCGCGCACATGGCTTCAGGGTAGCCCGGCAGAAAGTAAGCGTATATGCCTTTCCTGGTATATCTGCCTGCTTCTTGGGGTGGTCTTTGAGGATAAGCGTCCCGCTGCAGCAGCCGTAGCCGCAGTACACATTGAGGGGCAAGGCCCATCGCATAAAGACCAACAGGTGTCATGTGCTGTGCCGCATCTGGTGCTACTGGTGCGTATCTGATTGGCGTACTGTCAACTAACGAATGTCGCACAATCCCTTGCCGTTTAAGTTGAGATGCAGATACGTCGACAGGGCTGATCCGCGTTCCGGTTCGACACTCGAACACGCGGTGAGGCGCGACATGCCCTGGCGTCGACTTTGCCGACTGTCGTGTCTCAGCTCAGGGTCCTCCATCGGCTCCAGCGCGTCTTCTTCCCCAATCGAATCGGTCGCCGTTGGATACGGATAGCGGCATAAACACTGTGCGGACCCCAGGTCACTAACGAAATCGCTCCTTCGTTCATTTTGTTTCTTTGCATCTGGAAGACTCTGGTTTGTAAGACTGGTTTTCTGTGGGGTAGTCTTCAGTTGAAGTGTGATAAACTGACAGAGACATAGCGCACGGAGGTGCTTCGCTGGACGGAGTAAAATTTGAAAGCCCTCGGACGAAATACGCGTCACCTCATGGGCGTTGTCAATATCGTTCTCTTGGAAAGATCATCCCTTTTCATATCTCTTCGTGGCGAAACCCTGCTCTACCTTGGTCCAGGACGTTGTTGGGTAGCTTCAGCCGCATGGCGTACGATCAGACGCAGGGTGGCGACCAGGGCTCGTGGTCGCAGAGAAGCGATGCGTATAGGAGAAGAGCCTCATTTCCAGCGACAGTAGTTTGCGATACTGGAGCTGAGCAGACTTCGAGAATAACCGCACCTTCATCCGGATTCGGCGGATATCCTCAGCGCTGGGTACCGGTATCGCCTGAGTATCCTCAGCCTTATGGAGTCCACTACCCCGACAGTGGTTACGAACAACCTCTGTCGCCAGGGCACAATACTGTCGAGAGTAGTGCATACCAAAGTCATACTAACGCAGCAAGCGCTTCGCAGAGTAGTCCTATAGCGCAATTCGAGTACGCACCACCGAACCCCGTCCCTGGTGGGCACCGGTATGTGTCTGGACAAAGGCCAATATCGCTCGCCCGCTGACTGAGTCATAGCTACGTGAGTACCTATCCGCCAATAGGATACAATACGCATCCAGGATACCATGCCATGGGAACGACCCAAGCGCCTTTATCTACCTCCATGGCTGCTAGCTAGTATGTGGTCTCCTCGAAGACCTTTTGCTTGTGCTGATATTGCTGTGAAGCCAGGGCCCAACATATCCTTACGTGGCTCCAGCGTCGAGCGTACCGGCGTCGCCTCCTATTGCCATGTACCCGATACCGCCGATACAGGTCCCTGAGGGATCCCACATCGACGCCGAGTATAGCGTACCGTGCCCGTATCGCTGCGGCACTGTTCTGACAGGTGTGCATGCGCTGGGAAACCTGACGCGTCACCTCAAGACGCAAGCTTGCGCAGGATCTAGTCGGGCCAAAGTTCGTTATCCATGCCCTATCGACGGATGTGGAAGACAGTACGCTCGCTCGGATGGATTGAGAGTGCATATGCGGAGACGACATGGTGCGCCTCCACCTGTGCCGAGAACTGATGGCGTCGTTGATGAGGATGAAGACTGAACGAGTCCCTGGCGGTGTCGTCTGTGTGGTGGGTCAAGTCGGCCCGATGCAGCCATTCTCGAAGAAGACATTTTGTATGCTCGCTGGTCGTAGCTCTTCTATTATCCGTCTCTTTCGTGTTTTCATCTGTCAACGCTGACTCTTTTCATTGTATTGCCGATGTTTTGGAGGGCTTGCTGCACGCGGACGTGGGTGTTGATGACGGAAAGAGCAATCATGCGGTCTACGTAATCGGTATGTAACGGTCAGGGTCGTTAGCTGCGCTTTCCGCCGGAGCCCCGGAAGAAGGTACTCATGTAGGGCGTTGGTCATCGGCAAGAGGTATAGAACAATGGTAGATTATGGGCAGACTCAATATGGGGCCCACCATGCCTGGCGTGAAGCGATGGGTGAAGTGACGATGGTTCCCAGGGCAAGCAGAAACGGCGTCTGAGGTTCATGGCAGGGGCACTGAGTCGTCAGGCAGCCCAACGGGAAGGATCACCCGGTCGTCTTAGGCAAGAGCGGTTAGTCCACGGGTCGCAGTCGATCGTGAACCCAGTTTCAGCTGCTCGTCCTCACCCTCGAAGCGGAACGTCACAGGTATTCTCGCCACTATCTTCCGAAGCATCTCATAGTTGTTCGAGTCGGTAGTGATATGTTGTCCATTCGACTCTGCACACGGATGAATCGCATCTTTAGGTGCTGAGGTCATATCTTCTTGCCTTCCATGTTGGTGGAGTAAGATTGATACAAGATGGACGCCATTTACGCAAGAGCAGGTGACAGCGTCTCGCATCGTCATACAGTACCACGTACCTGACGTCAATACAATACGCATTGAGTGCATGAAGTGGTTTCGCACGCCCTCGCATATGCAAGGTATCTCAAAAGGCGTATACTATAGCTTGCCAATAGCCGCATCTCGCTACCGTGAGGTCCAGGGATGGTCAATCTTCCGCGGCCAACACCCGTCAGCCACGTCGACGCGCCATGGCCCAGAAATTCCAAGTGCCGAACAAACGACAGATCGTTTGAGAGTACCCCGACTGTGGTTCGCTTTGGTGGTATTGATATTTGTCATTACTATTCTGTGTGGATGTTCTGACCACAAGGTATGCGTTATAGACATTAAGCCTTCGACTCCAAGACATGTGTAGGAAAGTAAATGCGACCGCGGCAATGGTATAGCGTAAATGCCCAAAATCAAATTGAGACCCGATGCGCGCCAAGAAGTAAAGCAAGCGAAAGAAACGCGGCATCTAGCGACCGTCGTTAGTCCAACCGTGTAAACAAAAGGAAATGATGCCTCAAAGGCTCGTAATTCGAGCGCCAGCCGGGGGCGCCGAGACTCGATGTGGTCTGAGGTTGATGACAGACTCTAATTCTCTCAGCATGTTGGTGCTCGCATCTCGCTGCTCACGTAGCGAAGCTTGCCGAACGCGGTCTTCTTGGATCTTCTGCATCCGCTCTTCTCTCGACATAGTGGCCCGTGTCTTGGGTATGGCAATAGCTTCGAACACTTCGTCGTCGGAATTGCTGCCTTGATCGCTCGACGGAGCACTCTGATGGGGACTCAGCAAGTCACCATTAAGGGCGCGCAGAGCATCAGACGGACTGCCTTCATCTACAGCAGTCAGACCGCCTAGGCTTGGGACTGGCGAGCGCAGCCCACTCGATGCCTGTGAGATTCTGCGTTCGTGGCGGTCGATATTCAGAGCCAGCGCGTTCTTGCCAGCTTCCCAAGCTTGTACCAAACTCTTGAGGTCTGCGCCGATGGAGTCGTATTGCACTAGGAGAGAGTGACCCAGATCGGTTACGTCTTCCGTGTCCTCTAAGCTTTTGTTGGTCTCTTCGCGAAGTACCTGCATCTTGGCTTGCAAGCCTCGAATGCCACTCGACAAGCCCGACAGTTTGCGTACGGAATTGCGTATCTTTTCTCGGCCAGGCGTGGGTGCAGCTTTGGCCGGCGATGGCAGTACGAACTGCTCTTCCTCGGCGAGCACGCGGTTGAACTTCTCGCTCCATTCTCCCACGGGACGAGCCGTGTTTAGCATGGAGTCCACGACTGTCGACCATCGCGCAAAGTCAGGCTTGCCGCCGTCTGCCTCCATAGCGAGAAGGGAGCACAGGTATACGCGTCGGAGAATGGATAATCGATACTGGAGAATGCGCAGGGCTTTCAACGTTTCGGCGTCATCGAATTCGTGTTCGCTGTAGCTCAAGGCGGCCTCTTGCATGTCCGGGTTGCTGATTTCGTACACATCGAGGTACTTTTCCAAATCATCTTCTTGTATCAATTGCTTCAGATTGCGACACTGTTCTGCGAGGATGGGGACGATGTCGGCATATGCAGCGCGGAGGTTCCGACGCAGTCGCTGGCAACGGCGGGCCTGTCCCCTCTCTTCCATGCGCGAGATGGGAGGCAGAGGACTGCTCCTGCGCGACGTTAGTGTGGATACCATGGACCGTGGTTAGATGGGAACGTACAATCGATAGCCGCGTGAGACGAGTTCGACCTCCTGGATCAATGCAAGGGCAGACGATGTCGAGGCTTCGAACGCCTGCAGGTTCGCGACCAGGTCGGATGCGCCCTTGACAGCCTCCTGCCTCAGATACTGCAGCCATTGCCGTCGGAGATACGTGTAGCCGGCGGTAGCAATGGCAGCGAAGACGAGAATGACCAGCAGGGTCCTACTCTTGCTGAACGCAGGCTGGCGCCGCGACCAGTGAACCAGCCATGCCAGTATGAAGGTTGCAGTACCAATGAAAGCCGCGCCGACGGGGTTTATCGCTGCGACCTTGAATTCGTGAGGGCCAGGGCGTCCGTTGGCCGCGAAGCTGGGAATGGCGGATGCGCGAAGGCCTCCCTGCTCGCCGAGCAGCTGGGAAGCGACGATGAGGTAGCGGAACTGCTCCAGGAAGCGCTCGTTGTCGGCGCGCCCAATGCGAGAGTTGACGGCTTTCTAAGTCATGTTAATCAGCGTCCATATGCCACCGGGGGAATATCGCAGTCGTACCGAGCATGCCGTGTGTATGCGGGCGATGGAGCCATGGCGGGCGTGGATGCGCAGCGGCTGGGGCAGCCTGTCTCGTATCCGTGATTGCAGCGTCGAAGGGCCCCGGGGCGCGAAGCTCTGCGGAAACGCGGACTGCGATGGGGATTGCGCTGGGGAGTTGTCGGGTGACCCAGTACCTTGACCTAAGCCACAGCGGTTAGCATCCGGAATATCGTCATCGTCGTGGTGCCGCGGTCGCACCTTCTAGTAACTGCGCAAGAGGCGAGCCGTCGGATATGATGTTCTCCATGTCGCTACCGCCGCATGGTGCGATTTCGTGTGTTGTTGTAGGGTCCCGCTCCAACGCCTGTGATGACTGCGGGTGCTCTAGGCTAGGGAGGGAAGGTGCCCGTGATATGGAAATGGCGGGGATGGCTGCTGCAGGGGCCGGCGCGTGTTGTGCGTGGGATCCAATCGTGGGCGCTGTCAACGGGTAACGAGGCGGCTGGTGGCAGGAAAGGAGCGTGGGAGACACATGCGCGGTGTAGGTGAGTGTGAGTGGTTCTGGTAGTAATAGTGGTATAGGTCAGGGTCCGGAAATGAACTCGTGATTGGTGTGAAACAATCATGGGGAACGTTCGCTCGTTTACGCACCCCTCGACAAACATGCCCCTGGTTCCTTGCATACGCGCGCCTGCTCTGTCCTCGAGGCCGACGACGTACGGATGACGAGCATGTCATGTGCTGTGCATCGTTGCTTCCCCTGCTAACATCTAGCTACTCACCAACAACAACACCCAAGGGCACTCTTAACCATCTCTCTCAATGTTCGCTCACTCGCTCTCCGATATCGAGGCTGCGAGTCAGCCGCACGTCCTCCGACATGCCATCCTAGCCCTCGCACTGATGCTCCGGACTAATCTGTCCATACCCATCTCCGCCGCATTGTATTGGCACCGGCGGTACACTAATCGCGCAGTTGCTGCGATGCACTCGGCCTTCCATTTCAACAATAACGTTGCCATGTACGAAGAAGCGAGTACCGTCTGAATTGGGCACCGAATGTGAACTTTACCCGCATTATGCTTTATCGGTACAGCGTTGCCCGGGTACCTGAGCAATCTGCAATGTATGGTACAACCAAAGAAACAGCCGTTTCTTTCCATGGATAATCGATAACGCTATCAATGACGTACCTGCATCGCATCTACAAAAGCATGTGGCTTGCAGATCCCGCAAAAGCAACCTCCAGGTCGCATCAAAATTCTCCGTGCTGACCGCGGAAGCTAATGGAAACGCGAGCCTCAAGCTTACAAAGCACGAAACGGCCGCCTGGTGAATATCCTCCCGTGGATAACTTCAGCGTTGCAGGCGGAACGAAACCGCACGTAACGCGCTGAGCACGATGTATCGACAACATCTCGAACTCGCCTAGAGACCACTTCTGATCGCTCGCCGCCACTGCCTCCTTGGCCGGATATAACTGTTATAGCCATGAGCATGGAAATGTCGCGAAATAGTCCTTCTTCGGCGCTTGATGCGCAGACTTGTCCGGGTGGGTGACTGGGTTGCAGACTAATCGGTCAGCTTACACTACACCTACACGATGAATGACGAACAACGTTCGGCAACTCCCATTCGTCTTCCAGTCTATCCGGACGTCAAGAACAAGGCTGCGCCTCAGGACAGTCATACCGTGGCAGGGTAACAAAACGCCACAGATTTTCAAGCAGGCTGTCTCTGCTAGCAATCTATCTTGACTTATACTCCATGCGTTGTCTTTGTCACGATCATGTGTAGCAATTATTGCTTTTCCCACCCAGCATTCATCATATTCTCATCAGCATGGACAACGATATGATCGAACGTTTGCTGACCACTGTCGAACTGATCAATACCAATCTCGATAGATCACCTGATTCGTGGCAAGACCAACTGCCAGCCATCCAAAACATTACTGCTTCCTTCGAGGTAAACGATACAACTCCCGACGAAGCACGCCGGCATTGGCAGGTACCTCTCATCAGCGTCTTTCAGCGTGTGGCTTTTGTCGATGCTGATAATGGTGCTATCAAAGACTTAGCAGACTGGTGCCTGCGTCAGTCATTGATTCTACTACAAATATACCCAGACGACGTCGACATCCTGGCTTGTGAGTTTCTCTAGATGATATCGAGCAACGCTGACAGCTGCAGTAATTGGCCGCAACTGGTTACTGCGAGCGCAGAGGGCTCTGTCAAGCATCTCTCGCGCGGAGAGGGCATCTTTGAGCAGCGAAACAAGCAACATTGGACCAACAGCGAGGGCTTCGGTTATAGCTGAAGAACGACTGCATGAACCAGATTATGTCGAAGCCAGAGGATTGCTGTTGCCAGCTACCGAAAATCTCCAGCGTGCAGTATACGTAGCGACGGAACAGGGAGTTGTTACGGGTCGTCTTCTGTCTACAATAAGTAAAACCACAATTGATGTGTTCTCTCGTTAACTTTAACCAGGCTGCCGAATCGTTCATGAGTCTGGGAAATGTTACATCAGCAAGAGCCAACAGTCGATATTATCAGCATGCGATTGCATATCTACGAGCCGCAAGAGAAATGCCGAACTACTTTCTAGCCCCACATTTGGAACGGTGAGTGCTCGTCCTGAACGATGAAGCGGCGCATCGGGCTGACAGATCAAGGTATCTCGAGGGATATGGTCCCCTTTATGATGATATTTGAGTGTATGTAAGGGGAAGTAATTCAACTGAATAGATAGAGCAAAATGTGAATTTAGTAACATGCACTGTCAGACAAATTAAAGGGTGATGTGACAGGTGTTCGTGAGTCGTTCGTGTTCGCGGGCGCATCCATGGATGATGGCAGTGTCTGGGCACGGGCCACCCTCCACTCAACTCCACTACCGTCGGAAGGTCCAGCCAGCACTGCGACTACCCCAAGCAGCCAGCGCAGCATCATCGCGCATTCACACGACTCTCTGAACACTCGACATACATCGCAGACGTATCCATTGCCTGCATATATCCACGACGTCTCAATCAATCCTGTACTGAGCCGGTCCAGACGAAGCAGCAATCACACGGCCGAACCGATCACCCGTGTCTTGACCGAATACCTTATCTCCGCAACAACCAGGCGGCATCTGACGCTCCGATCGGACAAGGTCACAAGACATACACAATGGCGGCATCGGCACTGAACGAAGAGCGAGAACTCGCCATCCACCCAATCGTCGCAAGCAGCGTACAGCACAACACTCAGGTACGCCCTCCAGCAAGCCCCATGCACCATTGTTCGACACCAAGTTTCCCTCCCTCCCTATTTGCCCTCCTTGGACTAACACGTACCCAACCCAGGTCATCTCCAACATCCGCAGTCTCACCGCATCACTCTTCGGCGTCGCCGCAGGCACATTAGGCCTCGAGTCTTACACAGGCTTCATATTCTACCTCCTCGGATCGCTCGTGGTATCGGCGCTGCTGTTTGCGCTCAAGACAAATGGCAAGCCCGGCGCATACTTTTACCGGCCGCTGGGTGATCTGTGGCTTGGCGATGTGTTTGGAGGGTTGAGTGGATTCGTTCTTACTTGGACGCTGTTCTATGGCTTGGTCAGAGCATGAGAAGGTGGAACTGAATATTGCGATGTAAATGGACTATTTGGCCGAGGGCGCATGTATACCACGGATGAAATGGTTTTGATGGCTTAGAGAAGCGCTGGGCTTCAATGCTTGTGTGGCGGACATGACCGCAAGTGACGGATGCACGAGATACAAGCACATGGCCATGGAAAGAAGCACTCGGCGGAAGGTCAGAGGCTGTGCAGTCCGTGCAGCTGGTAGAATGGACGAGCAGTAATCGAAGGTGCGAAGAGTGCTTTCGGGATGCGGATGGGTTGTTGCTGCATAACTTCATCATGATACCCACCTGAATACATCGATTCGCGATGTTTGATACCTGTATCAGAGAGAAATGATTTCGCATCTTCTGAAATGATGCACGTCCTCTTGTAGAAGCATAACACCCAGTCGGACACTCAAATCACAATCAACGTATTCATTGTCGAGCAATTAGTACTGAGCAATTAGTACTGAGCAATCCGGAACCAGTCAAGCACGAAGGGTATGGTCTTGGCGGTACTTTATGCCCTGTGCTGAGTTAGCGCGTGGCCGACGCGTTCGCCAACCACTTTCGCGTTCCCCTCCATTGATTGTTGCCTCCACCGCAATTGTCTCCTGCACCACCACGCTTTGTATACCCCCGTCAGCGTTATCGTACCCTCTTAATCTCCGTTCACAGTCAACAGTATGTATTCTCTGTGATATGTGGCCAACAAAGTTAACCATCCGCAGTGCTCGAGGCAAAACTAGGCCAGGCTTCGATCCTCAAGAAGGTACGTTCGCGTAGGGAGCGTAGCAAAAGCTCTTCTGACAGCAACAGGTCGTCGACGCCATCAAGGACCTCGTACAGGACTGCAACTTCGACTGCAATGACTCGGGCATCGCGCTCCAGGCCATGGACAACTCGCACGTCGCCCTTGTCTCCATGATGCTCAAATCCGAAGCCTTCGAACCCTTCCGCTGCGACCGCAACATCGCGCTCGGAATCAACCTCGGCTCTCTTACAAAGGTCCTTCGTGCCGCTGGAAACGATGACGCCCTTACCATCAAGGCTGAGGACTCGCCTGATGTCGTCAACCTGCTCTTCGAATCCAGCACCACATCGAGGCTGAGCGAGTATGACATTAAGCTCATGGATATCGACCAGGAACATCTTGGTATCCCTGAGACGGACTATGCGGCAACAGTCACCATGCCATCGGCTGAGTTCCAGCGCATCTGCAGGGACCTAGGCGCATTGTCCGAGTCAGGTACGTCCCGAACCAGACGCGACAGCACACTATACAACAAACTAACTTTGCTCCAGTCTCGATTGAGTGCTCCAAGGATGGAATCAAATTCGCATGCTCTGGCGACATTGGTTCGGGCTCCGTCATCCTCAAGACGTCCAACAGCGTCGATAAGCCTGAGGAGAACGTTTCGATCGAAATGAATGAACCTGTCTCACTCACTTTCTCTCTCAAGTACCTGATCAACTTCTGCAAGGCGAGCGGGCTGTCAAATCAAGTCAAGCTCTGTCTATCTAGCGAGGTTCCCCTTCTTGTCGAATACCCCTTTGAGGCCAGCTACCTGAGGTTCTACCTCGCGCCCAAGGTATGTATCTATCCCGTAAGACACCAACACATTGCTAATATGAACAGATTGGCGACGAGGACTAAACGCATCATGACTTCATTCACGCACGAGCGGCATGTTTCCAGGATAGATGTGGGGGATTTGCGGCGCAATGGCTTTCATATGCATCGAGCGTCTGTTAGTTCAAGGTTCTGGCGTGCGACATTGGCGAAAACGCGGTGCCGCGTGGTGTGTTCCGCGCCCTAGGCACAAAAGGAAAGCTACTGCCCCACCAACGGCTTCACGTCATGTCGCGGAATTTCAGATAAGGAGATCAACAGTAAATCAACAACGTACCCCGCCTGCACGCTTTATTCCACCTCCTTTACTTGACTGTTTTTTTACTTTCATAAATCATGGCTTCTGACACGCTGATACCGGACACGCGCGTGCTTGCGATTGCCAGTCATGTAAGACTCACGCGCAGGACATTATTTCTAGCTAACATGCTATAGGTGGTCCATGGGTGAGTCGCGTGTCGCCGCGATAGATGCAGTACACTGACATTGAGCTGAGCTATGTTGGGAACAAAATGGCCACTTTTGTCATGCAATCGCTGGGTTGCGACGTCTCTGCGATCAACACCGTGCACTACAGTAGGCAGCTCATTCCCGTTGACTGGCGCATAGCTGACTTCTCAGGCAATCACACGGCGTACAAGCAAGTCAAAGGCACAAAGACCTCCGCGAGCGAAATCCTCGAGCTCTACGAGGGGCTACAGCAGGCGAACCTTACCAACTTCGACGTACTCTTGACCGGATACATGCCTAGTGCTGAGGCCGTACAAACGATTGGGACGATTGGGAGAGATATCAAATTCAATGCTGGCACGAAGCCGGGCAGCTTCTTCTGGGGTGGGTTCATACATGAGGCGGCAGGAGGCAGGGCTGACAGAGACAGTACTCGATCCGGTTATGGGCGACAACGGCAAGTTGTATATTCCAGAGGATGAAGTACCAGAGTACAAGGGACTGTTGCGCGAGGCAGATCTCATACTTCCGAACCAGTTCGAGGCCGAGTGAGTACATCTGGACACTAGTCAAATACGCGTCGCGATTGCTAACAAAGACACAGACTACTATCCGACACCCCCATCACCGACCTCAAGTCCCTCGCCGCCGCCATCCAAGTCCTCCACAAAACCTACCAAGTCCCCCACGTAATCATAACCTCCCTCCGCCTGACCCGCGACAACCAAACCATACCCTCGAGACCAGTATCCAAAGCCGGCACCGGAACCCACACCCCCTCAGACCCCCATCACCCCTCCGCATCCCCCTCTCAACCAGCCCCCCAACTCCGCGCCCCCCAAATCGACCTAAACGAAGTCGAGAACCTCACAATCATCGGCTCAACCGCAACCTCCGACTACAAACCCCGCCTCTTCCGCATCGACACCCCACAACTCCCGCTCTTCTTCTCAGGAACAGGAGACATGTTCGCCGCGCTCACAATACCCCGCTTTATCGAAGCCGTGTGCGATGCATCAACACCCGAGTTTGATCTGCACGCGAAACCAAGCTGGCGCTCACCCGACGATGTCCCCGCGGAAGAATTGCCGTTGGCGAAGGCGTGTCAGAAGGTTCTCGCGTCCATGCAAGCGATACTCACGCGCACGACGTCTGCGTGTCAGGAGAAGATGGCTAGCTATGATGCGCGTGCTGCGAAGGAAGGGCGGGGTGAAGGTGATGAGGCGGATGAGGAGGTTGCTAAGAAAAGGCATTTGGCGCTTATGAATGCGAGTGAGGTGACTGTTCCGCGGTATGTCAAGGAGATGATAAACCCGCCGGATCTGGAGCGGTTCAGGCCGCGGGCGGTGTATGAGGGGGAGAGTGTGCCGGAGGATGTTGGGGAGAGGAAGCCGGATGAGTTGAATGTGCTGCATTTGGGTGTTGGGGTGAAGGATGGTGGGGCGGTGCAGGTGCTTCAGTCGGGGACGCAGGGTGAGGTTGTTGGAGAGGGAGAGAAGAAGGAGGTGGGTGATTCATGAGATTTGATTGTGTAGACGTTACACGTTGAATTATATGCATGCCAAAGCATCGTCAGTTGGTGGCTATCACCTCATACAAGAAAAAAACTAAACAGGTCTGCAGACTACATTAAAACAAGAACTTGCAAAGTAGGTGAGCTAACGTCAACGTAGGCTCTAGAGTGTCCAGTTTTTTTTCCCAAATTGGCGTGCAGCCACCTAAGCCTTCACACTGTCCGCAGCTACCTCCGCCACCTCAGCAGCTTCTGTCGCGGTCTCCGCCGCCTGGGTTGCAACGGCCGCCGCCGCGCCAAAGCCTCCTGTGCTGCCGAAGCCACCGGCACCCCTTACTGTGTCTTCCAATTGGTCGACGACGACTACGCTGGGCATGACGACGCGCTCGACGATGAGTTGGGCGATGCGGTCACCGACCTTGACGGGGAAATCGTTCTCGGATAGGTTGGCGAGGATAACGCCGACGGGGCCGCGGTAGTCTGCGTCGATTACGCCGGCGAGGGTGTCGATGCCGTGTTTGTAGGCGAGACCGGAGCGGGGTGCTACTCTGCCGTCTGTTGAATGATGGTTAGCATGATGTCTATAGCAATGTCCTCAACGAATTGAGTATGAGATGGAATACGTACACGTCCCATCTGGTACGGAGATCTTGATATCCGTCGCTACCAATGCTCGCCCCCGCGCTGGAATCACAGTCTCCACTGCACTGTACAGATCGTGTCCAGCAGCGAAAGCGCTTCCCTTTGTCGGCGCCTTGGCGTTTGGGCTCAGCAATTGTACCTGCAATTGTTGCTCCGCCGCCGCTGCACTAGCTAATGAAGACGCAGCAATTGGCGCTGAAGGTTGTAGTGCTGCCATGTTGTCGTGGCTGGGGAGGTGTGAAGCTGCTAGGGGTGTGGGTGTAGCGGCGCCCGAGTCTGTTCCTCGTGGTAGAGTGGAGGCGTGCGAGAGAGGAGTGGGGTCAATGACTTTGGTTCGCTTTGGGAGGGGTGACGATGGCAGAGACGGCGGCTCGTGGATGGGAATTGGCGTGTCTGACATAATTTTCTTGAGGGTGGAAGTTGAGTTGTTTGGAGGGGCGGTGAGGGTGGACGAAGGACGCGTTTGGTGGGGAAGAGACGACGCGTTGGGGTGTGTTGTCATTGGCTGGTTGGCGAGGAAGGTGCGACTTGCTTCTGTTGACAGTGAGCACCTTCGTACTTTCTATGACTTACTTTGAGCTCTGCATGCTTGCTAGAACAGAACACTACGATGTTTGTTGAACTAGAGCATGAACCTAACGTTGGGTCTTAGGACCAGTTGTTACCCTTCTGTCATTAATGAACTCATAACCGAAGTCGAAGAGATTCCTCCCTGCATGACAGAGAACCGTATTGGCCTCGACTCGATATCATAGTAGAGTACTCGAGGAGCAGGTAAGGTCGGAACCAAATCGAAGGATATCGCTTGCTTGGCTACTATTGCTGTGAACAGGCGAGGAAAAGTCGCCGTCGCTTCTGAGGATATACGCGCATCCAATGTAACCAATTTTAGATTGGGGGTAGGGCTCGTCATCTACCTCACAAGCGAGCATTGTATTCCGTGGTAGACCTGGTGCTGCGTGCGCATGTTCTTCAGCTGATGTCGTGTCTCTCGTGACCTCGCAGACAGTGGCGGGAACATTGTGGCTTGCGTCGATCCCCCGCATTGATGTTCGCACTGCGCAGCCTGCAGATGCTGTCGTCATGTCTCCAGAGTTATGAGGAGGTGCATGAGACCCTTACGATAAGATGGCTTTCGATTGAGACGTTGTAGCCCAGCCATACATCAAGGAGTACTTCATGAGAGTGTGTCATGAAATGCTCATACCGAGAACACTACGGGTCAGTGCCTCCGACTTCTCGGATCGGAGGAAGCGACTATCCGGCCTGGCGCCAGCGTGCCTCGGCCAAGCCGTCTTGGCTCGCAAGCTTGAACGGGCATCCTACGAGCTTGACCTGACCTGCGACTTTGGCACAAACCCGTCATCTCTGCAAAATCGCCATCATCCTGGCACAAATGTCACGAGACAGCTGGATATCGAGTCTCGTGATCCCCATGAAACTCGTACTCCACGGGGAGTCACGCTGGTGTGACGCGCCCCATGCATAGTGGAGGCGACTCCGAATTACCAACTCTCCGTGCCGCGATTCTCTCTAGACACGCCATATCGGAGCCGCCTTGGTGGATCTCGGTATCCAGACCACATGACCAGCCGTGTTCTGTTCCAAGAACACGTCTCGAGTGGACCCCGATTATTGAGCGGAGTTGCTGCCAGACTCCATGCATACGAGATTTTCGCCTCCAGATGCATTGCGCAGCTAAACACTACCGGACTGCCAGCCCTACATCGGTTAGGCCAAGAAAATCCTCCCGACAGTTCGACCAAGCGCTGGGTGCATGGTTCGAGGCTACCGTAGCCGCCTCGTCTGGTTGGCCGAGACCACGCTATCGTGCTCTAGCATGCTTGTTGAGCCTCACGGAGGGCATGGGAACTAATGCACCCCGTTTACCCTGGGGTCTTTCTGCGACTTTGGCGCGGCCAGAAGCAAAATCCTGCACGCTACTCATCTCCCCACCTCTTCGATATGCGCTTGTTTTCCCACAGACTACCCGCTGGTACCAGCTCTTCGGCCAATGTTAGCAACACCGAGCACCGGAGTCACGATATTCCAGAATCCTTCTACGACCATACTGCAAACAGCTGGATGCCGCCTGTCTAAGCAATCGCGCATGGAAAGGCTTGTCTGCATACGCGTTGCCAATTGGCGATCGTATTGTCCAGTGAAACATCACGGGTTCATTGAGTGATGCGCTGCGCCCGTCTGACGATCAACAACAGACGAACGTCAGTTGATGGTTTGCTCCGCAACCACGTCTATCAAGCAGAGGCGACGAACGGTGTCTGCCTGCATACCAAGATGCATCCCCGCAGAATGAGGTCAGTGGTTCATGGCTTACACGCACCCGACTTGACAGGTCATGACGGCTAAAGGCGACGCTTACCATCTAGTGTCCTATCAGCTAGCTGCTCCTACGCCCCGTCTTCGCCCCGGCACGCGACTGTCATCTCACTGTTGGGTGCGTGTGCCAGCAGACTGACCATGCGTGTCACGTAACCCGACGATATTTGCCATCGTTTTCCAGCAACACGAACGTGGGACCGCTGGACAACGTTGCGCTAACTGGATCTCGGCTCCATGATTTCCAAATCTACTAGAATTGGCTCACGATGATTTGAACGCTATGGCATCCACAGGCCAGCGACGTGCTAGTGGTCAGCGTCTGGTCTGCTCTAGCTCCAACACCATCATGGCTAAGACCACCCACTAAGCTACCCCAGTCGCTTCGGACCTACTGTCGCTAGCCTGCTGGCCAGCCGCGGCACTAGCGCGCTCACCCCATGCTTCCAGTCTCCAGACTAGACAGCTGCCCATGGAGATCCCCAGGCTCGTGTGAACAGTTCCCCAAATGTACTTAAAGATGGGCATCCCGCCTTGGAGTGGTAGTCATCCTCATCCGAGTATTCAACCATCTCTCTGGGCTTGAGTCTTCCTTCCACACCTATTTTACTTCCTCAGACAATTGCCAATCATGGGTCTGATGTTGAAGAAGCCTGAGGGCGTAGCTGGCTCGACCGCGCCCGCCATCTTGGTCGGCCTGTTCGTTGCCTTTGGTGGTGTTCTGTTTGGGTATGTACGATTGATCCCTTCTTATGAGTTCTGCTAACAAGTATAGTTATGATACCGGTACCATCGGTGGTATTCTAGGAATGCACCACTGGCGAGAGCTTTTCAGCACTGGCTACATCAACAAGAAGGACGGCATGCTCGATGTCACCGCCGAGCAGACCTCCTTGATCGTCTCTATCCTCTCTGCCGGTACCTTCTTCGGTGCTCTCACCGCAGCACCCACTGCTGATTTCCTCGGTCGCCGCCTCGGTCTCGTTGTCAGCAACGTCGTCTTCTGTGTTGGTGTCATTCTTCAGACCGTCGCCACTGCCATCCCCATGTTCGTTGCTGGACGTTTCTTCGCTGGCTACGGAGTCGGTATGATCAGTGCCACCATCCCGCTCTACCAATCCGAGACTGCCCCCAAGTGGATTCGCGGTACCATTGTTGGTTGCTACCAGCTTGCTATCACCATCGGTCTTCTGCTCGCTGCTATCGTCAACAACTCCACAAAGGATAGGACTGACACTGGTTCCTACCGTATCCCTATCGCCGTTCAATTCGCCTGGGCTATCATCCTCTTCGTCGGCTGCATCTGGCTTCCTGAGACCCCTCGCTGGTTCATCAAGAAGGGCCGCCCAGAAAAGGCTGCCAAGTCTCTCTCTACCCTTCGCCGCCTCAACGTTGACGACCCGGCTCTTGTTGAGGAGTTGGCTGAGATCACTGCCAACCACGAGTATGAGATGTCTCTTGGCAAGGCCACCTACCTCGACTGCTTCCGCGGCAACTTGGGCAAGCGCCTTTTCACTGGTTGCGCCCTCCAGTCTCTTCAGCAACTCACTGGTGTCAACTTCATCTTCTACTACGGAACATCCTTCTTCCAGAACTCGGGCATCAACAACCCCTTCGTCGTCACCATGATTACTTCCTGCGTCAACGTCGCCTCCACCTTCCCCGGTCTCTACCTCGTCGAGAAGTGGGGTCGCCGCAACCTTCTCCTCTTCGGCGCCGTCGGTATGGCTGTCTGCCAATGTAAGTTCTGACTGTTCGAAATGCATGTGAGACATATACTGACTTCGTGCCTCTAGTCATCGTTGCCATTACCGGTACCGTTGCTGGTATTGACAACCAGGCTGCCCAACAGGCCTTGATCGCATTCGTCTGCATCTACATCTTCTTCTTCGCCTGCTCATGGGGACCCGTCGCATGGGTTGTGACTGGTGAGATCTTCCCTCTCAAGGTCCGCGCCAAGTCGCTCTCCATGACAACCGCATCGAACTGGCTCCTCAACTTTGCCATCGGATACGCCACCCCCTACATGGTCAACGACGGACCCGGCAACGCCAACATGGGCGCCAAGGTCTTCTTCGTCTGGGGCGGATGCTGCTTCGTCTGCATCTTCTTCGTCTGGGCCATGATCTACGAGACCAAGGGTCTTTCCCTCGAGCAGGTCGACGAGCTCTACGGAAAGTGCTCTCAGGCCTGGAAGTCTCCCGGCTTCGTTCCCTCCATCTCCTTCCAGGACGTCCAGGACATGCACGCCGACAACCGCCGTGCAAGCCTTACTGATATCGAGGCTGATGCTTCTCGCAAGAGGAGCGCTACCTACACCGAGTACCCTGAGAAGACTGTTGTCTAAGCATCTACTTCATGGAGTCCACGAAGAGTCATGAGAGATTCCCTTACCACACTTGTAAATACCCGACTAGCTGTTTGATTTTCGCTTGATAGCGCAGCATTGTATATATCCATCATCTATGAATTATGATAACTATCACTTCATCTACATCACCACTTGCTGTGCTTCCTCTTGCATTCCACTTATTTTCAATCTCCATCTTTCGTGTCTATCGGACTCATGCCACCGGATCGAATATAGCTTCAAAGTCCAGCTCTAGCATACCCCCCGCCACTTTGTGCGCCATTTTCCCGCGTGGCTTTAAGCGACCAACCAGCGTGCGGGCCGTCTTACAACTGTATCTGCCATCGATATCCAGCCGGAGACACTCCGCAGCGCCACGCGCGCTTTCCCCAGATCTAACCCTACTCTAGCGGCGCGGCTAAGCTAGCGGCGGACTTACATCGAGCCGCTTGCGACCTTGTGCATCAGACACGATGGCTTTTGGTCAGATGGCTGATCAGCATTCGCGATAGACGGCGGAGATGCGCGTAGGGCGTGATTAATAGTGGATGTGGCTTACCTAGAGATGCTAGATGGGTATTCTGTATGGTGGGAGTGGGATGTCTCTTTGCACATCACGACCCCTCTTTGTTTCAGGATCAACGATGCAGTAACTTTTGATCTACCAAAGGATTCGCGGCTTCAGCTGGGTGATCCATATAGGGTATGTGCGATAATGGATGGTGGTGTGTTTAGCTGTTTTCAGAACTGAAGACGTTCACTATGGAAAGCATGTCCAGTGGGTCTATGGTTGATCTGCAGCGCATCAAGTGCATCATGTGTTTTCAAAAAGGAGAATTCGATATAGCAGTACAACTTGAGAGGATAGTGATGCTACTCAGATATACTAATATTATAGCCCTTATCGGTGAAATATACGGGGATAACAGAGAGCAAATAAATTATAAAGATTTGCAGGTAGCGAGTTGCAGTGGTATGGCAAGAGAAGAAGGGTAAGTGTTGTTAAGTTACCAGGAGCAGCCAGATATTGCCTACGTGGCATGTCATAAAAAATCTTCCTGTAATTGTTCTTGTACCATTATGACCACAATATCGCACAACCTCTCAACTCTAGTCTTCATCCTCCTCAAAATCAGATATTCCACATACCTTCAGATGCGGAAACATCTCGTTCCACTCCTTGATAATCTTCTCGGCGACATCATAGTCCATATTAGAGAAGAAACCCGTTATAGCCAACTTTGCGATACCTCGCGCAATCCTATACTCCTTCGTGTAGGCCCACTTGCAATACCCCTCACCAGCACCTTCCTCAAACGCCTTTTTCACAGCCGCACGATCAGCGTCGTTGGGTGTAATATGAGCATCCGCCTCATCCATGTCTTCGTCGTCGTCGTCGTCTTCATCGACTTCACGATCCCAGAGCCAGAATGGCGGTCGGCAGTTTGTGAAAGCCGGGGCGAAGACGGTCTCATCCCAGTCGAGGATTGCAGATAGCGAGGCAGTGGTGGGTGATGCGACGTGGAGGAGCATGTTTCGGGGCTCCAGGTCCATGTGTGTTAGTGCGTAAATGTTGTGGTTCAGGTGACCCATTGTGTGGAGGTGTCGGATGATGGCTTCGAAAGGTTTCCATGGGTTCAGATAGTCGCGGTGGAGGGTAAGATCGTATGCGCGTTGACGAGCGAATTGCGACATGAAGAATTCATAGACGGTCTGAGGCGTAGATGGTTCGGAGACGTCTGCAGACTGGCGGAATGCGTTCCGTGGCGGGCATTGTAAGCGGAGCAGCTGAGTATCGGATGATCCGGCGAGTATGCTATCAGGATTCAGTGTGCCGGGAGAGGGGGATTGGATCTCGCCCATTTGCTTCAGTGCGCGACCCAGATCTCTTGCGAATGAAACACGTTGTTGTGTGTTTAACTCAAGATAGACCTCAGTTACTGGCTTCCCCGGAAGACGTGGCTGGATCATGTATGGGCTACCGACTGGGTTCTCCGCTGAGAGGCTAAAGATTTTGATCCTGGGCACTGGGAGGTTTGTCGCTGCGAGAAACTTGAGGATAGAAACTTCATGTTCAACCCACGCATGCTCCTGGCGTGGTATACGCAGAACATATTCTCTGATTTCTGTCTTGCGGATTATACCGGGGCAAACCGTGCGAAGAAACATTTGTGCTTGACGCTTTAGCCAGCTCGTCTGCCTCCAAGAGCCGTCAACTCGAACGCCAAGAACGCGGTTGTAGGAGCCCCCATCTATACGTGTGACTGTGAAGGCGTCCTTGGAGAGATGCGGCCACTGCTTTTCGCATAGCTCCACCACCTTGAACTGGAAGGTATCAAAGGGCTCGTGTTCAAACTCCTCAGTCGAAGTGGTCGAGTTCTCAGAGCTCGCGATGGAAGCCGCATCGTTATCAGCCTCTGGTGCAGGCTCGACATGCTCAGCCACGACCCTAGGTGACTTGATACTATCCGACATAGTTGTTCGAATCGAGAGTCTGCTTGGATCTAGCTGACAGATGGAGACAGTAATATAGCTGAGTTTGGCGATATAAAGGTCTTCGTGAACGTTGTGTGAAAGCTGACAGTGTCGGGACAGTGACTTTCACAGAGTAGTTGCTGTGACCAAGTTGAGTCCGAAAGGCTTTCCGCATGCGAGTCAGATGATGAATGAGCACTTATCGACAGCAGTGAGCACACTGCTTTTCACTCAATACTCAGCATCTCATCCTGGCAATACTTAATGCAGGCAGAGTGCTCCCTCGTTCAGCAGACGCAACAGGAGAATACTCGCCCACATTAGTCAACCGAATAACTTACCGAAATAGTCTGAATCCTAAATATGGTTCGCACGCTTAACTCGAAGGTAACGCACCACTGTTGGTGCGGTAAGACTGGCCGGTGTCGGAAGCATATAGCGAGATGCCCACAACACAACGTTGACTACTATGACAACGGGAAATGCAAGCACTGCATAGGTGAAGCTAGCGCTGTGGATCGAGAGGAGCACAAGCAACGACAAGAGCAGAGGAAGCAGACCGAAGATGCAAAGAGACTTGAAGAAGAGTCTTGGTACAAGGAAGGCAAAGGTCGGAAATAGATATGGAAGTACACTTCTGACAGAATGGAGTTGGGCGTGGGTTGCGACGTTCCGGATGGCGTCCGACCTGGGTATTCAGAGGATCGAAATATTCCCTTATGCTTGATGGATGTTGGAGTCATTATAGAGCGGATATAAGCTTGCCATGGTACGAGACAACAGGCTTTCCCGAGAAGACGGTTAACAAAGAGAGTGAGACAAAGAAAGTGGAGTGGTTTGAAAGCGTTCTGGAACGCGTTTGGACATGTCGCCCCTGTTACTTTTTGCCATGGCTGAGTGTTGAGATCTGAGTACCTGGTTATCATTTGTTGTTGTAATGCATCGTTGCTCAGCGTGTATGCGGCGTGTTTGAGTCGTTTGTGAGGCAAGGAGGCAACCGACCGAGCTCGAGGAGACAACTGTAGCCAGGATAGTGGCGCAACACGAGGTTTGCTATCGTCAGCAGTACCACAAGACGCTTACCCATACCCTGGCACAACTATTATCTGATAACAGCCAGCAGTCGGACAACGTTTGTGTCTCCCGTAATGCATCGGAGGTGGCCGAACCTTCCTTTGTCGCCGTAGCTCAGCGCCCCACTGGCAAACCTCGGCTGGCGTCATCCAGTTCCCCCAAATGCTCCCCGCGTCGCGTCGCACCCTTCTCTTCCTTCCTTTCCTTTCCCCACCATGTCAACAACCGCCGTACCAAAGTTCAGCCCTGGTGAAGCTGTGACCGAGAAAGATGGGTTGATCCATGGCGTTTCGGCGCAGGAGCTGCAGGTTTTGGGCGAGCAGTGCTTTGATGCGAGGGCAAGGGCTTATTGTATGTTTTCTGGACTTCTGTGATGCAGCGCATGATGGTAGAGGATGTTGGGGATATCTAGGTTGGAGATTGGTACTAATAGACTGCTTGATTAGGCCCATACTCCCTCTTCCGCGTCGGCGCATCCCTCCTCCTGACCACCTCCTCCGCAACCGACACATCCGCAGCCCACACTATAATCGGCGCAAACGTAGAAAACGCAGCCTATCCCGTGGGAACCTGCGCTGAGCGTGTCGCCATGGGTACCGCTGTCATCGCAGGCCACCGCATCGGAAGCTTCAAGGCCGTTGGCGTTACAACCGACATCGACGACTTCTGCTCGCCGTGCGGAATGTGCAGACAATTCCTGCGCGAGTTCCTGGCACTGGAGACACCCATCTTTATGTTCAACAAGGAAGGAAAGTGGATTGTGAGGACAATGGGCGAGCTGCTCCCGCTCAGCTTTGGGCCGGATGTGCTGCCACCGAGGGAAAAGCTGAGGCAGAACCAGGAGGATGATAAAGCGAAGACGGCATAGAGTTTGTCACGGGAAGCAGGCATTGGCGGCGTTGTGAGGCAGATACCAGGGGTTTGAGCATCTTGAAGGGCGTTGGTGGGAGTTGTACGAGTATGATGATGACTGGTCGTCAGAACCAAATGATGGATGCTACACAATAGAGCTTCAAAGCTCACAAATGCACATCTTGAAATCCTCTTCACAATCGCGTCTCCATCATGCGTATACTCATTGGAGTTGTCCGTAAACGAAGTTACACTGGCTTTCTCCTGCCCCACGAGAGCCCCGCGGAAGCCACCATGCAGCCCGATAAGCTGCCGATAAGCTGCCAACCCGTCCAGCAATCGCACGCCTATTCCGCATCTCCGCGCCCCGTGGATATGTACACTGACATAATACCTCCTGCCCAAGCAAGCAGCTGTCAATCAATAGCTAACGATGATGTGATCTCCTATAGACGCGCTGGTGCGCGTGTCTTCTTTTTCACGTAGTCCTTCGTTCGTCGCGAAATCCTTCAAAGACCCGTTACTATCCGCGACCATGGCTAACAACACGAATGGAGGTGGAGTGAGAGATGCGGGTATCACGGATTCGGAGCATTTTTCGCCGTATAGAGCAGATGGGAAATTGGTGAGTGGTCGTCATCCTGGTAGACGAAACGCAACATTGGCTGACATTGCGATGTGACATAGTACGGTTTCGTATGCGTAGTAACAGGCGCAACACAACCCGTAGGCAAAGCAATCGTCGCTGAACTCGCCGGTACACCACACCCCATCAACCACACTCACAGCCCCCTGCTAACACCCCCCTCCAGCCCATGGCGCAGCATGCATATACGCGTGCTCCTCCCTCCCCTCCGAGCCCTACACCTCACTGGCCTCCTCAATAAACACCCAATACCCCAACACAAAAGTAATCGGCTACCCCTACAAGATCAACTCGGAAGAAGACACCCTCGCCCTCATCGACGACGTGCTGAACTCCTGGGGCCGCCTCGACGTCTGGACATCTTCCACCGGTCTACTCGGTCCGCCATCCATCAACCAAACAGGTCCGAAGGATCTGTACGCTGCGTTCGACACGAATGCCATGCCGGCTTTCTTCGCGCTCAAGTACGCGCCGGCTGCTATGCAGAAGACGACGCCGAAAGGGAGTTATCCTAATGCTGCGCCCAAGGATGTTCCGTATGGCAGTATTATTGTTGTGACTAGTGTGGCGGGGACGTATGGGGGGTGCTGGGCGCCTGCTTTTACTATGGCGTCGCATGCTGCGCTTGGGGTTGTGCGCTCTGGGGTTTTGGTGCTCAAGGGGACGGGTGTGCGTATTAATGCTATCACGGCTGGGCAGATTGATGTTGGTGTTGATTTGAAGGACTGCGGTGTGAAAGAGATGGCGCAAGGCCAGTTTCCGCCTGCTGCGCTGCAGGGAGAGGAGAGTCAGAAGAGGACGATTGGGCTGGAGAGGGCGGGTAGGCCGGAGGAGGTGGGTAGGACGGTGGGGTTCCTGGCGAGTGGGTTTAGTAGTTATATTACGGGCGCTGAGTTGAGGGTTGATGGCGGGGCCGGGGTCATGAACCCTATTACTGTTCCTGTTTAGAGTATACGGATTGCGACCATGGCGGTGTTGTAGTTGTTGTAGCTGTTGATGAATAGAAGACGGATGGATGTATTCCTTCGCCACTTCGGGTCGCAGTATCGTACAAGGACCTTCCAACCTCACCACACCATCTAATGCTGCAGCACAACCGGCGCCCCCTTCTCCCAATTCTCAATACTCTCTTTAATATTAACCCAATACCTCAACTTAACCGCCTCGCTCTTCGCAGCCTCTAAATCGTCCCTCTTAAACGCCTCATCAATTATCTCCGTACTCTCCGCTATCCTCTCTTCATTCCGCTCCCGCATCTCCACCAAATCTTCTTCGCTTTCTGCCTCCTCTATGCTCTCTCTGGCATCCAGGACCTCCATCAACAGCTCCGGGTCTTCTACCTTGGCTGTCTCGTCTTCTGCTACTTCTATCCCGCGCAAAGATAGCAGGTATTGCGCTCGCAAAAGCGGGTTCTGGAGTGTTTTGTAGGCCTCGTTGATGCGTGATGAGAGGGCTTCGGCGCGTTTCTTGTCGGCTTGTGGGTGTAAATCGGGGTGGGCGCGGGCTTGTAGTTGGAGAAATTCCTTCTTGAGAGCGGACAGGTCGATGGCGAAGGGGCCGTTTGGCGGCGGGCCGGATGGCAGGGAGTTGGGGAAAAAGGCGTAGTGTGTTTGTGGGACCTGTGATGATTGCGCTGTGGAGGGTTGTTGTGTCTCGAATGGCTTTTCGACTTTGTTCGAGCTGGAAGATGAGGATTGGAATCGGCGTGCTATCGTCTGGGGCGGTATGCGATGTGCGCAGAGCATGCACGGTGTTGCGCTTGGTCGCGTGCGGAACGAGGAAGTGGTGGGCTCGGCGATAGATGCGCGGATTCTGCGCGCTGCAGATGAACGTACGGAGCGCATTATGGAGATATTAGGACGTGTATGGGATGATGATTAGGATACGCGATGCGGTGGTGAGTTTGGCGGTTGGAGTGAGTCTTCTAGAAGTGCGGCGGCGAGAGATTTCCGCGTTGAGTTCCCAGTGGTTACGTCATCCATCGCCGTCTCTCACCACTGCGATTTTGAGGAAAACCGATGCAAATGCACTAGATACGTTCAAGGAGCTTTGTACGGTATTTCCTGCACTATGAAAAAGTTGAGTCATAGTTTTCACGCGGCCCAGGTACAACCTAGCCGTCTGAATCTTCTTAATATTCTACCATACACAGGAAGCTCACTACAAGAGAAACTTCCAAAGTGCTTCAACTTGATTGATGTACCCCAGGGATAGACTGCGTCCCTTCCAATAAGATTAGCATCTCCAGTGTCTCACCGGCGCCGACAGGACATCCACAGACAACGCCACGGATTCGCGTATGAAGCATCATTACTGCCTAGGTATCGCAGCTCAAACGGCTCGTTGTGCTATTCTAGGTATGTATGCTCGCGGATATATTCGAGCAATCGGGCTGACTTCGCGACGTGGTTGCTAGTTCATTCCTCGCCGTATTTATGCAAGGCACGCATACCTGAAGGCCAATAGTCTCATGATATCAGCCGTTGCAACTCATTTGATCGAGCAACCTACAACGCCTGACCTCAATCAGCAGGCTTGTAACAAAGCAAGCGTATACCCAAGCGCGACAAAAACCCATGTCAAGTAGGTTTCTGCTCACCATCCTCATCAACTCCGCTTCGGCGAGGCTTTTCCTTCGCCTCCTCATCAGCCTCACGAACCCGATCCTCAAACCGTCGCAGCAAACGCCCAGTAGCTTCGACGTTCTTCCGCATCTGATCAGCATCCTCTTTCATACGCTTGAGATGCTCAGCGACGTGGAAACCTCTATCGGCTTCGGCTATCTCACTGCCTTGAGAAACGCGGTGATCTAGATGTCGCAACAATTCTTTTTGTCTTGACCAGGTTGTGCGGATGCGCTCGGTGACGATGCGTGGGCCACGATAGTTGTTCTGCACAACCTCGGCTGAATCGTGTGGAAATTCGTACGGCGTCGTGATGGATTGGGATGTTGCATCGGACTCGACGCTTGATCCTGTTTGCTCGATTTGCCGTAGTTGCTTCAGGGCATCGCGTTCGTGGTACTCGAGGATTGCACATCGGGTAACTATATCAGCGGCCATGTTGTTCAGCAGCTGGATTTCCCGTCGGAGCAGATCCTTCTCCCCATCTTCCTCTACATGCTGATAGAACTCGTCTTCTTTCTGCCCAAGATATTGCCATACGTATTGCCATTCCGAACCGATTTTGTTCTTGTGCTCCCGAACTTGGTCCAACCAGTCTTGTATTTTGCTTGCATCTCTTGACTTGAGGTCGTCCTTGTACGCGCGGTAGCCGTTCTCTATATCGGGTCCTGCAAGTTCACCCTCCTTGAACTCGGTCTGGAAGACAGTCTCTTTGTCCATCTCAGCCTTCAATGCATGTAGCGGGCTACCATGCGGTGACTGCTGACCACCAGGACTACCGCCAAATCCTCCCGTCCCTCCGATACCGCCAAGTTGTAGGGGACTCCGAAGAATAGTCATCGTCTGAGACGTGTGATACCAGAGCGCGAGTTTGCCGATCCGAGAAAGGGATGATTTGGCCTTTTCGTTCTCCTGCAACTTTTCATACTCTCTTCCGCGGTTTGC
Source organism: Alternaria triticina (assembly GCA_022609215.1). Classification (NCBI taxonomy): domain Eukaryota; kingdom Fungi; phylum Ascomycota; class Dothideomycetes; order Pleosporales; family Pleosporaceae; genus Alternaria; species Alternaria triticina. The sequence continues at coordinate 104,044 of JAGKPX010000015.1, forward strand.
CATTACAGTGTAATCGAAGAGCTGTAGGAGTTGTGGGGGCAGGCGAACGATGTAGAACTGCCCGGCCTTGTAGCCGAGCGCACACCCAACTGTAGCCGCTCCGAAGAATCGCGCGAAGCCGTAGACGCCGGGTAGAGCACGCGGGTTCAGTGCCAAAAATGCGCCCACCACTCCTCCCCCAAGTGTCGCATCTTCCCACGTCCAGTGCTTTGTCCGTTCCCACAGCTTACCCGGCTTGGGCTGTATCCCTTCCATCTTGAAGACGCCCCGGTGCAGTTCATGTCGCCCATAGATTCCCGATGCGGTGAATGTGAGGTCTACGGCACCGATCAAGGCGGCGGACTTGAGGAACACGCCAGGTCGTGAGCGGCCGACAAGGGCGAAGCCGCCAGTAACGGCTGCAGCGGCGATTGAGGATCTCCATGGCGATGCGATAAGGTCGCGTTGTGTGGCAATTGCGCCAGGTGGTCTCCCGGTGATGGCATGCTGACTCTCGCCTGGATTGTGTTAGGATACTGGAGGTACATCTACTTGCGCAACTCACCCTCAGGAACCAGCAACCGCACCATGGTGGATTATGACTTTTCCAACGTGTGCAAAGGTGGAGGTAAAGCCGTGGTCGCCATCGGAGGTTGATGTTGCGACGTTGATGCGGCGTAGACGGAGGTGGTGGAAGGTACGCGCGCTTCCAAGATTCCGAGGAGCGCGTCCATGATGTCGAGGCGAAGATGGAGCGACCCTTGCGATAGCGCATCCGCCGCGACAATCGTACTTGAATACCCTTGCATTACCATTGTTATCACCAGTGATGATTTTGGAAACAATGTATGCGCCAGAGGATGCTTTTGGCATGTGAAATAGTCCTGTAATTATTCTGTAGAGCTCCGAGCTATCGTATAACTTGTTGTACGCATCGTTGATTGAACTTAGTGTGCTGCTTGTTTGGAGTGGCAAAAAGGAGATTGTATATAAAAGTACCACATCAAGCTTACAACCTGAGTTACTTGAGCTTCCGACTATCTCAACGACCAATGGCCAAATCACTCCAGGAGTATCAGTGTGCATCGTCTCTACCATCGTAAGCTAGTCAGATTACCCCTCCATCGTTCGTGTTCGTGTTGTGGTCCCCACATATGCGACCTCAGCCGCCCAACACTGAGCCGTAGCTCCACCATGACTCAACTAATTACTTCATAATCGCTGTGGGTTGTTGATGCAGAGCGGGGCTACAGGATGCGGCCAGACCAATTGTGCTTAGATTATAAAGCTATTGATTGACCATCTTTCCATCAACAGCTGCAACAGCAAAATTGGTCTTATGGTGTATGTACCACATTCTTCTTCCGATCAACATTCACTAACACACAACAGCTAGTGGTATGATTCTCGCTTAGGGAAAGCGTCTTCGGACGCTTGCAAACCCAAGCATAGCTTGCGAGAGGCCCCGCGTTCGAGTCGCGGTAAGACCCATCTTTTTGCAGTTTCCTACTACTCAGTTGTGTCAGAAGGACCAGGAATGGCAGCAGAAACTCTTTTTTGCATCATCAGGCAGGCTAGTTAGATAGTTGGAGTGGTGGGTTAACGGATACACATGCTCTTGTCAAGCAAATCAACTTGGTTGTACGATAACGTATCAAGACTCGATATGTTTTGTGCGCAGCGATGTGATACTCTATCTTGTGACAGAGAGAATGTCTGCATTGCGATTGTAATCTAGTATCACGTCTGTTGCACTACGAGCACATTAATCTGGAAAAACTTCGAACACGCATACACACACATTGGAAGGCCATGACGAGGATAGCAGTAATTCAGTATCTACTAGCTTAGCTACGTTCCATTCGACTTCGCAGTGTTACCTTTTGAACTCTGCGCAACACCAAATGTAGCTCCACCCTCCTCCATAAACCTCCTCTCCTCCTCTGTACTAACCCTACCCAAGGCAGTATTCCGATGCGGATACCTACCAAAACGCTCCAGTATATCCCTGTGTTCCTTCGCAGCTTTCTGGTAGTTTTCAATCCACATCTTCGTGCCATTGTACCCGTCCAACTTCCCGAGTTCTTGCGCGAACTCCGCTATTATTTCGTCGGCGATATCATGTGCGCACGGATCTTCCGAATGCATAAGCGGCATGTAGAGCCATGTTCTATGCGCGGCAGAGAAACGGATCGCAGGATGTTTGTCGGGGCGGCCAATAGGCGATGAGGGTGATAGAAGGTTGCGAACGAGCGCATCGCCCATGCGATCGTAATGCCCATACACCAGGCGCAGCCCTTCATCTGTGCGGTAGATATTCCGCGGCATCTGGTCTAACAGCAGTGCGAAGCTAAGTGCTGTCCAAGCTGCATCTTCTCCTGTCGCGCCATCTGCCTTGTTCTCTTCCTCCGCAACGCGTGCAATTTCGTCTAGGAAAGGTTGCGCATCCGCTTCTGGGAACTTCTCTGGGCCAATAGCTTCAAGGGCTTTGCCGCAGACATCTCTACATTGGCCGTCGAGGGCGAGTCGCTCTTCGGGACTGCCTGCGAACCAGCGCTTTGCGATGCTCATGTCAAACTCCTTGCCGCTGGTGTCGACGCCAGGGAACCATATGTCTGTTATCTTTTCGTACAGTGTCTTGTTGAAGATGGCAGGGTCGAGTGAGAAGGTAGAGGTGGACATCGTGCGCGGTAATGCGTTCGGGAGGTTTAACGATTGGAGGTTCGACGGGCGCAGACTCGACAGATACAGGCTGGATGTGAGGAAGCGCAAAGGCGTGCGAGCTGTGAGACGAGTAAGCATATCCTACGATGTCAGTATGAGATTCTATGCGCGAGCATTTATACGTAGAGATGAATGGACTCTATGACGCGCCTCGTGAGCTTGTTGCGCGCCTGAATCACGATTCTCTGGCTGCCTGGAGGAACGATGGATGCGCTCGGTGGCTACGAAGAGCCGACAGGGACGGCTGACTAAAGTACTGCCAGAATTCCGGATCCAGAGTGGCTCGGCCTCGGTTGCGCACTCTGATTACTTTGAAGAATCACATAATCTTGCGCTTGTTATCGCAATGTAGGTAATGCGCAGAGAAAGTTAGCAGTACGCGATCTGTCCTTGGTGATGAAGACGACGCGACGGATGTCGACCGAGCTTGCGTCGGCGCGCAATCTTGGAAGTACGCTACGAGCCCTGGAGACCTCGGGACCTTCCCCAACACCAAACTTGAAGTCTTGTACACGGACCGAATGCGTCGGAAGTTGGGGAAAAGTCCATGTACCAAACATGCTCACCCAGCATGGCGCCAGGTCTACTCCGCATTCCCCCTCTCGTTCCAAGCATGCACAGGATAACCAGCTAGGATTCATCCACCCGAACATGTGGGGAACCTGCATGATGGCACATCAAACACTCTACGCTTCGCGATATGTTGATATACCATAGGCATATCCGCGCATGTCCGATCATTAAGATGGGCTGTTGCTAGACGTACTACTCGCTCGTACTTCTGCTCAAGTTTTCTCACACATGCTCTCCTTGAGCGGTGTCCTTTCCAAGTAGCCCCACATGTACACCATCACTTTACTCCTGCTATCTATTTTGGGCTTTGTACTGTACACGCGATACAACAACAGACCACCAACTGGAACGAAAGTTGCACCAGGTCCAGCTGGCCTTCCGGTTCTCGGAAATGCGCATCAATTAGGCCAGCAACCGCACCAGCAAATCACCGCGTGGGCTCGCGAGTATGGCGAGGTCTACAAAATCCGTCTGGGCTGGAACGACTGGTACATGATTTGTTCTCCCGAAGCATGTAAGGAGATTCTGGATAAACAATCTGCTCATACAAGCTCTCGAACGCCGTTGCCGGTATCTGGTGATGCACTTGGTGGTGGCATGCGATTCCTGTTTATGGAATATGGACCGGAATGGCGGAAGCTGCGAGGCATCAGTCACAAGCTTTTGACACCTGCTGTCAGTGCGACGTTCAAGCCCAGTCAGGATTTTGAGGCGAAGATGTTGCTTGAAGAGATATTGAAGGGTGCAGATCCAGCGAAAGGAAACGGAGTTAGCTACAAGGCCATCCGAAGATACACTGTGAGCGTCATCATGACTAGCACGTATGGGAGACGCATTCCAGAATGGGTGAGTAGCGCTTTTGAATAAGTGAGAATATCAATGCTGACATGTGGCAGGATTGCGACGAAGTGCACGGTATCTACGACATAATGAACGACTTCTCTACGATCGCGAAACCAGGGACGTATCTAGCAGACACGCTTCCGTTTCTCGGCAAGCTCCCTTCGCAACTACAATGGTGGCGTAAGGGCGTCAAGCCTTACTTTGACAAACAAGCCAATTTGTGGATGTCTTTTTGGAGTACACTCAAGACTCAGATGGAGACCAAACAAGCACCTGAATGCTTCGTCAAGCAATGTGAGTGATGTCGCTGTAGGAAATGTACGTGAAGCATGTACTGATATTTTACGCCTCTAGTCATTGAGAGCGATTACGAGAAGCAAGGTATCAGTGAACTGCAGGCGGCGTTCCTAGCTGGTAGCATGATCGAAGCGGGCAGTGAGACAACATCCGCGGCACTCAACACTGCTATTCTCTACCTCAGCGCGAACCCGGACGCACGACAGAGAGCAATCGACGAAATCAAAGGTGTCGTTCCGCCTTCCCGATCACCGACATTCGAGGACGAGCCAAGACTGCCCTATATCCGCGCCATCGTCAAAGAGACTCTACGATTACGCCCCGTCACCAACATCGGTACGCCACATTACACGACTGCGCCTATAACCTACAAAGGCATCCACATACCTGCCAAGTCAGTCGTATGTCTACAACAATACCCGATACACTACGATTCCAATGTATTCGAGAACCCTCACAGCTTCAAACCCGAGCGATATCTCAATCACCCTCATGGAAGTGGACATTATGCGGCCGGCCCAGCTGCAAGCCGCGATCACTGGGCCTTTGGTGCGGGCCGCAGGATCTGCTCTGGGGTGCATTTGGCTGAGAACAGTATGTTCATCGTGCTAGCTAAGCTGTTATGGGCTTTCGACATCTTGCCGCCAATAGATCAACAGGGAAATGAAGTGCAGGTAGATACCAGCGATGAAGCGTTCGATGCCGTCGGAAGCACGACAATGGCGAAGCCGTACATGGTGAGATGGAAGGCGCGCAGTGAGGAGACTAAAGAGACGATCTCGAGAGAAGCGGCTGAAGCTAGGAGGGATGGATACGTATTGAGGGGTGTGCGTGTTGGTGAGGAAGGTGTTAGGTTGTAGGCATGCTGATCTGGCTGTCGCGTGCGCCTGTCATTACTTATCCCAACTCTGTTCAGACGTGCTTTCCCTGTGCTAATTTCGTCATCGCGCTTGTCTGTTGTTTGTCGCGTACAGTTGGACCAGCGCTCTTCCATCCCACGCATCGCCCCTCCCTCGCCCTCGCCTTCCCTCTTGATCGCGACTACCACAACAAGATATGATCTCACTCCACGTGTTTATCATGTCGTCACCAAACAACAAAACCCAAGATGGCCCGCAGCCACCGCCGACCGTGATGCCTTTGACACCACCTCGACCAGCCTCATTAGGCGATAGCCAATCTCTGCAAGGCAACGACAATATGAGCTCTAACTCAACACCCACCAACTCACGGGGTCCCAACTTTTCCCCAGCCGATTGTCGCACCCTCCAAAAAATTCTCCATGACGTACGCAGCCCTTCACCTCTCTCCGCAACGTCATACTTTGACGAAACACCCGCAAGGAAGCTTGATCTCACTGCGACACCTACTGGTAGCCTCGCGGACGAGCGGGTCGCCCAGAAGGAGAAGGTGTTCGAGTCTGGCGATGAACGAGAGGGAGGCTACGAAGATGAAGATGACAGTATGGAACTGAGCGATGGCGAAGACGCTTTCGGTATAGACGGAAAGGAAGCCGGGGACACAATCGAGGATGTTATGAATCTTCCTGGTAGGACTGCGCCACCTGCGCCTGTTCAGGACTACAGCAGCTTCTATACCCACGATAACCCCACGTCTGATGAGCTTGATGAGCCTGGCAAGCTGCAGCTCCGTCGCGCTTCGATCGAAAAAGACTTGAAGGAGCAATGTCGACAGCAGGAATGCGCATCAGGGATTGCTGCAACAGACGGTGTCTTTGACACCGACGCGCCAAACCACGGTGTGTCAAGCCAGGCGTTAGCTATCGATGGGGGCAGTGATCTCAAGCATCTACAAGAAGATATTGGGATGCACCCAGTGGAAGACGAACAGGTGGCCACCAGTGCGCTTGGTGTGAGTACCCACCACGAAGGGCTTGATCGACGTATACTGAATATGTAACAGTCCCTTGAAACCTACAGCGACCGACCTCGAGTGCGCATCTCACCCCGCAACGTCCGCCGTGCGTCTGAAGATGCATTACCAGTGTCAACCTCGTTCATCGCCTTCCCTTCCCCTGCCCGCGCTGTCGTTCAGACTCCCAACGGCAGACACATCGACTTTGCGCCTTCAGCTACTACACCAGACACGCCTTTGGCGAACACTCCCAGTTACTTTGATTCTCGCCAAATCAAAGACAACACGCCGCACAAGAGCCGCCGCAGTGCCTCTTCGCCGACAGAAATTCTCGACCCAGCGAGGGAGGCCAGAGTGGAAGAGGAGGAAGCGACAGAGCAAAGAGCGTTGGCATCTCTAGATCGATTTCGGGACATGGATCTTGCACCGATAGAGACTGTCATGGAGGGCGGATCGGCTGGCGACTTGATCATGTGCGCGACGCCTGTGAGAACCAGAGATGAGGCCTTGTTTCTCCAAAGCGCATCTGATCCCGCGGATTCCGAGATGGAAGATTGGATCGACCTACAACGCCCGCAGTCCAGACTGCCTTCACCACGTCGACCAAACTTGCTTGTCGAGCAGGACGAGGAGAATGACGCCGATGTTGAGGAGTCAGATAGTACATCTGATCCAGAACAGCAGCAGCTCGCCGGCCTCCCACGATACCCTACTTTCATCCTTGTCATCAGCATGATACCAGCGGCGATCTTCTGGGCTACTGCTGCATCAATCGTAGACTGCAGTAGCAAGGCATTCGATATACTTATTGAGAAGTTGACAGGGCTGAAGGTCTAGAGTGGGGCCGGACTCCAGTGCAACACTATTACTGTGTTTCCAGAGAAAGGAGCCACTAGGAGGAAATCGCGCGCTGCATGATTGGAATAAAGTATGATATATTAAGTAGATAGCCATGAGGAACACATTGCTTTTCGAGACCTCGGATCCGCATCCTAACTCTGCCTGTCGCTGTGCAACACCGTTACTATGCGACTCAACGCCACCCAATGCAAATCGTATACACCTTCCTGGACCAACAAGCCCTCCGTACTGTTCTATACCACGCTGTTGAAGCGTCCCGAACCAGCTCTGATCACAATCAGAGACCACCAATAGATCTTATTTTTGGTCATCTCCATCATCCTCTTCCCCACAGGCCTTGCAATTGAGTAATTGAAAGACACTGCTGAGAAGAGGACGCTAACCGTCACCGGGAATTCCGTTCGCCCTCTTCCCCATCGCCATCGACCTCGTCATCCCCATCGTCGTTGCCGCGACCGTCGTAATCAGTTAGATCGTCGCTCATGATATGTAGTATCTGGCTGAAGGTCCTGCTCTTCCACCGGCCCATGCCCTCCATCAGGTCTGAACAATGTAGTAGAGTGCGGCGAGCAGCAAGATAGCCGCCTTCGAGTGCGATACCCGTTATGCTGAAGCTGCCGCCGCGGTGTATGAAGTTGACGACTTGGGTGGCGTCGCCGAATCCTATGGGTGATTGTGGAGTGTCGATGAAGCCGAGTTGGCCGACGGAAATCCAGTCTACGAGATCGAGGAGCTCAATGCAAGAGTCGCTCATGGGTCTGTTGTCTGTCGGTGGAAGAGCGAAGATGTACAGGCCCAGGACGAGGGCGGCGTGGAAGAGCGCTACAACGCTGTGGGGGTTCACAATGTCGCTGACCTTTCGATCGAAGAGTAGCTTGTAGATGTGCGCGGCGTGTAATACGCTCCTTCTTGCGCTTGGTGTTTGGCACCACATTGAAATGTCTTCTAGAGCGTTAACGGCAGGCTCGGGACCGGAGCGTCCTGCTGCGAGTTCGAAATAGCGTATGTTCGCTCCAAGGACCATGCAGGAGGCGTGCCAAAGGACGGCGGAATTGAGGTCTGCAGTGCGAAGTGCGTCGATTGAAGAGCCGGAGAGGTTCACCAGCAAGGGAAGGATATCTCGACTCCGGGCATCTTCGGCGTATATCCGCCAAGGCTCGAGCTGCTTCTGGTTTCCTGTCGCGGGAGCAAGCCTGTCGTTGCTCTCGTAGATCCGTAGTAGGAGGAGAGTTAGTAACGATCGGAAGCTTGACGCGTCGAGCTTCAAGCCTGGAGTCGGATGAAACGATGGTGTTATCCTCTGTGAGTGTATCCTCGCACCGCGCTGTACGAGATGGAACCACTTCGCCGCACTGTTGACATGGTAGAGCGAGTAATCTGAGGGCGGCAGAATCTGGACTGTCTCGGGGCGAATCATTGGTGCTGTCGAGAGGTAGCCTGCCCACCAGCAGTCTGCTTCGATAAGACCAAAGATGATGCGCTTACTGCATTCGACCTTTGACCAAGCCTTCCACTTTGAGTCGATATCGATCATCTCATCCAAGAGAGGATCTATCTTCACGCCCTCGTTGGCGGAGAAGAGACCTTGACTTTGCGCAAACTACGAATGTTAGTCTTACGTCCAAAAGCGTAGTGCAAGCGGCTACATACCCCGATAAGCTCTGCATACATCTTCTCAGCTTGCGCAATGCGACTTTTCCGCTACGTGACCGTTAGCTCATGACTTGCATGATCAATGATTACTACCTACTCCGGTGATAGACGCTAGATTCAAGGCTAGCAAGCTAGTGGCAATGATCCGCATCTGCCGATGTGGCGGATGATCCGTTGTTGGAAGGGTCTGTAGCTCGGCCAACGCGAGTTGTAACACAGCCTTATCAAGGGTCAGTATATGTGAGATGTACAGCTGTCGTATTGCTTACCGGAAATGTGCGAGTTACAAACTTCGCCGCACCTGCGGTACCAAGAATGCTCAGGCCGATGAGACACATGCAAAGTAGTAATGGCCGTGGCGCATTCTTTGCAGAGAACGTCGGAATGTGGATAATCGGAAGGGTTGGGTGGAAGTAGTAGAGATACATCTCTAGAGCGATGTCCAAGATCTCGGCAGGGGGGAACTGTACACCTTCGATGCTCGGACTTCCTGCGGCATCCCCGCTCGAAGATGCAGTGTCCCCATATGATTCAGATCTTGGTGGATTAGATGCCGGTAAGTTGTGCAAGGCGCTTTGAAGTCTGCCTCTGCACTCCTCGTCCAATCCCCATCGCGAGTTCCGTCGCTCCCTTTCACTCATAGGCGTCTCCATAGCTCCAGAGCCGACCTCCGACAGTATGTTGGTACATTCACACGCTAAAAGGTTCTGCCACAGATCGGGCATAAGCCGGGAGGATTTGCGATTCCGGGAGGGCCAACAGCTTTGAACTCGCTGGAATCGTTCTCGCGGCACTCTGCTTGCTATTGAAACACTGCTGCCAGATGGACTAGCCTGGTTTTCTGGGAGTGCTTGGAATGCTCCGTGCTCGAAAAAGCCTTCCACGCCGAGGTGATGCGATCCTTGGGGAGTGTTCATATCGCCCTCGAGCGGAAACAGCCACGTTTGTAACGCATCGGCGGGAGTACGGTTGGGGACTGGGTTGTTACTTTGAACGAGTTCGAAAGCCCACTGGTCCAAACTTGAGACATGACCGGCTGGCGAGAATGAGAGGGCTTCCATAGCTGGGTCAATAGGTGGACCCATACTCTCATGGGGATTTCGATTTGACATCTGGACATTTTCGGCACGCGCGATAATCATAGGCGATGGTGACCGCCAGGGTGTGTCTGCTCCAGGCTCCAGATGTTGGGCCGCGTTGATCAGCGCTTCGATCCGGTCCTCACCGGGTGACGGCGGTTGTAACCGCGATGAAGGATGACGGCCATCCGTGGGAGGTGAAAGATGCGCATTGTAGTGGTTATTCACATTGATCTGCGGTATTTGCGACTCTCTCCTCCTGGACATGGGCGAGAAGTTGGAGTCTTCGCGGATTAATGGTGTTGCTGCTGGAGTCGGGCCGTTTACGTTCCGTGAGGCAGATGGTCGTGATGTTTGATTCTCGTCCATGGAGTTGTGTCGGAATTCTTGCTGGTCGTTGGTATTTTGTTGTTCATTGCTCTTCATCCGGTTCATCGCATTCTGCGCATGGCCTTTGCAGTGCCGAAACAGGACATCGCTATATGAAGAGGTTGGACGCTAGTACGGAGGTTTTTCATTGGGGGCCTCACCTGCGCGAGAAGTGCTTTTTGCATGTCGGGCACTCATAGGGGCGCTCTCGTGTGTCTGAGATGGTGTTTAGCTCACTGCTGATGATGGAGGTTTGAGATGGACGAACGGGACCGCTCGTGCCGCTTCACGTGCTCTACTGGAATCGGGGTCAGTACACTTTCTACACGCGTTCGGCAGCCACGTACACTTGGTGAATGTGCGATCGCACATGCTGCACTGCTTTAACGCCATGTCGCTCGTCGCAAAGATTTGATGTGTTGGCTGATGATCGGAGGACCCTTCGCAGGCCGGAGTCTGCAGGTGCTGTCGGTCGCCAAGCGATCGCGGCTGCGGGGGAAAGCAAGACCATGACTCGGCCTAAGCATTATAGGCTCATCTCAACTCATCTACAAAATGCATATAAACCTGCAATCCTGCTGTTGCAGATTGCGCCGCGCGCACATCTGCGCACCCGAAGACTACAGCTGATCCTTACGTTGGTGGTCCATAGTCGCCGCTTGGAGATACCTCCGGCGCTCGGGACCCTCATCTGATCGCCAAACACCGTACCAGCTCCTAGCACCACCGATCGCACCGTGCCTTATCACGGCCGTTGGATGACGAGGTAAATGCTCCTTTGAATCGCCCTCAAATTACCAGACTTCTCGAAGGATTTCGTCCTACACCAACCCCGGATCGACTCGCATGTGGGACTATGAGGCGTACGCTAGTGGGGCCTCCCCTGACTGCTGACCGTTGTTGGAATCATCCACTGTCTCATTCGCCTCATTAAGGTGGCTAGCTCTGCTTGATCTGGTGCGTATAATCAATCAATTGCTACTTTGGATATCGGCTAGCTGCGTTTCGTTGCGTCAATCTTCCGCTAGAGGGTCGCACATCAGACAATGGCGTCTCAGATAAGTAATCAACTAATCGACACTGAATCGCTACAAGCACAGCGCCAGGTACTAGCGAGTTTGTGACATGTCTTTGCCTAGCTCGACGAGATTGTGAGGCTGTATAGTATTGGATGTTTGGTCAATACGCAGGGGCATGCAGTTGGCCATGGTTAGATACCCTCTGCCTTCGGCGGTGTGTTGAAAACTCCGATATCAGTATCAAAAATAGGCAAGCGAAGCACATCATCTTGAGCAGAACGGAAAGTCGGAGATCATTCGCACCGATACTTCCATTTTCAGAACACGAGGATGTCTATGCCACCTTGGCGAACATGTCCAACACTGCGGAATACACCACCAACAATACGCCACCACCAGGTCCAAACCTTAAGATCTTCGCCACATAGCCCTTGTACAACGCTCTGAACCCTTCTTCCCTCGCAACAACCCCCAAGCTCGGCCATGCCCAAGCGTACTTTTGTCTTACACCAGGCGTCTTGGCAACGCTCTGTATACGACTCTTGACAACATCTAGCGGGGTATTGAACGTCGTCCCTACAATACCGCCTACGAACCCTGCTATGAGGTCGTTCCCCATCTTCTGCCTTCTCGGATTGCTCGAGGTTGCCGGAGCAGGCAGCTGAGCCCGTACCTGGAAGATGCAGCCAAAGTACCCGGCATTCCATACGATGTGTCGCCATAACGTGGCTTCAAAGCCGTTGTACAACGCTAATGGACCTTCTTGGCGGACTACCTTGACAAGACAATCGAGCAGCCCATTGTAGCGTGACGCGGATGTCTTGTCTTGAAGTCGGATCTTGAGGAGCTCGAAGGGAACGACAACAAGAGACTCGGTTGCGCCAGCGCTGGCACCGGTGAGGATGGCGAGAGGTTGGGTCAGGCTTGGGGCTGAGAAGAGGCGTTGATAGAACTGCGTGAAGGAGTCATTTGCGGAGAACTTGATAGCACTGTTTTCAATCAGTCGCATTCGACGAAGACGTGAACTCGGGTCGTACCGCTTGGGAACCTCCATCAGTATAGGCGCAGTGATGCCACGATATAGTCTTGATACACCTTCATTGCGAATGATCTTTCGAAAGCAATCCAGGACGCCATTGTACCCTTCACCATCGACGACTTTGCCATGCTGAAGTTGAATTCGTGTTTTGACTACATCAAGCGGGTACCTATCTACACTCTTAGCACTCGCTTCTGACCTCCGATACCAAGACAATCTCACATTACCAAAATCTCCGATATCCCAGCCCCAGCCCCAGCAGCAAACTGATAGCGGAAAGGCAGTGGTGCTGCATCGTTGCCATTCCCGACGGTAACCTTCTTGGTCGCCATGTTGAAAACACGTACTCTCTACTTTCACGCGTTCAGAACCCCGTTACCAACCACGCAGTCCTTCCACCACACTACCAATACGCCTCCCATCCCCACTACCTCCATCATCCCACACGAACGGCTCTTGCAATATCAAGGCCACATGGCACATGCAGGGCACAATACACCCGCGATATGGCCAAGAGCACGTCGCGTGAAGGACGTTGTGGGGTGCATGTCGATGGCGCATGTGGGGCCATGCGTTCCGGTGAGAGGTGGGGCCTACGCGAAACGTCACTTTGCTGACAATCGACACGCGGCTCAGGAAATTTCGGTGGCTGACTCTCGGACAGTTTGTGTCCCAATGCGTCGGAAGAATCGGACCTCGGAGATGAAGTGTGTCTGAATCATGTGAGGACGTGTGTGCTCGCGCTTTGGTACTCTGGTTGTTTGTTTTCGGACGCGTTTTCGCGATGGGAATTTGGAATACTGGGTACGCGACTACTACGCCACTGTCTACGCGACTACCTTCTTCTCTCTCAGCTCTCTGATTCCATCTTCGTCGTACCCCAGTACGTCCCTCAATATCTCATCCGTGTGCTGACCCAACAGCGGCGGCGGACTCCTGATCCGCGGCTCTGCTCTCGAATATTTGACCGGATGATTGACAAGCTTCACCTTGCCTACAGCAGGGTGCTCAACCTCTTCGATCATATTACGCGCAAGAACGTGCTCGTGCTCGACCGTGCCCTTGATGTCGTTGACAGCCGCGTATGGCATCCCGCTTCCCTCGAAGATCTCCAACCATTCCTGCGTTGTCTTGGTCATGAGCTCGGCCTCTACGAGCGTGTCGATCTCGGTACGGTGCTTGACGCGGAGCGCGTTCGTGAGGAAGCGGGGATCGGTTTTCCATTCTGGACGCTGGAGTTTGTCGCAGAGGATGCCGTATAGGCGGTCGTTGCAGCCGCCGACTGCGATGTTGGTGTCTTTTGTCTTGTAGGCTCGGTAGGGTACTACTGTTGCTGCTGTGGAGTCAGCAACGCCATTCTGGCACATAATTCACGTATGCGCTTACCATGTGCAGTTCCCCATCGTCCGCTATCGCCCTTCCCTGTCACCAGCGCGCTGCTGGCGATGTTTGCCAACCCCGAGACCTGCACGTCGCTCAAACTCGCGTCGATCCACTGACCTAGGCCGGTCTCTTTCCGCGAATACAACGCTGCTTGTATGCCGATCGCAGTGTACATCCCGGTCATGATATCCGTCACCGCTACACCGACCTTGACTGGCGGACCATCTCGCTCCCCAGTAATATGCATTAAGCCCATCTCAGCCTCAACCATCACGTCGTAGCCCGCGCGGTCGCGGTATGGCCCAGTTTGCCCATAGCCGGTGACAGACGCGTATATCAGGGAGGGATTGAGCTTCGCAAGTGTCGCGTAGTCGAGCTGGTACTTTGCGAGTGATCCGGGGAGGTAGTTTTCAACGAGGACATCGCATTCTTGGGCTAGTCTATGGAGGATGGAGATACCAGTGGGATTGTTGAAAGCGAGTCCGACAGACTTCTTGTTACGATTCACCTGTATCGTTTTAGCAGTATGAACAACATCGTCGCGCGGGAAGGCCTACGGAAAGGTAGTAAGCGCTTTCGCCAGGGAATTGACGCTCGATGCCATCGGTATAGGGCGCATCTGGTGGACCCCAGGACCTCGTGTCGTCGCCTCTTGTAGGGTGCTCGATCTTGATAACGTCCGCTCTGAACGCTCATCAGCATACGTGATGTATGGGTCTACAGTTATTACATACCCTAGATCTCCAAGAATCTGTGTACAGTATGGCTACTTGATGTTAGCGATTGTGGTCTTCTATCGGGGAAACATTTACATACTCCTGCAAGCACCCGCGTCATATCTAGTACTTTGATGCCGGCCAAAGGTAGTTTCTCAATCATCTGCTTGTTTACATCGCTCTTCGTCCCAATGTTCCTCCTCCATGTTTGCGACGTTCGACTCGCGATCCGATTAGCCGTATGTCGAAAGTGCGCGCGTTGTGCCGCTTTCGCGACAGTTCCAAAAGAATGCATGGTCTTGCTCCAGACCTGCCATGCCAACACACAGTCATGTTAAAGAACACGAGCATAACTTCTTGACATTCCTGCCCCACATGCCGCTTGTGGGGTCGGCAAAGGGTATGGAGTGCGAATGCACAGACGCTTCTAGTTCGCTATGTCAAAGCTTGCGATGCTCATTGTGTGGAATTGGAATTATCGTGTACATGTAGTATCGAAGAATGCAAAATTACATCGCTAAAACGCCTGAAACACTCAAGACCGTGGAAACAGAGACCCAATCATGCGTGGACGCCGTTCGTCCCGTTGGTCTTTGACTCGGGGCTCAAATATTGCTTGAGCTCATCCGCGTGGACACCATCCGTATCGCTGGTGTTTGCGCCATGTGAAAAGCCACCAAAGTAGTACGGTGCAAGCCTCTTCTTCTCAGCGATCTTGTCGTCTTTGATCCGGGCAAGCAACTCCTGGGCTCTCTTGTTGGCGGAGAAACGGTCGGGAAGAGCATCCCAGACCTTGTAATCGGTACCGTGGGTCTCGATTGTTCCGCAGCCTTTACGAGCGTACTCAGTAAAGAGGAATAGACGGCTCGATTCAACCATGATGGTCAATTGTTCTAAGAGGTTGTTAGTACGTATTCGACCACTCGGCGATGCGGTTAGCTTACCAGTCAGTATCTTCTCGGGCTGGCTCTCGTGTATCCGCATGCCGTGCTGGTATCCCTCATGGAATCCACCGTGAGGCGTGTGGCCACCCTCGAAACTACCACCACCGGGCTGGAAGTCGTCGCTTCGTCCAAGACCTTGTCCGTATAAACAGGCAAGGAACTCTGACGCGGAATTGCGGTGGAAGTATGGTAACCGGAATGTGTTGGTCGCAACATCCCATCTTGGGCCGAACCAGAGGAAGTCTGCGAGTGGTGTCATGGGATCGCGGGACTTGGCTGTGAGCACTGTGAAGATCGAAGGATCAGTGTGGTCGATAGATGTGCTGTTCTGTGACGAGAATTTCGTCAGATCGTATTTGTAAGGTACCACATTGCCGTGCCACGCGACAAGGTCGAAGGGGCTGTGGTCTTGTTGGATCGCCACGAGCTGACCATTCGTCTTGTTGACAATCTGCCAATCGACGTGCAAATCATCATCGATAGCAGCTACCGGGTAGAGGAAGTCGCGAGGGTTGGCAAGACCGTGACCGCCGAGCGGGCCAAGATCAGGTAGCTCCCACATAGAACCCCAGACTTCGGTGATGTAGCCACGCGCCACTGGCGTGCCCGGGGCTAGATTGAGGCAGAAGCGGATGCCGCGCTGGATAACACAGATCTCACCGGGCTGCAGGAAAATCTTGCCCATCTCTGTCTTGATATCTAGATTACCCTGTTGGGCGCAGATGAGGAAGTCACCGTCGGTATTGCAGAACGCTCGCTGCTCCATACTAGAGTTGATCATATACACGTATAGCGCTAGACCCTCCTTGATGTTTGGGTCTCCGCTACCACAGAGAGTGTGCAGGCCATCCGCGAAGTCAATCTTCTCATCGTCTTTCGGCAATGGAAACGGACGCCATTCTGCTTGCTCCGGGAGCGTCTCAACCTTGGGATTGATGGACAAGAAGCAGTTTGTGATGTTGGACTTTGTCTCGATCGGAATGTAACCCTCTGTCACATGTTAGCCAATGTTTGCGAGAAAGTGTTGCAGTACATACTGTGAGCAGCCGCTGGTCGACACCGGTACATGTATGTGCTGAAGTTGTGTGCACGTGGAGCTGCGAATGCTGAATACGTGATGCCCTCGGTGTAAAGTCCAAACCGGACTTCTTGAGGGTTGTTCTGAGCGACAGGCAGAGTGCCAGGAATGACCTCAGACTGGTGTCGATTTCCCCATCCTGCTTGGTAGTCGTAAGGATCGTTTGCACGCGTTGGCTTCAGTCTTTGGAGATCCGTGAAGTGAAATGCCTTCTGGGGGTCGGTGACGAGCTGGCGTTCTTTGAAGTCTTGCATGGTGTTTAGCGGATGACGATGAATGTAGGAGTGATCTAGCTTACCATGTAAAGATTTCAGCCTTATATTGGAGTATCCATGGCCGTGGAATGCTAGGCCGACATCTGCCGCACTTGGGTGGTCCGGCCTGCACATCGTATGTGGTGGCGGGGCCCGACCCTGATAATAGCGGGGTTTCCGTTTCGGTAACTGGGCTACGGGAGCTGTGAGAGGCCCACATAGTGGCCGCGACCGGGTTAGTGGAACTCGTCAGATGAAAGTATGATAGCCTTTCCCACATGGAGGTCATGGTAATGTGGGCGTGGCGCACTTGCGGGGTTCTTCATTGCTTCTGAGAAGAGCACCAATCGAGAATATAGTGCCGACTCAGATGAACCAGTCAGAATGTGATTTTCCCTCATATCTACGCATGGCGGTGGTTGTACCCTGATGAATGACATGGATGTGATCTATTTGGATGCAGCTAAGACCTCGTCCACCATGAGTCCACATGAGCCTAGATAGTTCTTTGCGTCGCACAATGAGCTCAGCTCTTCGCCGGAGATCTTATCGGTAATCTCGGGTCGTGTCTGTAGAGCTTCCAACAAGCTGGTGTCGTTCTCAATGCTTTCTTTGCATGCCTCGTAGACAACGTCGTGCGCTTTTGACCGACCGACGTGTGGAGCAAGACCCATCATGACAGCTTCTGCGACAATAAGACCTCTAGTGGAGTAGAGGTTCGTGAGCATCTGCTTCGAATTGACTACGAGACCAGAGAGCGCAAAGTCAGCTTGGTATAGCGCTCCAACAGCCATAACGAAGCTCTCCGGGACGGCAACCCATTCGAGATGCCATGGACCGGAAGCACGCTCGAAGTCCGATACCATGCCATCCAGCACCAAGCCAGCATTCGATCGCAGGACCTTTGATGCGGCTAAGATGACCTCACTCGAGATGGGATTTCGCTTCTGAGGCATAGTTGAGGAAGCACCACGGTGTGGTACAAAGGGCTCTGACACTTCCGAGAGCTCATTGGAAGACATGATGATAATGTCTAGGGCAAGCTTGCCGAGGGTACCACCAACAAGCGCGAGATAGTTGGTGATCTCTGCAACACCATCTCGGGCGACGTGCCAGGTGATCGGAGGGTCGGTCAAGCCCAAATCTCTTGCCATCTCCTTCCGAACACGAATGCCATGATTGCCGGAGCCTAATGAAGCCAGAGAACCCGCAGCTCCTCCAAATTGTACCATCAAGGCACGAGGTTTGAGCTGCTCGAGACGCTCGAGATGTCGTTGGAACCCAGATAGCCAGATGGCGCACTTGTGACCAAAAGTTATGGGAAGAGCGTGTTGGAGATGGGTGCGACCAGCCATGGGCGTATCCCGGTGCTTTCTTGACAGGGTTTCGAGGTTTTTGATGACGGAGCGGAGTGTGCGCTCAACGATCTCGAGGCCCTCCTTCATCTGCAGAATGCTTGCCAGATCCATAATGTCCTGTGTTGTTGCACCCCAATGTACATATCGTCCAGCCTCCTCGCCGCATGATGCAGAGAGCTGTCGCACCAAAGGAAAGATGGGGTAGCCGACGATTTCAGTTTCGTTGCGTAGCCTATCGTAGTCCAGTTCGACTTCGCGAGCTTTGGATGTCACAATCTCTCCGATATGAGATGGTATGACATTGCACTTTGACTGTGCTCTTGCCAAAGCAGTCTCAGCATCAACGCATCGATTGATATACGCTTTGTCGTCAAAGACCTTCCTGATCTCATCGGTTCCAAACAGTGTACGGAAGATTACTGAGTCGATAGCGCTCACGCTGCCGAGAGATCGCCGTTGGAGACGAAGGGTGGTTTGCCGGGGGATGGCACGCAATGGGACGCGTCGAAAGAGAAACATAATGTGTGTTGCAGTGGTGCAGCACCTCAATGAGTCAATGAGTGGCGAAGGGGAGATGAAGCTCCAAAAGGAGCTCCAACACTATACAAGACATAGCGGCTCTGAAGCGGTGGACGTGTGGGACGCGGGTGCGGCCAGCATCCATGGATCGTGTGGGGAAGACAATGCCGGCCTCCAGGCTCGGAAGCGGCCAGCCTCTGCGTTACGCGCTAGCGATTGGAAGTGGCTAGACTCCTTTTGCACGTGACGCACGCGGCACTTTCGTGATTTCCATCATCGAAGCCTGTTGCATTTCTACGGTACTACGACTCTCGAACGAACAACGAAGCAACACCTAAGCCAGTACTCGCGCACATGCTGACAATACCCATCTCCTTGTCCTGGCGTAGCAGCTCGCCGAACAATGTGGCAGTCTGCCGTGCCCCGGTCGCGCCGGTGGGATGCCCAAGAGCTATCGCACCTCCGTTCGGATTGACCCTGTCTTCATCGAGACCCAGCTCCCGAATGCACGCGATAGTCTGGCTTGCGAACGCCTCGTTGAGCTCAATGATGTCAACGTCCTTGAGCCCAACGCCTGTCCACTTCAGCAATGCTGGTATGGCGTATATCGGGCTAATGCCCATCTCGTCGGGGGCGCAACCCTTGACCTGAGTGCCAACGAAGCGGCCAAGTGGCTTCAATCCACGCTCTTCAGCCCACGAACGTCGGGCAAGTATGGTGGAGGATGCGCCGTCCGATATTTGAGATCTGAAAGGTCAGCTGTGCGAGAGCTTTGAGTCATGTCCACTTACGAGTTGCCTGCGGTACTCTTGCCGTTCTCGCCGAACACAGGCTTGAGCGTCGACACTTTCTCAAAAGTCAACCCATGCCGAATGCCGTCGTCCTTGGTGACTTCGTGCCCTGCAGGCTGGCCTGTTGCCTCGTCCATCCTCTGAACAGTTACGGGCTCGATCTCCCAATCAAAGCGACCTTCCTTTTGGGCGCGACTTGCGCGCCCATGACTTCGCACCGCATATTCATCTTGCGACTTCCTGTCAACCTTGTATCTTTCCGCTACGTTCTCAGACGTGATTCCCATAGGCATAAGACAGTCGCGCGCATCTTTGACGGTCGACCCAAGCAGCGTGGGTGAGACATCGGCTGGGATGCCCCGCGAGCTGTAGTTTCTCGACATGCTCTCTACACCGCCAGCCAGCCCCACGTCAATCTGACCCACCATGATCGAGTGTGAGATGTGGGTGATGGCTTGTAGACTGCTCGAGCATTGCCGATTGACTGTATGGAAGGTCGTGGAGTTTGGAAAGCCGGCATGATTGAGCGCCATGCGTCCTGTCTTCGCGAAGCCCAGTTCGGCGAGTACATTCCCAATCATAACATCGTTCACGTCGACTTTTTCGATGCCAGCTCGCTGTACTGCAGCTTTCATAATCTGTTGTATTCAGCAACAGTGCAGCGCGTTCTCCTGCCGAGACTCACCGGCATCAGGATGTCTTCTGGATGAGCATCTTTGTAACCGCCCTTGAAACTACGATTGATTGGCGACCTGACCGCAGAAAGTAAAACTACATCGTTGGGGCTTGTCTGCAGCACATTGCGCGCGGCTTTGCTAAAGGACGCCATTTTGGCACAACAACTGACAATCTACGCGTCGCATTGGTCCAGGAATGCCTATTGTATGATCTCACAGGGCCGAGAAAGTGCCGCGTCGTGGTTGCGGCGAGAGCTGTGGCGGGGCGACGTGTATGTGTGGGGCAGGAGCGAGAGACCCCTCCATGCCGACTCGGGCAACAACGCAATGATGCTTGCCGAATCTAGCTTGCATGCGAACGCGACCATTTACTTTGAACATTTTCACGCGCAAACTGATCTCAACAAGACATTACACGATGGCGCTCCCGAACAAGTACCAGAATGGCAGCATTGACTCCTCTACCAAGGGAGTGTACAGGGCATCGCCCGTCAAGCTCATGATATACGGAAATGGTAGGCAGACTGCGGTTACGAATCGAGTAGAAAACTTACATGTTCGCACAGGAACGAGCAGCCAGCTTGCAGATGTGATTACCGAGCTCGGTGCTACAAAGGCCTTCATCATCACCGGACGATCCTTATACGAGAAGACTCCCGTGATCAAGAACATTGAGAAGACACTTGGTTCTGCGCATGGTGGTACATTCAGCAAGATCGGACAACACGCGTATGTGGAGAGCTGTTGAACTATGACAAGCGCAGGCTGACAAGTGCAAGGCCGATTGGAGATATCAAAGAAGCCACCGCGCTGATGACAAAGTCCGGATGCGATGTACTCATTTCGATAGGCGGTGGTTCGCCCATCGACTCAGCCAAAGCCATTGCATACAATATCCACGAGGAGACCGGAAAGTGGATACCTAGTATCGCTGTACCAACAACACTGAGTGTAGCTGAGACGACGCAAAACGCTGGCTTCACCACCGAAGAAAAGCACAAGATCGCCGTGAGCAACCCAGAACTTGTACCCAAGGGTAAGCACGATGTCGGATGGTCGGAGAGACTTAGGCTAATCGAATTCAGCTGTGGTATACGATGGTGAACTTGCCGTATACACACCCTTGAACCTCTGGACAAGCACAGGAGTACGTTCATCACCTCCCCAGGCGCTGAAGTAGAACCTATCTTTGACACACTCGCAGATTCGATCACTGGACCACGCAGTTGAGCTGATGTACCACCCCCTCGCCGCCGAGATCCCCACAAAACGCATGTCTCTGGAAGCTATCAAGGATCTCTTTACATACCTACCGCAATCAAAAGCCAACCCTAACGACGCCGAAGTGCGAACAAAGCTCTTCGTTGCTTGTTACTCCTCACTCTTCCCCTTCCTGTACACCGGCGGAGTCGGCCTCAGCCACAGCATCGGCCATGCGATTGGTGCAACATACAGCATTCCGCATGGCATCACCAGCTGCCTCAGTCTCGCACCGACGGTACACTTCAAGGCAAGCAACCCAGAGGAGGCGAAGCAAATCGCTAGGATCATCCCATACATCGGGAAGCAAAGTACTGGCAGCGACGAGAAGGACTCCCACGTCGTTGCCGATGCTATTGCTGGACTGGTCAAAGAGCTGGGACACAAGACCACGTTGACAGCTGTAAGTAGCTGAAGTATGTTAAGGAGGCCATTGCTAACGTCCAATAGTACAACGTGCCGACTGGCGATGCGGAAGAAGAGGCTATCGCATCGCGTGCGCTACACAGCAAAGACCACAAGGATTTCGCTAGCTGTACGTTATCGCGCCCATCCTCGGAAAATCCCCTAGCTGACATATGCTGCAGTGAAGCAAATCGTGCACGACCTGTACTAATCGACTCGGTGGGTTTGCCAAGTAGCGTCCATAGTAATACATATCTACCCACTCTTCAATACAGACGTGCCAAATGTGCCCGCAGCTCGTCAATGACCATCAGCCTTTCGCACACGCGTTGGCGCGTCAGCACGTGAGCCAGCTGTCGTAGGTCGGCCTTGGAAATGTTTTCCACAATGCCTTTTTCCGCGTGTGGCTTCGCCCAATGAACGTGCGTTTTGGCCGCAACCTCCGCATCTTGGCCGGCTAAGTCCTCATCCACCTCCGATTGTGGAGCTTTGCTCTTACCCGCCATCGGCACGGCATTTGCATCGGTCTGACCCAATCGGTTATTTGCTGTCATGCATGCCCTCGTGGTGCTCGTGTGGGGAGCGTCATCTCCGCTATACACCACAATTCTACACGCGATCTTTGTGCACTGAGGTTTGTGGAGAGTCTGACGCTTCAATCTGGTGTCGATTGAGCTGAGCTTACACTTTGGAATTGGACAACGTCATCAACAACCTCTGTGTCATCTCAAGCTGAGCCAAGCGATCCGCAACCCATCGTTCCGACTTCACTTCTTCGATACTTTCACGACTCACGACTACGAACCCCACGATGCAACGTTCTCTCCTTTTCTCGGCGCGGCGGCGCGGCCCAGCGACAGGCATGCGATTCTTCTCTGCCAGCGCTTCTCGACCAGCCATCAACAAGATCGTCTCCTCCGCGCAAGAAGCTATCAAGGACATGAAGTCCGATTCCACAGTTCTGGTCGGTGGATTCGGCTTCTCCGGAGTCCCCAACACCCTGATCAACGCTCTACGCGATCGGAGCGACCTTACAAACTTCACAGTGGTCAGCAATAACGCCGGTATGCCTGGCGTCGGGCTCGGACAGCTTCTGGAGACGAAGCAGATCGGTACGATGATTGCGAGTTACATTGGAGACAACAAGGTGTTTGAGCAAATGTACCTGAAGGGTCAATTGAGTCTTCAGTTGACCCCCCAGGGTACCATCGCAGAGAAGTGCGCTGCTGGTGCTGCGGGTGTACCGGCTTTCTACACCCCAGCGGCTTATGGAACAATAGGTATGCGATCTACACTTTGGGATGAAAAGGGCAAGACACAGCTAACACCCTCCAGTACAAACCGGTGAGCTTCCCGTACGATACAACACCGACGGCACCATTGCGAAAATGGCCCCACCCAAAGAAACGCGCGAGTTCAACGGCAAATCCTACGTCATGGAAGAAGCCATCTTCGGTGACTACGCCTTCGTCAAAGTCGCCAAAGCCGATCGTCTCGGCAACTGCCAGTTCCGCAAAGCACAAAACAACTTCAACGAAGCCATGGGCAAGAACGCAAAGATGACGATTGTTGAGGCCGATGAGATTGTTGAGGATGGAGAGATCGCGCCAGAAGACATTCATCTCCAGGGCATATACGTGAAGAGGGTGATCAAGAGCACAGTGGGCAAGGAGATCGAGCGGAAGGTCTTCTGGAAGAGCCCCGAGGAGCAGAAGAAGGCATTGCTGGAGGGTGGTAAGTCCTTGCGGATGATGACATGAGAGAGCGTGGCTAATAAAGTGCTAGGCTCGACCGAGTCGTCGCAGAAGCGCGAGCGCATCATTAAGCGCGCAGCACAAGAACTGAAGGATGGCATGTATGTCAACCTCGGTATTGGCATGCCGCTGGCAGCACCTGCCTTCCTGCCCGAGGGCACCGAGATCGTTTTGGAGTCTGAGAACGGAATCTTGGGTATGGGAAGGTATCCCAAGCCTGGCGAGGAGGTAAGAATGCGATAACGAAGGAATGTTAGAGTGTGGCTAATGCGCTCAGGACCCCGATCTTATCAACGCCGGAAAAGAGACCGTGACTCTGATCAAGGGTGCATCAACGTTTGGCAGCCACGAGTCCTTCGGCATGATCCGATCAGGTCGGATAGACGTCGCCATGCTAGGTGCCATGCAAGTGAACCAATACGGAGGTTCGTGCTATATTACGATCATGCATACCCTTCGTCCCACTAACTTTTTCTAGACCTCGCAAACTTCATGCTTCCCGGAAAGGTCAAAGGCATCGGCGGCGCAATGGACTTAGTCGCGAACCCCACACAAACCAAAGTTGTCATCACCATGGAACACGTCGACAAGAAGGGCAACCCCAAGATCCTGAACCAATGCACATTCCCTCTCACAGGACAAAAGTGCGTGAGCACTATCATCACGGACCTGGCAGTATTCGACTGCGATCGTGTTGAAGGCTTGACACTGAAGGAGCATGCTAAGGGCGTTACCGTGGACGAGATCAGAAGCAAGACGGAGGCGCCATTCAAAGTCAGTGAGAATCTGAAGGAGATGAGCGTGTAGGAGAGATGAGCAAGAAAGATACCAAAGAAGAATACCAGTACTGAGCGAGCAAGCAAACAATCCTCACCCCTTCCTTTCAAGTTTCCGCTAACCTAAACCTCTCTACTACCACCCTCCACAGCATCCAAATACACATACGCCGGCGCTGGCATATCCTCACTAATATCACCCCAAGCACTCCAATGTTTCCAGACCAACTTCTTCTGCTCAATCTCATCCGCAATCGCAATCGCCATATCCGCAACACTAATCCCCGTCAACCTCCCCTCGAATACATCTTTACCGTCCTGCTGCTCCCCAAGCAACACCATATCATCAACACTAATCTCATACTTCCCAGTCCTCTTCCCCGGCCGATACAAAGCAGACGGCGAAACAAAACTCCAATCAAAGTTCCTCCGGTCCTCAAAGAACATGTACGCCGTTCGCCCCGCTTTAATAAAGTCGGACGCGTTATCTTTGGCGCGGATCTGCTTCTCGTAGTCTGCGATCACAGTCTTGTCTTCTTCCGTGGTCGTTCCCGAGCTCTCTGCTAATCTGGCTTCGCGGTATCGTCGCAGTGAAGTGCCCATGATACCGAGGCGCTCTTCCATGTATGCTATATGTGCTAGCGATGTGGAGATGGCGCGGCGGTAGGCGAGGAAGAAGTCTGGGTGGTCGACGCAGGAGATGTTAGTGCCGGGGACGTGGAGGGAGCCTGCGCCGCCGACGAAGACGAAGTACGATGCGGGTCGTAGTTTGTAGGCGAGCAGGATCTTGCGGACGGATTCTAGGAATGGCACTGGCGTTGATCAGTTATTCGGTACTGATATCTTGAATTGGCTGGAACGTACTGTACAACAAAGCCCCAGGACCAGCTGTGTGTGGTCCGAACTCGCTGACTAGGACATCGAGGCCTTCGAAAACTGTCGATAGTTCTTCTATGGAGACTTGGTCGACATCTATCGGCCTGGGGATGTAGCGCGGATGCTTTCCTACTTTTTCGGGGTTGCGTGATATACCAACAACAGTATGGCCGCGGTTTAGCAACTCGACGGTGAGATAGGATCCTCCGAACCCTGCAGGACCGATAACGCCTACCCGGAGGGGTTTTGAAGACATGGTGTAATAGAGCAAAGATGAGTGTATTTGTGATTGCGCTCAGATGTTAGCAGTTGAGTGTGAAGTGGGTGGGTACATGTCGCGTCGCGTTCACATGACTACCATGCTATGTCGTCAAATGCAAGGTTACGCGTGTTCAATGACAACGATTTCGGAGTAGTACGCCGAGGTTGTTGTATTGGGGAAGGGCAATTGGGGAAGTGAGGGGATGATGTGGGGCTTGGGTGAACACCAAGGAACGAATGACGCTAGCCGATCAAATGAGTACATGGAAAGGAACATGATGAGTGCTACAAGCTGAAGCATATTGAAGGGTAACTTATCAGAAGGTTGATTTTACTATTGTTGCAAGATAGAGTATCAT
Organism: Alternaria triticina; assembly: GCA_022609215.1. Lineage (NCBI taxonomy): Eukaryota > Fungi > Ascomycota > Dothideomycetes > Pleosporales > Pleosporaceae > Alternaria > Alternaria triticina. The sequence continues at coordinate 129,766 of JAGKPX010000015.1, forward strand.
TTGGAAACATGACGTCGGCAGATAACTACGCATTCATTGGTGAGCGCTCCAATTTAGTACCTTAGTAGGCATCACTAACAGTGACAAGGTCTCGGAGCGATGGGCTACGCAATGGCAGCCAACATCCGCAAAAAGATAAACCCATCTTCAACCCTCTTCATCAACGACATCAACGCCTCGACATGCTCCCGCTTCAGAACCCAGTACTCGTCCCACGGCCCCATAGAAATCGTCAACACAGCACGCGAAGCAGCGGAAAACGCGAAAGTACTGATCTCCATCGTACCAGGAGGACAAGATGTAAGGAAAGTGTATCTAGACGAGAAAGACGGAGTTATTGCGGCGAAGAAAGACCAAGACAGGGTGATGCTAGAATGCAGCACAATCGACGTCAACACTACGAAAGAAGTAGGCCAAAAGCTGAAGGATGCTGAGATGGGTACATACATCGACGCCCCCGTATCCGGCGGCGTTCCAGCAGCCGAAGCAGGCACACTATCGATGTTGATCGGGCACCCACCGCCAGGGCAAACACCAACTTCCTCAACTCCTCCAGACACGCGAATTACGACGACCCTCACAATGCTTGGCCCACCATCCAAATCCTTCTACCTAAACACCCTCGGTGCCGGTCTCACCGCCAAGATATGCAACAACTACCTCTCCGGCACCATCTTGCTCGCCACCGCCGAAGCCCTCGCGATAGGCGTATCTCACGGCCTCGACCCCTCCGCTTTATACTCCGTGATCAAGAACAGCACGGGCCAGTCTTGGATGTGCGATCATGTCATGCCCATTCCCAATGTGCAGAAAGAGTATTGGGTGCCGAGTAACAGTGGGTATAAGCCGGGGTTCAAGACGCAGATGATGCTGAAGGATCTGGGGTTGGGTATCGAGAGCGCGGGTCAGGTTGGGGTGAGGCCGAGTATGGCGGAGAGGGCGTTGGAGGTTTGGGAAGAGGCGGCGAAGGACGAGAGGTGTGTTGATAGGGATGGGAGTAGTATATATTTGCATATTGGCGGTGTTTTACCGAAGGGGTACGAAGACAAAGGGAGGAAGAATGAAGATGGAACGTGGGAGTTTGCGGAGTAAGGCTTCTGTCATCTCTAATGTACATAGTGGTGTTGCGAACCCGTCCTAATTCCCTCATTTAGTCTTCATATCGTCTACTTTCCTTGGAAGAAGTTCTGGAAGACCTCCATAATGGCATCAAACCCAGCCGTCTCTCCCAGCTTGAGTACCCTCTCATCTCTTCCAATCTTCGCTGGATCACCATCTGGAACCCATCTGCTCGTGACACCATCGGCACTAGGCCCGTAAACCTTGGCACACAACTTGTCGGTCTTTACCGGCGGCCAAGGGTCCTCCCCGTTGACGAATTTGATGAAGTCTTCTCCGTACTCTCGTGCTACCTTCTGCTGCGCATCGTCCAGGTGCTCGTTGTAGTTCTGGAAAAGGTACGATACATCGAGAATGTGGCCTGCTTCGCCCTTGAAGCGACCTTCCCAAGGTATTCCTTCGTTGAAGTGGTAGAGGAAGAACTTCGAGTCGGATGTGTTGGGCCAGCCTTGGGCGAAGGCACGAGCAGGCGCGTAGAAAGATATCTCGGAACCAAAGCGCAGTATCGAAAGTAGAGCCTCTTCGTCCGGAGTCTCGGGGGTTATCTTGTAGGATGTGAGAAGCTGTTCCGCAACCTCTGGCTTGGCGGACAGTGTGGCGTTGCAGGAGTCGATGAACTTTTGCGCGACGCCTGGTTTGCGAGCATCGAGGCCAAGGTATGCGATGATGTTCGCCTAAGAGGATGAGCTCACATATCCCGAGAAGGAAGATAGTCAACTTACATCCAGCTTTGACTCTCCGATCATAAAGGCCTTGCACCACTTTCTGCCCGGCATCATGAAAGCTGGGCTATCTTCTTGAGATGAGACGGTAAGGAAATCTGGTGAGCCCGGCATGGTATCTTTGTCAACTGAAGGCAGCATCGGTGCTGTGGGTGGCACCTTCTGCCATAGATCATCTAAGGGTATACTGAGGAGGGCCTTGATACGATCCTCGGGCGACTTGTCCGTCAGGCCAAATGCCTCAACAGCTTTTTGATACGATGACTCGGCCACAAAATCGGGAATGGGCTTGAACAGTAGCACAGCTCCTCCGGTACTAAGACAGCGCTTCATCAGCGGCTCCTCCGAGCAGAGCAATACTGTCGCAGACACTGCGTACGTTAGTCGAGCTCTATATCAACAGCGTCCAAAACATACGTCCACCGGCGCTCTCTCCGCATACTGTGATCTCATCTGCGTCACCCCCGAATCCGCCTATGAACTTCCTGATCCACTGTAGAGCCGTGCGCTGGTCGTGAAAGCCGTTGTTCGCTTTGTATCCTGCTTTGCGCAATTCTTCGGAAGTCGCAAACCCTGTGAATCCCAGTCGATAGCTGTATCTGTTAGTAGAATAGGTGTGCTCCAGGTTGTAAGACCCACTTGATGGTAATGCCGATGATGGGCTTTTTCCTCTCGACAGACATCTTCACAATGGGAGCTGGATCATAGTGTGGGTACCAGCTACTCCCAACAGCAAAGCCGCCTCCATGTATGAAGACAAAGACAGGCAGCTTAGCATTTGAATCAATAGCTCCATCCTTGTTGGTCGGCACCGTGATGTTGAGGTTTAGACATTCGAGATCGGAATGCGTCGGAACCTCTGGGAGTGGCAGAGAGTGCTGAATGAAGCCGAACTCGCGTTCTATGGCACCGACTGGAGATACTGGAGGAGGACTAGTCCATTAGTAAATGGTAATCGGCCTCACCAGTTAACGTACCCAAATTTGGTGGCATTTGTACTTCCAGATCCATAGCTGTCAACAAGCTGGGGTACAGCCAAGCGGTCTTTTAACGAAGCATACTTCAGGCCAAGAAATTGGATTGCGCCATCTACTGGCTTTCCTTCTATTTCACCTAGGTGTTGGTGCTTGAGGGTCTCCGACATGTTGGCTGCTGCGTGGGATGGGATGGTAGGAAGCAAAGGATCGGTCCATAGACTAACGGATTGTTTACTATTGCCTAGTGTCTGTTTGGATTGGCCGAAGGAAGTTGCGCATCCCTGGAGCTACTTCTTTGGAAGCAGGTACGTTGGGGGCAATGATGGTCCGATAATTACCCCGCACCTGTACCTGCCATTTCAGTAGTGGGGCAATCAGCCGCAACCAAACACTGCGTGCGGGATGTGGGGGTACTACAGCGACTGCGCCTCGCATCGATGAGGAAATCGTAATTCAATCGATAGGTGAGCTCGGCAATTAGCAAGCATGTTTTCGGCTAGATAGAGTGCTACCTAGGTAGATGTACATGTTACACGCAGCCAGTATCTTGCACAACTGACACCAACAATGGAGGCCGGCCTCCCTCATACTGACGCCTTTGTCAGTCTTGTTCTGCTTGATGGCGGCAGCTTTCTAGGAGATCTGAGCCGCTTGCATGCTGGCGAGAGTGGCACATTTCGCATGTACAACTGGGCGTTTTACATCGCGCACAAGGGAAGACACATACTTTGGGATCTTGGGTTGGATGAGGTGCGTAGGCCAATATCAGGTTTAGATACCTGGATCTTCTTCTGACTAGTTTCTTGAAGGACCGAAGTTGTTATACCCCTTGGGTTAACAAGTTCATGTTGGATATCGTCAATCATGTCGGACCAAGGAGGACTATCGTTCAGCAGTTGGCGCAAAGAGGCGTAGCTGCGGAAGATGTCGATACTGTCTTGTTCAGGTATGGATACAAGAGTGGCATGAATGAAGTTCGCTGAGCAGCCTGCAGCCACGCTCATTGGGACCACTCGCGGCCTATCAGCGATGTTTTTCCAAATGCAAAGGCGTATTTCGGTCCCGGCACGAGAGCAGCCTGTCAGCCAGGGCACATGAAAGATCCAAGCCTGCAGTGGGACGGTCGCTTTTTCGACCCGGAGAACTCGACAGAAAAATGGGATGAGCTACAAGGCGTATGGAAGCCTTTCGGTCCATTTGAGAGAGCGCTGGACTATTTTGGAGACTGTAGTTTTTGGATTCTTGATGCACCCGGCCATATGCCGGGTAACTTGGCTGCCGCTGCACGACTGCAAGGCGGCGAGTGGGTGATACTTGGCAGCGATTGTACGTTGTCTCGCGGAGGTTCTGTTTGCTCTCGCTAATTCTGTGAACCAGGCTGTCATTCGCGGTACGTTAAAATGCACCAGGCATTTGCTGACGTGCATGGTCGCTACAATCGGGCGTTTACTGACCGGTCAGGGATTTGCTGGACGGCACACGAGCAATTGCGGAGTTTCCAGGTCCAGGAGCAGTGAGCATGTCCCTGCATACAGACCTCACTTCAGCAAAAGATACTATTGCAAAAATAGGACTGCTGGAGAGCCATTTTGGTGTTCATACAGCGCTTGCGCACGATGCTACCTGGCTGAAGAAGGGCACGGACCAGGTACTCATGTCGCTGCTGGATGACGAGATGCGAATCGCGGCGAAGGAGAAGATCCCGAATGACCAGATACCGTAGATCGTGTTCCAGATACGAGCCAGGGTTGGTGGCTGAAGTTTGGAGGCCTGATGAGCAGGCGATGCGACGGGACCCAGGATTGTTGGATACGCGTTCGGCGCGATTGCTGTGGGGCGGTGCGCGGGTGCGGGATGCCCGAAGACATTACCTTTCTAGATGTCAATAGAGCAACAAGTTAGATGTGAACTGTTATTTCGAGAAGCGATGTAGACTTTCATTCTGTTGGGCGATGTCCACAGATGTTCTTTCCTTAGTGGGCTGCCTCAACCTCCAGCCATCACGCTAGAGACGCGCCTACCTGAATAGCCCCGAGGTTGGAACGACACGTCATGACATTTCGTGTCTGAAGGCGCCGCAGCGTCTGCGCTACAAATAACGCCCTGCTTAGGCTTTGCGCCCGCAATCAACGGGCCGGAAGCGCGTGATAGGCAATGGCAATGCAAGAGATGGAGTAGCCATTCATTGAGCATGCCTGCGAATGCAATCCTATGAGTTATACGTGAATGATACATGGTGAGGAGAGTGGCCATGACGCGATGGTTGTTCCAACCTGACAGCTACTTCCAATGACAAGAGCTTCTGACGATATGGGATTGATGCTGTCACGGCCGTAGTACACAAACAGCTGCCTTTTCAACACAAGCTGGAGATATTCCACCAAGCGTAGCGAGACGGTCTAGTGCTGATCTACTCCACAAGTGCCAAGGGGCCACGATCGGGGCCCGGACCAGCACGACTTCATTTACTTCCAACCCCCAAAATTTGTAGATCTGACACCTTCGCTCTTCACCATGGCTCTACGTGACCTACCATGGGCGACGATACTCTTCTCTGGCGTCATTGCGGCGGTCGCATATGGCGTAATGAGGTTGATCCAAGTGCGGCGCTTCTACAAGGACCTTGTACGTGGACGGTATCCATCATGGATTCCAATTGAGGCCGCACTGACAGCGCATTAGCCCAAACCGCCTCACAGCTTCCTGTTCGGGCACCTCAAATTGCTAGGCGAGGCTTTCCAGATGCTACCCAATGGTGGGCATTATCAGGCAGCGATAGTTACGATTGCCAGGAAGTACGACATGCCAGGTCTCTTTTACATCGATTTGTGGCCGATCTCATGGGCGCAAATCGTGATTACGGATCCGGATGTCGCACTCAACATGACAGCCGTTCGGAACCACCCCAAGCATGAAGGCGAGGGACTGATGATCGACCCCTTGGTTGGAGACGGCAATATCGTTACAACGAATGGCGCGCAATGGAAGTATCTCCATAGGATGTTGAGTCCTGCTTTCGCCATCTCGCATGTCACCAACATGAGGCCGATGGTTGCCGATGAGGTTATGAAGTTTCGGTCGTGTCTTTCTGAGAAAGCTAAATCGGGAGAGGTATTCAAGTTCGAGGATCTCACCCAGCACTTGACGTTCGATGTCATCGCGACTACGACCTTTGGGCGATCTCTCGACGCGCAGACCAAAGGCAGCCCTGCTCTGCAGCACTTTGAGAACATGTGTCGTGCTCATATGACAACGCGAGAGTCTTTCAACTACGTCCGCAATTTCTTCGTCAATAGGAAGGTTTACGCCGAACGCGCAAAGTTTGATGCCATTGTGGAAGGACTCATCAAAGAGAGATTCGAGATCGTAAAACGTGAGTAAGAAAGTCAATCGAAACCTGGCGAGGCGGCTAACATGTAGCTTGCAGGCGACAAGCTCGATCTGTCGGTAAAGCGAGGTCTAGGCATCATGGATCTCATCTTGCGAGACTATGTTGCAGAGCGACAGGACGAAGTAGAGGTGCTCGACCCCCAATTCATCCAAGATGCTCTTACTCAGGTGAAGACTCTTCTGATCGCTGGATTTGGAACCACGTCGGATACCATCTGCTTTGGAGCAATGCTGCTCAGCGCTCACCCTGAAGTGGTACGAAAGATGCGAGAAGAACACGACCGAGTATTCACTCCCGGTATCGAGGCAACGTACGAAATGCTAAAGAGGGAGCCGAATAAACTGAACGAGCTCACTTACACAAACAACGTTGTCAAGGAAGTCCTGAGGTTCTACCCGATAGGCAATACCGCGCGCAAGGGCATCGATACTCTTACGTATCAAGGTCGAGAATGGCCGGCCAAAGATCTTATGATCTGCCCCGTCCAACTGGCTATGCATATGGATCCAGCGATATTTCCAGGCAAGTGGCATCTATCGATCCTTCTGACTGATGCGTATCCGGTGGCTAATACTTCTTCCAGATCCGCTCTCGTTCGACCCCGATCGGTTTACACGAGAAGATTTCCCGCGCCACGCCTGGCGTCCGTTCGAGAGGGGTCCACGGGCGTGCCTGGGTCAACCGCTGGCGATGGACGAGTTCGTGATCACATTCCTTCTGACAATACGCGACTTCGACTTTACTTGCGCGGATCTAAAACCCAACAAGACGCCTAGAACAGAGTGGTTTGATCTGGACTTGACGTTCGGTGACCGCGCCTACCAGGAATTTGTTTTCGAGGCCAAACCACGCGATGGCATGCCGATGACCGTTAAGAGATCCAACTGGCCCTCGTAAGCGCGGCAATTGCTACCAGTTCGGGCCAATAGACGACATCAGTGGCGGTCGCTAGTATGGGCCACCTCAGTGTGCATTCTCCGCAGCGTATGTGTGCAAGTATTGATTCGGAAGGGGCGGATGGCAGATTTGGATCGACGTGTCATAAGAAGACGGGAAAGGTGTTGCGGTGATTATACGGTGAAAGTTGCATTGCCTGTTGCACGTTGACAACTATCGCGCGATTATGACGAAATATGGAGAAGCTGTTGAGGCATAAGCAAATACCATGCTCCTAGGTATCCCGTTGTTCCGCCAGCCCACATTGGCGCATACCTTCCGGGAGCTCGGCTGATGCTTATGCGAGCTCGTCCTGCAATTCCAATATTTGACCGATGTCTTGTCCATGTAGTTGCCGTGCCTTAAACTTACCGCTCGTCTGGTGTGATGCTTACAGTCGTAGATTTACATTCAGCCTGAATGCATAGCTACGCGCAGCCAATCGGAGGGCGGGGAGATCCACTTAGCGCGAACCCCTCACAGATTTTGCAAGTACCATGGGGCTCCGCATGCGGCTCGGGTACATTCTTGGCTGCCGTATGCCTCTGGGCCAAGCATCGGGAGTGGCTTCGGACACAAGACTGGCTCGGCGCTCGGAAATAAGTGGACTGGCGACCGCTGCTCAACCGCGTGGCCGACGAGACCATGACGTACGGGAATCGTGGGCTATGGTGTTTACCAACCGCGTGCTGACGCAGGGTCGGTGACTACGGCTATTTACTGTGCTATAAGACATGGAGTGAAGACGACGACGAGCTGCATCAGGACCATCCGAACCAAACCAGACAACCGGCGTCATGTTTACCTCGACGCGTGCGCTGCAAGTGTTGGCCTTTGCTGCGACAGGAGCGTATGCTCAATACGTCTTCCCGGACTGCACCAGTGGACGGTTGAGCAATGAGACCATCTGCGATCCTTCGGCGTGTATGTTCATCCATATTTACACACCATTTCGGCCATACTAATGCTTTCCAGCTCCGCTAGCTCGTGCGAGAAACCTCGTGTCTCTCTACACTCTCGAGGAGAAGATCAATGCTACCAGCAGTGGCTCGCCAGGCGTTGCTCGTCTCGGCATACCACCTTACCAGTGGTGGAACGAGGGTCTTCACGGCATTGCTGGCCCTTACACCAACTTCAGCGATGAGGGAGAGTTTAGCTACTCCACCTCGTTCCCCCAGCCCATCTTGATGGGTGCGGCTTTCGACGATGAACTCATCACCGAAGTTGCAAAGGTCATCTCCACCGAAGCGCGTGCTTTCAACAACGCGAACAGGACTGGTCTTGACTTCTGGACACCAAACATCAACCCGTTCCGTGACCCTCGCTGGGGACGCGGACAGGAAACACCCGGTGAAGACTCTTACCACCTGTCTTCTTACGTGCAGGCCTTGATCCACGGACTTCAGGGTGACGCGTCTCACCCGTACAAGCGTGTTGTCGCAACCTGCAAGCACTACGCCGGTTATGACGTTGAGGACTGGAACGGTAACCTTCGCTACCAGAACGATGTCGAGATCTCTCAGCAGGATATGGTTGAGTACTATCTCGTTCCATTCCAGGCCTGTGTCCAAGCGAACGTCGGTGCTTTCATGTGCAGCTACAATGCGGTAAATGGTGCCCCACCATGTGCCGACCCTTACCTGCTGCAGACCATTCTGCGTGAGCACTGGGGCTGGACGAACGAAGAACAATGGGTCACATCCGACTGCGATGCTGTTCAGAACGTCTACCTCCCGCACCAGTGGTCATCATCTCGTGCTGGCGCTGCTTACGACTCCCTGAAGGCCGGTACTGATCTCACATGCGGTACTTACATGCAGGAGCACCTCCCCGCTGCCGTCAAGGATGGTCTGCTCGATGAAGCTGTCCTTGACCAGGCCCTTGTCCGTCAGTACTCCTCGCTCGTTCGTCTTGGATACTTCGACTCTGCCGACAACCAGCCATACCGCCAGCTTGGCTTTGACGCGGTTGCCACCAACGCTTCGCAGGCACTTGCACGCAGAGCCGCTGCCGAGGGTATCGTTCTGCTGAAGAACGATGGTACGCTGCCACTCTCTGTTGATTCGTCTATGTCAATTGGCCTCTTCGGTGACTGGGCGAACGCAACCGACCAGCTCCTTGGTAACTACGCCGGTGTTGCTACATACCTTCACTCTCCTCTGTACGCTCTTGAGCAGCTCAACGTTACCATCAACTATGCTGGCGGAAACCCTGGCGGCCAGGGAGACCCAACGACCAACCGCTGGTCCAACCTTTACGGCGCGTACTCTACCAGCGATGTCCTAATGTACGTCGGTGGTATTGACAACAGCGTTGAGGCGGAAGACGACGACCGCACTTACCTCACATGGACTGGAGCTCAGCTCGATGTTATCAGCCTGCTCGCCGACACCGGAAAGCCAGTCATCGTCGTGGTCACTGGAGGTGGACAGATTGACAACACTCCTCTCGTCAACAACCCCAACATCTCTGCCATTCTCTGGGCCGGATACCCTGGTCAGGATGGAGGTTCCGCCATCATCGACATTGTTACCGGAAAGACCGCTCCCGCTGGACGTCTCCCTACGACTCAGTACCCCTCCAACTACATTGCCCAGGTCTCCATGATGGACATGAACATGCGCCCTGGTGAGAACAACCCTGGTCGCACCTACAAGTGGTACAACGGTTCCGCCGTCTACGAGTTCGGTCACGGTCTGCACTACACCAACTTCTCCGCTGAAGTCACTAGCGAGCTTCAGCAGAGCTACGCCATCTCTGCCCTCACTCAGAACTGCAACAGCACCGGAGGTTTCCTCGAGCGTTGCCCATTCGTATCTGTCGATGTCGAGGTCTCCAACGACGGCGATGTCAGCTCTGACTACGTCACTCTTGGCTACATCGCTGGAGAGTTCGGTCCTGCGCCCCACCCCAAGAAGTCGCTTGTCTCTTATAAGCGTCTTCACAACATCGCTGGAGGCTCTTCTGCCACTGCGACGCTCAACCTTACTCTTGCATCTCTTGCTAGGGTTGACGAGATGGGTAACAAGGTCCTGTACCCCGGTGACTACACCATGATGATCGACAACCACCCGCTTGCGAGCGTCAACTTTACCTTGACTGGAGAGCATGCTATGCTGGACATGTGGCCTCAGCGTCCCAACCAGACTGCTCAAGGTGTTGAGTACGTTGGTGACTACTGGTATGGAGGGTACGGTAGCGATTATGGTGCTGAGCCTGCGGAGTTCCAGAGCACCATGTAAATGGACTTTCGTATACTATGCATATGAAATGTATATAGCAATCTAACAAGTGATTGCAATTCTTACTGAAACTCTTGCAACACGTGAATCTACTTCCTTCTTCATCTTTACCTTCACCTGCGCTCGGACCACAATGTTTGTTTGCTACAATGACTCGCTCTTTCCACGTCTTGTCATCCGCACCTTTCCACACGTTTTCCCAACCCCGATACTGAACGGCCGATCAAGACAGCGATGACGCTTTGCGACGAGTGCGATAACGAGGGCGCACTACGTTGCGTTGGCTGCGGTTCCAGCTGGTACTGCTCCAAAGAGTGCCAGAAGAAGGCGTGGCCTCTTCACAAGATTCTCTGCAAATCCGTCAAGGACTTTCAAGACCGGCCCAAAGCCGAAGAACCTGGCGAGAAGTACACTCGCGCGATCTACTTCCATTCCGATGAGGGCGCACCACGATTCGTTTGGCTCAAGACTACGACCAAAGATGGAGAGTACGGACACCCTTGCCTCACAGCTTGCCCCGGTGCGCTTGCCGCCATCAATGAGAAAGAAGCAGAGTCTGCAGAAGAGAGTGGTATGACAGATATGAAGATCCGGCATAATCACGCGCTCGCCCGTCGTCTCCCGTACAACTTGTTCCTGTCCTACCGCGAGAACTTTCTCCACGATGGATCGACACACAACATGGCCATCGACAAGATCATTGATTCCCATTCTCCCCACCTGCACGCCTGGCGGGGTCCAATGATCGCGTATGGGACTGATGCGTTCGATGACGTCCCTTTCAGTCAAGATGCGTCCTACAGTCAAGATCTCGGGCCTTCCGACCTTCGTATTATCGCCCACAAGCTCAACACATACTACTTCAAGTACGCTGTTGGTCCGACGATCGAGGACATCAAAGAAGAGTTGAGTAGCGTAGTCGGCGTACGCATCAACTGCGATGGTGACGTCGAAGTGGAAGGCCGCCCTCGCTATGAGCCTATGGAACTTCCAGCCTACCGTTCGTTCTTCCACGCAGCCACCGATGTTTCAAAGCACATTGAGCTACCCTTTGTTGTCCAGCGCATTCCCGGAAGTGTCGCCAAATGGAAACAGCGTCCGGAGACTCCGTCGGGCATAACGTCGTGGGTCAATGTTGCTGGTACATTCCTCAACATTGGCTGCAAGCCCGAGCGTGCGGACACCGGCTTCAACTGGGGCCTTGCACCACCAGAATGGCAGAATGACGTTGGTTCTGTTGTCGTCATGCGCAAAGACAAGATACCTCTTCTTCCTATACATGTCTTCGCTCTCGTCGACTATCATCAGCACCGCCTTATGGATGTCTTCGAGTCGGAGGGGGAGAGTGTGCATTCAGCTGAGGAGCCTGAGCTGAAGCGCGACAAGACGTGGATCATGGAGCAAATCACCAAGGACAAGTTCGAGGAGTACTACATGACTTGGAAGTCGGGAATGGCAGAGGAGGTGCCCCGCATCTCGCCTTACGACTTCTAGTTTTGACGTGAGCTCGGCGCCAGGCAACGTGGGCTTTGTCTTCTCGTTCAGAGGTCTATCATGTCGAAGTTGGCGTCCATATTCGGCTTGTATCACCTGAAGCAGACGACGCGCGCACAGTTTCCATGGGTGTTAGCAATGGTTCCGAGCAAGGTCGTTACCTAGCTAATTATTAGTAAAGCTCGACCGATACAACATGAATCCACCCAGATCACACTCTCGTTCTGTAGGCTTCGTGACGTATTCACATCCTTCATTATCGTCTAACTCATGTTCTTCCCACCCAACCTACAACTTGCTCTTGAACCCGCCTACATCCTTAACGACCATAACCGACATCGGCTCCCTCAGTAAATCCTCCCCGTTGACCGCCGCTTGTAGCTTCTTCAATCCCGCGCTCTTGGCATGGAACATCAGAGCATCTTTGTCCGCATATCTGATGACCATCAGATTTGAATCTCCTCAAGGCTTTGCGGCGTGACTTACGTTTCAAAGATAACAAAGCTCGGCGCGTCGCCCTTGGTTTCGCGCTGTAGGTGATACCGGGTGGTGCCGGGTTCAGTGGCTTTTACTTCTTGGGCTGCGATGTTGAGCAGTTCCTCCACCTGAGGAGTGTTAGTTGTTTGTAAATGTCCGGGTGCCAATTTCGTGCGTACCCTATCTTGGTTGCCGGGCTTGGGCTTGAGGATGGCGATGATTTCGTAACCTCTGGACATGATGACGTAATGTTCGACGCTCAATTGTTGGGTTGAGGAAAAACAAATATTTCAGCGCGCAAAAGAGCTATAGTTTGGAGGAATACAGTATTGAGAGATACGGGATATCCAGATAACGCAGCCAAGCCAGAGGTCGCGTTGTTGAGCTCGTCGCCGTCAGCTTACCTTCTCCGCTTTCCCAGAGTAGCGCCGAACCGAAAGATGCCGAGGCACGATTTAGGAGGCATCCACGCGTCGCAGCATATACTGCGCGTTCACTCTATTACCCGTCACAACCATCACGGTCGCAATGTATAGCGGTTTTGTAATGAGAGCTGCCGCTTGGCAATATGACTGCATACTCCACACGCGCCTCTGCCGATGCAGTTCGCTTGCAAGCATCGAGGGGTCACGAGGTGCGGGGCAAACGCGCATCCAGTCCGTGCCGCATCTTCCACCTTATACTTATGATTCTAGTTGTCACCGGTTTCCGATACAGTGACAACCACATTATCATTGTATACGTCAGCATAGTATTCAGATAAGCTCTGGGAAATTGTACGTGCTTTCATATGGCAACGCTTAGCACGATCTATTCTTCCAAGGTTGTTATCGGTGCCAGGGTTTTGTTCTGCGAATTACATCCGATTGACCAAGGCCGCCAGGAGCGATAACAATTCATTAGATTCATCAGGATGAATCAGTCTGAAACACCGGAATCGACAATAGATATGAGCATGACAGATTTATCACTTGAATCGTTGTCGTCCGAGAAAGAGAGACTTCTAGCAAGGCTCTATCAACTCGCAGACGAAATGTCCAAGGAACGGGCCGCACAGCTTGAAGATCCCCAAGCCGAAAGGGCCGAGTCTGGAGATGAAATTGTAGTGACAACGTCAGTCGGTGAAGGTCGTGTTGATGTTTGTCCGGCTGCTGGACGGCGGTCGGACTTCACCATGAGCTGGGATGCGTGGGGGGTGTGCGCTCGATCGGGCTGTCCAGCATGTATCCTACGCCGCAAGATCGTACTGGACTCTGGGTACACAATGTCTCAAGACTCTGAGGACTCGCCCGCCCTCGTTCTTTATGATCACGACCTTTTATTCGACAGCTTTGAGTTTGATAAGAAGCTCTTCGAATGGGTCGTCGAAAAAAGCGACCTGGTCGAGGAGTCTGAGATATATGACAGACAAGTGAAGTTCGGTAGCACGGGAACTTACGGACCAGATGTTGGGCGGATGCTACAACCATGTGATCCGAGTTTCGGGGCGAATCTACCCATGGCATTAGACTGGATCAACAAATGCGACAATGAGCATCGTTGCAGAACCGATGAGCTCCCACCTTTACCGAAGAGGCTACTGGATCTCCGTGATGGACGAGTACGGCTTGCTCGAACAGAGGGGGAGCATGGGCACTACGCTTGTCTTAGTCACCGATGGGGCTCGACCCTAATGTTACAGACAAACGCGGTAACAATGAAGAAGTTTGAACAGGATATTCCGTGGCTAACCATACCACAAACATTCCAAGACACGATTACATTTACACGTGGGCTTGGACTCGATTACCTATGGATCGATTGCGTGTGTATAGTCCAAGACGATGCAGTGGACTGGCAGGAGCAATCCGGTGCGATGGCTGAGATCTACAGCAACTCCTATGTTACCTTGGCAGCAGCTGTGGCTGAGGACTCTAACTCTAGACTCCTGTCTCACGGCGATCGGAGGTGTAATTTTGAGAAAATGCCTGTGGAACTTACGGTAAATGGAGTCGAAATTCCTGTATTTGGCAGACAAGCTTTAGAGCACGGTTCTTTTCCGTTGCTAAAGCGCGGCTGGGTTCATCAGGAACGCCTTCTTTCGCCTCGCATCATCTACTTTGCCAGCGAGGAGCTGCTTTGGGAGTGCGTCGAGAAAAGAGATTGCGAATGTGAAGGCCATCATGGTTGGGATCCCCGAGCTAAGATACCTAGAGAGTCCGCAGCCGATGGACCCAACGATGAGGCCAGCGATGAGACCAGCGATGAGACCAGCATTGGTTCCAGCGATCCCTTCTCTGACATGATGGACCCCAAAGACCCCCACGAGATGTGGCGTGTTATCGTGACCGACTACTCCACACTGGACCTTACCTTCCCAAAAGACTGCTTACCAGCCTTGTCTGGAATCGCTCAAGTTTTCGGCAAAACAATGGATGACGATTATGTAGCCGGCTTGTGGAAGAAATTCCTGATATCAGATCTGCTCTGGTTCAGGAGTCTAGAAGAAGCAGAAATGATCGCAGAACACTGGAGAGCGCCATCCTGGTCATGGGCGTCTACACAATCGGTAGACGAGGTTCAATTTCATGAGGTCGAACGGCCGCTTGCAGAGCTTGTCGAAGCGGTTGGCGAACCAGCGGGCAGGGACCCTTATGGGGAGCTGACCTCTGCATATATCCGGATCAGAGCGAAGGGAATTCGCGCTAATATCCAGCGTGACCCGACCTTGCCGACAGGATATACTGTGACTTTCCCTTCGGGTGACGACACCCCCCTTCGTCTGAATCATTATGTTTGTCCACTGTTCAGCTTACGAACAACCAAGATCAAAGCGGAGGCTCTACAGGAAGTTATCATTGTCCCAATTGGAAGGAAGATCACATCCTATGGAGTAGCGATGCATTCGATACCTGAACATGGACTCAAGATTACATATACATATCCAGATGAGGCGCTATCATGTCTCCTAATTTCCAAGGACAAGACCGCTGGAGAGCGATGGCAGCGGATTGGGCTACTGCACCTTGGAAAATTTACATTCCGGAACAAGGAGGATTGTACCGCTACTGAGGTATACATGCCGCGCGTATATTTAAAGCTGAAGAGGCAGTATGGCTTGTCAGACAAGGAGATTCAGTCGAGATACGAAGAAGGATTTGAAGCTCAAGAGGCCATTTTTCGAGCTTTCGATGAGGAGCCTATGCAAGAATACATCCTTTGGTAGCTATCCACCTTCGCAGTCGTCACCGAGTTTTACCCTAGCTCCATGAACAGTATGCTTTACCAAGAAGAGCGTGACTTTGGGCCTCGCAAGACGTTTCATCGTAGATCTGGGCAGGCTTTCTCCATCATATCAATCCAGCATGATCATGCATCGTCACCACTGCCAGTGCTTTCCGGCTCGATGACTGCTCTAGCTCCAAGATCATACCTGTCGCCTTCCCGCAAAAAGTAAAACCTCGCGTTAGACGGCGGTAGAGGCCTTTCCCAGCTTCCTTCTCTCGACCAGAAATCACCATCGTATACCAATGCATACGTACTGCCAATGACTTCCATCTCGTTCTTGTTGACCACCAGCGCGGTGTCTTCGTCAATTGCCAATCCTAGAAGTTCCGGGTAGGCGTTCAGAATCTCAAACATGTCGAAGTGCCTATTGCGTACTAGGACGTGCTGATCGATGGCCGAGTTTTTGAGATATCCAAAGCCGACTGTATGATCGCCTGCAGCCTCGTTAGCTTTTTTTTCTTTCCATGACATGTATCCGAGAGACTCACCTATCATGATAGTGTTGTTTGCGGTATCACCGCGAGCAAGGAAACTGCCAATGATACTCGCGCCAGCACTAGATCCAGAGATAACACCTCCAGCATCGAGAACATCCTGAAAAGCTGTTTCGGTCTTGGTGCCAGCGTAGGCATCCACGAGTCTCCATTGTCTACCTCCACCGAAGAAGACGCCCTTCGCACTCAATAATGGGGCAATGAACTCGTCGGTATCGGCAACCGCAGGATCGTATGTATGCAATACCGTCACATTTGTGGCGCCATACTTGCGGAACGCTACTGCGGTCGTGAAGTTCTGGTCGTATGTGTCCTCGCCGCCTGCCGTAGGAACCACAACGATCGATGCATCGGGGCCGCCAGCAAGGGCAATGATGCGCTGGTAGATGCTCTCGCTCTGCAAATTTCCTCCAACGATTACGAGGTGGCCGTTTTCTGGACCGACATAAGTCGTGTTGGTGCCATTCGTTCCGTAGATGGGAGTCGCGATGGCCGTGACCGCAAGAGCAGCGGTGTAGAAGAAAGTGGTAAACCGCATGATGAATACGCTGTTACCCGACGGACTGGACAGCACTCAAAGCGAAAGCTTACTATATATACCTCCGACTACCAGTGACGGCATCTTATCAAAAAGTCGATGCTGGGCATCGCATCATCGTGGGTCTTGATCTAATTGGGCGGAGATCGACAGCACCTGCCTGAAAGGTATTAAAACCTCAACGGCAACCCCACTCATCCATTTCCCGGGGCATTGGCACGGAGATGCGCGGCGCAAGATGGAATAGTTTCGCACGGAATTAGTGATTTGAAGATGAAACTTAGGTACGAGCTGGTGAGATGAGTGAAAACACGCGGGGCGCTAAGCGAGGTGATGATGTCACGCGTTCAGCACCTTCAATTTCTGGATATGATAGATTACTGCTACCATTGCTTTTAACACAATCTATCGCCTACCCTCAGTTAAAGAGATTAGCTTCCGTTCACCATTCGGCGTAGCTGGGCTTACGAGGCCAAATCATTAGTGTTAAGCTGTCCCACATTCTGCCAAGCGATATACAGCCTTCTTGGTGAAGAAACTCTTCCCGATGTCGCAACCTTTGTTTATATCTTTTCGCTTTCTTCGATACCGATTCTTGATTTTTGAACACCTGAGACTGGTCTGGTAACATTCTGATGACATCATCCGCGTGGTAGACGAGCTCCACTGGATGACCCTTGCCGTTGATATAGACAGCCGGACAGCGCCCATGCCTTCTGTAGTTCTTGTCCTCGAAGACTTGAGACAGAACGATGAATACATTCAGTCTCAGCTGTTTGAGTGTGAATGAGGACTGGGTATTGCTGCTGACACCGTCGCGCGATGAGCGCAACCGAACAGTTATGACCATGGAAGGGCGCGATTGATACGTGGCTCGAAGCAGCTCGATTATGTCGATGCGAACATCATCCATATCTTGATCCTCTGGCCGAACACTAATTTCAAGCAAAAGCTGGAAGTTTCTCGCCAAGAGGTCGACGTCGCTGGCGAAACCGTGTGGCCAGAGTTGGGCTTCATTCTCTGAGTCGGCTCTTACCATACGCAATCTCTCTATATATGAGAATCCGCCGAAATTGGGTCGGAGACCTTCTGAAGCGAGCATGAAGACGAACGAAGTGGTTCTATACGCATGATATAGGGCGTCTGACCGTATCTTGCGATTGACACGGAACACAGGAGACTTCCACGGCGGCAGTATCGTAGAGAGCGGGCTAGTGAAGAGCTTTACGGTAGGCTGGACTGCATATGCAATGATAGCATGATAAACGGATGCAGGTAAAGCTGAGAGCTCCGGTTTCCGCGGAATTTGGCTCATAGTGACTACCTTCCCTTCATCGGAGCATGAGAAAGTAGATCGCACGTTCGCTTCGGGGGTGGTGCTTGCGAAGGTAACTGTGCCCATGGTCCCTTCAACCCTCAAGATCACCGATGCAAGTAGATTTGAATACCGTCTGAGGTCTAGCTGGTCTTCCTGAGCGATGGAACTGAAAGCGTTGTTGAATATGGCGGGCGTATCGTTATAACTTGGAGTCTCGACCGAGGCTTGCAGCATTGCTCCAGACTCAATCCAAAGCAATCGTAGCAACGGCAGCAAGTCGAGAGCAACTACCCAACTGGGGCCGTGATCTTCCTCCAGCTCGGAAGACAAAGCGGCGTAATCGATGGTGACATGTCTCAGGAATTGCGCTCGAGGACCTAGTTGTTCGGACCATCTCTTGAAATAAGCCTGTTCATATCGGGATGACACGAAGAAGTGGTTCTGTTGATATAGAATGCTGGCAGCTTCCCAGTAGACTTGACGACAGCTGAAAAGTAGCCCAAAATTCGGTACCACTTCTGATGTGACGCATCCCCAAGGTGGGCCCGTGTCCCATACAGAGAGTCGTTCATCAAAGACGTACAGTAGGTCGTATATCTGATTTCGGATCTCTGAGGGGAGCGAGATGAAAGAACGCGCGCTTGCGTCCGCCGGCAATGAGTACGTCTTTAGGATTGCCGTAACCCTGTCTTTCTTGTTGAACATTGCGGTGGTGGATTGCTTGGCTCTGTCATGTGCCGACAGGAGACTTGACATGGCCGTATCCTGTTGAAGGCCAAAATTTCCGTTAGAATTGTTCGAGCCGAGACGTGTCTCCATGGCAGAAATGGTGGAGTGTAAAGACAGTTGAGTGTAAAGTGCAAAGGAAAGTACGATGAGTAGAAGTAGTAATCCACCAGAGATATAGGAAGTAGAAGTCACGCCCTTTGCGCTTTTAGCTACGCAGGGGACGCCTTACCGCATGCAGCCTTGTACACAGATTTGCCGCCCTTACCTCGAGAAGTGGGTCCTCGTCAAGGCGCCCCATTACTCACCACGCAGCTCTCAGACCTTCACCCCATAGCGCGATCCTCAGATCATCCCACACTCTGATCAAGCTACCCGGGACTCGGTTTTCGTCATCAGTCATCTCATTACCCTCCCAAGTTTTCCCGCCCACAGGCACTAAATGCTTGAGCCACCTAGCGTAATGCTTACCGCGCTCCTCTGCTTTTGTTGGGTTGCTCATATCGTGGGTGGCGCTGTGAAACCTCGGCCCTCGGGGCTTGTTTGGGTATGTGATCTCTACGGCGATGCCGAAGCCGTTGATGTAGACGTTTGGACAAGTCCATCTCAACCTGCCGGGCTGGGCTTCCAGTACGTGAGACAAGATAACGAAAGCGTTGAGCTGTACATGGCGGAGGGTGAAGGCGCTTTCGTAGTGCGCCGTGTGACCATCTTTCCCAAGGCAAGTAAGTACGCATTTGATGGTGGCAGTAAAAGGTTCGTCCCATGTTGTCGTTTTGAGTAAGTCGATGATGCTGATCCGTAAGCTCTCTAATGACGTTCTCTCGCAGAGATCGAATCGAAAATCAAATCGGACAGCCTTCATCCACCGCAGAATTGTTCGTGCGTCTTTCGTAGCCGTTGTCTGAGCCGCCTTCGCCTGATTGTCATCACGTCGTTGCCTAGCTTCACGAGCCAGTCGCCAACGCATCATCTTTCTATCAACCACTTTTTCGGAAAACGTCACCGACAAAATCTTACGTTGTCCGGCGGCTGCTCTGGCGTTAGCCCTGGCTAATCTCTTGCCAGATATCCGTTTTGTTTCTTCTTTGACTCTGTGAACCATCTCTGGGGTTGTCGTTGCGGCCGTCCGAATGTTGAGCACGTCCATTCTCAGCCAGAAGAACAGGTGTGACATATCTCCATATGTTGCGCGTTTCGCATGAAGATTCGTAATAAATGTGAACGTGTTCGAAGTGTAGATACTAGGCACGACAACGCCAAGGAGTCTTGGACGCTCCTTGACAAGCTCGAGCAGCAGAAATTCCGGAGATAAGTTTATCTTTGAACCGAGGACGACAACTATGCTCTCAGGTAAGCTTAATGCGTGTTCGCAAATTGTCCCCAGGACATCTGGTGGGAGGAAGAAGAGATTGGAGGTCGATTGGACGTGTCTCTTGTGTATTGCCCAACTGTCTTCAGGAACTTTGAAGTTTATATTGGGCGCCAGACAACCAGTGATGGTGCGCCATCTGATGTTACCTCTAATCACAGGCCTGTTGAAAGTGATGCACGAAAGACGGCGGCCTAAATCGCCAAGTCTACGAAGATCAAGTGGATCTTGTGTCACAAGCGTGTACAACGTTCCTTCCAGTAAGTCTTGATCCGGAGGATCTCTCCAATGAGGATAACCCAAACGTAGGCGAGCGTTCGTGTAGTCTGGTACCGACGGAATTGGCGGTGATCGTGGACTCAACGTGAAGTCAACCCGCAATGTTGCTTGAGGCGAGCCAACCATGCTGCTTAGTAAAGGTAGGAGATCTATACGCTTGTGGTGGTCGTTGTGATAGGGAAGGGGCGGTACAGACAGATCAACAACGACTGCTCGCAAGAGCGGGGTCTCTGATCCAAAATGCTTCAGCCAGGAACGTACAAATGGCAGGTGGTCCCTCTCCCGGAAGGGCAAGAAGTTACGCCGATTTTTGAACATGACTGTCGTCCTGTTTAGGATCACACCCATGCCTTCGCGGTAGATCTGGCGGCAACACCGAAGCAGCTGTATAGACGGTATGTTACAAAAGAACACAGAATCTTTGGTTCCCATACGTGGTGATGCGTTCATTGGCCTGCCGTCATCCGTGGAAGCGGCAGTGTGCGTGACCAATATAGCATGATTAAAGTCATCGAAGACATATTCGTAGATCCGATTTCGCAACTCAGGGGGGAAACTTGTGACGAAGCCATGGTTTTTCGAAGTTAGCTGCTTACGGATACGTGATCTGGAATTCATCGTGGCGGACACAAAGAAATGATACCAGAGGTGGGCTGTGAGGAGGCATACTTGTAGTAGCAGCGAGGGTGGGCTTTGCGGTATCCGAAGTTTGTCAAACAGCAATATACGTTCAGCTGGACAAGAAAAGCTTGAAGTATCTCTCCTTCATTCCAGAATCCCGGATACTCATATTGACGACGTCGAACGCGACTCTAGTCATTGCGCCGGACGCCTGGGGTTCAGGAGGCGATAGATGCGGCTAATGGCTGAAAGAGCGAATGGAAAACGTAAAGCGACGTGATGAGTAGCGATAGCTTCGAAGTTTGCCTAGTGACGAAGAGACGAACTGGTGGTTGGCACACTGCGTCATTAAGCTTCCTCGACGCACGTCCCCCACCGCGCACCCAGCTCCAAATTCCTGCTCGCGCGACATCATCGACCGCCGTCACCCATGTCCAAATCCATCACCACGGCCACTCCACCCCAACAAGCGCACCACGCACCCGTCCCGTACCTACCAACCCAACCAACCCGCCAATTGCGCACCTCTCTCACCTACCTAAAGAAGTAGAGAACGAACAACCGCCCAAGATGTCAATGTTCTTCGGTCAAAAACCCCAAATCTCTTCGGAGCAAAAGATTGCACAGGCCGAAGCGGAAATCGATATGGTTTCTGACATGTACAGCCGGTGCGTCACAAACCCCCTCTCAGACCTCCCTTTCTCCCTATATCCACCCTCCCTCCCTTTACCCACCCTTCCTCCCCCAATCCCTCCAAAAAACAAGCATCCACTAACTTCCCCAACTCCAGCCTCGTCAAATCCTGCACATCCAAATGCATAGACACATCGTACCGCGAAGCCGATCTCAACAAGGGCGAATCCGTGTGCCTGGACCGCTGCGTATCCAAGTTCTTCGAGGTCAATGTCAAGGTTAGCGAGAAGATGCAGGGGGAGGCGCAGGGAAAGCAGGGTGGTGGTGGCGGTATGTTTGGTGGTGGGATGTAAAGATGGATACTATGTTGAATGCGCGAGATGCTGGGGCTGGATGATATGGTCATACTTCGTGGCGTTTGTATTGGGGCCGTTGGAGGTCGTACATATGAAAACGAGGGCGCCATGTTATTGGGCGACCATCGCTGTGGAGGACCATTGCATGGAATGTGTCTCTGAGTGGAGATGCTGCAGGATTGCTTTACAGACTCCACTCCAGCCTGTTAGCGCGCGACTGTCGATGTGGTCACAATCTCAGCAATGATATCACACGGCATGAGGAACATGTACAATACAAAGTTTATGTTTTCAATTCGACCGGTCTATGCATCAGGGTATCTCCCAATGTCGCACCTTACATGTTGGCATGTAAGTGCAGTCCGATCAAGTAACTCAGTGTCCAGTCATTCAGTCTTCTAATCATTAGATGATGTCCTCGCCGAATAGTGAGCAAGACATCGGGTCGGTCCATAAGCGTGTGCTTTCATAGCATCGCGAAACCGTAAAATCATGCAATCGTTGGGTATCGTACAATCGTCCCGCCATGGTGTCTCTCTCATGTGAAAGAAGTGTCGATAAAAGGAGATGTAAGTGTACAAGAGGTCATCTGGTCCGGCAAAACCCGGAAAACCCAGATCCACGCAACGAGATCGAGTCGTAGATATGACCTTGCGTCAATCATGCAAAGAACGGGCCTTGAACAATAGTCGGATGCATTTAGTAGCAGAGCATACGAAGCGGTGCTCAAGGCGCGCTATTGCTCGTTAGCTGTTGGTCTGTGGGTACATCAGAAATGCCAACATACCTTCAACATGCTGTGTGAAAGCCCGGCACAAATCCACGGCGAATCTCCTCTCTCGATCGTTTGCGTTCAAGTTTAGGTAGGAAACTCTTGATGTATCTCGTGGACTCAGCATCCATCGGCGTGGTGTTGAGTAGCTCGCGCAGGCGTGTGAATTCGGACGTGACGCGATCGGCATGATATTCCGCTTCAACAGCACTCTTCCTTGCTTCCATAGCGCTGATGTTGGCTTTTCGAGAACTATCGGCGGCCGAGATGATGCACTGTTTGTTTCGAACGGTCAGAACAAGCTCTTCTTCCGCAATGGCTTTCAATCGGAGGGCTTCAGCCCTGGTGTTCAATTCAAGGGCTTTACTTACCTCTGCAATCTCCACGTGACGCAGACGCTCTTGTGAGTTCTCAGGTTGCGCATCTATACGGTCGACGATGTCGTGAAGCATTTCATCTGCGTGGCTCGGTCTTCCAGACGATGGCTGTTCGGCCGGGGTGGCTCTACCGCTGGGAAATGCAGAGAACATGCCTGGCTGGAAGCTCTTCTTATTAGAGACGTGATCAGACTCAGTCTCCACCTTCGGTTCAGTCTTTCTAGGCAGATGAACTTTCGAGAGGCTCTTGGAATCGCGCAAGACCTTAGCGAGCGAGCTTCGCGTGCTACTCATGAATCCTTGCTTGGACGCCGCCGCCTCTGGTGATTTTGGGCTCGTCTTCTCACGGTTGAACAGGTTGCGAATGCTGCGTTTGGCTTTGATCCTGCTCGTCACGGTTTCCTTATCATGGTTATCCGGGGGTGTATCTTCTGCAGGTGACGAAGAGACCACAGGTGTGACGTGACGGCGAAACGGCTGACGGGCTCTAGGTATTCCACGGCCCAATGGGTTGTCAATACTGATTGAACTGGCAGTCTCCGCGGTCCTTGGCTTGGGAAGATCCTGGGTGCGGACCGTCTCGCGTGAAGGCTCGGCGTGAGGCAGAGACGAAGAACTCAATTCGGCAGCACTGGGGTTTGCGGTCGAGTCGTCCTCGACAGTAGGGTAAATCGAGCTTGGTGAGGGACTCGCGTTTTCGCGTGCTGGTGCTGTCCGCCTGACTTTGCTCACGGTGAGGGAATTGTCGGGTCCTGGTAGAATCGCAGGCTCAGAGAGCTCTTCAAGCTGTTCCTAAACTATTATTAGTACTGTCACGTCGAGCGATTCCGTCCACATACCTGATAAGCGTCCCAGGAATCAACAGGCGGTTCAGAGGAGTCTCGAAGCAACGGTACAGACCTGGGCTCAGGTGTAGGCGTCGCAGACCTATCTGAGATCGGCGATATACTGCGCTCAGTCTCTACAATTACCTCAGGTGTGTTACCGACAGGTCTCGCGTCTGGGAAGATCATAGACGGAGACGAAGGCAGCTGGGGAGAATGAGCGTCAAGACTAGGCTTCCTCGCTGGCTGCATCGATCGAATGGGGCTGATCTTAACAACTGGACTTCCATTTGCCGTGAGTTCTGCCGTGCTGTGTACTGGCGATGTTGTCGCAATGCTCAACGATGCTTTGGACGTTGTCGCCCTGTTGAGTCGGCTAGCAAGAGCACCTAGAGAACGCGGCTGAGACGAACGCTCTGGTATCACTGTGGGGATAGCGGGTACTGCCGGAATGGAGTCGCGCTGACCGAGAATGACTGCATCTGCATCGGCAGAGATCGTGAGGATGGGTCCAGTTCCTGAGCTTGAGCCCGACGCCGTCGAATGCCATGAGAGGCGCTTCACTCTGTTGCCTTCCTTGCCATTGGAAGGAGTTTGACGGCCCGAGTTGATCCCGCTTCGCGTAGGGAGCGAGCTCCTCTTCGAACTCAGGCGAGGGGGGATGTTCTCCGGCGCGAGAATAGGCCAGTTCTCCAGCGTCGGGCTCGGCGTAAACGCATCAACCAAAGTGCGCGCAGCCTTGGGAGGCGAGTTTGGATCTACGACCTGCGCGACAGGCGGACTCGGCAGCGGTTTCTCGCTCTGAGGGCGACGAGGGAGACGAGAAGTGCCCGTAGGCGTCGTCGTTGCGCGCGTTGCCGGCGACAATGCCCTCTCAGGCAGCGGACTTCTCACGCCAAACGAGGCGGGTCGGATGCTGGGTATCTTTGATTTGTTAGCGCCCGTCATGTTAGCATGTGTTGACAGCTTTGACAAGCTGTCAGGAGGTCACAGCAAAGAGGTTCTGGCACGTGTCGGGGCGAGGCGGTCGCGATGCGGTGGGAAGGCGCTTGAAGTTTCTATTGTAGCTGCCAGATCTGGAGTTTTGCGCACGGACGCGTCTACTCATGGAGGAGCAGTGATGGTGAAAGAGGAAGTCCGGACACGTGCAGTGCACTCCTACTCTTTCTGGCATCCCCGGTGAAAATCACATGCCGCTCCATGATTTCGGTGTCAGCTTTGAGTGCTAGTCCCCGGATTTTGGTCATATTTTAAACATCACGTTGTGCAGTGTGTAGAAAAGGAGAGTGGAAGTCGCGATGTGTGAGGTCATCAGAGCTCGGGCCATGTTCCGTTTGCGAAGAGGCCAGCCAGACGCGTCCGATATCCCGAACCAATTCATTGCATAGCAGACGACCAACTCGCGCAACGCTCTTTCCAGCATCATGACGAAGACATACAAGCAAATGAAGGAGGCCTGGGTGTCCGGACACACCGGGAGCTCCGTAGCAGACGTAAACAGCGTCTCGCTCGCAATGCCTGTACCGTACACACACCCACTACTCAACCAATGCACTCTTACTAACTGCATTCACAGCTGAGCATTCTACTCTGGTCTGTCATTCAGTCGCGCATGCGTCTCTTCACGCCGTACACGCCGCCTGCCTTCCTCGTCGACTTCCTGCTCAACTGTGGCGCCACGTTGTTCGCGACTACCATATACTCCTCCTCGCCATGGATCCTGAATCTCCTTCTGCTGCTCCCAGCGATCACGCTGTATGTCTTCGAGAAACCGGTCGCGGTGAAGGACGCTCCAAGGCCACGGAAGATTGATAAGTCGGAAAAGGACACGAAGCTCGATGCGCTGCCCGTCAAGCCGTTTATAACGAATTACCGGGGCGCGATGATGGTTATAACGTGTGTTGCTATTCTGGCAGTCGACTTCCGTGTCTTTCCGAGGCGCTTTGCGAAAGTGGAGAATTGGGGTACTTCGCTCATGGATATGGGTGTGGGGTCTTTCGTCTTTACAGCTGGCGTAGTGTCTGTCCGGGCGTCTCTCAAGGAAGGAGCTGGTCTTCAGCCACTGTCAAAGCGCTTGACAGCATCGGTCAGACATGCCATCCCACTCCTGGTCCTAGGCATCATCCGGCTCATCTCTGTAAAAGGACTGGACTATGCCGAGCATGTCACAGAGTATGGTGTACACTGGAACTTCTTCTTTACCCTGGGCTTCCTTCCCCCATTCGCCGCGCTCTTCCAATCGGCGTTTGACTTAGTACCTTCCTACGCCATTCTCTCCTTTACTCTGGCTGCCATCTACGAGATAGCTTTAGACTGGACTTCCCTCGGGTCCTTCATCCTGATAGCCCCACGAACGGATCTCTTCTCTCAGAACCGAGAAGGCATATTCTCCTTCTTCGGCTATCTCGCCATTTTCCTCGCTGGCCAATCGCTGGGCGCCTCCGCACTACCTAGGCAAGAGCAGATTCCCAAGGATGCGTCATTCCAGACGAAGCTTCGGCAATCCACGTTTGGAAAGCTGATCATGACCTCCATGCTTTGGACCGTGTTGTTCTACTTCTCAACTAGCTACTACGGTCTTCGACTCCCTGTATCGCGCCGCCTAGCCAATCTGCCCTACTTCCTCTGGGTCTCGTCGTTCAACAGCTACCAAATCACCATTTGTTACGCCATCGAAAGCTTCCTCTTTCCGAACTTGTACAAAGCTACGACCAAAAGCGAGGAATCATGGAGGAGCCGGGAAGCGACTAGCACTGTACTATATGCCTTCAACCGCAATGGTCTCGCAGTCTTCCTTGTGGCGAATCTGCTTACGGGTTTGGTTAACATGACGTTCCCAACCTTGCACATGAGTGTCATGCAGTCCATGGCCATACTCATCGCATACATTGCTGCTGTTACTGCAGTTGCAGTGGGTCTAGACATGTACAATCTTACTATAAAGCTGTAGGCTTGCTGTTCGTAGACTACTGCAATGCGACTAAGGAATGTATCCGCATAAAGCCCTTTCGTGACCGAAAATCAAAGAAGTACATTACTCCGTCTCGTAAACCACCACCTGTTCGTAAATCTTCCCTCATAGATGCACAGAAGCGAGATCACTACATATCTGTCACACCTTCTCCGGATCGTTGATACCGCCGTTGGTAATGATGTACGTCGCCTCCTTTTCTGGCATATCTATTACGATGTATCAGCGGAGATATGACAAGTAAAAGCAGCGAAAAATGACATACCAGGAGAGTCTTGGATCTTGGCAACACGCTCCTCGCCGCGACCTTTGCGGAGCAGAATTCTCGTAGCAGAAGCGTGAGCGAGGATGTGGCCACCGATCGGCTTGCGACCGTCTGCGCCAGCGAAGAGAGCGCTTGCACCAGGATCACTCTGAACTTGGTTTGTCAATAGTACGGCGACGTTGAACTCTGAGTGATGTTAGCAAAGAGAGAAGAGTGAGAGTAATCTTTCGCGCACCTTCAGCGACATGCGTCAACTTGGAGAGGAACTGATTGAGCTTCTGCTGGCGCTCATTGAGTTCACCACGACCTGTATAATCGACACGAAACAGGGCCATGATGCTGTCGATGATGAGTAGCCGGTACTCGTTGCTGACGAAGAATTCAGCGACTTTGTTGAGCAGCTCCATCTGATGCTCCGAGTTGACAGCGCGGGCATAGGTGATGTTGTCTTGGGCTATGGACGGTCAGTAGAGACGCCATAGGGATATGAGAACGGTACATACCAGTCTCTGGATCTACCCCGAAACGCTCTGCGATCTGGGCTATTCTCTCGGGTCGGAAGGTACCTTCGGTATCTGCATTGTGGTCAGCGGCGTTCGAAGAGAGCGACATCCAACGTACCGATGTATGCCACTTTGCCCTCTGCACCACCCATGTCCTTCGGTAGCTGCGCAATGACGGACATGGTGTGTGATAGCTGAGTCTTTCCGCAGCGGAACTCTCCGAAGACTTCGCTGATGCTCATGGTTTGGAAGCCACTGGTGTACATCGTCAGCGTCAATGCTCGGAAGATTGACCGTGATGTGCACTCACCCTCCGAGGACTGCATCAAGTGCCTTGCTACCAGTGGAGATCTTGATGACACGCTTGCGTAGATGTCCGAGCTCGTGGGCGGTCTGGAAGCCTCCACCAGAAGGCTACAATGGATGTCAGTGATGCGCACTCAAGTGCTTGCCTACTGCAGTGACATACCTGACATTTGGCGATGGCGTCCTTGACTTTGTCAACCTTGATCTCACTGAAGCCCTTGATCTTGAGGAGGTTGCGACGAGTAGCCGAATGCACCGACGCGATTGTATAGTAGCCGTTTGATTTGAGCTTCGAAATGTCGACAGCGCCGATGCCGTGCGCCTGAATCGCATCGATATCGACGATGAAGCCATCCTTTGTGGGGTTAGTCAAGATCACTCTTACTGTGGAAAGAGGCAATCACTCACATCGTTGTTTGAGTCGTCGCTGGCAACTGAAGAAGCACCCATAGTGACTGCTGGCGATAACTGACGCGAGATGAGATGAAAAGGAACGATACGAGCGAATTGCGAATGATGTGTTTGCGATTGACGGCGCGAAGAATGCGAGGAGAGATGAGAGAAAATTCTGCGGAGGTGAGATCGTGGAGGGAGGCATGATGGGAAGGAGCGCTAGGCTCAACTCCACGTGTATGACTGAGAGGAAGGAAGGGGCAACCACCACCAACACGACAGTCATCAACCCTGAGAGAAAGCTGAGCGTGCGCCGGCTCGACCGTAAGCAGAGTCTGAATACAAAGACGGTAATGTATGTCCCAGTCTAGTATGTCCATAAATCGCGACAACTCTCAAATTTGGGCAGCTCAGATGCTTACGGCCGCGACCGGTTACAGCAACAAAGTCAGACCTTGGAAAGTAAATGTTCATGAGATTACATACATTCGAAATAGATGATACAATCTAGATCTATCATATGCAAGCACAAAGAAGTATAAACATGATAACAGACAGATATACCGACTCAGCTCCCGACAAACACACACAGTCTCCTTCACTCTTCCCCCTCAACCCCTGGGGGCACTCTTTCCACACCAAACCACCACAGCCGCCTCCAGCTCCATAAGCGAACCTGATCTATCCAAGCAAATTCGCATCAACAACGCTTCTGCCGAAGCCGCAGTCGATCCAAATCACTTGCATGCAGACAGGCCGCCGTCCAAATCGCCAAGCCGTCGTCTGTCAAAATAATGGTAGAATGGTTGAAGTAAGGGATACAATGTTCGTGGGGTATCAGTGTAAGAATCGTGAAGAACTTTTGCCGTATCCGTTGATGACTCGTGAATGCGTGAGATATGCCGATATGATGCTGAGATTGGCCAGGAAAACGATTGTGATGAAATGATAAACTAAGGGAAGGCATGGAGATGGATGCCAGGTAAGCCAGTGGTCGCCGCGATGTTACTCAATGGTGGACCTCTGGCGAAGCTCACAGTCGTCTAAGCGACAGTAGCTGTGGGGGCAGCGGCCGGGACGGGAGCAGCAGCGACAGGGGCAGCGGTGGCATCGCCGTTGACCTCAGCCTGTGTGCAGTCGCGGGAGATGTGACCAGTCTCGCCGCAGCGGTAGCAGGTCTTGCCGGCGGTGTTCAATGGGCCGCCGTTGGGAGCAGTGCAATCGCGGGAGATGTGTCCTGGTTTGGTCAGAAATCGTAACTAGGAACGCGCTCAGTTTACTCACCAAGTTTACCGCAGGCGTAGCACTTCATGGCTTGGGCCTGGCAATCACGGGCAAAGTGGTTGGGTCCACCGCACTTGTAGCAGGTGGCCGGGCGAGCGCCGCCAGCGAAGCCGCCACGGAATCCTCCTCCGTATCCGCCACGGGGGGCACCAGCGCCGCGACCCATTCCAGGGTTGGGGCAGTTGCGGGCAAGGTGGCCAGCGATACCGCAGCTGTAGCAACGTCCGCTTGTGCCGGCTCCGCTCAGACGCAGAGTCGGGCAGTCAGCCTGGACGTGTCCGAGACCCTGGCAGTGGTAGCACTGCTTGGCTGTTCCTTTGTCAGTCCTTCATTCTCTGGAGGTATAGCCGCCTGTGTCCTCGACATGCGCCAGGACTCGGGGTGACGTACTCTCGGTGGTGCGCGGATGCGGGCATCCGTTGGACTCGTGGCCTGGCTGCTTGCCTGTGGAGGGGTTAGTCCATAGTCGCAAGGGGTGGTTGAGTGTGGTCTTACAGTTGTAGCAGAGCCTCTCAGACGAAGAGCAGACCTCTGCGCATTGTTGTTAGTCGCGTTATCTTGTGGAAGTTGCCTCATTGCTCGAGGTCACGCGATGCAGGTACCGCGGCCAGAGACGATGTTCGCGATACAAGTCCCGACCATGCGACTGCAGCGCGCGCACCGAGCAGATGCGCGGATATCGCTTACCGGCGTAATGGCCAACGTTTCCGCACTTGAAGCACGCACGACGGGATAGAGAAGACATGATGGTGTTTCTCTGCGTATATCTGGGCAACGTATAAGTATATAGTCGGTGGTTGTGTGAGCAGCGAGGAGGAGTGGATCGCGAATGAGGGGCGGTTTTGTGGTGTGTTTGCTGCGACGTGTGCTTTGATCCTCTGGTTTGCTCGAGAGAATGCGCGCCGAACAGCAGGAGTGATAGGCGCACGTACCTGCTTCGTTTACTGCTTCAATTTCTTCACCTGCGTTCGCCAGTCAGTCGCAGATTTTTCGAGGGGCTGTTGTCGAGGGGTAAAGACTGCGGACGGAGCACGCGCCAGGGCGGAACCTCGCGCGCACCCTCGAGACGCAGCAATCCTCGGCAGGCGCGACCTACTTTCTTTCAACTTTCCAGACCTTCTTCCCGCTGCAACACTTCTTCAACCTCCGGCCAGTGGTGTATGTGGTGAGAGAATGAGGGGATCGTGGAATGTTCGGGCAACGGGCAAAATGCATCTCCCATGACGGTGGTCCCTGCTCCGTGCGCTAGCGAAATGCGCAATCTGGTTCTTCCCGAGGTCGAAAGTGCGTCCCAAACGGCCCCCAATTGCATCATGCGACGTTTCAAACGACTGCAACCTTACCCTCTTCACCCTAGACGAGCTCTGTCCCCTATCGTCGTGCAGCAAAGGCGCTTTCCTCATGCCGTCGGCCCCTGACCTATCTTTTCCAATTCCTCCGCTGCTGCCGCCAGCTCGAGAACTACGTCTCTGCCCCGCTTCATGCCACCATTGCTGCAGTCGCATGTCTGGAGCTAGGACACAAAGTTAGCTTCTCCACAAGTCAGTTAGTAATCACCCTTTGGGAGGTCCAGATATGTCAGAGGCGCCGAAGAGGCAAGTGGCCGATATATTCATAAGTATTCGTGTCTATGTATTATTCAAGGCCACAGTAGTGAAGCTTCTGTTGTAAAGTGGGTGGCCATATTCCTTACTCTACTGGGTTGTTCCGAAAAGAAGGTCTCGGGGCGCCGGCACGTTGTATCGAGATTTGTAGGTCTTCTAGTCTTCAGACTCGATGACCGCAGGTGCCTTGATTGTCCTGCTCTTGAGGAAGTCAAGACCTTCGCCACCCTGTTTTCGATTAGCATATAGTCTCATATCTCAAACAGTCTCGAGAACTTACGTAGGAGATCAATGGTGAAACTTCGACGTAGGAGTCGGAGTCCTCGCTAACGACAGTCGCACCGGCGGCTTGCACCCATTTCCTGCCCTGGGTCATGATGTCCGCCTTGCTGGTGTCCGGGTCGTCTTCGCCAGTTCCGCGAGCGTTCTTCAAGGGCGAGAACTCATCCTCACGCTTAACTTCCATGCAGGCAAACTTCTCCAGAGTCAGGAAGGGGAAGCAGTCAAAGACAAACTGCTCCAGCTTGATGCCATTTGGCTTCTCTGGCTTGACTGTCTCTCCGGTCTCGGTGTTGACGAAAGGAATCTTCTTGCGGGCGACGTGGTGAGGTAGCTTCTTTGCCCACTCTGGGATGCTCTCGAGGAATTTGTATGAGTAGTAGTGGTTGACAATGTTGGCAGCACGGAACTTGAGCAGGCTGGAGTCCTTTGAGTCCTTGGCCTCTGCGTCCTCGGTAGAGATTTCCGAGTATTCGACAACGTCTGGCTTGCCGTTCTTCTGTAGGATGAGGCCAACGGACTCCTTGGCGTTGCGCTTGCGGACGACCTTGGTAGCGATGTCAACGTTCTTTGAGGCGGAGAAACCGATGAAGACGGGATCGGCGACCTTAACGAGGCAGTTGTCGACGCAGTATGCGTGAATGTGCTGGATGCCGCGCTTGCCCATGTCCTGCACGACGCCGGACTGAATGAGAGCTTGGTAGAGACCGCCATTACCATCGGGTGCGACAGCGACCTAGTCATTGTCAGTATGCTGTCCTGGTTCTAAAGCACCCTGAATGAGAGCGGACGTACCTTTGACTTGCTCTCCAGCAGAATCTTGCCCTCGTTCGAGATGCATGGCAAGACACCCTGCTCGAAGATGACGACGTTCTCCTTCTTCAGGCCAAAGTAGTTGTGCTTCTCGAAGAAGTCCGCGGTAGGGCCGCGAGTAGGCCCGCTGGTCATGACGTACCATGGGATGGTTACGCTCTCCTTGTTGTGCTTCTTGGCGGCCAACATCTCGGCCTTCCTGATCCTCTCACCCTGCAGCTGGAACAGGCTCTTCTTGCTAGGAAGGCCAATGTCGAAGCATCCCTTGGGCGCTGAGCTGCCCAGACGGGTGCCCTGGCCACCAGCCATGAGCACAACCGCGACCTTGTTCTCGGCGATCAGGTCCAGTCCGCTGTCGTACCATTTGTCGAGATCCTCCTGGGAGGACGAGAGGACGGAGGATGTGGCATTCTCGGGGAGGGGCTCGAGCTTGTTCTCGCTGGCTTCGGTCTCGGCGGGGTGGAGGGCTCGCTCGGTGATTTCGGTGATGTAGTCGGGGTTGAAGTTGCTCAGCTGCTCGAAGAGGGTCGCCTTCTCGGCTGTGGAGAGCTTGTCGTAGAAGGCCTAATTGCGTCTGTCAGCAAAGATGCATGTGATGAGAACAAGTCCTGGCGCACGTCGCGGGGTTGAGCAAGCCATGCAGTGCTCACGCAGTCCAGCGAGGTGCTCCCAGACTTGCAACACCAACGCCCGGGCTGCACTTACAAAAACCTGCTCTTGGCCAGCCTTCTGGTACTTGGCCTTGAGCTCATTCAGCTGCTCCTCTGTTGGCTCCTTCGCCGGTGTGCCCTGGGGTGCGCCCCCAGTGATGTTGAGCTTCTCGAGCGCGCTGTTGACGGTATCCTTGATGGCGTCCATGGTGATGCGGGGTATTGGCGGGGTAATTCGTGTAATGAAGAAAGGTGTTGCAATTGATCTCGAAAGTGTATGCTTGATATATACACTGAATTCGTGGCAAGGTACAGTTTTGCTGGCTCACCGCGTCCTTATGAAGATTCGACTGCAGCATAGCACTGACGCCTCGTGTTGCCCCACTCGGCGTGCGTCCCTGCTGCACATGGGTGCGATCGAGCCTCCCGAGATCGTCAGCGCCCGCGTCACTAATTTTAGACCTGTTGTGTACCCTTCGTATTTCATGAGCTGCGACTACATCGTACAGCTAACAGTATGGCCAGTCGCTCAATGCCATTCGTAACTACACAATCCCAACCAAAAGCCTCTAGTTGAGCAAACAACGAGCAAAATATATGCCGCTTCAGCGCAATGCTTAACACCAGGCCATCCAAAAAGCAAGCCATATGCAACTCCCGCAACGCCATGACGTCGTGTAACCATCTTACTAATGTCCGTTGACCTCCGCCTTCTCAGGTTCAGCGGGCTTGAGGGCTTTCTGCGGCGCTGGGTTCAGTATGCGAGTGGCGTCGATCAAGCCGGCGTTGGGGTTCAGTTTAAGACCAAAGCCTGGAAGGTCGAGAGTCTTGACGTCGAGATATCCCTTGGTGGGAATTGGCTCGTTGGTGAAGCTGCACAGTATCAGCACAACACTTTGCGCACGCGGAAGGGAAACTTACAGGTTACCGAACACGGGCAACACAGACTTGCCATCCGGTGAGTTCGCGAGGTACTCTTGGAAAGGCGAGTTGGCCTGAGAAACGACGAAATGGTACGAGTATGGTCCACTGGCGTGAGGAACAACGGGAATATCGTAGGCAGCAGCCATGGCCGAGATCTTGATGAGCTCAGTCATACCGCCAACCCACATAACATCGGGTTGAAGAATGTCCAGGTTGCGGCCCTCGATGAGTTTCCTAAAGCCATATCGCGAGTACTCGTGTTCGCCAGTGGTGAACTTCATGCGGGGGTGAGCGCGCTTGATCTGCTCAAAGCCATCTGAGTCGTCAGGCGACAAGCACTCTTCCCACCAGTTCAAGTTGAGGTGCTCGGTGGCCTTGACCACTTCGATGGTGTAGGGTACGTTCAAGCTCATGTAGCAGTCGACCATGAGGGGGAAGTCTGGCCCCACGCTTTCGCGATGCTTGGTAAGGAACTCGACATTCTTCTTCAAGCCTTCAACACCCTCACCAGGGCCGTAAGGGAGTGGTACTTTAGCGCCGAAAAAGCCCATCTCCTTTGCTGCCGCTGGCTCGGGACCAGTGCAGTAGAAGTTGAGCCTTTCCCGGGTTGCTCCACCAAGCATCTTGTATACGGGCTCGTTGCGGATGTGGCCGAGCAGATCCCAAATAGCAAGATCAATGACTGAGATAACAGCGACTGGAAGACCCTTGCGACCGTAGAACATGGAAGCGCGGTACATTTGCTCGAACATGTGGTTTGTGTCTCTGGGATCTAGCCTGGATCAGAATGAAGACTCGAAGCGTCGCACAACTGGATACTCACCTTGGCCTATTAAGAAGCGCTCAAAGTGCTCAGCGACCAGCCAGCACGCTGGCGGCCCGCCAAAGCCAGTCGCGAAACCCTTGGTGCCGTCACTGGCCTCGAGCTCTACACAGAAAGACCCCAGAACATTGATTCCCCAGCTAGTTCTTGACTTTCGGTACTGCTCATATCCGCTCATGGGAGTGGATATCTTGCTGTCGATGAGCCAGTGTCCACCAGCGACATTGTGGTAGTCTCCGCCGCTGCCGGGGCCCTGTGTTATGAATGTTCGCACGTGTTTGATGGTCGGGAAGGAGCGCGCTGCGCCAGATTCTTCGGTGGAAGGCATGATCACGTCAGGAAGAGGAGTGTGGGATCACAGAGTATAGAGGAGGGGTAGATAAGTGCACGGAGGGCAGAAATGATATTTAAACCGCGGGATAGCGGCGTGCCAGGCTTCGCGTCTGATCAAGAGGGTCCCTCGGTCCATCTCGCTGCGACTTGCGACGATTTGCGACGACTTGGGAAGAGCCATTGATACCTGGGCTAAGAAGTGGAGCGCAAACGCGTGAGTAGGCGTCGCTGTGAGGCGTTCGGCACCCAGGTCGGAATGTGGACAAGGCCGAAGCATGTGTTTTTGCTGACGAGTATTGTACCGAAAAGCCAGCGGCCCACTCGGTGCCACCAATCGAAGGATGCGGAGGGCGCGCTTGCCGGTCTATACGATTTACGATATCTGGGGTAGGGAACTAGAGCGTGCAGGCGGGGCTGCAAGAGTAGAACCCTCGGTGTAGCTCTTCCGAACCTGCACGCCCCCAATCGCATTCGCTTTCATCATCATGGACGCCAGCACAACCCACCAGCAGGCGGCAAGTCCAAACGGCACTGCGAAGCTCTCCAACCACTCTCCTGGCGATGCGCAAGACTGGAGTGGTGATGAACGCTCCAGCGACGAAGAAGCCCACGACAGAAGCCAGAGCGGCACGTCGAACAAGCGGAAGCGGCCGCTTTCTGTGAGTTGTGAGACATGCAGTAAGTGTGACACAACATGATGAGGCTGTTGAGGCTCACCATACGTAGAGCAGCGAAAAGTCAAATGCGACAGAGGCGCGCCTGCCTGTTCCTGGTGCTTGAAGAACCACTCCGCATGCGTCAGTTGCGCCATCCACTGACATCACCCCCAATACTCAATCGCATCAGGTCTACCTTCCGCGCAAGAAGCCCGGCCTGCGCGCTGGCTATGGACGAGAGCTCGAGTCGAGACTTGGTAAGTCGCGCATCCTCACCACCCTGTTCTGGAGTAGCCGAGGTCTGGATAAGCAGACTGAAGTTTGCCGTTATCGCTGGCAAACTTCGTGCGCCCACAGTCATGACAGTGCGACTTGATGCAGGTCATGACTGTCGCGCAGCTTGATTAAGCGGGCGCTCCTTCTGTCCGCCAGCCAGAGACCCTACAGGGCAATCGCGACCACAGCTGACAATCGTCCCTTCCTCAGACAAGCTCGAAGCGCTCCTCGTCCAGCAGCAGTCGCAAATCAACCATCTCTCCAGCACCCAAGTCGCCACCTCTGGCCCGTCACCGCAAGAGGTAGCCGCGTTCCGAAGCCCGCCCGTCATCCAAACCCCCCATATACCGCGTCCCGAGACGGCCCTCTTCATCCAGAAGCCCACATTCCCTTCGCAGAGCGCAATACAGAACCAATATGGCAACGGCGTCACGGACAACAGACCCACCCCCTCGGTCACGGGGAATGGCTACCAGTCTGAGGATGTGAGCATGAGCGGTGGCTTGTCCAGAGATGGCTACACACCATACAATGAGCAATACCAGCCGGCCATATCGAGGACTCTCGGCCACGCGGATGCCGACTTTCCACCGTACGACCTTCTGTATGGTCTCGTCGATCTTTTCTTCAAGCACATCAACACCTGGTGTCCCATCCTCCACCGCCAGAGCACGCTGAACTCGCTTTTCGGAGACGCGACGCTAGAAGAGGCGGATCGAATCATACTACACGCAGTTG
Source organism: Alternaria triticina (assembly GCA_022609215.1). Taxonomy (NCBI): domain Eukaryota; kingdom Fungi; phylum Ascomycota; class Dothideomycetes; order Pleosporales; family Pleosporaceae; genus Alternaria; species Alternaria triticina. Next base: position 166,519 of record JAGKPX010000015.1, read on the forward strand.
TCGCAACGACTGTCAAGTTCTCTACCGACCAGCGCCTGACTGCCGAGAAGCGCACGCGCTACCATAAGAACTCCAAAGAGAAGGTCCTGCTGTATGGCATCGAGAACAGCTCTGTAAAGTCGTTGCAGGCGCTTGTGATCCTCGCTCTGGACGTTGTTGGCTGCTCCAATGGCCCTCCCGGCTGGAACCTTCTGGCTCTTATCACGCGCTCAGTCGTCCAGCTAGGACTGTCGGTCGAAAGCTACTCACCGAGCGTAGCTCCGCAATTTGCGTCCATATACACTTTGCGCGCCATGACGCTACCTGAGCCCAAGGACTGGATTGAAGAAGAGAGCCGACGCCGCCTTTTCTGGATGATCTACGTCTTAGACCGGTACGCGACCGTTGCCACGGCTTTCGAATTTGCTCTCGACGAAAAGGAGATTGACCGTCGGTTGCCGTGTCGCGACGACATGTATGCGCGCAACGTGCCCGTAGAGACGCGATGGTTCCACACCTCGACACGATCCGACTACAGCATGAACAGACCAGAAAACCTGGGCTCCTTCTCATACTACGTCGAAATCCTGGGGATCCTCACACGTATTCATAAATTCCTCAAGAAGCCCGTAGACATCACGTCCTTGTCTGACGTCGAGAACTGGCAAAGTGAGTATCGTGAGCTTGACAATGCCATCGAGCAATGGAAGTACAATCTCCCACAAGAATTCGGCAACTCCGCGAGATTGTTTGCAAAGCCAGGTATGGGTCAGAACTTGGACAGTGGCTTGGTGATGCTTCATGCGGCCTTCCACACGTAAGTTTGTCTTCCCTTTACCTCCAAGAAGATACTAACCCCCACAGCACTGTCATTCGTCTTCATTCATCCGCGGCGTACCCTACCCATCGATCACCTATATTCACACCGTCCTTCAGCGCTAGCCAGCGATGTCTTAGTGCTGTTGAAAACATCACAGCCCTGTGTGCTACCGTTCGCGACAACGGCTTGCTAAGCAAGCTTGGCCCACCCTTCGCATTCTCGCTCTGGGTAGCTGCACGTGTCCTCTTGGTCCACGGATCCACCATCGATCACCGAGTCGACCAATCCATCAACCTCCTGGTCAGCACACTTCAGGATATGGGTCAGTACTGGGAGGTGGGCACGCGCTATGCAAGTCTTCTTTCACGCGTACTTTCCGAATACCAAGAGAGCCAGGAGACTCCCGCTGGTGCGAATGGTGAACGCGTGACACCCTCAACCGTCAAGATCCTTGCCGACATGCGACGATGTGCATTTGACCTGGACTTCCTCATATCCCGCCAACCTAAGCTCAGCAACAAACAAAACCTGAAGATACCATCGGTAACTCCAGCTCGAACACCGGCGGCGAATGAGCTAGAGTATCTCGATGTGTTCGACTTCTTCAACATGCCTCGACTCCCTGTGTCGATAGACGGAGCCATGAGTTACCCTGCGCCAGACGGTAACATACAATTACCGGACGGCGGGTTTGGAAACGAGTCGAACATTACCAACTATATGGTCGATGCGAGCTCAGATTGGTTTATGAAGCAGTCGGCATAAAAAGTCTTTTTGTGTCTTGGGTGCACGGGAAATGGATTGTAAAAGCTGATTAATCTTTCGGTACATAATATTGCGTTTGGGACCCTGTTCATAGTTTTGTCCATACAATCTCTTCTTACTTTGAATGATACCCTATTTTATCTCTAACAGACTCGCATGTCTCATCGATAGTGATCCGCGCATGCAATAAGTCCGAGCAGCTAGATTTCCAGGAACTTACCCGGGCATGGCTTGTAGTGTACGCTTGTCCGGAACCGCTCATTCCGATCGGAACGCCATCGGTGCGTTATCTGCATCTTCGCTCAACCTCTGTAATTGACACTTGACAACACTTTTCACTGATCAAGCAATACTGCGATCCAATCTATTATGGTCTACTCGACTGCTTGCATGTTTTAACAAGCTTGCTTCAATTTGCCTTTCGTACAAAACCGTGTAGAAGACAGTCGCCGTTTACCGTCGGAATAGGCTGGTGAGACTCGGGATAGCGTAGCAAGGTATGGGTGAATCTTACTCCGCTGAACCGAACATACAAGAGAGATGAGTCATTAACATTCACATAGCTTCGTATATAGCTTCGTGCAACGCTTGAGCATTTGATACTCAAACTAGGTTCAACGCAGAACTCGCACTTCGGCCTGGATATCATCGAAGGATCCCATCTTCGACAACTTCAAACACCTATCATTTCGGGAGCTATCTATCATCACCCAACCACCCATCATGGCTTCCCAACAAGACCACCAAAACATCCTCATCCTCGGCGCCGGGGTAATCGGTCTAACAACCTCCCTCGTCCTATCCCACACCTACCCCACCGCCAAGATAACCGTAGTAGCAAAGCACTTCCCCGGAGACCGCTCCATAGAATACACATCGCCCTGGGCAGGCGCCAACTGGTCCTCCATGGCCCACGACAACGGGCCGCTGGAGAAATACGACGAGGTCACCTTCCACCGTTTCGGCGAGCTCATCGATGGGAAAAGCGTGTTTGGATGCCAGACGATGAAGGCTGGTGAGACGGAAGGTGTTGATGGGGTTAATGGGGGCGGGAATGAAGCGGGGCTGGGGAGAATGGGTATGTGGGCTGCGTTTGATGAGCCGATTGAAGAGGCGGGTGTTTTGACTGAGGCGACGGGGAAAGTGTGGTACGATCAATTAGTAGGCGGGTTAAGGCAGTTGGGTGGAAGTGAGTTGCCCAGGGGAGCGAACTTTGGGTTCGAGTTCCCAAGTACGTTCAGGATCAACACGCAAGTGTATCTGCAGTGGTATGTTGTCCTGACCATCTTCACATGGCGCAAGATTCTAGCTCCAGTATCATATCTCAAGAGGCTGATACCGTACCAGGCTGCAAGATCAAGCCCTGTGCAAAGGCATCACTCTCGTGCGCCGACACTACCCTTCCGTCTCAGAAGTCCTAAGCGACCACCCATCCACCACCCTCCTAGTAAACTGCACCGGTCTCGGCTCCCTCAAACTCTCCGACATCAAAGACACAAACCTGTACCCAACACGTGGTCAAACACTACTGGTCGCCGAACCAAAAAAGCCAATCACCAGAATGTATGAAATGGAACGAGTCAAGTACGACAAAGCTATCCTACTTGCCTTCCTCCGCCCCAGACCCGACTATCCTCCGTATATCCACTTTGACTAACGAACCTCACCAGGTCATTCCGCTCTCCAAAGCGCATCGACCCCACAACAACCTACGTCTTCCCCCGTCCGCTAGGCGGCGGCGTGATTCTAGGTGGCAGTCGACAAGACAACGATTGGAGCGAAGAGTGGGATGAGGAACTTGGTCAGGATATCATGAAGCGGTGCTGTGAATTGTGTCCTGAGTTGGGGAAGCCGGAGGATCTGCAGGTTATTGGGCGGAATGTGGGCTTGAGGCGTAAGTATCAGCGTAGAAAGCGGTTTTTTTGGGGGGGCTGGCTGACGGTATCTAGCGTCGCGCAAGGGCGGCCCGAGGATTGAGACGGAGATGGGCGGGTGGAAGGTTCCGGTTGTGCATTGCTATGGGCATGCTGGTGCGGGGTATCAGTCTTCGTGGTGAGTATATTGAAGCTCATCTGTGTGGATAGTACGATACTAATGCCTTTGATAGGGGCACCGCCGAGCGCGTCCTCGAACTCGTTCAGAAGACGCTGACGCCCAGCTCGAAGCTATAACCACTACACCAGACACTTTTAGCCGATCCAATCCAGGTTTGACTTCACTCATCCAACTCATCGTTCCAACTCCACTCATGCTCAGCTCCCCATCTTCTCCTCCTCCCTCCCCTCATCCCTACTATTCCACTCCCGATCAAAAACCTGCAAACTCCTCTGCGCAGTAGGCACGACATCCAACGCCTTCACACTAACCCTATCCTTCTGACTCAGCATGAACGCAGCCGCTTCCGCAACATCCGGCGCAACAAGAGGCTCGAAGCCAGACATGAAAGTATCGTAGCTCTGCTTTTCGTATCCAACACTACATGTCTTGTCAGCTTGGAACTTCGTCGCAGCGCTGAAATAATGAAGAGAGGGAATAGAGCCATACCGTTGTTCATGGAAGTTTGTTGCTACGACACCGGGCCGTAACGCGAGGACTTTGATGTCAGTGCCTACTAACTCTGTCCTCAGCACGTTGGTGAAGGCTTCTTGGCACGCTTTGCTAGCATGGTACACAGCCTCGCCTGGGAAAGGCGGTACCTCTAGTCCCGTGGTGCTAGTCACGTTTAGAATCGTCCCCTTGCCACGCTCCTTCATCTTTCCCTCGTTCAACACCGTATAAGCAGCAAACATGTACCCATTAATATTCGTGCTCGTCATTGTAATGATATCCTGAATCTTGAGGTCAGGGAAGCGCGACGGCGCGCCTATAGCTAGACCCGCGTTGTTGATTAGAACATCGATGTGAGAGACTTGCTGGACGATGTTTGAGACGGCGGTGCTGAGGGATGTGTGGTCCTGTACGTCGACGACTGATGTGAAGACTTCCAGGTCTTTGTGTTCTTTTTTGAGTTCGTCGGAGAGGGCCTTTAGCTTGTCGTCTGAGCGTGCAAAGAGGATGAGTGTTGCGCTTTCCGCGGCTAGTCGACGTGCAATGGCTGCGCCGATGCCCATAGAAGCCCCTGTGATGAGGACGGTTTGGCTCTTGAGCGACATGGTAAGGGATGGAAGTATGAGGATGAGATGGATGGATGAATTGGGATAATAGTTCACTTGGTGTGAAACCTCAGGACTGTTTTGTTGTGACTGAGCGTGATAAGACTATGAGAATGACATTGATCACAAGAGTACATATGCGGAGACTGTTCATGCTAATGGGCGTACTGTGGAGCAAGAATGACGTCATTAGCATCGCATTTGTCATCTACGAACGGTGTCCGACATGTGTAACAATCTCTATTAGTAGTAACAATCTCCATTAGTAGTAACAATCTCCATTAGTAGTAACAATCTCCATTAGTTTGTAGTAAATACAGTCCATAAGGGTATCTCCGTAAACAATCGTACTGGTGGCATGAGTAATGTATCCCATCAAACGTCTTGGGTATGGACTTACATTTTGTATCTGATTTTGCCATCGCAGCGCCAGTCCCTGTCTTGTGAATAGCGCAACTTTCAGTTGCTTGTGTTTGTGAGCTTTAGAATTCGAAGAGTCGAGGTATGTCGAAGAGTGTTGTTGACTGTTCGATCGAAACCATCAACCATCCCACCTCTGCGCTTCTTTGTTGTAACCGATGAGCTTGAGGTCGATGTTAAGGGTCTTGAGCATCATGTCCATCGTGAACGACTGCATCAACGTTAGTATCATGACGTGAGTGTACATCGCCGCGCACTCACATCATCGTCTGCTCCCTTGAACGTCTCCTTCTCCTCCTCTCCTTTGTCCCTCTCCGAATCCATCTCGGCATAGCGATCATACGCCTCTTCAGAGACCTCACCACTCTCTTTCGCCTCCTCCATCTTCTCACGTTCCGCTTCCATCTCTTCTTTATCCCATTGCATCTGCCGTTCTTTGGATTCCTTTTCACGTTCCTTCCATGCGCCTACCCCGCCCATCCTGTTGACCCTGTCTCTAGTGCTGCCAAACAGCTCTTCCGCCGCTGCACGACTTGCTGTGCGCCATTTATCGACCAGTACGACCAGATCGTCATCCTTTGTAGACGTAGCGAGGGTCTGAGCTTGTGTAAGCATCTGGATCTCGTTGCGGATTTGCATGATCTCGCGTGCGACCGAAGGTTTCGACGGTGTCTTCTTCGACGCGACACGTGACGGGGTAGATAGGTTCGGACGTGAGACGAGGGGCTTCGAGACGCGTGGTGTCACTTTAGACGTTGCTGGCGTTTTGGGGGGTTGCATAGAGGCGGTGCAGGTGGCCGCTTGCTGTGCGCCATTGTCTGCAGGCGCGGTACTTCTGGCAGTAGCGATCGTTGTCCCAGGTGTATCAAGCACAGGAGTATGGACCTCAGGCGGATCTGAGGATGGCGGGTCGTCGCCTATGCTGGGCTTCAACGGTGTGCGGAACGGCGATTTGAACGGCTTCTGCAGCGTTTTTGTGGCTTCGTTCAGCCGGCGGCGTTTCGCTTGCGGGGTCGACATCTTCGCGGGTGTTTGGGCATTGGTGTGGGTGGTCAATTCTCGAAGTGGGGGTTGGTGAGTGTCTTGAGACTGGCGATGTCATCCGTCGCTTCTGATTTCGGAGGGTCTGACGCGTCGCGCTAGAGCCTCGTCATCACGTGTCCATCAGGGTGTCTCAACTAGGAACTGACGACGGGCAGCTCTATCAAATCAGGTAGGTACGCAAATTATACGCGTTTCATGATAGACTCAGTATTTGAGAAGAACGAACGTCGTATTGTAATAAGCACGATTCTCTAAGCATATACATAGCACAGCGGCCCCGAGGTAGTAGAGAAGAACTCTTTGCTCGCGATGTGGTTCTGACCTGGCGGCGCCACCACATCCAACTCCTGCTGATCTGTCGGTTTACCTCTGGGACTGTTGGGAATCGACCAATGGGTGCCGCCTTCGTACATGCTTGTGCGAGACTTGACTTCCTTCTCTTGATACATGGCCCACATCCACCAGTGCCTGTCCAGCTGACCATGATGCAGCCAGAAGGCTGGCTCCGCAGGGCTCACATAGACATCGCCTCCGGGATCACCCCAGATAGAGAAGTGACCGCCAATGTGCAACGCTGAAAGGCTGTTCGTCGCGTTGGTCTGGAGTGTGTCCTGGAAGGTACCAATGGCCTTATTGGTGGTGATATGGAATAGAAGATCTTGAGGCCGGAGGTAGCGCTCGGTGAAGAAGTTGCTTACGTCGCGACGGTGACAGCGTGGATTGTCACCATAGCCATCGGCGCGTGGGTTTGGTGGGATGTTGAGTTTGGGGTCCATGGTGGGCGCGAGGGGACCAAGACGAATGGTCAAATTGGTGAAGGGACCTTTACTGATACAGCCTCCTCCCGGTCCACCAGGAAGCGTCTCACCCGGCCATAGACTCATGCCTGCATGCGGCCCGATTGGATCACCATTCCCACCCATGCTCCATTCGTCGCCGTTGAAGATGGGGCTGTCAACGAGATCGGTGTACTTGGCCCAGTTCCAGTAGGGTCTGTGATGGGTAGGTGAGGTTAGTGTATGCTTTACACAAGATCTACAGAAGGGTACTCACTGGTAGCCTTTGTAGCCACATTCCGTGCGAAGCGCTGTTTCGTAGGCCCATATGTAGTAACGGTGCCAGTGCATGAAGTTTGCGGTGGCGTGAACCGTCGGTGTCATGTTCATATGCACCACGACGAAGTCTTCATAGCGAGACTTTGCTCCAGGATATTGTCCAGCAGGAAGTTTAGAAGGCGCCTTGAGCAAGCAATTGACGGCTGTGGTGTATGCTTTCCGTTCCTCTTTCGTGAGGTCGCCGCTATCATGTGTCAGCATCATGACCGTGGCAGTGCCCGAATTTACTTACAACTCCTTGCGTACAGCAACAGTGTCCTTGTTACATGTCGCAGTCCTCGTCAGACCGTCTGACAGCGTCCCATCCAGTACCTTGTATGCATTTGCGAGAGCTTGCTTCTGGACACCGTCGAGGGTAAGCGTGTCTTGCCTTTGAGTAAAAGGAGAGGCTGAAGCGCTAGAGAACAGAGACAGAGATGCCACAAGGGCCTTGACAACCGCAATGCCTGCCATCGATCGATTGCTGGCGATTCAGTTAAGTGCGGATCTCAACGCTTTTATGTCGACCACCATGATCAGCCTCCTTCTCCGACGCAGGCCAACATCAACCGTGCCATACTACTGCATGTGCTGGGTCGTTTATTTAGAGGGTTGCCAGACGTGGGGCGAAGTTCTACAAGGCTCTGCTGTAATGAACACCCTTGGCATGCAACACACGTACCGACGAAATACTGCTGTGCAAGGGTGTTCCAATATTATGACTACCGATCTCGAGCCATTCCTGTTCTTGGGGTCTGCAGCATGCCATTCATGGTGGCCACGAGTGGTCACAGAGTCCATACTTTTAGTGTCCAAGACCCGAGCTGCGTCTGACCGCGTTGATGAGCGGCAGTCAACTAGAAGCGGTCAGCATCCTTGTATGCAATGTACGGCGCATGGTTGGGACCATGAGCTCAACTCCGATTTACTTTGAGATCGAGCTCTCCCTGTGATGGGCTTGAAAAGTGGTCTCTGTTGTGCGATGCGAAGACCCTCGTGGTACCTCGTCTCTCGGATTGAAGGTGTCGAAAGCTACAAACAAGTTCAGAACAAACGCCTGAAGCTCCTGAAGTCTGCGGTCAGCATACAAGTATGTGCCATTGGCAACAGGAAGATCGTCGTTCCCGTGGTCCATCCCTTGCAAGCCATATAGTCCCAACCGGACAATATGGGGTATGTAATACCGGCTATGACACCCCTGGCATTCGGTAGGATTCTGCCGGGCGCAAGCGGTATCTGCCAAGCTTGAAGACGTTTCAATGAAACTGTAGGACATCAACATTGATTACAACTCAGTACACCTAAGGTGGTAGTATTCGTCAGCTGCGCCACGAAACTCTGCATCGAGACATCCGCAAGGAGATGCGCGATACCCCATATAATGCACAGCGCGGCAGACTCTCCGGTAGTGTTCGCGTGTATGGAGGCGCATGGCGCTTGCTGGAAATACATGCATACGGAGGCTTCTATCAATCTTGCGCCTTGCGTAAGAAGCCAACCATTTATCTTCCCATGGAAACTGGTGATATTTAAGTAGATCAGCTTGGGAGAGCTTCGGCGACATCCTTGGCGACCAATTCGATTGATTGAAGGATCAGGATCCCTGGCGGTGCGCCGCCTTCGAAGGAAAAGCACATCGAAGTAGATGGTAGATGGGGCGTACGCTTACAACCGGACGGAACACGGCATATGCCGAGGCCTCTCCATACTAGATTCAGATATTGTTGAACAAGTGTGGCGTGCGCTGTTGGATCGGGCTGCGAGCAAACCCAAGCAGAGCGGCAGAGCTGCGGAGCGAACGACGCAAATCGAACCTAATAGAGAGCATATTTTCGTGACTTACAGAGACGACTGACGATGCAATGACTGCTGGCGATCATCTCGATCTGCAGATGAGGGCAGCTCACACAGCTTGGACGGTGCGACATGTGGTACACGTTTCGGCATTCAAGCGTGATGAAGAGGGGTAGAAATGGCGAAGAACAGCACTGTGAGAGCGGAAAGCTCTGCCGCACATCGATGCGTCACAAAATGATGCGCCCAAAGCATGCTGGGTGCTGCTGCCGTCATTCATGATGTTTGCGGACGTAGTGAAACTGCGCAGCCGTTGGGTCCCCTGATAGCGTTGCGCGCCATGCCGGATGCGGGCTTAAGTGGCAGCCCTGGAGGTAACGTGAAGACGCGAGGACGCGTCGAGGGGCGCTTTTCTTTGTGCGTGCCTGGGCAGCTCCACCGACGCGACCCATCGCGTCGTCCGAGGTTCATTGATCAGCGACGCATAATTTCACGGCATCAGGCACCGTGTCATGGTCGCTGACATCGCCTTTGCCAGCCGCGAATCCTGTCATTGCGCGGAACCGGATCGCAGCCTCGCGCTACGCCTCTCTCCCACCATCGGTCCTTCAACACGACATTTGCCCCTCAGGGGAACGCCAAACGGCCTCTAGATGGGGCCTCCGGTGGACGGCCGCAATTCGTTGATTCGCGGATGCAAGCGATGAGCCGACGCTGGCTGTTGCACCGCGGCGGCGTCGATTGCTTTTCGCAAAGTTTCTTGGGTGCCTGGCCAAAGCTTCAACCCTCCAGAGAGCCCTGCGCAAAGAATGCGACCAGTCATCTCATCACTTCATCGTGCCGTGCGAATGCTCGTCGCATGCCTCGAGCAAAAAGCACGGTTTGAGACATTGGAAGTGTCGGTCCTCAGGTCCTCCTAACATGTCCCGAGCAGCAGTTGCTTGCGGTAGAGGAACACGCCATGCCACCGGCGCACAACTAGCGCCATCAGCCTTCTTTGTTCCGCCCTTGTTTCACAACCTTGCACAAGTGTTACTTGGTCCAGGACCGGGGGCTCAGCCGTCCTGACTCTTAGCTCTGGAAGAGGCAAAGTGGAACATGTGATATCGCGTTTACGCGTTAGGTCCATTTACGCGTCCAATCGCGTCGCAATTCACCCTCACCCTGGCCGAGGGCCGGAGAGTGGCCTCCTGTGAGGAGTCAGGTATATATACACGGCTGCAGTCGCCTAGTACTTGCATGCTATCGTCCTATTTGCCCTACGACGTTTCTGCCTAAGGATTTCTCGGAGTCGTCTGCTTTGCCTACTTGTACTCGTACGCTTGCTGCCTACTCACTGCACCTATAAGTATCAGCGATATCTCTTCGCACCGGACCCATCCATCGTAACCACAGCATCTCAACATCGCATCATCATGTTCTCATCAAACCGCACACGCCATCAAGACGGCAGCTTCTCGAAACATCGCGCATCCAAGTCCAAATCACACAAGAAGAACCCCTCCTTCAGGGACTCACCGAGGAGAGTAGAACGACTAGCACAGCATGCCCAGGCATCATCACCACAATCGAACCAAACTTCTCCAACACTTGGAAGGTGGGTTTGTTCTCTTACGATGACAACCAAAGAAATCTTGCTGACAGCTTCCATCAGTGCCATCATCACCATTTCCGTCGGCCGCGAGCAGCGACTCTTTGCAGCGCATGAAGACGTCCTGTCGCATTCTCCATGGTTCCAAACTCTCTGCAGCGGCCAGTTCTTCCAGTCTACCAACAAGCGCATCGACCTACCCGACGAAGAGCCCGAAGTCTTCTCGTCAATTCTCGAGTACCTCTACAAGGGCGATTACTACCCACGTATGGAGTATGACAAGAAGCGAAACAGCTGGAACCTGGAAGATGGTGGAAACGCCAACAACGCCCACGAAGCCATCGTTCAGTCTTCGGTTGGACCGATACTGAAAGACACCGTCATCTACTGTCAAGCCGACAAGTACGGACTCCAAGAACTGAAGAAGCTTGCGCTCAAGAAGCAAGGCCTTCAATCTGGCATCCAGTGCTCGACTATCTTGACCTCCGCCCGTTACGCATATGCCAACACTCCTGACAACGACTCGAAGCTTCGCGCACACTACCTCGCTCTCATCATCCGCGCCCGACACACCTTCAAGCGCAGCGGCACAATGCAGAACGAGATGGAGAATGGCGGCAAGCTCTTCTTCGACTTGTTCGTTGCCATGGTCAATCACATGGACGACCTTTCAGCGAAGTCGCCGCACTAAGTTGCTGCCATCGCATTTGATCCTTTCAAGCTTCCCTTGGGTAGCTTGCCATCTTTATCGCACCCAACTAATGACCCCTTTCATCTGCTATTTCTTGACCTTCTTGTATATACACCTTGCGTTTCAGCCTCGCGGCTATGCCTTCTCTTTACTGGGTTCTGCTTCGGTCTGGGTTTGTTTCTGCACGGCGTTACGGTCTGACATATACCTTTCTGGCACTCATTCACGCCACTGTTGTACTATACTTATCTCTTTACCTGGCTTGGTTTTCCTTATCCCTCGCGTCTTCTCTATCGGCCTCAAAATTGCCTTGATGCGCGGGCCTTTCTCGCATTGGTTCAACTTTCCTCTACATCTCAAGACAGAAAACACTTCCTGGCTGTCATGGTACCAGAATGGTTGCGCTTTACTTATGTTCTTCGTCGCGTTTTTGACTCTCCTTCAGGGAAGCCAGTTGCCTCTCTACAATTGTTGCAGTATCATCTGCAGGACAGCAGCATCAAATTGTAACAGGATAGGGTCGCATATTTCGTACTATGTTTGAAGCGATTAATGATAGCATACAATATCACGGACACTTACGCTTGCATTCTTGATCACCGTATCTAACCTGACGTGATAACGCATGGCGCAGTAATCCATTTAGGCCTCCAACTGCTCGTAGCGACCATGCTGCTCAGCCTTGATCCTCCGTCTCCACACTGGCTTGGCTGATATCATTGGCCGGCAAAACGGCATCTACGCAGTACACACTTCACAACCTCCAAGTATATAGTTGGAACGATAACCAAGCGCATGTGGACTTGATGATACGATAGACACAGTGATTACCATATCCGCAGTACTCATTACCTTGTTCAAAATCTTACACACCACGCAACGCAACTTAACACAAATCCACTACCATGTTCCCCGAAAAACCGCCTCGACACTCAGCCCAAGCCATCGGCGCGAAACGCGTCGGAGGCAAGAAAGTTCCAAAGCAATATCGCAAATACCACAAGAACCATAAGAACAACAGTAAAACGGGGGGCAATGTCGCTACCAAGTTCGCGCATAACCTGATACGCGGAGTGAAGTCTATTATCGAATCGCTCTAGTTGGGACAACTCCGGGGCAAAGCAGCACGGTACATTGCGACTAAAGCATGTGGGCTGCAAGCGGAAGCAGGAGGAAAGAAGGAAAGACAGAAAGGGTCAGCCGTGAGCTGAGGTGCGTCGGCGAACGCTATACATGACGCCAGTCCGGGATGAACCATACAAAGCGGGATGGAGAACGAATGCAGCGTCTTAACGATGCCCGAAGACAAAGCCAAGTGGATAAGCAGGACTGGGCATGGAGACGAGGGAACACCGCCGATCGATACCCGTTGACTCATCTTGTCAAACGCTCCACATGCGCGGACTAGCCGTGGTACTGGTACTTGCCGGTACAGTCACAGTTATTCAGCCGGCATACTTGGCTGTTCATGCAAGATGCGACAAGGACAGCATCTGCACGTCGAAGCGAGGCGGAAGCAATGTATCGCGTCGCGTCGCGTCGTGTTGGGCTGGTAGTGCAAGTGGGGTAAAGATGGACAGGGCGGCGGATTGGGTGTGGGCGGGGGCCTGCAACGCGATATCAGCTGAGAGGGCGACAGAGCGCGTCTGTGCGGGACGCGGCTTGGGGTCCTGCACCAGTCACTGGCCGCGTCGAAGAGCCGGCTCGTCTCACGAACCATGCAAGGGAGGGGTTAGATAAAGGAAATACCAGGGAATCAAGGTTTGAGGCAGATCGGTAGCATTGATTGAGATATTGGCGATTTCGACCTGCCTTCTTCTATCGTCAGTTCCCCACTTGCCGCGATGGTGTGGTGCATCGCACATCGTCGTTCCATGCGCATCGAGGCTGCTTACACATGCGACCGCGAATCTGCTCCCAGCTTGGACAGTGACGTGTCGTGGTTCGTGATTGTGATAGAGCAAGGAGTTGATCTGTATGGTAGACGGGAGCAGGCCGACGTTTTCAGGCATCAGACCCCTGTTCCCGGGAATGCGCCCTTCTTGTTCATGACTACCATGCCGTGTTCGCGCGAGATGTAGCCCTTCATTAGACCCTGCAATCTGTGTTAGCCGAGTGGGTTCTTGGGGTGACATCCGTGACGAGGCTGCCTCAGAGCCGGGTAAGACCTATAGAAGCCCAACGCTGGGGCATAGCGTACGCACCTTGTAAATCTGGTTTGCCAATAGGCACTCGACCTCGTCGTCCTCCACTGCTTGGCCGCTGCCTTCGCCTGCAATACCCATCCTGAGCGCGGCGGCAAAGTTTGCTAGCGGTACTCGCGACTTCCGTATCCGGTCCTTCTCCGTCTGTCCTTCTTTGAGATCGTCAAAGCCGCCAGCGAGGTAAACCTTTCGGAGAAGGTTGCGCAAAGCGATGTCGCGGCTCCGCTCCAGAGTTAGGAAGATGCGCCGCCTGACAAACTCGGGCTCGCCTTCTGCCAGTGCCTTGTCGAAGCCCGTAAGATCGCCTCGTTTTATGCAGGATACGAGGGGGCCGAAAATGCGTTCTAGACGAGGGGCTTCGGCGAGTAGGCTGGCGGTGGGAACCTTGTGTTGAGTGATTAGGCGGCAGGGAATGAGGTATGTGAGTATGAGCCTGAGCTGTTAGTTCCGAGGAGCTATCCGTTGGATTGACCTAACTCACGATTTGTTTTGTTGCGACTTTGACCAGCAAGATTCCCATGCCTGCTGCAAGCTGCTTTCTGCCTTGGCGTAGTCTTCCTGCAGGAACGCCAGCACTCCAAGATAGTATTTGTATGTGACTCTATGCGCTCGCGGGTACAGCTCGAATGTAGGTAGGTCGGACTGTGCTTCGATCGATCGTACAACGTTCTTAGATAAGCTGATTGCTTTCAGCTGGGCATATGCGCGTTAGCTGTCGTTACACCACGCAGATTACGATAGGGCTTACTTTGAAATACGTCTTGAACTGAAGGTTGGCTATGCAATATACACCCCACTTTCGCGATTGTGACATGTCGGGGTTCCTGTCACCAAGACAAAGGGCAAAGATCCTGTTGAATACTCGCGCAGCTTCTTCAAGCTTCTGATTCTGAGGTGCTGTGCTCACGATATCGTCTGAGTAGCCGGTGTTGAGGGTTGCTGGTTTCGACTTGGCCAATTGCTCGTCTGCTTTGATTGCTATCTTCCTAAGATGATTCGCAGTGAAGTACAGGGTGAATATGGCCCATGCTGGTAGCAGTCCACCAGATATGTGCTTGATGAAGATGCTCGTCAGGTCCTTCCACGTATCGTACACTGCCAAGTATTGACGCTCATTCAGCTTGCCCTGGTTCGCTGCTTCGTCGGTCTTGATGATCTCTTTGACAGCGCGCCAATAAGTAGCAATGATATCAACCCAGGGAGAGGCTTTGGCCTTTTTGGAGCTCATTCGCTGTTCGAGCGCATAAACAATATCGCCTTCGATCTTCTCATCGCTGGAGGCGCGGTAGAAGTCGTATAGCCGGCCAGGGTCATGCGCGGGTGCGACTGGACTGAAGAAGTCTGCGACGGGTTGCGCAAGGCCACTGGCCAATGCCTCATGGAAAGGCACGAGTGCAGCTTGCATGGCGGCCATGAGGGATTCGGTTGGATTGTGGGATATCGGTTGTCGCGTGAATCTGAAGGTTTGCGCGACTTCAGTTGGCACTCTCAGCCCTTTGACATGGTGCGGATTATGGCTGAAAACCAACTTGTGGATGTCCTAGTGGTCCTGGAGGTGGTCGGGTGTTTGGGCTGTTTGTTCGCCGACGTCCATAGCGCCTGCCGCCAAGTTGTTGTGGGCCCCTGCTCAACTCGGCTAGCGCGCACAAGGTGGTGTCGAATTCGCTTGTCAATCCACGATGGAGACGACCTGACTGAACTTCTCAACTCAAGGTACTAACCTCACAGCACAATCAAGGTCAGTCTACGTCGCCAGCTCATGCCCAAACCGCCCGCTAACCAGTCGCAGATGGGTAAGCAATTTTTCCTCGTCCGCAACACCGTCCCGTCCAGCAATTGCAGCCGATGGAATTTTCGAACGAGGCCAGCGCGGCCGTGACCGTCTCTCACCATCGCGATAAAACGACACGAAGCTGGAGCCGAGTGGGAAGGAGCTTTGGTGGTGTGCATGCACAGCGGACAGGCCAACGGCGCCGAAAACTTATGACGATGGCAGCGAAGCCCGCGAGATCGTCCGCATGCGACAAACTCGAATACGATCGCACTCGACTGCCCTAACCCGACCGCCTTCCCCAACCACGACCGCTGCAATTGCTGGACTAGGAGAAACATCGTTATTGAAGCAGTACTGACGATGCTTCAGCACGCTTCCAGGAATACCAGATCATCGGGCGCCATCTGCCCTCAGAGACCAACCCCTCGCCCAAGATCTACCGCATGCGCATCTTTGCGACCAACGAGGTTGTCGCCAAGTCGCGGTTCTGGTACTTCCTTGGCAAGCTCCGCAAGATCAAGAAGGCCAACGGTGAGATCGTCTCCGTAAACCAGGTATGTCGAGCCAGCAAAAGACTGCGCAACAACAAATTGACCCGGTTCAGATCCACGAGAAGAAGCCCGAGAAGGTCAAGAACTTCGGTATCTGGCTCAAGTACGACTCGCGCTCCGGTACCCACAACATGTACAAGGAGTACCGCGAGATGTCCCGCGTCGCCGCCGTCGATGCTCTGTACCAGGATATGGCCGCCCGTCACCGATCGCGCTTCAGGTCCGTTCAGGTATGATCAAATCGACTCTACCGCCTGCGTCAAATCACTCACACTCAATTCAGATTCTCAAGGTTGTTGAGGTCGAGAAGGCCGACGACCTCCGCCGCCCATACATCAAGCAGCTCCTCACCAAGAACCTCAAGTTCCCGCTGCCCCACCGTATCAACAAGAAGGTTGGAAAGAAGGTCTTCTCCTCTACCCGACCATCCACTTTCTTCTAAGCGTGTTTCACATTACGGAGTGCGGTCTGGATGGGTAGGGATGTTATGGGTTTCCCTCGGTTATGCATGCTTCACGAAAAGAAGTACATTAGGAACGAATGAAAATCCCTGATACCTCCATTCGGCTGTCGGTGCGTGTGATGCAGTTTGGGGTGCTATCTAGCCACGCGCGTGAAGGCAACGCTTGCAGGGACGTCGAACAAAGGCGATACCGAGGGATGAGTTGGACGATAGACAATGAAGTCATGCCAATACACTTGAGCAGTACATGTTGCATTTCGACCCGTTTTCTAACATGCGCTTAGATCTTCGCCCTCCCTGTTGGCGCCACCTTTGGCCTTCCCAGTGTGTCTATCGGCATCCACCATGGGTATCCAGTCACATTTGTCTTGTCCATGGTTCCCGTGAAGTTCGCCGGCCTCTTCTCCATGAAGGACTTGACGCCCTCAGTGTTGTCCCTGCGGCTGGTCAGTTTATGGACATCAGTTGGTAGCAAGGAGGACTTACGGCGATCCAAACAACTCGTAGATAACTCTGCTATCCAACAAATGCTGACCCTCAGGGCTCCCCGCATCCCTGTACATCAGCTCCTTCATCAGATACGTACTCACGCTACTCGTATTCTTCACCACGTCCTCTGCAACCTCAAGCGCTCTCGGCAACACATCTTCCGCCTTGTCGCACACCTCCGCAAACAAGCCATCCCAGACCTTGTGGCTAGCAAGATAGGTGCTGCCTGTCGTCACGGCCTGCATAGCGCGACTATGGCCGATCAACCGGGGCAGGAAGAAGGAAGAACACGCTTCCATGATGAGTCCACGGCGCGAGAAAACAAAGCCAATCTTTGCCGACGCATACGCTATGCGGATGTTCATGGGCAGTGTCATGGTGATGCCGATTCCTACTGCGGAACCTTGCAGAGCGGCGATGGAAGGCTTGCGACAGTGATGGATGGCTAGGGCTACGCGTCCGCCTCTGAAATGTTCTTCCGTTAGCACACTTTTCTTTGTCAAAATGGCCAACCCAGTCTCGTTCTCTTCATTCGCATAAAAGCGTTTCAAAACACACCACCAACCCAACTCCAAAAAAAACCAAACATACCCATCCCGATGATCCTGCACCCTCTCCGCCCCCTCCCCATTAACCCCCTCCCCAAACCCCTCATCCAGATCCGCGCCCGCACAGAAAATCCGCCCATCTCCCGTTACAACAATGCATTTCACGCGTTCGTCTGCATCGAACATGGCGTATGCTTCTTCAATCTCCGCGCGCATGGTGTCGGTGAAGGCATTATGGTTCCCTGGTCTGTATAGTGTGAGGATGATGACGGAGGGAGCTTTTTCGTGGTGCTGGGTGCGGATTTGGGTGAAGGGTAGGGAGTTGTAGGAGGGGGGGAGGTGGATGGAGGGTTTGTGGCGGGGGGTTTCTTTGGGAGGCATTTTGGGTTGGAGTTTTGGGTTGGTTTGGATGGGTGGGTGAATGACAGATATAGTTGATGTGTTGGGGAATGGAATGCTGGTTGGATGCGCGTGGTATATACGCCTAACCCATGTTGTCTGGAGAGGACGTGCTTTGTCGCGTTGATGATGCGGGGACACGCGGAACCGAGGTACGCGTTGGCGGTGGTCGACGTCGAAGCTTGGGTTCGGGTAAGCTCATTGCAGCCATTGCAGCCTCTTTACACGCAAGATGCGAATTTGTGAATACTCTCTTTGTTTGCGAGGTGATGAAGTCATTCCAAGCATACGGTATAACACCTCTTGCGTCATGGAATTAATGTACCTTTGACAACAACGCTCACGAATGCTCAATCATTTTGTGTTTTGTCGACGAAACGCTGCTCCTTCACTGTGAGACGATACAATGTCCAAACATCATCTATAGTGGCCAAAACCTAGTCGCTTTCTACTATTACATAGTGGTATCATTTCTCCGTACGAGACATCTAAGCGGTGACCTCACCCTCAGCAAAAGCTCTGCCAATTTCCCTCGCAACTCCCAATCTTAGCACCGCAATAATATCTTCACTCTTTGCACCCTTCGGGAAGCCTTTCCGCCAATCCCACCCACGCTTACTATCGTCTACGTGTCCACCCTTGACAAAGACCGTGGAGCCCTCTGCACTCTGACCATCTGCGGAGCCGAAGTCAATTGAGCCTATAAGCGAATATTGGCTTGAAGCTGTCGTCAGATTTGATGTCGATTTCGATAATTGTTGAGAGGCGTTGGGGTCGTGTGCGGAGAGCAGGGTAGTCGCGAGTACCTCCTCACATTGCGTTCGGATCATGCTAGGTGCGGTATCAAGGTCCTCGATGGCTGCGAGGAGGTCGTACAAGTGGCGGAGTGTCAATGTGCGCTTGGGCTGGTTGACAAAGATGAGTGCCTCGCCTAGCAACGGTAGGAGAACGTCGACTTGAACCACAGTTTCTATCTCTGGATCGTACAGTCCTCCACGGATGCTTGATGCCGCACTGGCGATGATGACCATGAGTGCGTTCGCTGCAGCTCGTTTCCGTGCCATGGGTCGGTGTGCTGGCTTCTCTCCGGGCTTCAGCAACACCTCTTCATCTCGTAGGTCGTAGTATTTGCGTATTGTTGCGTAACCACTCAGGTGGTTTGAAAGGAGGGAAGCTGCCTCAGAGTCTAGGCTTGCGAGTTTTGTCAGGGTCTGCTTTGGTGAAGTAATGAGCGAGTTGAGCGACTCGTCCAGTTCATCTAGAGGCGGATACGCGGTCGACTTGATAAGGCAGTGGGCGACCAAGACTCGTAGCACCTCTTGAATCTTTTGTGCATCGTGGGCACGGGCGTAGTAGAGGAGTGTATCGCCGTAGCTCTCGGTGTTGGTGCGGAGATGGTCAGCGTATTTCTGCAACTGTCAGCTTGTATCCGGAAGTGCTCTTGTTCATGACTTACCTGAGCGATGACGACGGCATGCTGTGAGAGGCCCAAGTTATGGCAAAGCTGGGTGATCTTGTCGACACGAGCTGAGGACTCAAGTTGCAAGTCGTTTAGTATCCGCTCAATCCGCTCGTTTGCTGTGATGCCGTCGTCCAGTCTACCGAGAATCTGCACCGCGATCTCCCATCCTTCTTTGGATGTTTGGCCGTCTCTAGCCTCGAGTTCGCCCCTGGCAGGCAACAAATTGGCGTAGGCAATAAGTATGTCGTCTTTTCTCACTCCCTTCGGCTGTTGCTGTTCAGTGTAACTCAGAACCATCAGATCACTCTGGTCGAACTGATCCATCAGTCCCTTTGCGCTTGTGAACCACTCTCCTGCATTGGCAAGCTCCGCGACTGCAGAAGCCATGGTGAGGGACCATCCCTGCAGGATTTGGAGAGCGCCCTCGATGTTGTCATCAAGTATACATGCTATGCCCACCTCGAAAGGGTCGACAGCATTGACACTGAAGTCTTCGTCGCTGTTCTGGATGACAGCCGCCAGCGCGGAAGATAGCCGTTGGCAGTACGCTTTGACCGGAGTCACGTCGACAGGGCGAACTCGTTGAGACCGCATGATAGAGCGACGGCTTGCGGCCAGACTACCCTGTGCGGAATCTTCCTCTTCTCCATTCCACCAGACGCTCAGACCCACTACAGCTTCGATCCAGTCGGCTGACAATTCGAGGATTGCTTCTTCATCGCCCAGCAAGAGCTTGTAAACCGTGCTGAGGGCCTCGTACACTGACCAAGGCACCTTACTTTCGGCTTTGCGACTGGCCACGCTAAGCTGGAAGCTGGCCTGAGTTCGCGATATGCCAAAATGTGCCGCCTGGAAAGGCTGAGAGATAGAGTGTCGGCTCACACTTTCGCCCTCTGCAAACTCCTCCAAGCCAGCACTCACTTGGTGAACGCGCTGCCTAAAGATGCTCCAATCGTGTCCCTTGATGTCCCAATCCTCCGATGCGATGGCTGGACATTCCCGGAGGAGATCGATTGCTTGACGAAGCGCGTGGTTTGCGTATGAGAGGTGTGACCCGACGTATCCCGAAGTGCCCAAGCCGTCGTGTTGAGCTGTCTCGGCGTGCTCAAGCTGAGCGCCCTGAAGTAGTCTCATAGTCTGCGAGAAGTTGCCCCTGACAGTAGACACATGGACAGCTTCCCAGAACGAGGAATGTCTTGAATATCCGCGGGTCTCCTTCAACACCACTTCGGCCTCGATCTGAGGGAATGTGCTGTTCAGCCAGTCGAGCAGCACTCGCGGGATGGGTGTGTATTGTTTCGAATCGGTTCGCGCTACGAGGGAGAGGGCGGAGGCTCGCTGGTTTAGGCCAATCTGTGGGGGGTTGTGAAGGGTCAGCAGAAGAGCGGCAAGCTGGCGGGCTTGCGACAGCTCTTGTGAAGTCGACTTGTGTGCATCTGGCCAAATCGCGATCAACTCTTGAGCGACTGTGCCAAGCACCTCAGTCCGCTTGTCCGGCGAGTCTGATTGAAGAGACTCGTAGACTTTCTCGACCAGACGCTCCGTCTCCAATATGATTTGGTCGGACTCGCGCAGAGCCTGTCGGTCGCTGTTGGAAGTAAGGCCCTTGGCGAGCGCGAGGAGATCGAATCGCGTCTGTTTTGCGCCTGACCGCACCAAGGCTGGACTTGGCTCCATGTCAGTTGCGCTTGTTCTTGAGACAATCGACTGGGAGAACCTGTTCTGTGTCTTGTTGCGGCGCTGCGGTGAGAGCGGCTCGTCCTCCTCGGTGCCCTCATCTTCGTCCATGTCGTCATCTTCCTCCTGATCCTCGTCCGTGTACTCTTCTTCTGATTCGCCCTCCGCGTCCTGGTGTAGGGTGTGCGTGGGCGCTTGGAACTGGCCAGAAGTTGCGATGCGTCCGCGCTGTGTTGGGGGCCGTCCCGAAGTCGAAGTGCCTATTGAGCCGAGCCCATTGCCTTCAAACATGCTTCCTTTAGGCGGTGAGCTGCCAAACAGCGAGTTGCTGGCGTAGTCATAGCTGTTTGGGTTGAAGGTTGGGCGTGCATTGCCGAAGAGTCCTTGGTTCATGCCTGGCGGCGGGCCAGCTGGTGTTGAGGAGGGATAGTGCGATTCGTCTAGGGGCGGAGGGCCAGCGGGTGTGGTCGAGGGGGCGTGTAGGCTGTCGTCGTAGTAGCTGCGGCCGGGTGTTGACGGTGGTCCACGAAACATTGCTCTCTAGTCGCAAGTTTACCTGGGTACGCGGTGGAACAGGCGAACAGGGATCCAAAACCAAGGTATTTTCTCCACTTAAATTCCCAGTTCACACGTTGCGCCGCACATGCGCCGTAATAAATTATTTCGCGTGGTGGAAGAATTTGATTGTTCTTGGTCTAGCTACTGTCGCGGTCGCAAAACATAAACTCTGGACGAGCTCCAGCGACGCGCTCGGCTTGGCGCGTCCACGGGCCGGCGTTCGGCGAAACCTTCCCCCGGCTTCACAAAGTGCACGCCCTGCAAGAGCGGCACCATGGATGTCTTGCTCGCAGCTTGCTTTTAGATTGCAGACCCGCCCGGCTATCTAGACTCGACGACACGTGCGCATGATTCACGACGCAGGCCTAGTTCATCCCGCTTGTCTTGACTTTTGGTTTTTTCTGCTCGTTCCTGGTGGCGGCGCCATGAAAGCGTGTCTTCACAACGAATCAGGCGACGTGCATACCCCGAGATGGTGTGGCTGCCACCCGTGTTCAACCCCGCTACGGGCTGTTTCTGGTAAATCAATATCCCATCACCCTCACTAAGTCTTTTGTCGAGTCGTGGAGCGCAGGGGTCAAATCACTTGGTAATGCCTAGGGTTCCTTATTAAGGTACCCGATGCTAGACTGCGCCGTCGCCAGCCTCCGCCAGCATTAGCCTACAGCTGACGTACCGTGCGACTCAAAAACGGTTGGAGCCCGCTGGTCGACCACACCCGCTGCTTCCGTCGCCTGACCCTACTCTTTGCCTTTTCTCGTGCGCGTTGTCCTACTTGAATGCTTCTCATCTCTAATGTGTAATGCTGCTTGCTGCGCACTCATACCCCTCGGCCCACCTCTGACGTAGTGCTGCCCGTCCATAGCCCGCCATCATGGCGCTCTGGTCCACCGCGAAGACGCAGTCAAAGCAAGGTTTCGACAAGGTCTACACGTGGGTTGACAAGCTCGGTGCCCCCGTCAATCGACTGTCCAACAAGGTCGGCTCTGAAGCCTTCTGGCCTACAACGCTAGACATCGAGTCGGACAAGGCTGCGAGGATCCTCAAAAGCTTCTGCAGTACGTCAACTTCCGATGCGTCCCGCCAAGTACTAACACGCCCGCAGAGGATGGTTTCTACCAGGAAGAAGACCGACCCATCGCCACCGACGTCCCCAAGGGAAAACAACGAGTCCTCAAGAAGATACCCTCCAAGGTTATCCAGAATGCCAAAGGCCTATGCATATTCACGACCATGCGGTCCGGCCTTTGGGTCTCCGGATCTGGCGGAGCCGGCATATTGGTCGCACGCAAGGCCGATGGAACATGGTCACCCCCGTCAGGCATCATGATGCACACTGTGGGTGTAGGCTTCCTTGTAGGCGTAGACATCTACGACTGCGTGATTGTCATCAACTCCGACAAGGCCATGGAGGCTTTCCAGTCCATCCGCTGCACATTGGGAGGGGAAATCAGTGCAGTCGCAGGCCCAGCCGGCGTTGGCGGCATACTGGATTCGGAAATCCACAAGCGCCAGTCACCACTATTCACGTATATCAAATCGCGAGGATTCTATGCTGGCCTCCAGCTAGACGGAACCATCATCATCGAGCGAACAGACGAGAACGAACGGTTTTACGGCGAACGCATAGGAGTCAAAGACATTTTGGCAGGCAAAGTGAGGCACCCGCCTTACGAGATAAGGAGACTCATGGAAACTCTCAAATCGGCTCAAGGCGATACGGACGTGGACGAAACTTTGATACCAGACGAGGCGCCACCTGCCGACTTCGAGATTACAGGTCCGGAAGACAAGACATTTGGTATTCCAGACGCTGTTGACCCCGACCCGTATGGCGTACTGGCATTACAAGAAGCTGGTCTAGAGATCAGGGAAGCAGGCACGCATAGCCGTCCGGCAAGTGAACAATTCGAATTCAAGCCGAGTCCGACCAGCCCCATCTACAACACTTTCAGGAATTCTACATTCCGGAGAAGCATGGACCGCTCAAGCTATGCTGGCAGTCGGCCAACGAGTTGGCGCACAAGCACCATCAGCGGCGTATTGGAACCCCGGACGCCAACAGTTGACATGAGCACCCAGACCGACGATCTACCGCCACCACCTCCGACCATCAGGAAGTCACCCCCCACGCTGCCGCCAAGAACAAGCGTCGCACGCACACCTACTCCTCCCATGGTGGAAGTACCCGAAACCAGGGTCGAGCAAGCTACTCCGCCACGAGCTAGGAGTGTAGACAGACAGGCCGAAGAAGCAACACCTACCGCTGCAGGAACAAAGACAGACAAAGCTGCCGGCCCAAAGTCCGACGGCTCTCCTCGGAACTCCATAGCCACTGAAGAGGCTCATGATTCCGAGTCAAGTTCCGATTCGGAATCAGACGAAGAGGAGGAGGAAGATGAGTTTGAGGAAGAGCCAATCGTCCACGAGGTCCACCAGGCCGCTGCCCCACAAGCCATTCGCGCACGCGTCGTCCAAGTTGCCAAGCCAATGCCTCCTGCTCTACCGGTCAGAAATCCATTCCGCAACCGCGTCTCAACGAACTCAGACGGCTCCCTGAACTCTCCAACCGTACCGAAGCATAGCCCGGAATCAACCCCCTCGCTTATGCGCGGTGATTCAACTTCTTCTCTGTCTTCCGTAGAAGACAACAGACTCGAGCAGATTGGCAACAGGCTCAAGCCCAAGTATTCTCACGAGCCGTCACCCGATGACGAGAAGAAGGAGGACAAGGACGATGCCTTCCACTCGCTTCCAGAGTCTCCGATGAAGAGCATTCCAGGAGGTTTCAACTGAGCGACTGAGATCTAACATCCAATCGACCTCCGCCTCTCTCTACACCGCCCTTTCGCTGCACATATAGAGCTGGGATGACCATCTCATCCTGGACTACACCCTCACAGATTACGCTTACAAAATGGCGTTGCGACCCCAAGTGCATGATTACTGCGTCTTGCCACTTGCTTATTCGGCTTGGCCAAAACGCAACCATGCCCGGTCGATCACCACACCCTGATAGGAGACAGCCTTTCACCGTCGTTACGAATTATGATTCCCATTGATATCCACTTTATTGCTTTACTTGCCCTGCTCACGCATGGCTCGCCATAGCATCTGCATGTATCTAGTGCTATTTCAAAACTGCAATTCGTTTGCTTGCATACCGATAGTCACCATAGACGAATATTATGTCTAATTCGAATCAACACATGTGTGGGCATTGTTCAAGCGTGATAGACAACAAATTCATGGTCAATCTGGAAGGCGTTGAGAGCGCGGGCGGCTGGCTGCGCTAACGCGGCCGTGACATCCCTGCCAAAATTTCGTGAACGGAATTCCACCACAAGCTCGACTTGCGCAGACACACAAACCTCCCCACCAGCATTTGCACCCTCAAGTACTGAGTCGGCGCGCTTCTTACATATTGCGCCCGAAGCGATCTGTAAAAAGTCTCACACCAAGTCCACTCGAAGGCCGACCGACACTCCTTCCAACCACACAGCGCCGCCTGTCGCAACCCACACCCGCAATGGCACCCGAAGCGCCGCCAAAGACGAAGAATTCTAAAGCAACGCCAAAAACAGTCGCCGACTTCACCGTTCTTCCCCTCACATTACCCACGCTGTCTGGTCTGCCAGCGCACTGCAACGATGCAAAGCATTACATCTACGTCAAACCACATGCGCCCAGCATACCCACCGCCGATGACGAGCGCAGCCTCTTCGTCGCAAACATACCCATCGATGCATCCGAGCGCAACATCCGCGCGCTGTTTCAAGAACAACTGGGCGGCTCCATGGTCGAGCGCGTCGAGTTCGATGCCTCTGTTCCCGCGCAACCAATGCACAAGCGCTGGAAGAGCGATAAGCCTACGACGCAAGACGACTCAGCTACCTCGAGAGGCAAGAAGAGGAAGAGGACCGATGACGCGGCAGTGATAGCAGAGGGTGTGGTAGAAGACGCCGAGAGCGCGCTACCACGGTTATGGAACAGCGAAGTGCGAAAGAGCGGTAGCGGCGCCGTCGTCGTCTTCGTAGACAAGAAGAGCGCCAGGGGAGCTCTGAAGGAGATCCAAAAGGCCGTAAAAGAGGGCAGAAGCATATCATGGAAGGGAGGAGAAGGACTAGGCGTTGAGCGTGCGTCTCCACAACCCCCTCACACTCATTCCTCGTCTAACCCAAGAAACAACAGGCTACAAATCCCACACCACCCTCACCTACCCCACCCCCACCCTCCTCCAAGCCTCACTAAACGCCTACCTCACCCAATTCAACGCCCTCGAAACAGCGCGGAACCGCATCCGCAAGACATCCCGATCTGTTCCTGACGAGGAGGGCTTCATGACGGTTACAAGAGGCGGCCGCGTTGGGCCTGCTAGGTTGGAAGAGGCGGAGAAGAAGAAGGCTGAGTTGGATGAGCGGAAGAGGAATCATAGGGCTACGGATGACTTTTATAGGTTCCAGAATAGGGAGAGGAGGAAGGAGGCTGAGGGGTTGTTGAAGAGGAAGTTTGAGGAGGATAGAAGGAGGGTGGAGGGGATGAGGGAGAGGAGGGGGAGGGTTAGGCCGGAGACGTGAGGATGGGGTGTGTGGTGGGTGTGTGATGAAGACTTTCTGTCGGGGAGGTTGCTATATATGAGTCTTTGGAGTGCAGACGCACGCAGGTTGTGCCACCACTTGAAGTTTTTACTGGACTGTTCTCTTCAAATCACGGCTCACTCAGCATGACACAAATGTGAGGTAGATGAAATCAATACGTTGATTCATGGTCATAAACTAGCACTCGTAAAACTCAACATAACAAAGAAAATAGGAAACCAATCTCGAATCTTTCCTTGAAGAAAGAGAGACGAGTGTGCGCAAACCAGCGACCTAAGTCATTCCATTCCCGTTCCCATACACATTCCCATTCGCAATTCCACCACTCATCTCTTCATCTTCCCCTCCACCTGGGTTCTGTCCAGGTAGTGTTTTCGTCTGAAAACAAGCTTTGTTGAGCCGACGGCTCCCACTCTTGCTTCTGCTCCTGCCAAACTGGCATATACAAGTCGACTGCGACCCTTGGGTTTGGCCGGCTTCAGTCGCATTGACGGTACTATCGCCTTGCTTGTTTGATGATTGGCATTCGCGCAGAGGAATCGCCAATGGGACTACGTAATGCGGCTCAGTGCTTGCAAAAGATTGGACATGGTTGGCACCGCAGGTCTGGTCTTCCCGATTGTCCAGATAGTCGTCGTCCAGGCCGTTCAGCATCTGTTGGACTGCATTACTGCTCTTGCTGTTCCCATTTGCAGCAGCGATTGGCATAGACGGTATACCTTGATCAGATTCCGTGTGTACCTTTTCCCAGACTAGTGCTGAGAGACCGCGAGGGAATGTTTCCGAGGCCTTGAGCGTGTTGCATTCCCAGTACAATTGTTCACCCAAATGGAGGAAGCGTCGACTGAGTAGGCGGTCTTGTAAAGCCCATGCACGTGTATCCCAGCCGAAGTTGGGTGTAGTCAGGATGCCAGCTGGCAGCAAGGCAGAAGCCGGCTGTCGACCTGGAGTCGGGCTTGTGCTGTTTGCTGACCCAAAGAAGGACGCCGGGTAGTTCTTTTCAGGTATGCCCGACATAACCACTTCGCCGGTCAACTGGTCAAGTACGACTGTCAGTGCTGCGTTACGGAAGGTGGACGCCATCCTCGTGCACTCTTGTTGCTTGTCTTCTTCCGAATCTTGAAGTACACATAGTGAATCTAGCCAGCAATAATTGTGGCCCAGGTGGTGTGCTGTCGCAATCGCATTTGCAACTGTGATCGGGACTGTTCCTAGAGGCAGCTCACCTCGCATGCTCAACAGCGTGCTGCTGGAGAGTACTGGCTGGTTGTCGCCCCATACGTAGCTCAAGGCGACATATTCGGTAGTCGACTTCAGGTTGTCGGTCTCAACAATTCTCGCGCGAATTGCCTCACCCGGACTTCCCGGAAGAATCTCGATCAGACGTGTGGGTAGGTTGCTGGCATCGCGCTTTGCTGTATGGTGACAAGCTTCGTGAGTGTGTGTACACTCGTCTAGCCAGCTCTTCGCATTTGAAAGGCTAGGCTCTGACTCGGTGCTGTTCTTGCCGTGAGCATGGGAATGGCAGCAGATTTCGTCGCCGCCTTGGTTAGCAAGCGTCTCTACTCCACCGAGTTCCTCTTGTGGGCCGGGGTATGTCGCCTTGTCGTTTGGCCAGTTAAGACAGCATGGTGCGGGGGTAAAGATCATGGTCAATGATCGTGCGTCCGGCCGCTCATCTGGATCGGCACTCAACATGGTCTGAAGCGTACGCACAACGGTCTGCTCCGTCGTAGTATTTGCCTCAGCCAAGAATGCGGCAAGCTTGTCTTGTATACCGGAGACGTCCTGCCAGTAGTGCTTGCCAGTACCACCGCTGAATGTCTTGCGGAAAGCTAACCATCCCGTGTTGCCTTGGCTGAATGATACGGACGCCATCTCGGCGAAGACACAACCAAGACTCCATATGTCAGCTGCCTGCTTGCGAGTAAAGCCCTCAAAGACTTCAGGGGCGATGTATTGACGTGTTAGCGGTTTGCGCTGGTCGTCGCCCACTTCTTCTGCGGAGCTAACACCAAAGTCGCTGAGCACCACGTGTGGGAATTCCTGATCGCCTTCTACGATCAAGATGTTCTGGGGCTTGATGTCCATGTGCTTGACAACAGGTCGCTGCTCGTGGAGATACCTCACTGACGAGGCAAGACAGCCAAACATCTTGGTGATAGTCTCTGGCAGATTGGCAGGCTTTTCCAGCACTGTTCGCTGTAGCCATCCGGCAAGCGTTGTCTCCGCAACGGGTGAGAGGAGGATCGACATCTTGTCGCCTCTAGAGTAGGCCCCAAGGAATCGAATTATGTGAGGGTGGCGAAGCTTCTGAAGAATGCTGACTTCCTTCTTGAGCTCTGCAATCGCGGTCTGGTCACGGTTCTTGAGTGTCTTGCGACCGACATGGAGTCCCGTTTGCTGATGTACGACTTCGTCGACTGTACTAAAGCCTCCGGAGCCCAGGAGCTTGACACTTAGGAATGATGTCGTTGTTGGACGTATTTCTGTCCTGGATAGTGTCATGGCTGTATTGTCTTGAGTAGACGTCGTCGTCGGACCCGTGTGCCATGATGCTTCGGTAAGCGGAATAGTTCCATATCGTGGGCTGGAGAGAGGTGCGGCAGATGCACCTGGAGCAGCAGCGGCTACGTCAGCCCTAGAGTACTTCCAGTGAGGGTGTTCTGATAGTCGAGCATCCGTTCTACTGTCCGGCGATGAGTTTAGGAGCTCACCCTTCATGGGCTGGGAGAGCCCATCGCTGGCCATAGCATTCTTGTGGTCTTCCTCTGTCGCAATGTGGCTAACTTGCAGTAGTTGCTGGTCAGTTGAGACGCCGAGCGATGCTGTTGCATCCGTCTCAGGTAAGATCGATGACTGAGAGATGTTCGGCGAAGGTGTAGTGGGTTTGATAAGTTGGTCCGCACAATACAACTGGCTCTCACCGAGTTGTGAGAGCTGGAATTGGAAGAATCCGCCGTTGGATGACTGGCCTGCAGAACCGCCGCCGCTGCCCGAGCCAGTGTGTTTGGAACCACCGTCACCCTGTGGATGGAAAGGCGGTTGAGGCGAAGGCTTGCCACCGAAGCCGCCATCACCTGGCCCGTCGTCATTGTCGTCGTCTGCGGAATCGAGGCTGTCGTTGTCTTCCTCGTCGCGCCAGTCAAGCATACATTTGCCTTGCTTGAAGTGATCCGCGATATGATCTATTCGTTCTTGTCTCGTCTCGAAGCGATGTCGGCAGAATCCGCATTTGCGTGGGAACTCGGTCTCAGAGTACACAGTGCTGGCCTCGTCGAAGTCCTCCGCGTTCATCTCAGGGTGGATGTTGCGGAAATGCTGGACAAAGTGGTACTTTCGGAAGCATGGTCGAACGTTCTCGACACCCTCGACTGTACACAGGCTGCAGACCCATGATTTGCATGGGTAGCCTTCTTCCTCATTCCGCTTCCAGTCATTCTTACGGCCATACCGCTTACCGCATTTCCGCGTGCACTGGTATATTTTTCTTGGATCCCTACCAAGCAACTCCAGGTCTTCGGTAGGTGTGCACCGTTTCTTACTCCGTGTGGTGACTGGCTGTACGGTGACGTTAGTGTTGTCACAATTTGGTGACGAGCTGGGGGTAACCGTCTCCCCGAGTGCTTGTTGTATACTGTTCCCATAAGCAGTGTATGCCCCTGGAAGTTCTGTTTGGTACGTCTGATCATCCCAAAAGAGTTCTGACTGCTTCTGTTGCCGGTCTTGATGGATGAGTGCCGTTTGGGACTTGTAGGCCGAGTCGCTCTGGTTGCCACCCATGCCCTGCTTCAAGAGCTGACCGAACCAGCTTCGGATGGCATCTGCAGGCTCACCGGTGAGCTGGCTTAATGAGTCGATGTGTCTATCGCTTTTGAACTGTTAGCACTGATGAACATTACTCTGATCTTACAAACACGTATGCGCTACATGATATCGAAGCTAAGAGGAAGTCGCCGGCCAGTGGGGTACATGAGAGTTTGCATGATTCGGGGAGGTCCACGAAGCACAGCTCCGCGGACCCCATAAACGCATTGACAGACTTCCTTCTGGTTGTGATATCCGCCTGGCTGAACAGTCTTGGTCGGAGGGTCATAAGCTTACCTGGGCAGCACATTGTATTTATGGAACCACGTTGCGCAGACATCGGCTGCTTCATCCGGAAGACCTTCTACGGCCACGGGAGGAGTCGGCTCCAGACCCCAGCTGGATGTCGTTGTTGCAGGAGGTGTTGGGAATAATGGGTAATCAAAGCTTGCGTGACGCTTAGACTGAGGGTAGTCCTGCGTCTCAAGCTGCAGCGGCCGCTTGCCAAGCGCATTAAACTGCGTAGACATGGCATCAAATGAGTGAAGTGGTGTTGGCGGGTATGCCTTCGCGGTATGTTGGAGCTGCATATCAGGTGTGAGCTGTGCCATCCATGCTGGGGTCGCCGAGGTGTCATCCAAGGTCTGCCACATGGTTAGCAAGTATGCGATATGGTGAAAGTAACAATAAGCTTACCAGACTTTGTTGCATTGTGCACTGCTGAGGGTTGGTTTCGAATACAGCCGGATCAATGAAAGATGATGATGCGGAAGTATCGATACCCTCGTCAGCGAAGAAGAAGCCAGAAGTGTTATCCGCTGGCGTGTACGACTGCTGCTGCTGCGGCGTCGCAAACATGTTGCTGAAATCCATGTTGGTGTCAAAGGCGAAACCTGCGCCCTGATGGTCCATGACTATGTGTGGTGTATTTGTCAGAGGGCGTTCAATTTCGTCGTAGTAGACGGTTAGCAATCACGGGCTCAAAGAAAGAGCGTGAGCGAGAATGATGGAAAGTGAGTGTTCAGGAGCCTGAGGCTTGTCGCTCGGTATTTTAGATCAAAGGGCGCTGCGCCCACGAGTGTTGCAGTCTCGTTCGGAGTCATCCACGCAGCCCTTCAGCTCTGGGAAAGGGCGATGGAGATCCAAGGTTTAGGCAACCGGTGAGACGATTAGTGGGGATTCGCGGTAACTTTACGACCTCGCCAAGACGGTCGTTCGAGACACGATTGTGGCGCTGGGAAATCTGTGAGATTTGGAAAACCTCCAAATTCGATTCAGTAGCATCGGCTTTCTTCAAGATCAGTGTGCCCTGGGGAGTGTGGAATCGAGGCAATCTTCAAGTCGTCGTGAAGTTCAGTGTCGGGGTCGAAAAGAAACGGCAGGCGCACATTCGTAAGCGCTAATTTGCTGTAACGCCCTTTTCTCGCTGCGCATCCAGATGGGGTTAGCCGAAAGTGGGGCATGTGGCTGAGCTGCAGAAGATACGGAGAAAGCGAACTGGAACTCCACCCCCATATTGAGGTTTAGCTGACCTCTTCAGTCTTGACGATGTGCTATTCATTGGAATCTCATACCCATCTCGCTTGACTTGCATAGCTTCTGCTCCAGCGGAACGCCATGACTAGTCAGTCGCTGCGCAACCAACCTCGAAGCTGAACCATCCCCGCATCGAAAACTGTCCTTTGTCTAGGCCAATGTGAGCAAACCAAGAATTCGAAGCATGTTGTAGACAGTGATACATACGATTGCTAGTAGAGTCGGTGTTGGTGGACGCTATCTTCCCCACATGTGACAGGGGCTTGCTCCCGCACTTTGAAATAGAATATAATCTCGGTAGAGCAACAACGAACATGAGTAGCTTGGAATCTCGTGTAAAATCGTTCATGTGGTATCATTGAAAATTATCTACGTTCATGAAAGGAAGGATCTCTTGGCCTCGTATCATCATCAATTCTCTTCCCATCACGCCTTAGAAGGCAGCCATCTGGTTAAGCCCAGCAGTCTCGCGCTCAAAGTTCTTGTGTTGCGAGATGCTGAACAGGTACGCGCTGGTGAAGTCCTTGGCCTCCTTGGCCATGTTAACAGCCTCCTTGAAGCTATCGGCGTGAACCTGACCAGCAGTGACGACACCGTAGCTGTTGACAACATCAGCAGCAGCCGAGAAATCCATGCCGGGAAGGTCGACAGCCTGCTTGATGAACGACACGCCTTCGCCGGTGGCGCCGATCGCCTTCAAGTGACCGAAGGCTTCGCGGATCCAGTGAACAGCACGGCCATTCTTGCGCAGGGTCTCGATGGACTTGGCGCCACCGGGCACGAAGACACTGTCGTACATGGTGGAGCGCTGGCCCTCAAGGTGGTGGTCTGCTACAACACCGCCGCTGCTCTTGTCCTCACCTTCGGCGAAGATCTTGTTTCTCCTGGGAGAGATGGTGAAGGGAAGGGCGCCGGCAGCGGTCAGGGCGGCCTTGATGCCGTTGTAAGCGACCTTGTCGTAACCATCAGCGATGAGAATAGCGACCATACGTGTGGCAATGGTAGGCTTCTCGGGCATGAAGTCCATTTGCGATAGACCCTTGGCCTTCTTGTTGTGCTTGGGGCGAGTTTGTTGAGTGGGCACATCGCTACCAACCATCTCTGCAACAGTCTGAGCGAGCTCAAGATCGATCTCGCAAAGACGCTCACAGAGGCGCTTGTAGACAACAGGGTCGTCGCAGTGGTCGAGCTCAAAGGCAAAAGCGTCCTTCATGTGCATCTTCTCGTTCTCCGACATGGAGTTGTAGAAGAGCTCGGCCTGGTTCTTGTGCTCCCTGAACTTGCTGCTCTGCATGCGAGCCTTGATACCGGCGGTCTTCTCCGGGTAGTCGATGTAAGCACCCTCCTTCTCGGTGGCAGGGGGCACGGTCTGGTAGCGGTTAGGCCAGTAGTTGACCTTGCCCTTGGTGATGGTGTGGCGCATGGCACCGTCACGGTTGAAGTTCATGACGGGGCAAACTGGCTTGTTGATTGGCAGCTCTTCCCAGTTGATACCCAGACGAGAGAGTTGAGTGTCCTGGTAGGAGAAGTTGCGTCCTTGCAAAAGAGGGTCGTTACTGAAGCCGATACCAGGGACGATGTGGCTTGTGCAGAAGGCGACCTGCTCAGTCTGGGTAAAGAACTCGTCGGGGTTCTGGTTCAGCTCGAGCTGACCAATGTATCGGATAGGCACCAGCTCCTCAGGCCAGACCTTGGTAGCGTCCAGAATGTCAAAGTCGAAGTCGTGCTCGCGAGACTCTGGGAGAACCTGGATACCAAACTTCCACTTGGGGTAGGCGCCGCTCTCGATAGCCATCCACAAGTCTTTGCGGTGGAAATCAGGGTCTTGACCAGCTATCTTGAGTGCCTCGTCCCACACAAAGCTGTGTACACCGAGCTCGGGTGTGAAATGGAACTTGACAAAGCTCCTCTCGCCCTTGGCGTTGACGAGTGTGTAGGTGTTGACACCGAAACCCTGCATCATGCGGTATGAGCGGGGGATGGTACGGTCGGACATGGCCCACATGAACATGTGCGTCGCCTCTGGGTGCATGTACTGGAAGTCCCAGAAGTTGTTGTGTGCGGTTTGTGCCTGGGGGATTTCGCAGTCAGGCTCTGGCTTGCCAGAGTGAATGACATCGGGGAACTTCATAGAGTCCTGGATGAAGAAGACGGGAATGTTGTTGCCAACGATGTCCCAGTTGCCCTCCTCTGTGTAGAACTTTACGGCGAAACCGCGAACATCGCGCACGGTGTCTGCGGAGCCACGGCTACCCAGTACAGTGGAGAATCGTAGGAAGACGGGGGTCTCGCGCGATGTGTCGGTAAGGACGCCAGCTGAAGTGACGTCTTCGGCTGACTCGAAGAGAGTGAACTTTCCGAAGGCGCCGGAACCACGGGCGTGGACAACACGCTCGGGAATGCGCTCGTGGTCGAAGCGGTGGATCTGACACTGTTACTACGCGGTCTTGGTGGCCAGGTCTGGTCTGCATACCTTCTCACGAGCGAAGTGGTCCTCCAAAAGGGAGGGGCCGGTTTGATCATCGGTCGCCACCTTCAGCCAGTCATCGGTGTTGTTCTGCTTGACACCAAAGTCGCTGGTGATGCGCCACTTGTCGTCGTGGACATCCTTGGTGACGGCTGCGAGCTGGGCCATTTTGCCAGTCTTCTCACCGGTGAGGCCCTTGGCCTTCTCTGCGACGTTGCCTATGATTTCGGACGCCATTCTGTCGAGTGTGCAAAGATTGAGTCGATTGGCGATGTCAATCGGTGTGGTGGCTGTCTGTTGCGCGCGCCGCGCCTGTCTTTGTACTGCCGGGACTGTTTACTTTTCGACGTCATAGCGACGTGTGTTCGCTGCACTTCGGCTTCGAGTTGCCTAATCCCTCTACCGCACAGCTCCATCAGGACAGCGACTGCGTGTTTGCGACGCGCTTGAAAGTGGAGTCTGTGGAGCCCAGCCAATGGCAAAGAAGATGATGTTCGATCATCGTGATTGAACGTTTGCAATCGACTGCCGAGCGATGCCGATGTGCCACGCGAGACTCAACTTTGCCATGTACCCGGCAGCTAGTCCCTGCCATTCGAGAATCGCATGCTGAGAAATAGCCTTTCCTGAAGCGCATCCTTGAACCCGCCACTACATTTTCTTTCTAGCGAATGGAGACCGAGTTGTACGCGAGTGTGAAAAATGCCGTTGCTCGCAAATATCCTGCTGTGACGTCAATGATGGAAAACCGTTAAGAGGCCCACGTGTGGATGCCCCGCACCGCCCCCACCAGCTGCATGTGCCAGGACAGATCATCACGACAATCTGGGCTGTGAGAGCTTCAGGCGCGAAGGGAGGGTGTCGCAAGAAGAAGGTCCAGAATAGTGAGGGCGACGAAGACGAGTTCTCAGGCTTCGTCGGGCTACCTAGGTATGCATGGACCGGCACATAAGCTTTCGCGTTCGCTCCAAAACCCTATCGCATCTTCCCCGACAAACTTTCCTAGAGCTAGCAACTCACCAGTAACGCCGGACACTACGATGACCGTTGGCTTGCGTGCGAGACGCACATCCGCCGCGTGACCTGATCTTGGCGAACTGCGAAAGCCGGATGGCTACGCGTCTACAGCCACACATAACGTCCGGAACTTTTCCTGGATCAATGCTCGCTTCACAGCTTCATGCAACTCGAGCAGGCCGCTCTACGCTAATGCCGGGGTTACTTTTTCGCACAGTAGGCCACTGGATTGCGAAGCGTCGATAGCGCGCTTCACAAAATCTTCTGCTAGCCCCTTTTGCACAGCGTGTATATGCGACTGGCTTATCTCCAAAGTCACGATGTGTTGACGCTGATCTGTGTTATTCGCCGATGGTGTTTCGCAAATTAGTAGCAGCAAATGGTCGAGCCGTGTCCTGCATCCGCCATGAGCCGTGAAGTTCCGGACAAGCCTTCCGCCAATGAACCAAGAGTACGTTTCGCAGTGGTTAGCATTGCCTGCTCGGTCGCTTTGCCTGATGATCGACAGGCATTGTGCGTGTCAATTGTACCTTGCATCTATACCAAATGCCTCCGCGGCTTCCGGAAGTCACAGTTGTCAAACGGCGAAAAAACTCTCTCGTCGGCATTTTGGCAATGGAACCGGTACGTCAGTAGCCTAAGCCTCGCTTTCGCTTAGAGGAGAAATATGAATGCGAGCATCCAAATTTATCTTATCATATCAGTGAACTAACCGTTGGCTTGTGCTAAGGCAGGCACTCTCAATATAACCCTTATGTCGTTCATGTTGTCGTTGCCTGAAAGGGTGCGCAAAACGCCCGTTTGGCCGCTTTCCTAAGTATTGATGATCTGCTGCTAACCCCACAAGCTTTATCGGTTTCAGTGTCCAATGCTTTCGAGTACGGATATAGATGAGCAACATTTATGCGGAGCTTGTACGGCATCGTGAGGCTGCGATGGGCTCTGGAGCTGGATTCCGGTAACTACCGCTGTCCATGGATGCATCTCCTGTGGAGCTGCATCCTAGCTGCATGTGCAACTATATTCTCTCTCACCTTATGCCAG
Source organism: Alternaria triticina (assembly GCA_022609215.1). Taxonomy (NCBI): domain Eukaryota; kingdom Fungi; phylum Ascomycota; class Dothideomycetes; order Pleosporales; family Pleosporaceae; genus Alternaria; species Alternaria triticina. Next base: position 202,463 of record JAGKPX010000015.1, read on the forward strand.
CGAGCTTCCCGTCTCTGATGCAGGCCGTACTGTAGATGAGCTGACAAGGGAAGTCTCAACAACATGCAAGATTGCTTCCAAGGTTATAATGTCGTCGATGAGGACCAGGAAGTCGCAACAGTGCCGAGAGTAGACGAGACACCCTGTCCGTCATGAGGCGGGGCAGCCCCGGTTCTCATAGTCGCTGATCAGGCGTACGCCGAGGTTGACGCATGGCTTCCGTGCTAGTCATGGCGGCGGCCTTGATATATGTACAGGTGGAGTGGGGCGTGCTGTGCCTCTTAGCAATTGCTATCCTGATGGGAATGCTAGCGAGAGGAGCTGCCAACGGTTTTGTGGTCAGCGGAAGAATGTAAGGATAGGGCCGCTGTCACAAGCGCAGCGTGGCATAGCGTGGCCTGAGCTAGTGCCTTCGCGTGTGGTAAGCGCAACCGAGATGCGCATCCTGGAGATTACCGCCAGGCTGACCTGAACGGCGCTGAGTCGCAAGTGATCCTTTGAGAATTGTGCGTGAATCGGCCGGCACTCGCATGGGCACTGGTGTGGCTCTTCTCGTAATCTCCACCTTGTACTGCACTGATCTGCGGACGATGCTGATCGTTGATCAGCTCTCGAGTGTGGTCGACTGCCGAGCAACAGCCGGAGCAGGTGACATGAGGCTGCTGTGATGCGTGGAGACGTGGGACAAGCCACACACAAAGGGGAAAACGAGTCACATCTTAATCTTACAGCCGCGAGCCTCCGTGCCTCAAACGTGGATGGATCTGCCGAAACACAACCCTGGCCCAAGTGGGCGATAGCCCCCAGGCGAGGGCAACAGACTTTACAGGATTGTTGCAGGTAGAAAGACGTAGGTTGCTTCTGCGCGCCAGCTCTGCAGTCGCGCGGACTTGATTCCTGCGTCTCGCAAAACGAAACAGTCCGCGTTGCTTTTTGATCACCGACGGCGCATCTGCACTTGTGGAGCTCCAGGTCGCACAAGTCGATCAGGTAAGAGCGGGCCGTGACGCTAGTCCGCGTCGGGTGAAGCGCGCAAAACTACCCCTGTCGCCCGTTGGAGACTGCTTGTGCAACACATTTTTTTGACAGGCTAGGTACACAGCATGCGACGAGTAGCGCCTGTATCGCGATCGCGGTCCGTAAGGGGACGTGTCCATTCGTGTAGGATGGCTCTGCGCTCCAGGTGACTGCTCGTACTGTTGTCGGGATGTGGAGACGGGCAGTCATCACGTCTGGTGAGCGACGGGCCAGCTGCGCAAGCCGGCTCATCCACGATCGCCTTCATACCGGCGCTGACGTGGTGGCTCATTTGACGGGCGTGCTGTCGGCTAGATGTTTGCAATCCGCAGTTCGTTTGGTGCCAGGGTTCTAAATTGGGTAGGCGACTGAGGTGAGGATGTTTCCATCTCGTCTCGAATCATGGGCGTAGGTCGCAATCACTACGCTAAAGCTTGCGTCCAAATTTGGCCCACCGAACAACTAGACTCGACAGCAGACGCTTCACTTGACCTCGCCCTAAGGTAGCTGTCGTTGAGTTGCGTTGACGTTATGCAAGGACGGCCCTTATTATTGCCTCCAATGTTCCACCCGTGGTGTCCGTCGCGCTGGAATCGACAGCGCATGACGAGGACTGTAGAGCCCCGGGCGTGTTTTCATCATGTCGAATTGCATTCGCAAGGGTGCCATGTGCCAGCGATGTGCGGTCGCGACAGGAACCAGGGTGCGTTTATTTGGTCGACGACCACTTCTGCTTGAGTCGAGGCCTGAGTCAGGACGCGCAAACAGACTCGGGCGCTGGCCGCCGACAACGCGACTGAGGTCAGTTGGCGATATCCACCATTGGCGTCACAGGCGAGCATGCGGCTATCCGTGTGGCATAATGTTGTCACTAGCCTTGTAGCAGACGGACTGTTGCAGTAGTGGAGGTCAACGTCCATCAACAGCACATGTTGTACCGTACGAGTAAGATGCAGACGAGAGAGTCAGCCCTGTATGGTCTGATGCACGGGGCCCTCATCCGACCACCCATGGGAATCTGCTGCCGCCGCGAGAGTGCTGGCGTTGCATGTCCTGTTTGCGTTGTATCCAAGGTCCTCAGGCGCAGATGAATGGAAATGGACGAGCATCGGAGCTGGCGCAGCGGGTGTTTCCTGGCAAAGTGCCGGGTTGACTCCGCAAGTGTGCAGACCCTGGGCAGGTGAAGGAGGAGAGCAACGGTCGTCGGGTGTCCAGGCACGGCGATTGGGCCATTCACGGCGTGTTGGTCACAGCACTGGCGCTCGACAAGGAGGCGGGATCACCCTGGCTGATGCGATGCTGGCTTGCTGGCTGCAGCTAGGCGTCAAGGCTAGTAGCTCCGCGTATGTATGTGCTTGCCTTTCCGCACGGAGCCAACGGCTGTACAAGACTGTCGCGTCTTGTTGCAAACGGGAGCGAAGGTAATCTAAGAGCTTTGGAGCGTACCGTCAGACTGGCTCGCTGCCATGTCGAAGTTATAAAACTCTCCACGCTGCCCGCTGCATCCCCTCTGGACGCTCCGACCAGTTCCTCACACGCTCGACCAAGTAGACCTACCCTGCTGCTGCTCTTCTGCTCTCCTCCCCGACCAGTCCAGCACCATCCCACGCCCGCCAACAAGCTTTGATACCTCCGCCGGCCGCCTATCTTCTCCGCGTCACGCTTGTTTTTTGGCCTGCCTGCCTTTCTTCTTCCTGCTTCAACTCCGTCTTCTCCTCTGCTTCCCCGCGAGCCCGTTGAGCTGCGCTCCGCACGGCAGTCTCGCCCTCACCTGCAAGAAGAAAGAGCTCCCGCCCGCCAGCCAATCAGCGCCTCCAAGCTGCCACCCCGCCTTCCTCGTCTCCCACGCCGCTGCAGAAGGCGCTACCCCCGCCGTACGACCGCGCCTGCCCCATTCGCCGACCCCCGCCAACATGTGCACCAAGGTCGTACACAAATATGGCTGCGGCCACGAGATTGCTGAGAAGGCGCCATGCGCGACGTCAAGAACAGCTCCTTGCGGCGTCTGCAACACCAAGACCGTCAAGCACGACGAGAAGTGTGATAGATGCGACCATTGAGACAGGTGCGCCCGCCCGTCCCCAAACCCTACGCGTCACATGTGTCTAACCCCCTCGCCCTATAGTGTACTCCCGTCAAATTATTCGCACGATACCCCATCATGGCCAGCCAGTCGCACGCACCGAGCCCGCCTCCGCACTCGCATTCCAAGCACCTCCTCTCTCCTAGCTCACCGTCGCGCGACTCTCTGGCCCTGATACACAGCTAGCTCCCCATTGAGGCTCTAGCCCCAGGACTGCATTTCACGGCGTCACGGATTTCAAAAAAGTATTGGTCCTCTTTGGGTATTGTCTCTTAATTGGACTGTGGGCACCGCAAGTCCGGCGTTTTGGATACAGGCTGGTGTTGCGAGACACTTTCTTACTCGTGCCACTCGTCAGCTTTCTTACTACATGGATACCACGCTCTCCTAATCTTGTCGCGCCATGCGCCGACGGCGAACCGCACCGGTTCTCTCTTCCTATCTTGTCATTGTTATCACTATATTTCTGTCTGCAGTCTCTGGCGCTCCGCGACGTTGACACGAGGGGAAACGGCCAGTATACGAGCAAGTCAATCAAACCCTGGGCACCCGAGATGGGCACCTCGTCCTCTCTCGGATTGCCATAATTCATCTGTTGAGCCCATTCTTCTATTGCGCCGCCTCCGCGGATCTCGAGACCGTCGCGGCCCAATCAATCTGCGCTGATCTGCGGTACAGTATCACGCATGAGGAACATATGCAATGCCGTTTTTCGCCAATCGCCCTGGCTTACGGCCTCTGCGATGCCATCAATCACATTTCATGTAGCTCTCGAACCACGTCGGCGAGTTGCGCCAATCACGCGAGCCGCCTATTTGAGCTGTATATTGGGTCTGACTCCCTTGTATACCAGCCCTGCACTAATACCCAGGTAAACGAGACGACATGGTCAAGGCACCGTCTATTCTAAGCCCGTGATAGGATGCCATCAATCAAGCTCCAGTCTTGTCATGCAGCACATGCTAGCATGTGCACCGGGCACAAGTCTCAACCTGGGAACAGGAGTGGCGTCGTCGTATGATGCTCAAAATATGGCTGTCTTATCACACCTCCGATCATGCTGAGGGACGGGCCGTAGCATGTTCAACGCCGTAAGCTTAGAGGCGTCTCTCCTAGCCATGCTGCCACATGTATCTCAGCCTCCATGGCCGCCTGAAAACGCTCGCGGTAAACCCAATCCAAGTGAGCGCAGTGCTTTCATGCGACCAACGACAAAGCCGCGGCCTGTGCAGACATGTATCCTGATCGCCAAATAACCGAGACTCTTGTATATTGGCACCTGATATGCGTCAAGCTCCGCACTGGTCATCTGCAGCCAACCGGGTAACGCGTCTTCTAGAAGGCATTCAGCCTGACCACCTTGACGGTTCAACCGAAGACTGAGCCACGTAGACGCAGCAATAGCGTCCTTTGTCATGCGTGTGATTGTGCACCGGCCCCATCAGGCTTTGCTCGCCACGCTGTTGAAGCTAGTATGGGTGATTGTATGGACACTCGAGAGCGCCGTGGCCCTTCTGAATTGGCATGTTCAGTCTAATTTAATCCCCTGTGGTGGGTGTTTTGCATGTACCAGTGCCGACCCTTGTGACGACCACTCTATCCCTTGCTCTTGATTCCGCGAGACATCACATGGTCGATCTGCAGCAAGGCGCTTGTACTAGTACGTGCAGCGACGCAAAGCGGCTCCTTTCGCTTCATCAATTAGACGACCTTCTCTCGAGTGCAGTCGCATCCTGTGCCAACTTGAGACATCACCGGCAGCGGGTCTCGCTATGAAGTGTTGAGTCTAGTCGGCTCGGGGTCGGAGGAGTGACAGGGTGGTGATGCAGACGCGAATAGCTCATCACATCCGCACGTTTCGTGAAGAAATGAGATGCGCAAGCGATGACTTCGTCAGGATGATGAGTGGTTCGACGGCTCGGCGTCGTTTGTGCGCTCGGCCCGGTAGTCGCTTCCTCATTCGGCCTCGGCAGCCGCGAGTTTCAATGTTCTGTCGTCAACCCCAACCTCCACTCCGCAGCCATGTCGATTGATATCAACTGGGACACCATCACAGGCGGTGCAGAAGGCTCCGCGCGTGCTGAGACAATACGCGCCTTCATTCACGACCGGTTCCAGCAGGTCACACTGCCACGCTTCATTCGCTCAGTTCACGTGCACTCATTCGACTTCGGCAGCGTACCCCCGGAGATTGAGATTAAAGACATATGCGACCCACTACCTGACTTTTACGAGGATGATGAGGACTACCCAGACGAACAAGGGGATGGGCCAGAGGAAGGCGACACGCAGCATGACGCCAAGTCACGCGACTCCAGCAACCCACCCAGTCGTTCACGAAGGGATAGCCATTCTAGGGAACGAGGCCGAGAGGTAGACTTGGAGGAACACACTCCCATTCAGACCAGATTACGCCCTTTTCAACCTCTTCCTCGGCCATCCACGAAACGCGCGTCATTGGCTCCCAACGAACTAGGCAGCCCATTCTTCCATGGAGCACTCACGCCAGGCATCCCTGGTGGCACCTCCAATATGAACTACTTCCATCTACCTTTGAGTGCAGGTCTCTCTGGCGCTACCACGCCTCTTGCTGCTGTAGCTGGTGCGCAATTGCATAATTGGCTTGAGAACCCTCACGGTCGGCCGACTACGCCAACAAATATGCGTCTGCGGAACGCAGCGTCCATGAACTCGCTAACCCTCACACCGCAATCTCATCCAGATCCAAGTTCAAGGCCTTCCTCAAGGCACCAACAGGATGAGGGGAAGAGGCCGTCCTTTGCCGGATCAGACGACGGTAATTCTCAGCATAGCTATGCGCGGACACCGTCTGCGTCTCCTCACCGCATGCGTGAGAAGAGTCCCGATGACATACAGGTTGTGACACATGTGCAATACTCCGGCGACATCAAAATGTCACTGACAGCGGAGATCCTGTTGGATTACCCGATGCCAAGCTTTGTCGGCATTCCTCTTAAGCTAAACATCACCGGACTCACCTTTGACGGTGTTGCGATATTGGCATACATCAAAAAGCGGGCCCATTTCTGCTTCTTGTCACCAGATGACGCAGATGCTCTAGTCGGCGGCGAGACCGGCTTCAACGGTCTTCAAACAGACGCACAAGGCCAAAACCCGCGGCCTGTGCAACGACCCAAGATCGGAGGTCTGCTGGAAAACATCAAAGTCGAAAGCGAGATAGGTGGCCAGGGCAGTGGAAAACAGGTCCTCAAGAATGTCGGGAAGGTGGAGTCTTTCGTGCTGGAGCAGGTCAGGCGCATCTTCGAAGATGAGTTTGTCTATCCAAGCTTCTGGACGTTCCTGGTTTAGAGCTCTGGAAGTCGCTCCGCGTGAAGAGCGATTGTATGTATAATTGCATGCGCTACATACACTACATGCACAGCCAGTCAGCCTCAGCAACGAAATGGCGATGTGACATTCCGCATCGGCGTTTTTCACCGCCAAAGGTGGATGGGATTCATTCTAGCACGGCATTTCACCTGTCCATTATGGACCTTAACACACGGCATGCATGCATACATCCTCGGGGTCACACAACAGCGATTTTCCCCACCAGAGTGACGAAACTAGTGTCTCACGGCAGCATAGAGCCTTGTAGCAAGCCTTTCCTTTGTGTTCACTACAAGGGTTATACGGCAGACGCTCCGAGAACGTGGGTTACTTGCTGTCACCATGGGCACCTGCAGAAGCGATGAGGGACAGCATTTTGACAGCTATGTTACTGACAGCGGGTGTGACGGAATCAGACCACATTGGTACCTCCAGAACAGGGACCAGAACAAATGAAGCACTCTTTTGAGCTGTTAGTGCTAGTGTAACCTGCCTGTCAAGATCACTACCCGTCGGCGTCGGCATCGGGCCCATACAGACAAGCCTCGCACCGCGGTTGTGTCCCGTCAACTAGCGCATTGCCCATCAACCTTGTTATCACGTGTGTTGATCATCGATGTCGCATCCTGTCCCTCGTTTCCCGCCATTCCCGCCTTCATTGCAATCACCCTGGCCGCATGCGCCCTTTGCTAGCATACAGGTATGCATGTCGCCAATGATACCCAGATACGATTTTGTGCATTCGACCTCACCGGTCGTTGAACCGCCTTTGTACCGACTGACCAGTGATATAGAAGCACGACAGACCAGACCCAACAGATTCTGTACAGAGTCTGCGATTCCCCCAGACGATCACATTGACGCAGCACCTTACTGCTAGAGTACTGCAACGGCCAATCCCAGTATGCCAACAATTCGCAATCTGGTAGCGCAATCTCACCACGTAAACTGAGATGAAATTCATGCCTCTCAACATCAAACACGAGCGCCTTCTAATGTTCTCAATCACATGCGACCTATTCTTGGACAATCATAAGATAGAGTTTCGATAACCCTTGGAATGGATGACAACCATGTCGCATGCTTTGCGCAATATTACCGTACCTTGTGCCGTTATTGTCACGTATAGGCTCTTGGGGTCATAGTACCGGCTGTGAACCGGCAAGGATTGCGGCGCTATGGCGTGTCTTGCATGGCGGAAGTCGTGACCTCCGTCTAGGACTGCTTTAGCCAAGCAAGCAACGGGATGTTCCTGCAAGGTTGAATGGTTTTGTTCGACGATGATTGCTCGAATACGGCTGAACTACGATGATAAGACTACAGAGGTCGTACAAGAACATCCCGAAGCGGAATGCCCATGCAATAACAAAAATCACCTATATGTCCGCGTCTATGCATTCCTGAATGGACTTTGGAGCCCCGAGAGTTCACACTCCACAGGACTGGCATATAAATTCCTTTTGGAGGACGGCATTGAGGTCAATCTGTATACCGATACCACCATTGCTGATCGGTCTACAGCCTGTTGCATTTGCTACTGTATGAAATTGTCGCAAGCTAACTATAGTGTCCATCACTAATCTGGTTGACATTCCGATCAGGCCTCCAGACTTTTGAAACTTGGATGATGTGCATGCACCGTGCCTGCTGGTCAAGCCTGCCGACAAGGCCGCGCTCAAGCGAGGCTGGCTGACTGAGCGCGAATGGGCCAATGACGCACACCATTCCCCACATCGCGACCCCGCGCGTCATGATCCAAAATGACGCAGGACGCGCCTGTGCGCCCTGACGCTACTCGATCCACTCATGAGGCTGCGAAACTTCGCGCGCCATGCTCGCGTCACCCGAAATGCGCGGCTGTCTTTGTTCAGCGACCGCAAACCCTACCAGTATGAGCGTCTGCCGTCGCCTACTTGGATACGCCTATTGGAGCTCCTACCAGTGACAAGCAACGGTATCATTCGCTGCTCGTTGAAGGTTACTGAGCTCGAAAATGCGCCTTCCTTCAAAGCTCTGTCATACACATGGGGTAGTCCGCAGGCCACTTCGATGTCAGGAACATCGAGACGCTATGAAGTAGGACTGAAACCTGCATCGGACGACGAAGTAGACTCGACCCGCCAGCACACCATCATATGCGATGGCTGTCTTCTCAAGGTCACCAGTAACCTTCGAGATGCACTGCAAATGCTCAGCAACGCTATCAACATGCCACACATGCCCAAAACCCCGACCTACTATTGGATAGACCTTTTGTGCATGAACCAAACAGATATGGAGGAGAGGAATGCTCAGGTTGCCCGTATGGGTGACGTTTTTAAGAAGGCCGATGGTGTTGTTGTCTGGCTAGGCAAAGAGGATCAGTACACGCTGGATGCTGTCACTACCATGCGGAAGATAGCGGCTATTCCCGAGAAACACTGGCCGCTAATACCTTACACATCCTTCTACAATCCCGAAGAGAGTCAGCTAGTATCCTCTACTGGTCTCACCTTCTACAACTGGCTAGGCTTCATTGTCCTCATCAACCGCCCATGGTTCAAGAGGGCTTGGGTGAGTTTGTAACGAATAGCTACATGCACAGCCGACGACTGATATCATCAGGTCGTTCAAGAGATCGCACTTGGTAAATCGGCTCTGGTAGTCTGTGGCAACAAGGTCTTTCCTTGGGAAATTCTATCCAAAACGCTGTCTTTTGTCAAGTTCACGAGGTGGTATCATCATCTCCATGCAGACAAACTAAAGCATGTAAAAGAGCTGCGGAAACATCCTGGCATCTACAAGCAAATCCTCAAGTCGAAGCTAGCCGTCGGCATCAGCCCTCTATATCTCAATGATACCCGGCTATTCGCATCGTCACTGATCAGAGACGACGGTCAAGCGACCAAACAACCGTCTTTCCGGAACCTTCTCGACAAGCACCGCTTTTCAGAATCTTCAGATCCCAGGGACAAGGTATACGCCTTTCTCGGCCTAGCCAACCGGGGTATGTCTCCATTTCGTACGCAGCCCAACGCGCTTACGCCGGATTACAATCTCAGTGTACAGGAGGTCTTCACCCAAACCACAGCAGTACTCATGTCGTCCTACAAGAACCTGTCATGGTTGTCGCACGTGGAAGACGCTTCACAAAGACGGATATCAGGGTTACCATCCTGGGTACCCGACTTGAGCGTGCCGCTTCAACCTTACCCGCTTCGCTATCGTGGTCCGGCATACTGGCATGCTGCTGGCAACCGCGCCTGGCGTCCGGATGTAGAAAGCATGAAAAAAGGACTTCTCCCGGTCCAAGGACATCGATTAGATCAGATTGACCAGACCTCTCTGCTTACTAATGAATCGGAAGACCCTCCGACGGTATGGGCAAGCATCGTGAATCTAGCTCTCGCACTTGACTCATCATACCCCGACCCAGGCGGCACTGGCAAGACACCATCGCGTATCGAAGTACTCTGGCGAACGCTAACCACCGATATCTACAACCACACATACCCCGCCCCAGTACAAACAGGCGAACTTTTCATTGATTACATCCTCAACCTCCAGATCCGGCATCGCTTGACTCCATGGTCCAGCGCCGACGATTTCCAGCCCCACCATTCGCCATTGACAGAGTCCGTCTATCCAGATTGGCGCAAACTCCTTGAGCTCGAACCACCGGACTCGCCGTACAGCTTCGACTCATATTCTAAGCGCTTAGTTGCCGTGGTGGAGAGTATGTTCAATGGTACATATTCGCCAATCGGGCTTGCGCAATTACAGCACGAGCTTGATCAAAGCGCAGGCCGGCAGCGAAGACTGTTCAAAACACGCGGAGGGTTCATGGGCACTGGAGCGAGGTCGCTGCGTGTAGGCGACGAGGTCTGGGTGCTGTATCGCGGCGGTCTTCCCTTTGTACTGCGGCCTTTGCCTAATGGCCGTTATCGTCTTGTCGGAGAGTCATTTGTGTACGGGGTGATGCATGGGGAAGCTCTGATGATGGATCTTCGGCGACAGAATATTGTCCTTGAGTAAGAAGCTTGAGTCTGTCACAGTGGAAACTACAACGTTCGAGTACTCGACATGTTCACGTGCTATTCGCCGCAATGACAACACCGCTTCTTTCTTTCTATTACCCCTCTACTTCACGTCATATGTCCCATCGCATGTTGCAACGCCTATGGCTCCTCAAGAATACTTCACTATACGCACACAAAGTACTTCTCCTGCAACGCATCATGCAACCTTCCAAACACACCTCCATGCCACATCCTAAAATCATCCCATTCTCCAGCAGGCATACAAGTCGCCATCATATTCACCCATCCACCCACAATAAGATCCGCATAGTTCGCCTTCTCACCCTCCAAGAACGGCCCCTCTTCATGGACCATGAACAGATCTGCCAGCGACTTCAGCGCCGCCTTGAAAGCCACCCTGAGCTGCTCCCTAGCCTCGCCTTGAATGCAGATACTGTCCCACGAATCCAAGTGCGCACGTTTGCTCATCTGTGCCTTCACAGCATCTGCCGTCTCGGGATTAAAAGGCATATACTGAGCAACAAGCATCACATGAGCAGAGAACGTGGCGTCGACGTGGGTGTTGAACTTCGCATACGCCTCATGTTTGGCCCCTTCGTTCAACGTGAGGGGTGCATAGAACATCGTGTCTTTATTCGGACTCTCGTAGTCAAGTCCGATATGCGTGGAGTCTTTTGGAAACAGGCATCCGCCAGAGTTCGGAAACGTGTCGTCGAGGTAATTGGCGATGTCGAAACTATCTCCGATGACCTTGCCCACGGAAGGGTCTTGTAGCATGGGTAGGGTGTGGAAGTCGGACCCGTCGTCTAGCTTACGTGTGGCGGGACAGTTGAGGCCTTTGCGGACGGTGGGGATGTCGAGGATGTCAATCCAGGTTGTTTTGAAAGGTACGTTCTTGAAACTTAGGGCGAGGCGGGCTTTGGAGGGGTTGGGTGCAAAGGAGCGGGGCTGGATTGGGGAGGAGATGTCGTAGAAGATGAGGGGTTTGAGGTCTGTCATTGTGGCAGTTGTTGTTGGGATACGAGTACAGCTGCCTTTTCATGAGGGTAAGTGAGGGTGGAGATGTTGAGTCAGGGAGCTGTGATGTGGAAGAGATGCAGGTAGGCCATGCACGTAAGACTAATGGAGCTTGGCGGGTTGCGGGGCGACACGAGAAATAAGAATAGCAACGACATGTGTTCGTACGTGTTGCAAGAGTATACGATGGGTTTCGACAGGTCTCACGATGTTAGCTGGTGTCGACTGAGCTGGTGCTCCTGCCGGTATCTCAGACAGGGTAAGAGCGCACGGACCCGAAAGCAGCTGTTAGGAGCAAGATGGATATGGTTTCTGTGGAGCCGACTCTACCCCACGAGCTTAGACGCGTCTGCAGTCCATGAAGTTGATTTTACGACGGGGCGCTCATATTCGTTTGTTCGGCGTGTAGTGGCCGGTGTCAGCAGCATCGGGCAGGTTCACGCGTGTAGCGATGACTAACACAGCCATTGGCTGGCTCGGCACCAGCTCTTGTCATCGTCATAGGCCAGCCGAGTGCTCACACGCGCGATGGGTGTCGCATTCCATATCAAAGCAATGCGTGCACCGAATATATATATGCCACGGCCTTTCGACTAGCAGCAGACGAGAGAACCAAATGCACCATGACAGCCATACTGCGTGCAAGCGCCTTCGACTTGCTAGACGTTGAGCACGATGACGAGCTTCCCGGCTACGACGAGGCTATGCCAGCTCCTGCCTACGGCGCACACGACGGGCCTCTCGCTACCTACTGTCTGCGCCAGTATGATCGCAAGATACAAATGCTCGCTGCCTACGATGCGCCCGTCGCTCCCTCGTACCGGATCACAACCAACAGCTTCCGCGTCTTCTCCAAGAAGCCGGAGATGGAGGTGCTCCACACTTCGCAGGACATGCGACAGCGCATCATAGCTGCACTGTCCTATGACAACGACGGAGGCTTCCCCTGGCGGCCCCGCGCGCATTTCGATTACACCGTGGAGGATGGCTCGTGTACGCGGTACAAGATGGAATCGCCGAACTTCGAGGACTGGAGTTGCACCATCGACGACAAGACGTACGTCTGGGCACTCGACATGCGACCAATTGCATTGGTCCTGAGCGACAAGGACTCTGGCAAAGTCATTGCGCGCTTTACGTTCTCAGACAAGGGCGTGCTCGCCCTGAGAGGTGCAGAGGTTGGCGACTTGGCCATCTTCCGCGACGGACTGACGCTGGCGCCAGGCGGTATCGACAAGGTGGTCTGTGGTGTCATGATTGTCGTTACCTTCTTCAAAAGAATGGGTAGGAACTACACGAACCCGAAGACGGATGGATTGGGGCGGGTAGGGTCGGTGGCCAGAGAGATGCCGCTACCGTCGCTGCATCGGGGCTCGACAGCAGGCTACTCGAGTTTGGGCAACTGGGCAGGATAGCATGCATGTAGCTGAAGGTTGGATATTAGGTGGTGCAATGCAGATATTGGCTGACTGAAAGACGCGAAAGGTACCATGTTGCTGTGCTTATGCCACGCGTGGAAGGGCCGAGAAAGCACCTAGAGACGAGATGGGTGTCGATCTGGGGCATGGCCTACCAGAGCGTGGGTGACGGCGTCATGAGGCTAGAAAACGGCGTGACAGCGCTCGCGCACTACTCGAGACAGCGGCGCGGACCGGGTGACGACTGCTAGCAACCTCCTAACAGCCGTTGTAATGTTGATGTTTCGACGTGATGTTTTATTTCTTTGTGCCGGTGGCTGCATGCCAGTCGTGCCTCGGAGGCGACACAGGACGCTTAACCCCTATGCGCGCCCGACCCGGGCGAAGGTTCTGGATCGCACCGACTCGAGCCAATCTGCCGATCCAGTGAGCAGGTGGAGACGGGCCCGTCCAAGACGACAAGGCCATCCCCGCTTGCCAAGTGGCTCGAACGAGTGTTTGCTGGTGGAGAGGCAACGCTGCGAGGGCTTCCAAAACACCACATAGCAGACAGCGTGGTGACACCGAGTGTGGCTGACAGCATTGCGCGTCCAGACTTGACGCCTCTGTACAGCGTAATCTGCTCTGTCCATGCATTGCCTTGGGCCAGCTTGCAAACTGTGGCGAACCAAGCCTCCACCTGGGTCTGGAGCTATCAGCCCATGTTCAACGTTCGAGGCGTCTAGCCCAAAGGGACCAACGCCTAATCTCGCCCCGGGAGGCCCGCCCTCTGCCCTTTTCCACCACCGTGGACGCGACTGTGACCTGCACCGAGCCGCCGCCGCCGAGCTGCTCTTCCAGCTTCACACTCGTCGCCAGCGCCCGCCAGAGCACCCGCTCGTCCTCTCTTTTCGCCAGTCCGCTGCTCGCAATCGTTCGCCCGGGACCTGCGGCCAAAAGCAATATAATCCCTGCACCACCAGAGGCCGACGCACCTGTCGCGCTGCTTCGGGCCTAGCAGCCTTAGTCGTGCTTTCACTCCACCTCGCCTGCGTGCCTGCCCTGTGAGCCGCGCCCCAGATTAATCGAGATCCTGTACTGATCGTCGACGACACGCTTGGAAAACTCCGCCGCCGCCCGCTGCGAGGAATGGGATTCGCACATCTCCCTCTGTCTATCCACAACACCCGCCCTCGCGTCTGTCAGCTCGCCGGTACCGCTTGGACGGCTGAGTGAGATCCGCCCCGGCTGCGCATTCTCCCACTATTCCCGGGCTGCGTTGCTCCCCTCATAAGCACGTCAGTAGAATAGCCTGCGACTCTTCGCAGAGCCATGGTCAAGATGCGGATTCCCATCCGCGAACAGTTGGGATGTCTGGTTCTGCTGGCGTCCATGATCGGCCTGGCCGTCATAGCCGTCGCAACATGGGTACATATCGACGCTGCATACTCGTCCATGCTGGTACTGACTTTGCCAGCTCACCAACCACAACTTCGTGCTCAACATACGCTCGACTCGCCTGACGCTGACAGCCTCGCTCAAAGCCGCCCAACTCTCCTCGAATCTGAACTTGATGCAAATCCTGTCCCAGCAGGCTGCGAACCGCCTCTCCCCGCAGGCCGCCCTCGGCCGATACTACGACGGCAACACCTCAGAGACGAACTGGGCCCGAGTCGAAGAGGACTACGATGCCATCTTCTCTGGTGATATGAGAACCCGTGTGGCTGTCCAGGCCCAGATATACCCCTTCAATTCCTCCGAGCGCTCCGTCTTCAGCCGGACCGCACAAAGCATGACGGACGTTGTGCTGCCCATACTCAAACCCGACGGCACGAATGCGACGCTAGGCGACAAAGAGTACGGCTTCATTGACGACCTCTATCCCAAGTTCTCTGTCGAGACGATCCTATACAACGACACCTTCAACACCTACAAGGCACACTACCAAGGCAGGACCATTGACAACACGAGCTACCTCTTCTCCGGGCCCTACCGCGTCAACGAAACACTCAGCTTGGTCTCGGTCACCATACCCATCATCAACAACACGTCCAACATCGACACCCTAGGATGGCTGACGGCTGTGCTGGATGCGTCGCTTATTACCAATGTTGTCAACGCCATGGAGGGTCTAGATAACAGTGGCCTTACCCTGCTGTTCGGCCCCAACAACGCCACGAACACCTTTCCTCCGGCATATCTGTACGACGCCGATACTCCCAACGCTCCCGAGAACGTACAGGTTCGCTACCTCGCCCCACCAACACAGCGAGCAAAGGTGCAACGGCACGGCCAATACGACACTTCTCTTGATCCGCCTCCATTCGACTGGGCAAGATATCCCGCCATTCGCAAGGGTTTCACCAAGTCTACCGGCGCCACCAACAATGCTGGTAGCATCATCTCCACGAGAAACGAGGATGGCGACGATGTTGCCGTTGGATACGCTGTTGTAAACAGTCCCATGGTCGACTGGATGATCGTGGTAGAGCAAACCCACGATGAGGTCTGGGGCCCCATCTACCATCTCCGGAACGTCATCCTTGCCTGTGTGTTTGGCACAATGGGTGCAATGCTACTTCTGGCTTTTCCCGTAGCACACTTCTCTAGTCAGCCCATCCGAAGATTACGCGACGCTACCAAAAAGACTGTAGCGCCTCACATGTTTGAGGACGACGACTTCAGCTCGCAAAACGATGGCGCCAACGACAGTTCGGAAGACGCGGCCCTGGCACGCAAAGAGGGTTTCTTTGGTCAAATTATACACTACCGGCGAAACGCGAAACTCAACCGAGCAGAAAAGAAGGAAGCCGAGAGGCGGAGACAGTTCCGAATTCCAGGCAAAGTCAAGGACCGCAAACACTTCATCCACGATGAACTCACGGATCTGACAACGACATTCAACGAGATGACGGATGAGTTGATGATGCAGTATGAGAAGCTGGAAGAGCGGGTGGCACAAAGAACAGCTGAGCTCGAACAGAGCAAGAAGGCGGCCGAGGCGGCCAACGAGAGCAAGACGTTATTCATTGCGAATATCTCGCACGAGTTGAAGACGCCACTCAACGGTATTTTGGGCATGTGCGCCGTGTGCATGTCGGAAGACGACCCGAACAAGCTGAGACGGTCACTGGGCATCATCTACAAGAGTGGAGACTTGCTACTCAATCTGTTGACAGATCTCTTAACTTTCAGCAAGAACCAGGTCGGTCAGCAGCTCAGTCTTGACGAGAAAGAGTTTCGGCTACGAGATATCAGCTCACAAGTCTTGGCCATTTTCGAAAAGCAAGCAAGAGAGGGCGGCATCAAGCTCGCTGTCGAATTCGAGGGACCATACGAAAACAATCTGGACGATAGCGGGCGGCCGAACGAGCTTCGCGATCTCGGGCCTTTCGGGCTTGGTCGACTCAAGGACATGGTTTTGTACGGCGATCAACATCGGATACTTCAGGTGGTCATCAACCTGGTATCGAACAGTCTCAAGTTTACGCCACAGGGTGGTTCGGTCACGCTCACTATCCGTTGTCCTGGAGAGGCACACATGTCAGACAGTCGCAAGGCGTCTCTGCAATCACGGCAGAGCTCAACGCGCAACTCGAAAACCCGCGTAAGAGCCTCCGCGTCAGAGGTAGGATCCGTCTCAATTGCGACACCGAGCGACAACTTCGGAACCGCCAACGTTATCAACGTCATGGGCAAGGGAGATGCGTTCTCCCGATATATGGCTCAGGAGCGAGCCCCAACACCGCCACCGGGACGGTGGTTGTCTTTCGAGTTCGAGGTCGAGGATACTGGCCCAGGTATTCCTGACCATCTACATGCCAAGATTTTCGAGCCTTTCGTTCAAGGCGACTTGGGTCTAAGCAAGAAGTTTGGTGGCACCGGTCTTGGCCTGAGTATCGTCTCGCAGCTGGCTGGTTTGATGAAGGGCACGATCGGTCTCAAGAGTGAGGTCGGACACGGAAGCGTGTTCACTATGGTAATACCGTTAAAGCACCTTACAAGTCGGGCCGACAGTACAGCCAGCTCCAGAAACGTGAACCTGGAAACCGGGACACCGCGCCGCAGCTTATCGATCGACGAGCCGCCGCGAGGTCGCTCACATGATGACGCGCTTTCGGCCCGCTCGATACAGTCCGCTACAAGTGGCCCGATCGTCGCTGGGAACACCGCTGCTACTGCTCCGTCCGGGCCAGTTGCATTCGACACCGATACCCAGCCTCGTCTTGTCGGCCTTAGTCAGCCTTTCTTTGCTTCCAATGCGCCATTGGAATCACCAAACTCGCAGGTCGCAGCCATGAAGCGCGTTGAAGCCGAAGCGACGAAACGTGGAGACAAAGTCAAGGTGCTCGTCGCCGAAGATAACAAGACAAATCAAGAGGTTGTACTGCGCATGTTGAAGCTCGAAGACGTGTACGATGTCACTGTCGCAAAGGACGGCCAGGAAGCGCTCGACTTGGTTATGGAAAGTATGGAACGTAAAGCTCCATACAACCTCATCTTCATGGATGTCCAAATGCCCAACCTGGACGGTCTACAATCAACGCGACTGATCCGGCAGTCTGGTTTCTCGGCCCCCATCGTCGCTCTGACAGCTTACGCGGAGGAGAGTAACGTGAAGGTATGTAATCAGCGTCCTGATCTCGCTACTGTTATGCTAACAAGCCATAGGAATGCCTCGACTCAGGCATGGACTTCTTCCTCTCGAAACCTATCCGCCGCCCCGCCCTCAAACACGTCCTGAAAACATACTGTCCTACTATTCCAGAAGAAGAGTCGGATACAACGCCACCCGGCTCTGCGGTCTTGACGCCGAAGCCAAATGGTGTAGCGGTGAAGCCTGCCCCACCAGCGGCGGGGTCCACGGCGCCATTCACCATCGTCTCGGGAACGAGCGATAACCGGCGTGCCGACGAATCGCCCGCCATCTCACCCATGACCTCGCCCGCAGCGTAGCGCTAGTGATGCATCATGTTGCTGCGCTCTCATCTGATCTTTCTCGCTGGACTCACCATCTCTATCCAGCGACACCTCTGTCTACGAAGTTCCTTGTAATGTCCAAAGCACGATACCACTTAATCGCTACTTTTCTAATCTCCGTGTGGGATTTTTTCTAGTTTTCCATTTTTCTTTTGCGGCAAATGTACATAGCAAGCATGGCGCTGGTCGGGTACGGGTCGATTTCCTTTTTTTCCTTCTGCTGGTCACAAAACATCTGGGTGTGCGTTTTGGCGTTTACTCTTCGGCCTGCAATTGCCAGAGCCTTCTTATTGCTGTGCTTGTTTCTTTGAGGGGAAATTCTGATTTGTGGTCATCCTTGAGGGTGTTTTCTTGGTGTTGGGATGCGGAGCAATGAGATGGCCCGCGGGGTCCTTTTACTAGGCAACAAAACATTTGGTGGGGATCTGGGATGAATCAATTGAACTTATCTTGCAACGCCATTTTGGCTGTTGCGCAACACTTATACTGTCTGAACTGGTTGTCTACAAGAGGGTTGTTTTTGCCATAATCTGCGATAGATGTGAAGAAAAGGGTGATGGGTTAAGTTTGTCTTATTATACATCGAAGGGCTACAGCAGTATGAGATAGACCCTAAGTGTCTTGCAACACCGAATGTTCCGTCCGTTGGCCAAGTATACCCCTTCGTGCCTCCCTAGTTTGGACTCAAACAGTAGTATTCAAGAGTAAGCTCGGACGATCTAGGCGTTGACCAACAGCGTATTCGTGTCCAAAGCCGTCACATGGGAAAAAGAAGACCGATCATGTCGGGAGGAGCTTCTAAGCCAGCCATAGCCCTCACAAACGCATCGTCTTCCAACCTGTCTTGTTCTGAATCACCCACGAGGTCTTCGTCAAGGATGTCGATATCAGTTTCAGTGTGATCATGAATAAGCGCCATCATGGAGTCGTTGAGTGATGCAGGTTGACGGCGCTTGAGGCGAAGGGCTTTTCGCATCCTCTTTATCCACTTTGCCTGCCAATCTCTCTGTGAAAGTGCGTAGTAATCTGAGACGTTGTACTCTTGGCGGTAGTCCACCTCCCGAGCAAGTAGAGTGACTTTGGCGCCTTCCTTCATCAACGCGTGAACCGCTTTACGGGAGCGCTCCAGAGCCGGCATACAGTAGATCTCAGCACCGTTCCATTGAAGCTTGATCGTCAGGTGGAAACCTTTCTTGACACGTACGTCCAAAAGCTCTTCGAAACAGTGCTGGAAGATGTCTTGACCATTCTTGGTCTGAATAGAGTGTTGCATTTGGCCCTCGTCTTGGATGTAAGCGTACTCCATCAAAGAGAGCTCTAGACGGCGGATGTGGTCGAGAGGTTTGACGCCGAGGTGGAAGTGATCTTCAGACAGAAAGTCGGTCAGTTCATGGAGGTGATGAGCATCCAAATGACGGCCGGACATGTTGCGATAGTATGCTTTAGCGACTTCCTTTGCGACGTTCATTCCGACATACTGGTGCTGGACCCAGAGTGGAAGCTCCCACCAATGGAAACAGCGGCAGCGGTCTCGCCCGCAGTTCGCGGACCAAGGCGCCAAATTGAACTTGTCCCGCACTCGAGGGCCATTCGACGGGACGGACCGCGGAACAGTTGTAGTGTTCAAAGTCTTCTCGTCCAAGGTCATGTCATGGAAGACCAGCCTGAGCATGGGCTCATCCCAGACGTAGTCATAGACCATCTCGCGGAGCTCTGGTGGTAGAGTGGTGTGGAACTTGTCGACGAAGTCGAGGCTCAGCTGCTCAGCGACTATGCGGGTGAGGTGACGACACTCTTTGCCCACATTTCTTCGCCTGATTTCAAGCTCTGCAACCTTGCTCTTCAACTTGTCGAGTCTGCGTGGGAGTTTAGATATGAAACCTTGCGCGATCGCTCAGAGACAAGACTTACTCGGTCTGGACGGATGTCTCTTCTGCGAGAAGCCTGTATGGTGTGAGTAATCGTTTGTAGCTGTCGCTGTGATCACTGACCTTGACAGCTCTGCCTCGGTAGCCTCGAGCGTAGGCCCATTGTCGCGGAAAGGGGTCGCGCTGGCCATACTAAGAGATCAGATATAGATGCTGAGCTGAGGATGTTTCTTGTGGAAGTATCGGGAGTCGTAGGCGTGGGATATCGGATATCAGGGTCCGCGCTAACGACGCGCTAACGCGATACTGGTGGTGTCACGAGAAAGGGACCGAGCTTTGAGACACCGGGCAGTTACGACGTTTCTATTGTCGTTTGCGAGAAAAGGTAAGAGTAGAATGTTGATTAAGATGTGGACAGTCTTTCCGGCCTTGATTTCGCGTGCGTCTATAGTCTAGAATCTTGCATCGGCCCGTCCTTGTCGTCCGTTGCGGATGTGTGGATGGCGGCCTCGCGGTGTATCTGTCTTTTCCAGCCTCCGTTACCCCATTTGCATATCCCGATGCTCCATCCGCCGTTCATCCATCCCTTGGTCCCTTCTCGCCAACTGCCGGTGCTTGTCTCGTCCCTGAGCCTGGTACCATCTTCAAAGCACGTAGCCTCGGAAGAGTACAGTTCCCCGAACGCAGGAGGAGCACAGTCCATTCTAGACTGTTGATGTACGCTCAAATGTGGCGATGGCGACGGCGACTGTGTAGGTCGGAAGAGGAGAAAGTACTTTTAATGTGGCGTACATCGCAGTTCGCAGTCCATGTGTACAGCCTCGATGTTCTGCCTCATCAGCTGTCATAAGGAGCGTCCGTCCTCATGATGTAGATCTCGCCAACGAGAACAACCAAACCGACAAGCATGGTGATCGCAATGATGGGCAGATTGACGCGCGCAAACTCCAGACCGCCAACATGGATGTGCTTTCTGCCCAAGATATCGCGCCAGAGCATGCCCGCCAGCGATGCACTGAAGGCGAGACTGAAAGCGCCATAATTGACACCAATCGCCATGCTGTATATGGTGCCCCAGAATGTTCGATCGGAAATTGGAACGCCGTTCTGACGATGGATTTCTTGCCACGATTGAACCACCCTGGAAATGAGGATTGTCGTACCGATGTTAGTTCCAGCAAACTGGTCAACGGTTAGCTACTGGAGTTTCTTGGTAAAACAAAGACTTACGTTACACAGGATGACTGAGACGAAGCCCATGCCGCCGATTGCACCGACTGTCCCAGTCTTCTCAACCCAGTGGTCCCAAGCATGTGCAAAGACCGGAACCCAGCCCTTGGTGACCAAAGCCTGGACTAGCACGAACATGCAGAAGGCGAAAGGAACGAGCGCCAGCGGGAGGTGGTGGAAGACGGTCATAGTTGTCGGAAATGTCTCCTGTGCCCATCTATACGTGTCTGCGACGAGTGACGCGAGGGTGGTTGGCATCGGCCTCTTGGATGGCTCCAGCTTCTTCTCTTCTTGCGATACGAGTTCCGCGCCCATCATCTCTCGGGTTCGGCCGCTCAATATGTGACTGGACGCCTCAGCCAATGGCTGCGACTTCTCCTCGGGGTTCTGGGCCGTTTCGTGATCCGCTTGCTTGGCAATCGTGTCCAGCTCTTCCTGTATGACAGACTGCCTCCTAGTCTCAGCTCTTTCAGCAAGTGCGGCCTCTGCCCTGCGTCGACCCTCGTGGGCGATCTTACGTGTTTCTGCCCGGTTGAGCCAACCCATTGTGAGATCGAAGATGAGCATGACGAATGCAGCGGGTAAAGTGACCCAGAATACCGGACGTTCATGAGAACCTTGAGAGGCAGCATTGATCGCCAAGACAGTAATCAGGGTAGCTGCCATAATCGCTGCTCCAAAAATGGCGCCATTCTTATCCAAGAAGGGGTTCAGGACTTCCTCGAGGGACAGCTTCTTCTCTTGTTCTTCATCGTCGCTGCCGGGATCGCTCTCGTTCTCTTCCGGTGTACCTTTGGCAAAGGGAATATTGGGATTGACCGGTTTCTTGTTCTATTGGAAGGAGCTTTGTCAGTACATACTATAACACCTTTTGTGGGGTTTGCTTACCTTGAGCTCATCTGGAAGGTCTTCCATCTTGATAGACGCGGGGATGAGAGATTCGTCGTGGAAGATGATGTATAACAAGAAAGGATACAGTACGACTCCTGTGACAAGAACTGGTACGATAATGTTTGCCGTGTACTTGATGAATGTGATCCCAAACGCGCCGGCCAAAACCAGGTTGGTCGGATTGGATGATACCAGTATCGCCGATGCGATGTTGGCGACCGAGAACTGAGTGAAGATCCATGCCCTTGGGTGCTTGATGTTGCTTGACACACGCGTCATGTACGACAGGAACGCAGTGCCAGACAAAATGACCGGATCGTTACCGATGAACGCAGTGAGAAGGAAGAAGAAGGCATACAGGTAGAAGAAAAGCCGGTGACCGACTTTTCCTCCTTTCTGCAAAACTTTGAAAGCTAGCCATCTAATGAGACCGGAAGCATCGACAGAGATGGCGATGTAAGCAAGGGATAGGAAGAACAACATGATGTCGTATGGAACGATGCCCTGATCACCGAGGGTGCCGCCTCTCACTTCTTTTGCGCCAATAGCAAGGATAGCTAGTAGGAAGAGATCGGCTACCAGAGGTGTTGTTATGAAGTTCATGGGGAAATCAAACCGTACGAATGGCCCAGGCTTGCCATTCCGGACCCTCGTTGGGTGTTGTGGTGGTGCGATGATGCGCAACGCGCTCATGGTCTTGATGAATGGGGTCCATATTATCCGCGGCACATAGATGGGTATGTGGAATGGAAACAGAACATTGATGTCTACAGCATTTTCTCGTTAGTCGGCCATCTGCAATGTCAGTATACACATGCTACTTACTTGTCAGTACGAAAACGATGAGGGTCACTATGGAGCGCCACTCTTTGATCTTGCTAGTGTCAAGGTCAGGCCTCTCTGTCTCTGTGGCGCGCTGAATCAACATGTTGCGCCCCGTAGCAATGCTGGAAATCCACACTGCAAGATGATCTTGGGGCCAGAAAAACCCTAGGAGGTGTCCTGACGTTTAAAACGTGCAAGAACAAGCTTTTGGGTTCTAGGTAAGGGCCGATTGATGGGTACGTACGCCCGCTAGACGTTGCGGGCGATCTGTGAGCCGGCGTGCCTGGGCCTCTGTCGCAACCGTGGACTTCAGTACCGACGCCGAGAAATTGCTTGTACGATGACGCGCGACATGGGCATGGCGGCAGGCAAGTGAGGCTCTTGTATTGTCGCGACATCTGCAGCCCAGGAGGCGGAGCTCGCAGCCCAGCATGAGAAGATGATGGCACCTCGGCGCCGGTTGGGCCGCTAACGAGTAGCGCCTCCCGTATCGAGAAAGGGTCCAGCGCTGACAGGTCAGGCTTTCTACTCAGCCTCTCGCCCTATGCAACTGCGACAGGCGAAGACGATATAGTTCACCGGTAATCTGCAATGCCCCAAACCATTGGAGATCGACATGGCACGCCTTACCCCGGAGTCGCCCTTATGCGCAGCGCGCATACCTATGCCGTTCCTCTTCCTTCGTGACGGTTCATCCAGCAATGTCTCCATCTCATCTGTCTTTACCCATACCAGGGAAGCATGTCTGCAACTAGAGCGCTATCCGATTTTGCAACCGCTACCTCGACCGCTACAACGCCTAGCCCAACGCTACAAGTCGTCTGTGCCTGGCCCATTTCTTCCAACTATGGAGCAGGGTCGCGTGTTAGTACCAACTCCATACCACGTGTAGAGCGGGTCTGGACCTATCAGACAACTGATGCATGAATACAGATCCTGTACTATGTTCTTGTCGCCGCATGTGTAACATTTCGCAAAGCAGAATGGCTACGGAACACCTGTCTGGCTGCCGTTTTAATTTTGCCGGCCATCTCGGCCCTCCAGGCCCTCGTGCTAGCAGCTGCGCATACGAATGGTCAGTCCAACAGCCACCAAGAACTCCAAGAAGCGCATGTCTGACCAAGAATCTTCACAGGCGGCGTCGATATGGACATTTACGGAGTAAGTTCTTGGTGCCAATATGCCGTGCGACAAAGCTGATCGATCGATTTCGTATGTGCAGGCTTTCCAGTTCTGCGCAATTGGCATTTTAGCCGCGCCTCTCACTGTGAGGTTGTCGCGAACCTATTTCCAGTCTCCCGGTCGCAACATCATATTCCTCTGGACAATACTGATCTTGATGGGGCTGCTGGCCCTCTGCGTCGAGTTCTACCGGGTTACCTCAACGGCCTGTAGTAGCGACGATAGTGGGAACCCTTTTCAAGGTGCCGCTAACTTTCCGTACGAGCATGCTACTTGCAATCTGACATGTTCTGAAAGCGTGGGTCCGAAATCTCCGATGCGAGGCGGATCTGCCGCCGACGTCTATGTCATTCCCGTGCCGCGCATCTTGACCTTCAACGCCGCCATGCTGCTCTCCGCCGGGTTCTGCATACCTGCGATACTGTCTCTGATTTTTACGTGGGACAAAATCCTCGAGATCAACTGGAAGCGACGACGTCACGTGGAGCCGCTAGACACTCGGATCGAGGGGGCTAATATGACCGTTGGGGAGATGAAGGGCATCAACAACGTCGTGAGAAAGTTCTTGAGCGTCATAGAAATCCCCTTATTCGGCGGGGTGATCATCACAATCATTGGAGTTGGCGAAGCAAACTTCTTCAGCCCTCAGGTGCGACATATGACGGAACCTATGGCTTCGATTGGTGAGTAGAGTGACGCAGTGGTATGATTGGTGCTGACAGAGTCCCCAGGGCAATGGTCACCCATAGCTGGAACAATCTTAGCCGCGCTTGGCTCTCTATATATCCTGTGGTCGACTGGTGGCGATGAGGCTCTCCAAGAGAAGACCGGCCACCATTATGAGAACTCTGGCTCATCGCGCCCCAGTCGTAGTAGTGAGCGACGGCCATCTCCGCGACCTCCGTCCTCCGTCGACTACAACCCCAAACGTATCTCAGAGACTGGCCTGGGCATTCGTTCAGAGTCGCCTATTGCTATGGAATTGATCCCGACCATCACGCATCCCGGCTCCGAGCATCCTCACCCCAGTCCTTCCTCTCATGATGGTCAGCAAGACAACACCCAAACCGATCAGCCGACAGCTGGCAGAAACGTTGTGCGTAAATGGCTGACGTCTGCTGGCAATTACCTGGGCGACGCGGCACATGAGAAGCTCGACACAGATCATGTCAGCAACGACGACGATACTCATAGGTTTCCCGAGGTTCCTGGCGAAATCCTTCGAAACCCCGATCTGGAACGGATCAGTCGCACGTACAGTAAGCTCCGCGAAGAAAGAGAAAATAGCGTATATGCGGCAAGCATTGCATCTACATCAGGTATCGAGGGTAGTACATCCCCGCCACCTATCCAAGATTCGCCGCGTCCCGAAATAAGCCCTGTCCGACCACCAGTACGAAGGGCTACGCTGGAAGTACCAAAGGAAGTGCATCGTAGAAGCGAGAGCCATTGAACGCTTATAGACCAAACCAGGCTTCCGATACGGTCAGATGCGAAGGAACGCTATGGCCTACCCCTACTGCCCAAATACCTTCGACACTCGGACCGAAGTCGTCAGTGCGGTAGTTGCGCTCTGGCGTATCTTTCTTAGAGCTCGTCGGCGTGGTGCTAACGCCAAACACGTTGGTCCATTGCTTCAGCGTCTCGTCGTAGTTCTTCGGGCTCAGCGTTCCATCTACCGAGCCATGCCAGAATTCTTGAGAAGTCAGTACTTGGTTCACGAGCATACAAGACTTGGAACTTACGCATGCGTGGTCGTGTTCCGTTATACCCGGGATACATCCCTCGAACTACGTCACCCCAGTGCTGCGCAGTCGAGATGGACTGCCCGCCAGAGCAGGTGTTATTCCATGCTGCCGCTGCTCCGGATGCAGAGACGAAACATCCAGCCGGTACTCCCGAGTACAGAGATACTGCGCTGATGAGATCGGGATAGGTGGCGGCGAGAACATTACTCATCATGCCACCTGAGGAGCCACCCGTCACAAACACTTTCTTGGGGTCGATCTTGTACATGTCGATCGCATAGATGATCATGTTCGCGATCGCATTCGAATCGCCACCGCCATTATGCGACAACGAAGCTTTGCTGGATACATCCCAGCACTCAGTCGTAGAGCTCGGCCAGACCGTCACGTAGCCTTTGCTATCCGACCCTTTCTTCCATGGAATCAGGGAGTTTTGGAAATACTTCTGTGCCGACGACTGGCATGAGTGGATCGCCACAACTAGCGCATCGCTCTTGACCTGGTCAGGCACATACACCCACCTTGGGTGGCGTGTCAGTAAATTGCAACCTTGGAAAGGAGGGGCGCGGATCACTCACATGCCTGGCTTTGCTCGCGCGCTACCGCCATAGTTGGAGACTTGTGTCAATTGCGCAGCGAGAACACCCGAAGCAAGTGCGAGGGTTGCAACAAAGTTTCGGGCAAGCATCTTGGAGGAGCTGGAGGTAGTTTGACAGTTCCATGTCTGAGCCTGGTCACTATATACACGCATCAGCTCCGCATTGACAGAGTGGGGTCGACCTTCATTCGTGGAAGTTGACATCCTCGTCTCGTCATGTAGTGTCCAAAGCCTATGGCACCACATGAGGTACAACGTTCATCAGAGCGTTCGTTAGTTAGCTCCGGATAAAGGGGAAGATGCTCGCAATCAAGCTTCATACCAAGCATTTTTCGCACATTACCCGCATATGTCTGTATCCCTGCATTGCACGTCTACCACTTTGCGACTGCCGAGATGAAACACGAGGACTTGATGTTACTGGTCGGCCCATCCTCAGAGTCTAATCCAGCTACTCTAGGTGCCGGACGAAGTTTGACGTCAGGCGCAGCTTTTAGATAAGCCTTGCGAGGCCTGGAGAGTAGCGCAATATAGCGATAGGGTAGTGAGCAAGTGCTGCTTACTGAGGCCTGCGGATAGAAGGGTGGCTGCGCTGAATACCTGGTGCGTTATATGAGGCCGACATTGGTGCCATGTGGGGAGCTTCGCGCCGGTCGTCCTGCTATCTTTGAAGAACTTTGAACAGACGACAAGACAGAATATCTTCTTAAGAATGGATCAGCTTGCTCGAACAGTTACTTTTAATCGCATTCCGCTCAGGGTAAGGACATTCACGATGTGGCCTCTCTTCGCAACCACCGCTGTACTCTTAGCCCATCGCGTCTCCGCTCATGGCGGAGCTCTGAACTATACTGTTGGAGACACATGGTACCCTGGGTAAGGTCAAGATGCAGAGTCCTCAAAGAAGGTAAATAAGTCGATCCAGTTAACGCTCTTCATAGCTACGATCCTTATGGCGACCGGGCCATGCAGGATGCCGCCGCATGGATGCCACAACGAAAATGGATTTCCAACAACCCCATCTTCGAAACCACCAATACGTCTCTTTCCTGCAACACCCCCGGAACACCCGCTCGCGCATACATACCCATTCGCGCGGGCGAAAACATAACCGCCGTGTACTCGTACTGGGTGCACACCGTCGGTCCTATGATAGCCTGGATGGCATACTGCGACAACGCCGAGAATGACTGCGCGACCTTTTCTAGCGAGACGGCAGATTGGTTCAAGATTGGTGAAAAGGGGCTGTTGGAAGGTAGCATCGAGACTGGAGAGTGGTTTCAGAAGGCGTTCAGTATGTGGGACGGAAGTCCAAGCCTATGGAGTGAGACGGTGCCTGTAGGGCTGAAAGCGGGGAGGTACTTGGTGAGGCATGAGATTATCAGCTTGCATTCCGCGAATAGTACGTCCATGGTTCTTTCCTCCAGATGCAGCTCTTTGAGGATGACGGAAGGTGCAACGCGCTAATGATCTGGGGCGCTCAGAACCGCAATTTTACCCCGAATGCGCGCATTTGGAAGTCACGAACGATAAGGAAGGAGGCTCGATTCCTAGCGAGGAGTATATGGTTAAGATTCCAGGCGTGTGGAGCATGGACCGTAAGTATGCCAGTGGCCGAGTAAAGAGCATGTGGCTGATGATAGGAAGAACCTGAGATCAATATCGACATTTACAGTCCCGAGGTCTCGTCAAAGACGGTACGTCCGATGGAGACATGGGCATGCCTCAAGGGCCTTATGCTGACGATGTTACCTAGGTATACAACATCCCGGGCCCACCTGTATGGACTGGAAAGCCGTAGGTCGGCATGTAGAATGCGTTATGGGCTGAGAACGCCCTGGACTCACGGTCCAGTCAATCGAGGATTTGCACATCACAATTCAGTCATCCTCTGTGGCGCAATTGGCTAGCGCGTCTGACTGTTACAGCTCGCAGTAGCAGTCATCAGGAGGTTGGAAGTTCGAGCCTTCCCGGAGGAGTGAATTTTTTGCTGCTTGTACGGACAAGACATTAGGCTGGCGTGGATTGATGGAGGAGTACATTTTTGAATGCTAGGGTTGTGGGTAGTGGCATGGAGTGACAGCTGCCGAGGATCCACATGGCTGTGGGATTACATAACCGGCAAACGTCATCGATTAGCGCTATGGCCATGCTCCTTCCTGCGCGTCCTCACAACAACACTGCGCGTCGACATATACACAGGACGTCGAGAGCGGCAGTTCATACCGCCATGACGCGATATAACGCATGTTTCAATGTGATCGCGAAATTGTACGTTTCAAAATTCTCATTCCAAGTCTTTTGCCGCCTGACTGCCAAAGCTCCCCAGGGCCAGCACTATCCCAACGCACACTCCATACTATCCACCAAACCTATGCTCGCCCACAAACCATGCTATAATGTCATCTTCTTTCGATAGACCTTGGAAAATCGAGTCAATTTGGTCCTCCGGTCTTTCCACGGGCAACCAGCCTTAACTTCGCGAGCGTCCTGCCTCCTCTTACGCCGGTCTCACCTCTAGACCCCTTGTCTCACTTGACACAACGTCTTCCTCGGTCATTTCCTCGACGGCCTTTGCGTCATCACGATCTCTGCGTGCTCGCTGTCTCTTGGCTTTCTTGGTATCTTTTCGGCGGGGTCGGGCGGGGGTCGTAGTAGGTGGACACGGTGGAGACTGACGTCCTTCCTGGCGAGTATCCTCTTGGTCGACATCAAGCTCCTTCTCGAGGCTTTTCCGGAACGCGGCTTGGTCTTGCAGCTTCCGGTAGCGGTTCTTTTGAGGTTCGGTCATCTTTTTCTCCTTCTTCAACAACCTCTGTTCCTCCGTCTCGTTTGCCACAGCTGCATCATGCTCAGCCTTGAATGACTCGAAGATGGCCTTCCACTCGACCTTGACATTCGGGTAGTTGTTGCGCGCGTTCTTGACGTCGAGGTTGTAGCCCGCTAGGTATGGATGCACGGCGCATCCTTTAGGGGAGATGCACTGAAAGCGCTGCCCACAGATCACGACCTCGTTGTATGTATCTGACTTCTTGTCCATATCGACGACCGGAGCGAGACACCAGCAAAAGTGCAGCGCGCTGACACATCTCATTAATGGGCCGCCGCCACACTCCTTGTCTTCGCAGTGATGCTGTGGTTGACGAGGTCAGTGATTTCTCTCAACACAAGTGTAATCCTTCCCGGCTACCTACAGCGCTGCTCATTCTCTCTTTGGTACGGATGTTTCTCATCATGGCGGCGTTGCTGTCGCTCTTGATATAGTGACCGAATATCTCGTCCAGGTCCAAGGAACTCTGTCGCGCGTAGTTGGGCATCTCTGTGGCGATTGCATTCGATGTTTGATAGATAGTAGAGGTTTATCAGTAGTGCAATCAAGCAGATAGAGTCGGGAAAGTCGTGTAGGTCAGTGAGGTTGTACCTTTCGTCGGGAGAACGAGGGATCACTATTGGTTGTTGCAAGAGTTGTACGCTTTACAACTCGGCTAATAGGCACTATTTACATTGTTATTGTTGTGGTTGCTGCCTATCAATCTACTCGGCTCAGGCCGCTTCGCTCGCTCCGAGTATCGCCGACATTGTGGTTATTTATCCCTACGAGCTTCACTGGAATCGTATCTGCTGAGAGCCCCCTGAGTATATCCGCACTCAGGGTCATGATCATCGGCCGCTATGAGCCGTCACGGGAGTCCTGATCGGCACATATCACGATAAACTGCTAGTTATTCCCCCAACAGCGGCTCACACAAGACGATGCAGATATAATGACTGGATTGTTGATCAAAGAACACTGCGCAGCTCCTCCCCGATCCCACCCCCGATAAATGTACACCGCATCAGACACGCTCGTCTTTGTACACTTATACCTATACTCGGCTAGGCTCGCATGAGGAAGCATAGTCGAGGTCCCAATCGAATATGTATGATGACAGTCTTTATCGAGCTCTTACTCAAAGTGTTGGTAGTTACAATTAGGTGTTACATCCTGCCGCGCATATCTTACAAGAGACGAGGAGTCGAAACTCCACGTAGTAAGTGAGACTATACTCCGTGCAACCTTATCCAGACCTATATCATTTTTTTACCACATGAAATAATATCTACGATGCGAAATACTGCCTGTCACAATAGACTTGATGATACAAAAGAGCCGTCGGTCAAGGACAGTGCGAAAGGCAGCTATCGCATCAGCCATGAATTGCACCAAGTAAAAGAGCAGAACGTCACACGGTGGAAGCCTAGCTACTTTCTCTACATCCAGAAGACATAGTACGAAGACAAAATCAACATACAGTAACCAACCCCAGAACACTCTGAAGTGAATAGTCAAAATAGACGCATCTGCCGCAGTAGCGCAACGTAACGTCTCTCGGTTATCTCGTCAATCAATCCGCGCGTGTCTCCCCCCTCTTTTGCGACACATGCTCCCTTCGAAAGAGGGCGCTACTTGGGCCTCGTAGCATCTTCTTCGGTTCCTGATTTTCGTATCAAGTCCAGTGCCAGCTCTAACAATCCTTGCCATCCGTTATGAGTTTCAAAATCTCTGATAAACGTCGATAATGTTACCATGGTCTCGACATCCGTCTCTAGTTTGTACAGGGTTTGGTTCTTGTGAAAACCAACTCTGTCGTTCGCGGTCATGCGTACCTTGCTGCTTATAGCTTCGACCATCTCTATTGACCGTTGCTGGATATTGTGAATAAGCTGGAAAACATCCTTTGAAGCATAAGAGGCGAGTAATGGCACATCGATTGACGTAGTCGGTACTAAATCGCTGGTATCCTCATGCACGTGGGAAACTTCCCATGAGAAGCCAACAACTGCATGAGTGGCGCAGGTAGTGGCGCATCGTGAGTCGCAAGCTTCGACTAGGGCGTGCGTATAAAGAAAAACCATTGGCGTTGGTGTTTTCCGGCACCATTTTAATTCGACTGATACGCCACTCTGCCCAGATAGGCCGCGCCATCTCGGCGTGCATATTTCGACTTCGATGGCATTCCCGTCGATCTTCTTGACAAACGTTCGTATAGCCATAGCCATCTCCAGGGAGGAACCTTCAGAGCGCCCGTACCGACTGTCATCGGCACCGCTCAGTTGCCAAGGGCGGCTTTCCATCGCTTCCAGACCAATGTAAGCGCCCATGTAGTCGTCTCTTTGTCCTTTGATAGCATAACGATTGTACTGTTCGACAAACTTGAAAGGAGACTTGAGAATATTTAGCGCCAAGATTTGCTGGAGAAGCTGCCATACGGTGAGGCTATAATCGGCGATACTGATGAGCCTCAAGTCTTCTCCAGTCCCCTCGAGTAGGCCAAGTAAAGCGAAAACACTGTCTAGAGGATCTGATCGCCGTAACTTTCCAAAGCTCTCAAATAATTGCTCAAACGTCGCTTTTGTTCTTCGATAGAACATGAGATTGAACATGTTACTTTGACCATGCCTTGTTCGAATCTCTTCGCTAACAGGAGCGACAACTATCACGATCTTCTCCAACTCTCTGAAGGGAAGTTTGCTTCTTCCCACCAACAACTGGACCTTCTTTGCAAGAAGAAATTCCTGAACGATCCACATCCGTGACCAATAATCTGCTCGTAAGATGTACTCCAATTGGTCTCTGCGTCGTGTATATTGGCGTTTATCTCTCATGCGCCGATAGTACAATTCGAGTATGTACTGTCGATTGAAAATGCCAGCATGAGGCAATGGTTCGTCGTAGCCGAGCCAGCTGTAAACGCACTTGGCGCCAGAATAGATTTGTTTCATCTCTTGAACTTGATGACTCCGCTCTTGAATGTCGTCCTGGTTGATGCATATAGCATCCAGCCATATAACCTGCGTTTGATAACGGCTGCGGAAGGCCTTCAAGAAACGGAAGAGATTTTCTCGCACTTGGAAGTGTTTGCCGTCCACGACTATGGACATTGTTGGCTCGGGCGGACCCCAGACGTACGACCCAGCGATGTATTTGTTTCGTTTGCGTGAGATGGAAGCCGTGTATAATTCGCATCGTATGGGAGAACCTTGGCGCCGGCTAGGCAGCACGCGCAGAAGTCGAAAGCTGTCACCGTTGTGCAGAAGAGGCGAGTATCGGGTAAAAGCAGCCTCGTGGACCTGTGTTGAGTTGGCCGAGACGTCGGTGCTTATGTTATCTGTTGACATAGCGAACAACTCCGGCTGAAAGGTAGATTCCGCGTTTCCACTGTTAAATGCAAGACAGCAGTATCGATTGAAAGGCGTAGTGAGGACGTAAAGTAGGCAATTAGAAAGGAGGCAGTGCGGCTGGGCAACCGCAGCAGACTTGGCAGCTGACATTGGGACTAGTACTGAGGCCACACCAATCATGCCACCCGCGAGAAGCCACATCATGCACAATAAAAACATGACGTACACCTCCATACCGCAGACTATGTAAGGTGAACATCGGGAACACGAGCTCGTCTGTATCGCGGGTGTCGCGGCTGGTGGACCACCTTGAAACCAAGAATACCGCATTAGGTTACCAATCCCCAAACTCGATGAACTCGCCGTTCCTCCCTCCCGACAGCTGTTCCGCCTTCTTCTCCCATTGTTCCATAAACCACAAGGGCCAGCCTCTCGCTCGTTTCCCATACGTCCGTCGAAGGGGCTTCGACACAGAGTGTGCAGTCTCGAGGTACGTCGCTCTGAAAGCATTCCACAACTGTTTATCTCCGTCTTCTGTAGCCGAGGGATCGGGGAAGTATGGATCGTTACAGGTCACCGCTGTGACTAACCGCTGTATGGCGGCTTCGGGTCGATCGAAGGAGAGGAGCGAGGCTTTGTCGAAATCGAGGACGTAAAGGCGCATTTCATCTGACATATGATGTGTTCGGTCCCATCGGTCCTGTCTCCAGCTGGATTTCGACATCGGGGCGCCAAGAACGAGATTCGGCGGTGAGGAGGAGCAGAAGGGCTCTGAGGTTTCCAGATCGCCAGAAGGAATGACTTGCTGCCCATCCCAATTATTTGCTCCACCAAGTACGAATTCGATATCCATACCGTCTACGAGAGCATGCCAATGTATGATAGCCAGGCCTGTAGCCATTTCTTTCGCCAATTCCATCGCCAGGCCATCGTCAAATGGAAACGATCCGAGGTCCTCCCTCGTTAGAGGAAAGTTCCAAAGATTTTCCGACCTGCACAACGGTTCGTCCTTGCGTGTTGCCAGTCCAAGATATGGTCGCACAAGACAAAAGTCGTTCTCGGGATTGGCGAATACCGCGGCTTTGGATGTAGTGAACTCGTAGCGCGTCATCAGAGCGTGCCGAACCTCAGGGCCTAATGTAGGGATAAGGGACAGAGAAAACAGGAATGGTGCCGTCTTCTTGTCTTCGGCTTCCGTGAAACAGCCGGCGAATTCTGCCCAGAAGTCTTCCTTAGCTTCATCTGCTACCCAGCCCTTGATAGCTGGCACCCTGGGAGTGTGATCTTTGATTTTCCAGTGGCGTTCTGACTCCATCAATGACCGATGTACGTGAGCCGTCAGCCGTATATCATTCCATAGTGCGTCTCGATCCCGACCAATCTTGTATGCAGCCGTGGAGAGATCCACGCAGGTGTATATGGTGCCGCATGTACCGCGACCGATAATGTGGAGGTCTATGGGGTTGTCGTCTAATGCGCGCGCCGGGCTTGTTTGGAGGCCATCTCGAGGGTTATCGCTCGCGTGCTCGTTCTCTACTTGCGCCATGGTGGCAGCTCTGCGAAGAGGATAGGTAGTCTAGATTGCTGTTAGAGTATCTGCAGATTCTACGTTGTATCCTTCAACAGATGCGATACAGTTGCTAGATATTAGCCAGGCGCAGTTGACTCAGAGGGCGAGCCATGGTTCGTTCTAGCATGGTACTCCAATCCAGGCATGCCAATTAGAGCGCGCGCAGACGTTACACCTAGTGTCTTCATCGGTCGTGCTAGATTAGATGTATAGAGTCGTCATGTTGCGATAGCTTTGCGTGTATGGTGCCCGCATCTGTCGGAGGTTGCCAGACGTTCATCGTGTTCATGGTCGCGCTCGCATGCGCGTAGATCACTCCGCGTTCTGGGACCGTGCCCGAGCTAGACTGGAAACGCACGGCACGTGACTACGCGATGACGATGACGCCATTCCAGAACTCGCCACTTTCTAAGGTCAGCGAAGACGTTATGGTACAAGTCTACGTGACTGTTCTATACGCGTTGGTTTTCACGTAGTCCGAACCCACAAACTTCCGGTACATGATCTATAGTACAGGACCTCTCATTGCGCTCGATGCATCGAAGAACATTGAGGCTCGTACATCGTGAGCGTACAGGTTTTACATACATCTTCTGCACGTCTCATGCGTGCATTTACTTCATCATCCGCAAGCCATTTAGCACATTTTCATTCCTCCACGAAGAACCTGGCCGCAAACACGACATCGTTCTCACTGAACACTCCCTGCCTTTCACTCTTCACCTGCCTTAGAATGCCCTGTTTGTTCTTCTTGTCCTTGCTCTCTGCGTATGCGATGACACAATCCCTGTTCAGCGATGGGTTGCTGTTCGTCTTCAGACGTGTGGGACTGCGAGGCTCTTTCGGCAAGGTGCGGTGAAGGTTCTTGCGTTTCTTCGTAGCCGAGGATTGAGGTGTAGAGGGTTCGTGGCGCGCAAGTTGAGGTGTCGTCAGATTTGAAGTGAGCTTCACTGGTGACGGGGTTTCGTTGCCGCGACGTGGTCCGCGCAAAGGTTTGCGTTCCGGTGAGCCATCTGCTTGCGGGATAGGAGCAGGAGACGATCTAATAGGTGCTTGAGGTGACCGGGTGTATGAAATGGGCTCTATATCAGGCTCAGGAGTTGTATGTAGGCTGGACAGAGGGGACGATGTAGCAGTGTCCCAGATCTTAGAGTTCTGGACGACCGGTACCGCGATCTTGGACGATGGAGCTGCGTCAGGCGTGTTTCTCGGTTTGGCGAAAGAGCGAGATCGACGTAGTCGCGCAGATGCTTCACGAAGTATCTCTTCTGGATCCTCGAACCAGAATGGATTTGCCTTTGGGCCTTGTACACCAAGAATGTTGTTGCTAGAAGTTGTACGACGCGAAAGTCTTGATTCGGTTGCATGTATACTCTGGTTGCTTGAGTCAGCATCCAGCTGGTCACCATGCAGCTTAACCTCCTCTACTTCAGGTCGTTCACCCGTTAGGATGGAGTTCTTGACAGTAGATGCGGGTTGTTTAAACACAACATTCGGTTGGAAAGCGCTGGTCTCTTGTGGGTTGTCGATAGCGAGGGACAGGTCAGTCTTCGCGTGCTCTAATGGCGATGTAGGCGGCGGCGTTCCCATCCGGACCGTACTTTTTCTTGACCCGCGAAATTCGGTGGTTGCCTTCTCTGAATCAATAGATCTCTTCTGTTCATCATCTCCTGGGACGATATCCTGTCGAGTCGGATTCTGGACGGGGCGATTGGAAGCCAAGTCTAAACGCAGTTCAGGCTCCCACCTATGATCCACTAGAATTGATCTGTCTTGCCCATAGACCACCAAGCGTCTGACCGCGATGTTGGAATTTGTCTTCGCTGACTGTTTTGGAGGAGATGCTTTCTTCGGAGAGACACTTCGTTTTGGTTTTGTGGGTACTGAGTACAAAGCTGCTGGCGGTAACGGCAGGGACAGTCTGCGATCAAACGGCGGAAATGACAGTTGTGGTGGCCGAGATTCCTGATATCCATGGAGGTTTGCGACTTGTGGCAACATGTTTGGCTTGTAGCTCTCGGGAGCTCCGCAGAAGTTGGGCCCCATTCCGGACATGGTATAGTCTTGACGCGTGTATTGGCTTTCGGGTAAGCCACCGCGTGGTTCTCCAGGCAGAGAACCCGCATGCAGCCTATGACTTGAGGGTGCTTGTCTGAGCCGTGGTAAATGTGTAGGAAAAGATGATGCGTACTGGTAACCTGGGCCCTGAAAAGCCGTGGGAAAGCGATCAAGCGGACTAGACGTCAAACCGGCGTTGTCGCCCGGTATCTGACGCATGAGATCACTGGGTGCGACTCCTCCCAGTGTTGGATCTGAGAATTGAATGGTATATGGTGATGGGAGGATGTGAGTCGTGTGCGAGTTTGGGGTCAGATCTGGATACATCATCTTCGGAGTGAACCTTGCACGCGACGTGAGCTCCGCTTCTGAGATGTGTACTGCGTCGTACGTATGCGCTCGTCCAGTCTCTGGTGCACGCGGTATGTTGGAGGTATCTGCACTTCTTCGAACTGGTGAAGGCGTAATTCTTGCATCTGTAGTGTTTGGTGCTATCAGTGCTGGAATGCTTGATCCGACACCGGCGAGTGGTGGATTTGACAGCGTCAAGGGTTCCATGGTTAGAGCCGATGGCAAGACAGGTGACATATCCTGTTTCGACTGCACTCCGGACCGGAGAGCCCGTCTCTTTGTATGAGACGCATACTCTGGATCGCTGTCTCCTTCCGCATCCATGTCGATGACCTCTGAGCTCGGCTCGATGGTATCTGGAGGTTCCGCGTCACTCTCACTTTTGCCAGGCGCATCGACACGTAGATGCATAGTACTGCCGTCGGCTCCGAGCACGAACGGGTAACTCTCATCGATCATGCGCTTCGGTGCCTTCAAGTAGCCCACGCCGCTAGTGAGCTTCCTACCCTCTCCAGATGTGATGACTACGTCGATGACTCCGAAAGCCTTTCCACCTGGCCTCTGCATAGTGTATACCTGTTCCGGCATCTGCGTTGTCGCAAGCGCGTGGAGGAACTCGGCAGTAGGAGGAATGTTGCCTTGTTCGTCGGTACCCCGCTTGCGTGCTTCAGCTTGGAGCGCCTGGCCAATGTGTTGCCATCGCTGCTTTACCGAAGGTGTGGTGTTGTTCTTCGCAGTACTGCCATCTGCGGCGACTCCGGGTGGCAGAATGATCCATGGCCGCTCAGCGAGAAAGTCGACTCTAGTGCCTGCGAAAACCTGGTGATGGTCTTTCGAGCCAGATTTGCCGTCGTAGTTGGGCATGGCCAAACACGCGGCGAGTGTTCCATTGAAGAAGACTTCGATCTTGAGCGATGTTCTCTGGTTGTAGAGGCCGGAGACATAAGTCTGGTCGGAGAGATTGACGTGGAGGGTAAGTGCTTTCAGTGTGCGCTGCGAGACATCTGGGAATATCGTTAGCCGCGGTGGTGCTGTTAGTATCAGGCAGAAGATACGCACCCTTGGTCGCTCCCTGTGCATCCCTAGAAGCTTCCTCTTCGTATATCTCATTGCCGACCCGGGTCTGCATGAAAGGCGCTTGTGCAAGCCAGTTGAGCTGGAAGGCGGCGTCATCACCGGGGAAAGGCACCTGCTCTTCCTTCAACAGCTTGCTCTTCAACAGCCTCTTTTCAGCTAGTGCAGACTGCTGCTTAGCTGCCTCTCCCTTTCTCAGTATAATCTTTGCTGTAGTCGTATCACCGAGTGGAATTGCGCCCAGGCGCACCGAGATGCCGCGCGCGAAGTAGGTAGGCATATTTGCAGGAGGTGAAAGAATATACACGTATTACGACATGGCCGTCGCAAGAGACAATGCCGTAATGCCTGGCAATCGAGCGAATTCGAGTCGGTTGGATGCGGTGAGGCCGTCTAGAGCGTGTCGAGCATGGTGGGGTGTGGGGGACGCGTTGCGGTGACCGAGCGCTGCTGAAATCGCGTGACGTATATCGTGGGTTTCCGTTTACGGCAGGTACCCTCCAGTGCTCTTTCCAGGCACGCGTCCTCGCCGCCATGACTGGACTTTCGTCTACATGCACACCGTACCTGGCGTACGACCATCCTAACGTATACAGATATCATGATAGTGGACTTTGGCATGAGGATATATATGCGATGAATAGAAGTGAGAAAGATGGAAATCAAGGAGCTTTGGAAAAAAACGGACGCGCCGGCAGACCATGTAAAGAGAAGACTGAGAGTAATCATCTCAATCGCAATGAGTCCTATGCGCACGAGGAGATACCTACACACAACGCCTAGATTAGATAGAATTTCGCCTCAAAAGGGCTCGCAGCTGACGGCAGCCGATACCGCGAATCAGAGCTCGACTTCACCCCCGGACTCAACGAAGCCTCCGCCGCTTCTTTGCTGCTCGGTGCCGTTGACGCCCCAGTCGTCGGTAATGATGCCAATCGGTGGACCGCCTAGGACATCGCCTAACTCGCCTATTGTCTTCTCGTACACACTCGCAACACCGCGCTCTTCCCAGTCCTCATCTTCCTCATCGTCGTCATTGTCCTCGAAGCCTTCAAAGGTCACAGTGCCTTGACGTCCACCTGCTTCTGGCTCTCCCTCCGTATCTGTGTCCGTGTCCATGACCTCACCTACATCATCCTCATCACCGACCACGCTGTCTCCACTCAGTACACGGGCGACCGTGAGCCTGGTCCGGTCTACCACGCCCTTCAAGCGAACCTTGTCTGTTGTGGTGACTGTACGGCCATTCTCAAACCCAGGTAAGAATTCTCCGGTCGCGGTGTCGTGCCCAGTAAGTAGTGAGGAGAAGGCGTAGTCGAGTTTCGAGAGGAGGCGGAACGTAGCCTGTGCGGAACGCGTTGAGGAACTGAATAGCGGGAGGAAGTCGGCGGTAAGGACGGCGAGGTTGAGCAGATAAGGTATCTGGAGGTTCGGTGATCCAGATACCCAGACAACATCTACCAGACCATCGAGGTCTTTTGCGACTTCCCAGAACGCCTTGTATCCGTCCTCCTCGCCCGGCGCCGGCTTGAGCTTTCGGTTCGTCATGCGATTGTCCACTCGCTTCTGGATGCTGTTGACGCCATGGTCAAGGTAGCGTATCAGATCAGATTCCCTCGGGCCGCCGGGCTTCAGCGGGTGTTTGCGTGCTTGTGGGAGGGGCGACGCGTGCTGTGACGGCGCGGACGACGCTGGAGGAGTAGGAATCTCGGCCATACTAAACAGCCTGGAGCCTACGTTGACGTTAGATCGCCTACTTTGCATACTTTATCTTCACGTAGGCTGCAAACCTGTTTACTTGATGTAGGCTGCAGACCTTTCCAGCTTTTCTGGTGTATAAGGTGATAGTGTGTCTATGGTTCCAGGGTTTTGTTCGCCGTCACGGTGGTAGGTGAAGACGCAAGGTAGTGGGTGAGGGGTGAGGTGCAACCGTCATTCTACGCCGTAGGGTGAGCGCGTTCTTCTTCGTCGCGTGCGGTATCGACCCGCGTCGTGTCTTTAGAGATGAGAAGTTGCACTGGTGCTGCGATACCTGAGCTTAGAGCTCCTGATGGCGAGATGACGTTCGCGGAAGGTTCCTCCGTCATCCCAGCCCGTGCCCTGGATCATCCCGCAACACCATCAACAGAGTATCACCAAACTGTCGCCAAACCTCCGACACCCCATGTACCTCTGTCGTTGCTTACCCACCCATCTGTTAGTAGGCTTGGCTTGGTTGTCAGGTACTCCTATCACCGGAGAACCTGCATTAGCTGAGGCAACGACAGTCACGCTCACGGCTTTTCCAACGGACACAGGATACGTTTCCGCCAGGAATGCGATACGACGGAAAACTTGCATGCTTCGGAGTAGCATGCCATCGGAGTTCAGCTGCTATGCCGTGCATCTCACAACAAAGTAAGCCGCTACCGCCATCGGCCCGTCCTGAGTGGCCAAGAGCAAGACAAGGGCGCTGATTAATCGCCAGCGCGCCCTTCTCCAACGCGTGCGCGTGCGCCCTACATGCAAGTTTCCTACGTCCGCGACGCCGATATGCATACCCAATTAAGCCGCCAACAATCAACCATGTCAGTATACTTGTGATGGTCCACCAGGCGCCGCCCCTTTTCTAGAAGTTTTCTTAGCTGCAAGAAAGGGAAAATTTGCTAACAAACGCAACTTCGGAGAGCCCCGATTGTTGGATGAGGTTGAAACGCGACGTTTATTGACTCTACCACTTAACGGCATAACGTTGAAAATTTGCAATGAAGCCTATGACAAAAGGTATCCACCCGTCGTGTACTCTCAGCGCGAGTAGTCAGGAACGTGTCGCACTTGTTCAACATTTGTGGCATGAGCTCCTGTAAGGCTGGCTTGAGGCACATAACTGACCGCCAGAGTACCGCTATGGTTGGTGGGCGGGCCGCAAGCTAGCACGTTCGCGACGGGCAAGATCACAGAACCTGAGAAAAGCACATTCGAGACCGTTTGACTTGTGGAGACGTCCTGATGTCGTCCAGTACTCAGCTTTGCGGAAATGTAGAGACAGGCACCTGTATGGGCCTAGCGCACGACGCTATTGGAGTCAAGGGCGTGGTTTGTGATGGATGCAGGATGACTCCCCCGCGTATCCGACGGCAAAGCAAGCCCATCGCTCAGCGCATCATCCATCTGCAGCATGCAACCTTCTCATCACCTACCAGCCCTAGTTTTGTGCCGCTTGCAAATGACTCAATCCAGGGCGTGCCTGAGTGCCATGTATAAGACAACCTTAAGGCCCACTTGTTTGTGGTGCAGTCCTGGAGCAGACGTCTTATCTTCACTCGCCACCTACTAGTCTGATCTCTGCCTATTCGCACTACCCCAGCTGCCCAGCTCTCAGCTTCTCCGCATTCGAGACGTCTTATCTGAGCAGGATTGTTCCCCGCTTTCTGGTGCGACCTTGCCTTGGCTATTGCGACTAGCAAGCCTACCTTAAGGCACGCGACAGCGTCGACATGTCTTCTTCATCGAACACATCAGTGTTTGCGCCACCCGACAGGATGCAGGCGCTGGGCAATCAAATCGGCTACAAGGTCCGCAACATCTCGCATCATGGCCAGCCTACCATCGTGATCGATCTCAACGACAGCAATGGCCACTGCCACAAGTTCATCACAAGCTATTCTTCCATGGATACTATCGAGGGAACAGTCACCATCACTGCGCCGCACGACACCCGTTTTGAGGATATCGACATCGCATTTACTGGTAAGCATAGATCATACACGAACTTAGCAATCATCGTATCTGACACAACACAGGTACAAGCCAGGTATATGTGGATAGGATGACGACTACGCCAACAATGACAGGACGAACAGAGGCAAAGCACCGGTTTTTGACTCTTAGACAGCCAATAGACCAATCAAACTTCCCCTCCCCAAGAATTTTTGAAGCTGGAAGACCCTACAAGTTTCCCTTCACATTTACCATCCCTTCGCAACTACTACCAAAAGCCTGCTCGCATACAGTAGTCTCGGATCACATACGCGACGTACATCTCTCACTACCACCCAGCATTGGCGATCCCGACCTTGCTGGTTTTGGCAGTACACTGCTTGATGACCTTGCGCCGGAGATGTCAAAGATCACCTACGGAATCCAAGTCAAAATCGCGCACACTCGCGGATCAGAAGGCATCTCGGTGCTTGCTGAGAAGCTGAAGAAAGTGCGCGTGAAGCCAGCCTTTGCAGAGCAGCCCCCGCTGAACATTGATCACAACGACGAATACCGATCGCGACAGGAAAAGACAGTCAAGAAGGGTTTGTTCAAAGGAAAGCTCGGGACGTTGTCTGCGAAGACTATCCAGCCACCACCTCTTGTCATTCCGGGCGCAAGATCAACCGAGGGCAGAACGATCACGACTATGGCCAAGTTAGTTCTCCGTTTTGATCCCACAGAGGAGGCCAGCGCACCACCGAAACTCGGTTCATTAGGAACAAAGATGAAGGTCGTGACCTACTACGCCTCGGCTCCTAGGCAGAATCTACCAACGCGGTCTACGCTCGGGTTCGATCTGTCGCAAGGCCTGTACTCCGAGTACGTGCCGCTGTCCAATCTTTGCATCGCCTCCGCCCAGTGGGAAAAGCACGATGCGGCACAAAATCCTAGTCCAGAAAGCCTGGTTCGACGCGACTCTGGTATTAGCGATTGCTCAACTCTGAGCGAAGCGGAGAAGGCTTTCGCGATGGGCATCCTACCTGCATCCAAGGATTACAAGCAAGGTGCCTTCTACACAGCGCAGATCTTGGTGCCAATCACCCTTCCCATGACACAAAACTTTATACCGACATTCCATTCCTGCCTCATCTCACGAACATACACCCTCGCGCTGCAGTTCTCCGCCCACGGAAGCTCCAGTATACATCTCAAGGTACCGATCCAGATCTGCGCCGAAGGCAGTGATACTGGCATTGAGAATGCTAGGGCGAGGAGCGTCGAGGAGACGGCATTCAGAGCTGCCTCTGATGTCTTTGCTCCACGCAGTGTTGCGCCTCCAAGTCCTGAGACGGCTCGCAGCGCGAGTGTTGGCACGCGAGAAGAGATGCCGCCCGGCTATTCCGCTTTTGCGCCACCCAGCACGAGGTACAGCGTGAGCCATTCTATCGTGACCTGAAGGTGTTCCAAGTTGTCACGGAAGCATCAGTGATGGGATGACTTTGTTGCGCAACAAATTTACAATTATCGAGCGATGTTTTTCTTGGAGAAGGATCTTGCTTTTAGGCGTTTTGGTATGGAAGGGAAGAGTGGCAGGGTTTTCTTTCATCGCACCGCAGCTCATGCTCTCTTCGAGTCGCCTTTTTCTATCGTTAGATCGCTCACCAGATACCCATACATATAGTAATGAACTTAATACGTTGTCATTTTCATGCTAGTTGCATGCTCTGCTCTTGCCCGTTTCTTAAGGTGGTGTCATCGTGTCTTGGCACGTCCGTGCTGACCCTGGGCAGCTTCCCAGTCATCTCATCCTGTGGCACCATATCAGCACACCATCACTCACAGGCATCGCTCCTCATCAAACCAACGTGAAGAAACAATGGCCGAGCATCCGTCTTTTACATTGGCAGGCTTGTGTAAGTGCCACGACGCCATCTGCGTGTCTAGTCGTATGAGAGCTGACTGAGAAATGATGTGCAGTGGCGGTCGGAGGAACCGCTGGCTATCTCCGAACACGCTCAACACCAAGCCTTGTCGCTGGAATCGGACTGGGTGCTTCGTACGCTCTTGCTGGTAAGCTGCTTAGCTCATAGATCGTGTTTCTGGCTGCATTGAACGTATACAGCTGCTTGTGGGCGCTTCAGCTAACCTGCGATCCAAGGCTACCGTATCAAGCAGAACCAGAATTACGGCACTGAACTTGCGCTTGGCAACAGTATCATGTTGATGGGCTCTGCGATACCGCGCATCATGAAGACCGGCGGACGCGCGCCTGTGCCGATCGCTCTGGGTGCGACTGGTGCGCTGGCGACTTACTACTACCAAAAGAAGGTGCGCGAGTTCAGGTATGGTGTCTGAGAAGCATTCGGTCTCTTTGGAAAAAGGACTATCGTTGAACGGCGATGGCGCCTTGTACAACTACTCAGGGTGGCTATATACTACCCTGCTCTACTCTTGAGTATCAATACCCCACTCCCATTTTCCTCTACTGAGTATATCCTTTTCCGCGCCGTATCTTCATTTCCGATGCCGTCAAGCTTCGGGCTGCGCTGCGCGATCATCATCATACCATCGAGCTGTACCCATGGACCCGGTGCCATCCAGTACCGCAGTGTTTGATATATGCCAAAGCAAGACGACAACAGCACAATCGCGAGGACGGCAACGGCTACCCACTCCCAGCCTAGACGCGGACTGGACCCGTACAGTTGCCATTGAATGGGATAGGTTACAATCTTGTCTTCCCGTTGGGAAGGCAGAGACGACGGAAGAGGAGACCAGTACTTATTGCTTAGGCTGAGGATGTTCTGGAATAGGATCCCCATGACGATCGACAGGCCCATGGCGTCGGAATTCACAAGTGGATCGATTGCCTGTAGGTTGCGACTCATCAATAGGAATTGTGGCAGTAATCTTGTCGATGGGACCAATAGCTCAAGCCTCGGCATGACGTCTCGTGCCTGCATACCTACTCCATTGGCAACATCAAAGTCGCTTGCAGTTACGCCCTCGTAAACGATCTTCTGGTTCAATTCAGCGCCGTAATGGTTGAAGCTAAGGTCGGGACTTTCCCTATCCACGATCCACACATTGACTGCGTATAATCCATGTCGGAATAAGCTGGAACAAGTGGCACCGGCAAAGCCTAGGGATGGGACTGGTCCAAAATCGGTCATGATCACGGCTTCCGACGATTCGTTTCTAGCTGGCGGCCGCACAACGATTGACGCCTCCGGGTTCAATGACTCCATTGGCGTGCAGACAGTGTTCAGTACTGGCAGTACGAGCGTCAGGTTACCGGTCCAACCGATCGATGAAGATGTTGGCTGATGGTCCGTTTTCTTGAGCCAGTCGTAGATACTGGTTACTTACCCATCGTCTGCGGAGGCCGTCTCGACTGACCCATTTGATAGGCCGAAGTCGGTATTGAGTGCAGTCCAGCGCTTCCATGAATCTCCGTCCAGCCGGTAATTATACACATGCCTCCAGCCTTTCTGCGTTTCTTTTACCGTGGACACAACATGCGTTAAGCCGGTGAACGCGAGAGAAGCGGACATGCCGAGCGCCCAGTCCCATGGTGGGTAGCCTTCCCCTCCAATATTGGATTGGCCGACACCGAGGATGTTTAGCCAGTCCACGCCGAGGAGTGATACTTTAGGATACTCGATCCTCATTATCTTTCGGTCATGTGCTGTCGTTTTCCATCTTTTCTGGTAAACAGGGAACCAACGCTTCTTCGATATAGCCACAGTGTTCACGGCCAGGCCTTGCAACATAACCGACACAGATACGCAGAGACAAAGCAAACAGCGGGCAAC
This sequence comes from Alternaria triticina, assembly GCA_022609215.1. Lineage (NCBI taxonomy): Eukaryota > Fungi > Ascomycota > Dothideomycetes > Pleosporales > Pleosporaceae > Alternaria > Alternaria triticina. The sequence goes on from JAGKPX010000015.1 coordinate 247,380, forward strand.
GCTCTTCCAACTCAAGCTAGACCTTCGCCACCGTGTGGCAAAGCTGCTAACAGTCATCCACGGCTTCGTCAACTCCTCTCTCAAACCAAAGTCGCTGTACTTCACACCACGTCTATCACCCACTGCTGTAGTCTGTGCCATCCAGACTGTGATGAAGGATGAAGCCATATATTCCAAGGAGCTCACCAAGAGGACATCGAGGCTCTTGTTAAAGAAACCAAGAAAGGCTAGCTTGAGATCCGCATCTACGTCTTCCCCCAAGACGCGGCTCAGGCCTATGGAGATGTATGTGCGCATCGCTCCGAGCGAGATTCCTGTGATCACGAGTCCGATAGCAGACATGCGAATGGCTAGCATCCAGTAGTCGGCGAACTTCAAGCCCGGCCGGGTTGCCACAGCTGGACGGTGTCTGATCTTGGTGCCTGTGTTCTTAGCGACTACCACGACTCTTTCTCTGATGATACTGTCAGTTCGAACGAGATGCAGCTGCGGGGCTATTACTTCAAGACTACCAGTATCGCTTTGTATCCGTGCATCCTACTCGACAAAATCTTCGCCGGGGCCTTCGGGGTCATATTCTTGATCTGTAGACAAACGGCGTTTCGTCGCTACGCGTCAGTTGCGAGGCTGTTGGTTTTCGCAGGCAATTCTAAAAAAGACCAGAGGCTCAAAGGCGGCTACATCCTTCATGGTAAGCATGCAAGGCTGAGAGTGTGGCGAGGCTGAGAGTGTGGCAAGGCTGAGAGATATGCATATGGCGTGGTGGCTGCATGCATGACAGCCACAGGCTGCACGAATGTCCTTATCTGTGCGACAAGACATGCGCAACTTCCACGAATCACGCCTTAGATAGAGGTAAAAGCCTGTTTCCTCCACCTGTGACAAGATTCGAGTTGAAGAATACTAATCACATACAGATACAGAAGCAACGCGTCATCCAAGTCAGCGGCTACTACGACAAGCGACTACAACTCATCTACAAGCTGCTGGGCGCTTCGCCAGCTTCAAGTGGGCTATGAATCCCAGAAGCGACCCTCATAATAGTGACATGTGTTTCTATACAGGAAACGTTTTGTTGCTGCGATCTTATCCCATCACCAACCACAACAACGATTTTTGCAGTCGCGGAGATGACTTTCAGTGATCAATCTCGCGGGCCAAATTACGCACGAGGCGGACGAGGACTGCTTGCTGGAGTAGACGGTAGATGGGACAAGGCGGTATGGCCAGAGCTGAGATGGGACGCGGTAAGCGTATAAATATGGAAGTTGTGCTCCTGCGCAACCTCCCAATGTGGCGAACGCACCCACGCGGCCAGCCAGCATGCGCCACCAATGGCCCAGCCTTGCGCCATTCCCAATCTTTCTCCTAATTTCTCTGGTGTATCGGGATCGCATGCAGGCAGAAGCTTGGCGGCTGAGAGCAGCCTTCTTACCTGTCCGCCGCTATTCAAAGGCTACTTATCCCGCTTCTTGCTAAGATTGCTACCTTAGCCCCAGCCTAGCACATTACCACCACGCGAGCAACCGACCATGGGCAGCTGTGGAAGTTTCCTCAACTGCAACAAGTGTTACGCCAGTGAACCGATCGATGGTTGCATTACCGAAATCGACATAGACCCTGACATTGCGGGCATTGGAGTAAGTGAATCCTAGATGGCCTCTGGAGCTGCACGCTGATATCATTCGAAGGTATTGATATCTTTTCTCTTCTGCGCTTATATGCTCTCTGCCGTCATTATCTGGGGCTACTACAATGAGTGTTTACCCCTCGACATACTCTCCCGCACCGATCACTACGCACTGCGAGCACTCAAGAAGCTGCGTCGTCCTTTCGTAGAAGCCGATCTTCATTTCGAGCCTACGCCAAAGCAGGAAGAAAGAACTCAGATTATCGTTGGTTTCGCCACAGTCTTAAGCGACCAACAACTTATCACCGGTGTTGCGATCCTAATCGCGGGACTCGCTAGTCGGTGCCGCATCACCTTCTACGAGTTCAATATCGTCACGTATCTAGCGTATTTCGCGACCGTCACACATGCGCTCTCTCTGGGGGTGCTTCAAAGTCATCTCTTCAAGCGTAAGCTCGTTCGAGACTGCCGAGTTGTGTTTACCGTTGGGTTTCTAGCAATCTTCGCCTTCTCCTTCGTCATCAATACTGTTTCAACTAATTTTGACGAAGTCATATTGAAGACCACCCTAAATGTAGGCAATGTGCTCCAGTGTCTCTTCGAAGCGTCGCGTTTTGGCAAGTCAATCCAATTCGATTTGGTCGATTCGATTCTCATCCTGGGACTTATACTTGCCAACCACACCTTGGCTATCGCAAATCTATTCTTCGAACCCGGAACAAGTGCGCTGGGCGTGTTGATATTATCATGTTACGCAGGCTGTCTTCGTCTGAAGGGTTTCTCGCAGGTAGACGCTAGTGCGATGGTCATCACGGCCGATGCCAAATATTACGCCTGGCTACGTCCACCTGTTGCAACTACAGCAAGAACAAGAATATCGATATGGTGCTTCTTCGACAGATACTATGACTCGTACATATCGATGCTTCCGGAGATTCTAGTGGGCATGACCTACGGCACCGGCAGTGTTGTGCTCGCTGTATGGTATGGAGGATTGAAGCCGGCGAATAGCCTTCATATCTTGGGGTTTGGGCAGGTCGTAGCCATAGTGCTGCTGGCGCTAACGCTTCTAGCCGCAATTGAAGTCATTAATGGTAAGCACATTAGGTCTGTTCGTCGCAGGGTATACGCTGATATGAATCCGCGCCTCCAGAGCAGAAGCTTCCGAAAAACAAGGTTACTAGTTGCGAAGCCTGTTCATCTTCCGAGGCGAGTTCGACGGTGGAGAGTCCGGCGAAGAGAATCAACCCGGCGGAAGGTAGTCAACAAGACAAGAACGCCCCAGGTCCATCTCACACCTCCGTACCTGAGTCCAAAGGTCTCATCAACCGGCCTTGGACAGCACTAGTGCGTCTTGGATCATGGAAGTCCCATGAAGACTTGTTAGCCATACGTTCCGGCAAATTCTATACCCAAGACAATGGCGATGTCTACACGGCCAGGAAGATGGGCCGCCTTGCCTTATTTTATTGCTTCTGCGAAAGCTGCCTGTCCGCATCAATGGGAGTTATGTGGAACCTCGGCGATACTACTGATTTGGCTTCGTCCCTACTCTACATTTATATCACTTATCGGTTCTTGCTGGTAGTTAAGAGAATGGTGGACCAGATCTACTTCATCCGCGATGAAGTGAAGATAAGCCGTAATCGAGCTCGGCCAGAATCCCAGCTCAGCATGCTGACTCAAGCGCGACCCGAGTCATATCGAAGTGACCAGAGCGTGGTTACCTCAGCACCATCGGACAACATCAGTATACAGACCACCTCACCATCGCCGTCGCGACCACTGAGTGTTATCGAGCAATGGTCTACTGGCAGAGAACACCAGAAGGATTTTGGACCGCCAGGCAGAGTAGATACTGAAGCAGATATCGGGCTTGTTCCGTTGGCAAGACGCAAAACATTTCCGCCCCAACAGAACGGCGAAGATGCATGATATGGCGCTTGGTCGGCCGATCTTATTTGCGCCAGAACACGCAGGACAGCACATGAATGGCATAGCCCCCAGCATTGAATGAAGTTATTCATATTTCTTCTTGAACCTGAACCAAACATGTCCGCCATCCTTTCATCATCCATCAAACTGCAAGACCACCATTCCATGTCCAAGCCCCCACCGTCCAGCAGCCGACCTCATTACAAAGCCAGCCGCGACAAATGAAAAAGAGATACCAGTAGACCCCATAATGACCAATCCCCCAGTTGTCGATCCGAATCCACATGCACCATGCCCGGGTATTCGCCCATCGCCAATCATGCATCCCAGATAAAGAACCTCGTCCCACGTGTGAGAAGCCGAAGAGCCAAATGGCTGTCTTCAAAGTTGAATAACTCCCAGATCATGCAAAAGCAACGCCAAAGCAACGCAAGATAGTACAGGACAAAGGAAAAAAACTCACACTCAGAAGAGAATGGACGCCGCAATCAAGACGTTGCTGGCCAATGTGTTCTTTGGAACTTGCGATGAAGATCGCTCGCAAACTTTTCGTATGTCGTACCGCGTCGCAAGGTTTGCGGTTCGAGATATCGTTGATAGCACTTTTGAGTATGTTCGAGACTGCCAGAACTGCTGTTCATCAAGGTCAGTTCACATAAGATCATCACAACAGCACTGCGTACCTGTTTTTCTTCAACCCCACCTAGAACGCCCATCAAGCAGCCTTCAGAGCCTGCGCGACCAACACCGGAACCAAGATTGCAGTGACAAGGCCAACATTAACGACGATACCAGCAATGAGCGCCGTTCGCTTAGACTGTGGCGTGACGTGGCCCAGATGGCCTTTGGTAAGCTCGGCGATGACTTTGTCTCCTATAAAACGGAAGAGGATGATGCAGGGCGGCAGGAGGCAGAAGGCCATGAGGATGCACCATGATAGCTTGCGGCGGCGTGCCTCATCTTCTGGGTTGGGCTCCCGCTCCACGCAGAGAAGGTGAGGCGAGTGCTGGTGGGCAATGTTGGCCCTGACCGGCGGAGGGTAGATGTCTAGGCTAGGGTGCGTGGGACGGAGAGGCGTGGTAGTGTCGCTGGTAGATGGACGATTACTGTGGGCCACGAAGCGCGTGATGTGCGTGTCTTGAGTCGAGGTGGTCGATCGAGCAGCTTCAGGCGCAAGAAACATCTGCCGCAGTTTCGTCTGACCAGGTACGGCAGAGCGGCTCGTGCGGCGTTGTTGACGCAGGAACGTGGTAGAGTTACGGAGGTGCTTGCGAGCACCAGGGTTTGGAGAGGTCTCTTGAACAGTTTCCAGTTCTGGCGTCTGTGAGAATAGACTAGCTTCTGATGGTGTTCGATGCTCGGGACTCGGCTTGTAGACTGGTCGGGACTGGCTGATGCGAGTTACGCTGCCTGTAGCTGGGAAGGGCGAAGCGTAGAACCCGGTGTAGTCTGAACGAACGCTCTGGCGACCAACGCTCGAGCTGAGCTTCACACCAGGACTGCTAGTATCTGCGACACTGCTACCTGTCTCATGCATGCCAGTACCGCGAGGAGTACCAGTGAGATTGCCCTTAGGCCCAACATAGGAGAGCTTCTCAAAGGTGTTCTGGCGCTCGAGACCAATAGGACTGTTGTCGAAAACGCTCTCATCAGCGGTACTTGAAGTCGGTAGAGTACTATCATTGCTTCTATACCGGTAATGTCCTTGTGACTGACCCACAGACGAAGCTCGCTGCTCATCGATAATGATGTTATCATTAGGGCCAGAAGCTAGCAGTTCTTGCGTCTCTTTGTCACTGAAGGCGTATGGGTCCGCCCAGGGAGCGTAAGCATATGGCTGGTCCACTGCGCCGCGTCCTCGAACTTCTTCAGCATTGGTAGCAAACTGGAACAATGGTGCTGTTCTTGATGCTGGAGGGCTGGAAGCCAACGGGGGAGATGAAGTATCGGGTGCGGTACGAACACTTGCTTGAGCTCTCAACGGCGGTGGCGATGAACCAAACAGGTGAGGGTGTTGAGTACGTGAAGGACTAGGGTGGTTGTAGTATGTCGAACGAGCCGGCGATTGAGCTAGCTTCGCCCAGGAAGGAAGGGAGCCATCTGAGTTTAGGCCAAGACTGTTCCGGGTGCCCTCACTGCTGCTATAGTCTGCAATGCTGCTAAGAAGAGACTCGTGGCCTTTCGAATCGCGACTGTTACCGCCGACCGTCTCCCAATCCGCTTTATCTCCGGTAATAGCTGCGTCACCGCCACCAAGAGGTGTGTCGAACTCCTCGGGAACACCAGATGACCTGTTTGTGGCTGATTTACTTAGCATTAGGCTGGCCGAGTTGCGTCTAGCCCACATCGCGGGGATCTTACTGTCATCCTGATGCTTGTTGGCCGTGTCTTGGAAGATTTGTTCGGCCTGTTCGAGAGCCTCTCTAGGCGTATGCGGGCTCTGTGGGTTGTCCGCTTGAGAGTAGGAAGACGAAGGCTCGAGGGTCCTGACTTCTGGTTGAGAGTACGATGAAGATGGCTCCAGAGTGCCTTTCATAGCAGGCTGGATCGAGACATCTGACTCCGAGATGCGGAGCAGATTTCGAGTATCTCCGTATGAGTAGCGTGATTCATCAGAGAACATGCCAGACGTTGGTAGACGTGGAGGAAGGAAAGGTGCTTCGTCGTACTCAAAGGCCGGTGCAAGAGGAGCCGCTTCACGAGGGGGTGAACCTGGGTGCTGGGTAATCGGAGGCCGCCTTGAACCTACACCAGTTTGTTGAACCCCCTTTCCTTTGCCTTCATAGTGAGTGGCTACGGGCGCATTTGCTGCATCATGCGGGCTATATTCATCGATGAGTTTGCTGATGGTGTCTGTCTTGGGATCACGTTCTTCGACCGAAGGGTGGTACATGTCCTGCGCGAATGGACGTGACAATTGCCGACTCATCCGATTAGAGTCACCATAATCGTACGAGCTGTTAGGATTGTACTCGTTGGCAAAGTCGCTTGCGTTTATCCCACTAAGCCGAGCGAACGGGTTGCCACTGCTGTTCCGCTCGCTCTGAAGTCCCTGCTGATACATGGACTTCCGATGACCATCTGCGGTGTAGATGGACGAACTGGGGTAGATCGAATCAAGATCGTCGTAGTAGGGCTTCGAAAACCCGCCTTCAGTAGAGTAAGGCAGATGAGACTCATCTAATCGTCCGATCTCCGTCGAGTGCTCATCCGGCAGCATGGATGCTAATGACTCCGACTGGTAGTGTCCTGTACGATGACCTCGCGATATCTCTGCTTCATCTTGTCCAGGCGAAAACGCTTGTGGGAAGGCCGGCGTGAAGGCATGGAAGCCTTCAGGTGACAGGGGGCTGCTGGGCGTAGCTGGCGACATTGGTCCGACCGGGAAGTATGTTGTTTCCGGGGTCGTAACATAGGTCTGGTGCAACGGACGTGGGAATTCTCCTTCCATGCTGATTGATGCCTTGCTCACGTTTTCGTTACGCATCTCCTGCAACTCCTCGCCCTGTAACGCCGACGGTGTTTTGGTGAGCTTCTTCGTCAAAGTACGAGTCAATCCTTTGAGAGAGAAACGCGACTCGCGAGCAGGCGGCTTGATGGTCAGCGGGGAGGGCGCATTGACTGATTCGGGGCTGTAAGGAGGCGATGTGTAAGAGGAGGAGTTGGGACTGAGGGCAGCAGGTGACGGCTCAAGCGGAAGCTCCATGTGCGACTGCTCTGGCGAGTCTTCAGGACGTCTCAGGATACCTGCATGCGCTGCGCGAAAGTCGCCGTAAACGGCTCGTTTGGGCGCCATCTGTTGCGATCAGCTGTGCTGAGAACGGAGTTGGGTTGTAATACATACCTCTGAAAATGCGTCGTCAGATGAACGTAGAAGAAGATATTCACTGGAATCGAAGTCGCGCGAGGGCGTAACAATGTCGTGAAGCAGTAGCGAATCGTGCGGGTTAACCAAGTCAAAGGAAGCACCGCGATAATGGATAATTGCGGGCGTCGCGGGCGGCGTCGCAGGCGCAGTTGTCGCGAAGCTGGGTGCGTCTATTCGCGTCGGCTCTCTTTCATCGTGGGGTGGTGAGAGCGACGGGTCGATCCAGTGGGGCGGCTGCGGGAAGCGGGATAGCGAGAAGGTCGAAAGTGTGGGCGTGGTCTGCGCGCCACTGGAGTGTGAAAGGTCGGTGGAGAAGCTCAACACAGCAGGACGCGGTGATTGGCGTTGTTGCGTAGATTTCACGTTTGCAAGCGGAAGATCAAATACAGGACCTGTAGTGGCAGGCGGTTTCGGCAACCTTTTTCTTGACTTGAACTGACGTACCTTGCTAGACGAGTTGCCAGTAGAGATACTGGATATACTGCCCGTCTGCACGCGAGGCTCAGCTGACTGCGACCGAAGCGATAGCTCGAGCAGTGTTGGTTGCTGGGGCGGCGGAGCAATCGAGCTGAGTTGGTATGCCGACTGCGAAAAGTGAAGAGGGCGCAATGGTGGACCAGAGTCTGACCGCGTCGAATGCGATACCGATGGTGCGCGTTCGATATCGTTCAAGGCAAGTGCCGCAGGTTTCCTCCGAAGAGTCTTGCCTGACGGTGTACCTGTTCGCGATAGCGTAGGCGTGTGTTGCTGCTTGCGATACTCGTGGATGGTGAGGACGTGGACGGGAGTCCGGGAGGAGGCAGACGAGGTAACTGAGTGGTGTGGGGAGTGGACGGGCGTCATAGGATTGCCAGCTTGCATCCGCAGTGAAGCCGGCTCAGAAAGTCGCGGTGACTGCGAGTGGGGGTAAAATGCCGCCATCTTCGACTTGCCCGGCAGAACCGTTTGTCGTTCTCTTCGGTGGTGAATGAGAGTTTGCAATCTGATTCCTGACTACAACTCCGTCATTGGTTTCATGTGTAGGGCAGCTTTCCAGGCTCTTGGTTCGTTGTTTCGCTTCGGATCGGACTTGAGGTGAAGTTTAACGAATGCATTGCGGGACCCACGCCATGGGCTTCGAGAGTATGATACGGTCCGGTTGCTTTCGTTCCAGTCGGCGAGCTATACTTGTAGCGATCCCAGAGTATCCGGTAAACCTCAAAGTCGCCGTATACAGACGTTGTAACCGTGCCGGTATGGGCTGATGTTCGAAAGAGCGGTTTCCTTCGGAGGAATGGCTGAGTGCAGTCACAACCGAGTGTTCGTGAACGCACACGTCGTTTTGTGGTGATATCCGTAGTAAAGGCGGTGCGAAGCAACGTCAGAGATACCGAAGATGCGGGACAAAGAACCAGGAGCGAAAGACGGTGAGATATTAAGATTAGAAGTCGATACAGAAAAGACGAGCGGCACGAGAATCTATCCCGCAGAGAAGAAGAGGAAGGAACGCTAGACGATAGCTCTCGAAGAAGGCACGATGTTCTCTCACCGAGTACCTACACACAGCAGGAAGGAACGATGACGGACCAGCAAAAATAAACAGAACGAAAAGAACATCCCTAGAAGCCAGCCCAACTTCAGCCCCGGCCTTAGCTCCGAGTGGCACCAGGCATCGCATTCGTCACGCTCAGCAGACCACACAATTCCCACGCATCCTTTCTGCTGCCCTACCTCATTACACCTACCAGGACCGTTGCGTACGTAGAAAGAGCGATGCAGCTTCGTGGGTGGTCGCCGGCATGGCGGCCCCTTGTCTAGCGTGTCTTCGCGCTGGCCAGTCAAACCTCGCAGACACCTGCAGCGACGAAACACAGGACATGGCGCCGCGATGGCGAGAGGGCATCCTACACCACTTGATCTGCCCCGAGGCATGGGAGCTAATACCCGTCATCTCGTTTCAGAGCCTAGCGGGACCCCGCGGGCGACGTATCGGAGGTTGGGTGGATGTTGGATGGATCCAATCAGGCGGCGTGATGCGTTTGCCTGCAAGCTTCACGACTGGCATTGCGCGGTGGGGGAGATGAGTCTTACCTCAGCTCGTGGAGAGAGGTGGAGATGACATTGCGTGGAAGAGGTATGGAGGTCTGTTCGGTGCGAAAGGGGTGGTGCGTGATTGAGTGATGATGGTGTGCTGCCATTTCACGAACCTGTCACAAATTGCGCTAATGGTGGCGATCTCGAGTAGCCGAGTCTTGGGAACTGCATGTTCTCACACGAGTAATGATAAGGCGGTCGTCTGCCTGGTTTATGTTGGAGCGCCACATTTATCGCCTTATCGGGCTCTCGTGCGGACAGTTTGCATGTCATGTAATAGGCATGAAATGCCCTTCGCCGTTAGACGCTCCCGATCACATTACTGTAGCTCCACTGAGTCTATCTCCGCCACGCGATCTATCGCCTCTATCTTCTGATTCATCTTGGGCAAGCTCATGCAAGGCTTGCTTCGCACCGTATTCCTTCAATCCCGTCCTTGACTTTCTCCGCCGTATTGACGGGTACCGCACAGGCTCCATGTTGCTGAGAGGAGAGTACGAGAAGCGTCGCGGGTCAACCCCTTGCGGATACTGATGCTCCAGCACAACACGGATGTTCACGTTCTCTGGCACCGAACTATGGCGATGTTGTCGATCTGAATCTCCCTGAGGCGACTTGCTCTTGCTTGGAAGCGTGGCAGGCTTCTTAGGTTGGGGTGACGCCGAAGCAGCTTCGATGGCTTTCCCGTCATCGGCTGCTTCATACTCTATCAGATTCGGGTTGTTGATCTCGCCTTGTCGCGTACCCTGCAATGGTTAGCTTGGGCCGTGAGACCGTTCAGTAAGCAAACTTACGCGTGTTGGATACACAGTTCCCGGCATCATGACGTATTCATCCAACGTATGCATGAGTTTGGCGAAGTTGAAACCATGTCCTGGCCGGCTTGGAAGAAACCTCTGCCCAATGTCGTGTTCGAAACTGAGCATACAGTCTTGATTCGGCATATACTTGGAGAGATTCGTGTACCACTGGGGATATGTGCCGTACCAGGCTCCGACATCCGCGTTCAGGTCGACTGACATGTATATATTCTCGCAATCTTCCGGCTTCTGCACAAGTAGGACGAAGTCGAATTCTCGTGGCAAGCCTGATTTTTGGAGCATGTTCTCCGTGAGTGTCCAGACGGCCTTGGCGTCTTCGACATCGTACTCCGATCCGTGTGGGCTTCGCTTCGATCGCACCGATCCTTGGATGCTCATCATGTGAAAGACCTTGTAGCTGCTCTTCATGGCTGCTTTCGGGTTCAACGAAGCAGATACGGGGGCTTGCGATACGCCTAGCGAACTCGATAAGCTGAAGTTCCACTGTAGGTTTTCTGGCGACACGGATCCAAACATCAGCTCTGGCGCATGCTTCAAGATGCGCGGATGCGACGCGCCTGGTTTCCGAGGGGTGTTGGGGTCACTATCATCGCCATGGACGGTGACTTCGATTTCGGCGCTCTTGAAACGGTGCGACTCTGGGTCGTGCGGATGAAAGACAAAGTGCACCGAAACGAAGAAGAGGTTGTTAATGTCGGGTTCGTGAAGCGCGCTCGACCTGTAGTAGCCGTGTTGAAGTCGATTAACATGGGCGGAGATGTACGCGTTCCCGGGTAACCGGCGTTCATAGAGGCATTTCTTGTTGATTTGGAGTCGCTTCCTTGGTATATTCGGATCTTTGGGTGGAGGTTTGACTGTTACTCGACTTCTCTTGACAGGCGGATCAGGTGTTTGCTTTTCAGGTTCGGGTTCGTCGTTCTCTCCCTTGAGATGTCGCATCAAGGAGTGCATCGTAACGTGGAGATATGTCGAAGATGGCGTTCACTAGACGCGCGGGTTGACGGTCACAGAGTATCAAGATGTGGTGCGTGCCCGCGTTGTCATCGACGCTACCGGCTACGGCGGTATTTCTGGTGAGTCTGGATCTGAGCTTATCATGGCTGCGACGCGATGCGAAAATGTTTGGAAAAAGGAGAAGGGACGAAGGCCTGAGACGCGTCAGGTAGGATAGGAGCAAGATAGGTAAGAAGGTTGGTGGCATAGGCCGAATGAGGCGTGGATCTGCATGTCTCAGTGGTGCTGGTGTTGAAACCAATAACCCCTACGTCATGCTGAGGTTAGCTCGAACCAAGACAGGCACGCGCAGGTTCGCGACACCTGAATGGTCTGGCGACAATACATGTGCCTAGAACTGAATCCATGGATGTCGCTGGATGAAGGTTAAGAGCGCGTTGCCGCGGACGTAAGCTCCTTATCAGCGCGCGTCTTTATCGCAAGCGAACCCCGCAGCATGGCCCAAAGAGGTGAGGCCTGTAGCGGTAGAGTCGGACTGGAGGATGGTGGGGATTCAAATACAATCTGGAGACGCGTTGTATCGCTCCAGATCTTGGCTGCTTCTGATTCTACAATATGCAGTTGTGTCCAAAGGAGGTGTGTAACATGGTGCCATGTACGCGTGCGGCCCCTGCTGACCATTTCGCGACAGCTCGACAAGCTCGTCATATCGCAGCTCGGACTCCTTGCGCAACGTCGACTGGCAAGGGGCGTGAAGCTGAACCATGCTGAAGCTACCGTGAGTCTAATATGATATCACGTGGACGCTGCTAATATTTCCAGGCTTTAATCGCGAACAACCTCCAGGAAGTACGACCTCCGACTTCGCGCGCATACCCAGTCGCATGCTGAACGCATACAGCTTATTCGCGATGGAAACCACTCGGTCGCCGATCTCATGTCCATTGGCACGACGATGCTCGGTCGTCGCCATGTCCAGCCCTCGGTTGTCGCGTCGCTCGGCGAGTTGATGGTCGAAGGCACCTTTCCAACCGGCACATACCTCGTTACCGTCCACAACCCCGTCTCGACCGACGATGGAGACCTCGAGAAGGCGCTATATGGATCGTTCCTGCCTATTCCGTCAAACGACATGTTTCCGCTACCCGATTCGAGCGTATACGAGAGTACGAAACAGCCAGGCGCGATTGTGGCTGTCAAGGGAGAGGCTGGCATAATCAAGCTGAATGAGGGGCGCAAGAGGATCAAGCTCAAGGTGAAGAGCATGGGAGATCGGCCAATTCAGGTATGGAAATAATCATGCGACTACAGGCATGCGACTCACATGATATAGGTCGGATCGCATTACCACTTCATCGAGACGAACCCACAACTCCAATTCGACCGTGTCCGAGCTCACGGATACCGCCTCGATATTCCCGCAGGCACATCGGTGCGCTTCGAGCCTGGCGATACAAAGACGGTCACTCTGGTACAGATCGGTGGTAACAAGATCATAAAGGGTGGAAACCAGATCGCTTCAGGCTTCATCGAGGACATGTCGGTTGCAAATGGCATCGTGGAGAGACTGAAGTCTGGCGGCTTCCTTCACGAACCAGAACCGCATGGCGACGCTGCGCGCATCGATATCTGCACCATGGAGCGACTGTCCTACATCAGCATGTTTGGTCCGACGACCGGTGATCTGGTCAGATTGGGTGCAACAGATCTCTGGATCAAGGTCGAGAAGGACATGACCATATACGGCGACGAGTGCGCTTTCGGGGGAGGCAAGACACTAAGAGAAGGCATGGGACAGGCTGGAGGTGTATCAGACAAAGACTCGCTGGATACCGTCATTACGAACGCTCTGATTATCGACTGGTCTGGCATCTACAAGGCGGACATTGGAATCAAGGATGGTATGATAGTTGGCATTGGCAAGGCAGGCAACCCAGACGTCATGGACGGTGTCGACCCCAACCTGGTAGTCGGTTCATGTACCGATGTCATTTCTGCTGAGCACAAGATTGTCACAGCAGGTGGCTTCGATTCTCACATCCATTTCATTTGCCCTCAGCAGGCACACGAAGCTATAGCATCAGGCATCACGACCATGCTCGGCGGCGGCACAGGGCCCAGCACCGGTACAAACGCAACGACCTGCACTCCAGGCAAGACACACATCCGACAAATGCTCCAAGCCATCGACGAACTCCCCGTAAACTACGGCATAACAGGAAAAGGCAACGACGCCGAACTCCGCCCCCTCCAACAACAAGCCGAAGCGGGAGTCTGCGGTCTCAAGCTCCACGAAGACTGGGGCAGCACCCCCGCCGCCATCGACGCCTGCCTAACCGTCTGCGACGAATACGACATCCAAACCCTCATCCACACCGACACACTAAACGAATCCGGTTTCGTAGAATCCACCATCGCCGCCATCAAAGGGCGAACCATCCACACCTACCACACCGAAGGCGCGGGCGGCGGTCACGCTCCCGACATCATCAGCATTGTCGAACTCGACAACGTGCTGCCTTCGTCTACAAACCCCACCCGCCCTTACACACGTAATACGCTCGACGAGCACCTCGACATGCTAATGGTATGCCACCACCTCTCGCGCAACATCCCCGAAGACGTCGCGTTCGCCGAATCGCGCATCCGCGCCGAGACCATCGCGGCTGAAGACGTGCTGCACGACCTCGGCGCTATATCCATGATGTCTTCTGACTCGCAGGCCATGGGCCGCTGCGGCGAAGTTATTCTCAGAACATGGAACACCGCGCATAAGAATAAAGTGCAGCGCGGTACGCTCAAGGAAGACGAGGGTACCGACGCGGACAATTTTAGGGTGAAACGGTATATCAGTAAGTATACCGTTAACCCCGCGATAGCGCAGGGAATGGGTCATCTGGTGGGAAGTGTGGAGGTGGGCAAGGTGGCGGATCTTGTGCTTTGGACGCCGAGGAACTTTGGGGTTAAGCCGAGTTTGGTGGTTAAGAGTGGGTTTTGCTCGTATGCTCAGATGGTATGTTGTCTCTCCCTTTTCCTCCCCTCAATATCATCTCCTCTGTTATCAAGTAGATATCTAACACAACCCAGGGCGACCCCAACGCCTCGATCCCCACCGTCGAACCCATCATCATGCGCCCCATGTTCGCGCCCCTCGTTCCTTCCTCCAGCATTACGTTCGTCTCGCAAGCGTCTATTGCGTCTGGCGTCGTCAAGTCTTATGGCTTGCGCAAGCGCGTCGAGGCTGTGAAGAATTGTAGGAATATCGGTAAGAGGGATATGAAATACAATGAGACGAAGCCGAAGATGAAGGTCGATCCTGAGAGGTATACGGTCGAGGCGGATGGTATGGTTTGTGAGGCTGAGCCTGCGGAGACGCTGCCGTTGACGCAGGGGTATTTTGTTTATTAGGGAAAGAAATTGAAGATTTAGTTCTGATGTTTAGTAAGGTTGTTCTGCTGTGTAAGTATCTGTCTCCTAACAGTCAACGTGATGTCAGATCGGTTCTCAGAGATAGAGTTTGTGCTTCGATATTCATGCGAGCTACTGACTATTCATACAGCAAGCAAGACCAAGTCTTAGCCCTAATAGACTAACAAGTACAACAATACGCTTGAACGCTCAGAAAACAAACGCTAAAAGACTAGCCCATAGTCCTCCAGAAAGCATCGTCAAACTAAGAATACGGTCAATCTCCCCTCATACACACCACGACCTCCTCCTGATCGTCGCCAGCTCGCAAGTCAGCCTTCTCTTTCTTGGTCATCGGACTTCTCTCCCGACTGCCCCCCAAAGTACTCTGCCTCTTCCGCTTGATCGTTGGCTCAAATTCGTGAGCGTTTGGGTTCAGCATGCCCGAGCCGCTGAGATCAGAGTGTGCTGCGACACCACCGAGTGCTTGTGCAAGTTCAGGTCCCATACCTGTAGTGTCGATGTGGTGCTCGAAGCTACCTAGTTCCTCGCCGAGGGCGCTGTATAGCTGTCTCTCTAGACGGCCAGTACTGTCTATACTTGACAGTGACACTCCAGTCTTGTGGCAAGGCTTGAATGGAGACAGCTTATTGCTCTCGAAGGAAGCATTGGTGTTTAGGTGGGGCTCGATGGCATCCACATCGATGATCTCTACTACATCAGGGATATTCTTCTGGTTGTTGTGCGAGGATTCGTCTTTGTCCTCAAATATGGGTATATGCGCGTTCCGAGGCCCTGAGTTCAATGATGGTAGCAGGCTCTGATCATGGCGCATTGCTTGATCAGACAATCTCGGTGAGTCAGATGCCATGCCTTCCTTCCGACTCCTAATGTTCACAGCGGAAGGACCGTGAGCTGACCCAAACTTAGCAGGCTCGATGGTAGGGGGTGGCGCTTCGCTCCGACTGAATCTATACATACTTGAACGTGCCGGAGATGGGTCTCTCATGGAGATATCTGAGGTATGGGTTGAAAGCCTTTGCGCGAAGGGGTTCGGCGTCGGAACACGGTTCGCGTTTGGAAACGCAGTAGGCAATCGCGATTGCGAAGGCGGGCGATTCTCTTTGTTGCTTGGGAAAGAAGGGTGATTCATCGTAGGCTGTTTGTCATTCATCGCATCGTGGAACCGCTGATTACTTGGTGACTGCTTATTCGATGCGTTCCGTAGGGCATTGTTGAAGTCCGAGTATGATGGCTTGCGCGCCATGGCCGCCGACGACGGGCGGTTGATAGGTGGGTTGATGTCTGACTTTGGGGGACAGTAGTTGTAAGCAGTCGGTAGACGACCAGTATTCTCATGGCGTTGGTTGCCCGATCCATGCGATAGCTCACGATTCTGCTTTGGTGGACTCATAGCTTGGATGACCTGCCCTAGCTGGTCATCTCGAAGGGTGACAACGAGCTGTTTCTCTTTGCCCTTCCTTGGCGGATGATCTTCCCACTCTGTACTCATGCTTTGATCGTATTGAGACCTGTCAGGCATCCATGGTTGACTTTTGCGTGACAGATGTGAAGAAGCATACATGTAGTCAGGCATGGCCATATCGCTGGTCGAGCCCGACGTCCTTCTTGTTGACCATGTATCCATGCTAACGTCGTCGGCAGAATCTAGAAAGGAGTTGAGATTGTCATCCCATATGCCTGGGCGACCGTTGTTTCTGAAACCTGGCAGTGGCTTCGCAAATTGTGAGATGGGGGGCAGATGCGCATTAGAGCGTCGATTGGGTAAGGGAATCTGCGATCTAGCAAAGGCGGATGCCGATGCTTGCGAGATTGGCGACTGCATGTTGATGTCGCCTGGGAAGGGCCGGGCCTTCGGTGTCCGAGAGTTTGTCGGGGATATTTGTGACAGATGCGTGGCTCGCTCGAGCGCATTGGGAAGGTATAGAGGGTTTCGGATGGGCCATGAGATACCTGCCTGCTCTAAGACATCTGTGCCTAATTAGCGATACATATATGAGGGAGATGAGGTCCTTCAGCATACCTTTTGGGGCATGCTGGAACGAGAAGCAAACAATGTCGTTGGTCGCTCCGAGGTCTACCTCTCCAAGACTGGCCGTCTTCGTGATCAACTGTTCCGACAACATTATCTTGATTCGTCCTTGAGGGTCGTGAGCATTCCATGAATTCTGCATGAGGGTCCGTTGATGAAAGGGCGGGAACTCGAGGCATTGTTTCCGTTGACTCGAAGGATACTCGTTGATGGTGAGTGATCTCTTCTCTTGCGCTACACATCGTCAGTCCAATAGTGATGTAGCATTAACTCGCGTGTGATATACCAATCTCCTGGGGCCATTTCGACGTTATGTCGAAGAAGCCACGACTATGCTCATCAGCATCGTTGTCCCATATCCATAAGCCATGGCGTGTGGCTCACAAGACTCTAGCCCCATCGACGATAACCTGGACTGTGTATACAACCTTCTGGTTCGCCTTTCGTCGGGACTCGATCAATGCCGAGGCCTTCGATGCGGTGGCCCATGAGTGTACGGAAATACGGAACGGTGTAGACGGCGGCAGAGTGCTGATGTAAGAGGTCAACGTGGGCAGCTGCCGGCCATCTACATACTATTAGTACTGATGCTCAAGTAAACGAAGTCTGCTAGAGGGTGAGGGAGAGCAGGGTACTCACACTCCTCGGGTGAGACATAGCAGGCGGTCTTGAACTCCTGTATGGGTACGTGGGAGTCCTTTGGGAAGAGGATCACGTCCCAGTCGTCGTAGCGCATGGCAGGCGTGCGATTGCTGCTGTTCGGGTCCAAAAGAGCAACAAGCAATTGGCAGTTGTGCCGGTTGTGTGATTGTGGAGAGGAGGAAGAAGTCCATTGTTTATGAGATCCGAGGGCTGAGTGACGGAGGGTACGCCCGAGGTCCAGCAATGAGGGAGGCACGATTGTCACAGCGCGACGTCATGGCGCGATGCAACTCACATCTTCGAGCGTTCGTGCAAACGCGATGAAGTGTAAATTGTATAAAATGGGCATGACTAGATCAAAACGCATGTTGCCGCATGCTCATGTAGCATCTCTCAGAAGTCCTTCTACTGAAAACTCACTAACTGTCAGTCTGTGATGTACCCTCCATGGACCTTTGCAGCGACCTTGTACTAGAACCCACCAACCATCTGTCTGCGACGTTTCTTTCGATGAACATCTCCCAGAATACCCACAGCGCACGCAGCAACTCAACGCAAAACCTCAAAAGTAGCGCAATCTTCTAGCAAAGACGCGAACCTCCCGCCACGATAGAAATGAAACAGACTCTTGACGCCTTCTCTTGCTGCATGGGTATACCATATAATTCTTGTTCGCCAGACGCCTCGCTAAAGCATTATGCCTTCATTCCCCAGTTAAAGAATATAGCCACGTCGTGATAATGAAGTTTCATGCCCCAAGAACTCCTTGCTAAAGCGGCAAAACAGTATCTGATATGCGTATAACCAATGCGAGAGCGTACGATGCGCAGTTACTGCGGTGGAGGGAATTGCTGCGAGAAGGCACCGCCAAAGTCGGGCGAGCCGAAGCCGGGGCTGTTGGGGCCGTTGGGCTGGGTGGGTGTGAAGCGGTAGTTGTTGAACGTGGGAGTGCCGTTCTGGCCGGCAGGATTGGCCGAAGGGGCGTTCTGGCTGCCGGGTCGCTGGCCACCGAGGCTTGCGTTCATCGACGGCGGGTAAGGGGAAGGCTGGCCAGCCTGGACGGGAAAGTTGCTACACAGTGACGTTAGCAAGATGTCCAAGGAGGGCATTGAGGTAGCAGACTCTGCGCGTGCCGATAGAACCAACAACAAACTAACAAAGGAAAGACTAGAAGGCACTTGGAACAGAACGTTAGACGAATCAACCAAGCCAGCAAGCAAGCACGCAACCAAACACGCAGAAATAGAAGAATCGTGTGATTGGAAATGATGGCCAATCCTGCAAGGAGCAGCGCACAATCGTGAAGAAAAGGCAAGTCGAGAGAAAGCAGCATCCGGCCCATGCATGACTAGCTACATCCCTATGCTCCCAGAAAGATGAGTGGCACGCTTAGAAAGAAAGCCCGAATGGGAGAATAGATGGCCTGTTATACAAAGACTCCCTTCTATGGCCCTCCAGCAAGATGAGTGTCGTGAGAAGAAGTCGAGAACTTTTGGAGAACCGCCCGTTATAGAACTAAAGACCAAATCGCTCGAAATTCGTCATGCCGAGTCATGAAAGGGATCGTTGCAGTAAGCCAACGGGATGAACCATGACAGAAGCGCCGTGCAAGCAATACAGAGGGAAAGAATGCGCTTACTACAGTCGAGTTAGCATCAGACACAAAACCGCAACATGTCTTGTTGACTTACCTTCATCATCGGGCCGTAGCCACCGCCACCGCCGTAGGGGTGTTGCGGGGGCATACCCATGCCTGGGCCGAAGGGAACTGGTGGAGGTGGTGCAGGGCGGTAAGGGGTGCCGGCTGGACCGGAGTTGTTCTGGGACCTACCCCAACTAAGACGGACGCGAGAGTTACCGATGGGGTAGCCTTGCATCTGGTTGATGGCCATCTCGGCAGCGTGGCGCTGAACGAACTGGACGAAGCCGCAACCCTTGCCTGGGGGAATCTTGACGTATGTAATCTCGCCGAAGCCCTGGAAGAAGGAACGAAGCTCGTCCTCGGTGACGTAACCGGAAAGACCGCCGACGAAGACGGTAGTGTTGTTAGGGTCCGTGAACTGGTTCATCGGCTGGGGAGCACCGTAGTAGCCACCCATGGGAGGAGCGCCCATCGAGTACATGCCCATACCGGGGCCGCCGCCGCCTTGGGGCATGCCGCCCATTCCGCCGGGACCTCCGGGACCACCGCTCTTGTTCTTGGGTGTAGCGGTGGAAATACGCATGGGGCGGTTGCCGCAGTAGACGCCTTGCATCTCAGTGAGGGCCTTTTGCTGGTCCTCCTCGCTAGCGAACCGGACAAAACCGTAGCCGCGCGACATACCACTGATGGGGTCGGACATGATCTTGGCGGACTTGGTGGACTGGTACTTGTTCTGGAAGAGTTGTACGAGGACGAACTCGGTGACCTCGGGGCCCAAGTCTCCGACGAAGATGCTGAATTCGGGACCACGCTCATCGCGGCTGTTCGAGTCATTAGTGATCACTGTCGTATGTGGATAGCCGGGTGAGACTTGCCTCCTGTCAGCAAGACCACCGCCAGAGGCCCAGTTCAGCTTGAACGGGCGGTTGGAGTTGGGGATCAGTTGGCCGTTGAGGCTAAGGGCCTTGGACGCAGCATCAGGGCTCGCGAAGTCGACGAAGCAATATCCAGCATTGCTGCTATGCGGTAGTTAGCCTGGAGACTTTTTCCTGTGTGGACTCCGTGCTTACCCGGAGAACTTGTCGCGGATCATCTTGACGTTGACGGTCTCGCCCATGTTGTACCAAATGCTGCGGACGAAGTTCTCGTCGATCCAGGGCTCGAGTTCACCCATCCTACGCCATGTTAGCATCGATGTGCCCCACCTAGTGAAGGGCCACCCGAGCGCGCACATCGCCATCTGAGATGCGCAATTCGCAACTCGGGCGCGTCCGCAGACTCACCAGAGAGTCGTCTTGCCCGCACCCTGGCCTTGGCCGTCACCACCAGCGCTGCCTGGCGGGCCCATGTTGCCCTGGGGTGGGAAGCCGTTACCGGAAGCGTCCATGGGCTGACCCATGTCGCCGGGCTGCGGGGTCTGGTTGTTCATGTCGCCCTGGGGCTGGCCTTGGAATTGGTCGCCGTAGCTGTTGTTGAAAGACATGACTGATAGATCAAGCGGGGTAGTCGATTGAGCTAACGGAGGTGGGGAGTAAGGGTATGAGCTCTAATTATGATAGAGAACCGTAGCGTCGTTTATATAGTCTGCGCAGACAAAGCAATTGTTAGTTCCGGTGAGTGTGCGCGCAGGAGGTCAGGCAGCGGGAGCAGGGTGAAGGAGCTGGAAGGGTGGCAGGCTGCACTTACCGATTAGATCCGGGTCCTTCTATCACTGCAGTCGCGGAGGCAGTAGAGAGTACAGGCCAAGGAACACGGCTAGGAGATAGTCGGGAAAAGCGGCGACAGTAACTCCAGGTCGCGCACGAAGGAGTGGGTGTGGGTGAGGGAGAGCGAAGGAGTGACCGTGAGGAAGCTCGAACGAAATCTGAGTGGGCGGGTCAGTACCGTAGTTTTCATGTCAGGCATCACATGCGGCGGGCGCACGAGGCCCATGTCACGACAGGTGCTCGCAACACCCACGGCAGTGAGAGCGCGTCGGGATGCGCGACGCTGGCTCAGGCTGGTGGCAGAGCTGCTGCAGGCCGCGCGACCAAGTCCGTGCAGGCGACGACGTCAGTAGGCGATGGACGCACATCGCGTAGCAGACGGGCGGTGGCCGAATTGATTGTGCAGTCTGCAGCTCCCATGCCCCGGTGCACGAAATTGTGCAGTGGGCGGCCCGCCAAGACGAGATGAAAATTGCTCATGAGATATACATACCGAAAAATCTCAAGGACACCGGCGAACTGGAGAAGCAGATGAGATCCAAACACCACAAACGCGAGAAATCGGAGAGGAAAGACGATCGACGACGGCGAGTGTTGGGCAGTGTGGGAGGAAGGTCGGTCGGTGGGCGGGGTCGGTAGAAGAGCGAAGAACTGCAGATGATGTACGGCGCCGAGAATCCGCTAGGATTTACTTCGCTTGGTTTTGGTAGCGATGACTGCGCGAACCTGGGGACGCGGATGGCGTAGACCAGTGCAGGTTTAAGCTTTCGATCGATACAAGGATTGCGCGACCCAAGGATGAAGCGGCTCCATTGCGAGTGGCCCATCGCATCTCGCTACAGAGGCTCAACACGGCTGCCACGCTGGCATCGACCAGATGAAGAACGGTGCCGGCTGCGTGCGATCTGCTCTGCGTTATTAATAGGCGACCCACCCCTGGCTGCGTAGATGACTTGCAGCCAGAAGTCGTCACCGCGCTTTCGCAATGTGCGGGGCGGTGCCTCACCGAGAGCCTCTGCAGTCTGCAGCCTTTCCAATCCATATCTCACCCATGCTCGCGCCGCATCGCTGGACTCTGTACTCAAGCCGCGCAGTTTTGCGCCGGTCGAATCACACTCCTGTACCGCCTTGGACCCCTCCATCCTCTCTCAGTGGTCCCACCGCCTGCAGCTAGACGGCCGGCCGCTGAGGCCTTTATCCAACCAGCTCGACAGACACATATCACGACCGTTGTACGCTTGTGGAGCTGTGAAGGCCTCCATTAGACATCGCCGTGAACACGTACACCAGACTGGAGAATATCAAATAATGTCTTCTATCATTCGTAGTGGTATCTTAGTAAGCAGATTCCTATTCTATCCTACATCGCCTGGCCAGGGACCTTCTCTGGGATGCCAGCAGCAGCCTTGGCCTCGCCCAGCTGTTCACGGCCCTCGGCGAACACCTTGTCGAAGTCGTACTCGAACCATCTGATATCCGGGTTCAGTCCAGCAAACTTCCACTCGCCGTCGATCTTCTTGTACCAGTGCGTGTTGAAGCTGTGGGCATGGCCCTTGACGGCAACCTTGGTGCGGGACTCATCGGTGTACCTCTGATGGGGCACACGGAGCTGGTGGTACCCGGTAATCTCGTCCTCTGCAGTCTTCTCCCACCGCGTGCCGCCGATGAAGTGCTGTGTCTTGAGGAGAGGGTTGCCTAGTACGGCGGGGTCCGAGGCCATGGCGACGAACTCGTCTGCAGGCATGGCTTCCCAGATCTTGTCGAGGAAGGATCGGTAGTCGATCTTCAATGTGGGGGCGATGCATTTGCTAAGACGGTCCCAGTCCTGCGATGTGTAAGTGATTATCGCTGAGCATCGCTGCATGTCGACCGACCTTGCTATCGTAGCTGTCTGCCCACTCATAGCACGCCGACTGGCAACCCATAACGTCTGAGCTTGTTAGTCATGCTCGCAAGAGACCGCAGAGAGGACCAACCATCGAACGTCGGCTTCAATTCGTTCTTCTCAAACATGATGACTTTTGTTTCTGGTAGTTCTGGTAGGCGAAAGTGTTACTGTTATAGTATGGTATTGCAATTATATCACATCCCATCGTTCCCTTCGTCTTTATATCTGTCGTGCTCCATATTCCAGCACTTCTATTTGCGTCCCCTTCTGCGACGTTTGGCTTCGGGTCCCCGCCCAACGGGGTTCCGCCATCCGCATACTCGAGACTGCCGGTGCGGTGCCAGCGGTCGCGAAACGGGGCCGAGTACATTTCTGGACTCGGAGGTCCCTATGTTTCGACACTGCCGACATGTTTCTACACTAGGATAGTGGAGTTACGTCGAAGATGTGCTGCAGGGCAGTTGCTGCCGCGACCCCTCGCGGGAGAGAGAAGGCGCACGGGCCACTGAAACACCAAACCTTCCGATGGTGCGCCGTGGCTTCAAACTTCCTTCATCTCCAGATATAGCAATCGCGACCGATCGCGCGTCGGCCCAGTTTTAACACTTGAGGAAGAGTCAGCGCCTTCAGTTCAGGCTTGATGATACTGCGGTGACGCACCAGACAGCACTCCAGCGAACAACAACGTCAGAGCTATCGCAATCATACCGTATACCAAAGTACCGTCTTAATGACCAGCTCGTACCAGGACTAGACCGCAGTCAAAGTCACAGGCGCAATCTATTCATTCAGGCTTGATGAGTCTCGCTGCTGAACGATAGAAAGACCGCTTCGCCTAAATTGCCTACTTCGCCGCCCATGTCTCGCGAACAGACCAGGTTGACCCCCAAAGTTTGCGATCATTCAACGACCACCAATCCTGCTTGGAAGATCACCATGAATAGATCACCCAGACGCTGTTCAGAGCGGCTGCTGATTCTATCGTCGCGCTTAAGAGATATATCTGGCTACGGGTAGAGTTGTTTGCGCGCGGCATCATTCAGACCCCAGCAATGCAGTGTGATCACAGAAAGCGAGCCAATCGTCTACCCAGCGCTTCTGCATCTGTACGGAGCACTCAACGCGATCCTACAATGATGTTGAGAATAAATTGTTGCAGCGCGCTCTCTCTGAGAGCATACAACGAGCTTCGCGCAAACTTGCCTCATCTCTCTTAATTCTTCGTACCGATCGTGCTCGTGGCAGTTTTGTTTCCCTTGCCTATCGCTTCCACGCCCACCGAGGAAAAAACTGAACAGCCTGGAGCCTACATTGACGCTGGATCACCGCCTTTGCAAGATTTTGGCTTAACGTAGCCTGCAGACCTGTTCAACTTTTGTCTTGTATGAGGGTTTTGGCTTAACGTAGCCTGCAGACCTGTTTAGCTTTTGTCTTGTATGAGGTGCTTCACTTGCCTCACGACTACTGTCCAGTGGAGTTCCGGGATATCCAGCCAAGCTCGTATTCTCCCAACAGACTCGAGATGACAGAGATACTCAGGTGGACATCGCCATCCTGGTGGGGCGGGGATGGCAATACGAAGCCTCTTCCTGCGAAAGGCATGCGTATCTTTGCGTCGAGTCAATTTGGTGGTGATCGTGTCAAACGAGTCATTTCCGCTTACGCAAAAGCGAAGAAATGCAAAGTATGCAACTACAATGAGTGGCCTACTATTGCAGGAGGAGTCACTGTTGGCGTTCTGATAACGTCGGCTGACAAGGGATGTGCCGGCTGCTTGATACTATGCGGGATTGTACACAAATGTGCATTGGTCTCCAAAAGCTCAAGCCGACCATTCGAGCTCGGCTTGGATCAAAGGGTATCGTGCAGAGTGGAACAGTCACGCCTCATCTTGGAATGCTACCCAGATGCGTCATGGGAGGTTTTCGATCCACAAGGTAAGTTTTTGATTGCTGCAACTATTCATCACAAATTAATGTTTCCAGGTCGCAACAATCCATGGCGACTACCACGTCTTTCCCATGAAGCCGTTTCAGACTCCGGCTCTGATGAGGCTGTTCAACGATTCTCTTCGTGGTTGCGAGAATGCAATCATAGCCATGAGTTGTGCAGGGGCGCTAACTCGAGCCTGCCGACACGCGTTGTTCTGATCCAAGATCCAAAGAACATAAAGCTGTACGAGACCCGCGGCGAAGTCAAGCCCTATATATGTCTCAGTCACTGCTGGGGGAAGGGTACAATTAGGAAGACTACGACGGCCACCTTGACCGAACACAAGCGAAGAATCCCTTCGGAGAAACTCCCTCAGACATTCCAGGATGCCATCTCCTTCGCCTATCGGTTGGGATTCAAGTATCTGTGGATCGACAGTCTCTGCATCATACAAGACAGCCGCGAGGACTGGCAAAGGGAAGGCAGCAGAATGGCACAGATATATTCCGGTGCTGACTTTACCATTGCTGCCACCGACGCAAATGTCCCGTTGCAAGGCTGTTTCCGCAAACATCCGGAGCGCCCTGTCAGCAAGTCTTTGTATCCGGACATGAACGGCTCCATGTTGGACCTTAGCGTTCGGTCCAGTATAAACCATTATGCATGGAAATACGGCGAATATCCATTACTGCGCCGTGGCTGGACACTACAAGAATGCCTACTTTCACGTAGAGTGGTACACTTCACAGCCGAAGAGATGTTCTGGGCATGCAGGACAGAGAACAAATGCGAGTGCTCGTTTTGGTGGGACTCCTCAACACTGCCTTTCAGGAACCTGCGCAGCCCGAAGTATCTCAACACGATACGTCACTCTGATCCAGCGGAGTGCATAGATCTTTGGCACGGTATCGTTACCGAATACACCAGTTCGAGCTTGACGTACGAAACCGACTGCTTCCCAGCTTTACAGGGAGTTAGCAAAGAGTTGTGTCGAATGAAGAAGTCCGCCTATATGGCTGGATTGTGGGAGAGCAGTATCATATATGACTTACTGTGGTACTCCGACCACAAGGACAAGTCATCGACACCAACAGCATGGCGCGCACCGTCATGGTCATGGGGATCCATCGTAGGGCGAGTCGTATGGGCAAAGTGGCTTTCAGAGACTACGCCTTTATCTACTTGCATTGGGAAAGAAATCGTCCCTGCGAGAGGAGGAGACGGATACGGGGAACTGTTATCAGCGAAGATCACTCTACGGGGCCGCTGTTTGCTCAGCAACGTGGAAGGCACACATCAGCCCTTCGCATCACCCGAAGAAGCAATCAAATACCCAGACCATCGCGCTTGGAGAAAGTGTCCGCGCAGGATTTACCTCGATCGTCCACCGGAATCGGGACACTCGGACAGCAAGAGGCCAGTCACGCCCATTGGGCAGGTCAAGACACTGTCCATGGGCGTGTTTCAAGCTGGTGAGAGGTATCTCTTTGCCATGTTGATTTTGCAGAGAATGAACAAGGCAGCTGGTACGTACAAGCGGATTGGTTACATGGAACTCGAGACACGCAAGGGTCTTGATATATCCAGTCTTCCGGTGGGTAACGAGGAGACTTTACACATCATCTAGTGGCATGACAGATGCTTGGAAAGACATCTCATGTAGTCTTCTTGTGCAGAAAGAGTCGTGTCAACTTACACGAAGGCAGCTGGTCTGTCTTCAGGCGACGTGAGATAGCTCGCGTCTTTTATGAAACCAGAATGGAATTGTATGCATAGAAACATGCTTGACACCAAATGATCCCTCGTTCATCAGGTGCGACGTATTCAATTAATAGCAATATAAAGGAATAGGGTGGTATCAGTATCATGCGGATCCCCAAACGCCAAATCCAAAGTACAAAACAACGCCAAAGACAGGTCGGACTGGACATCAACCGCTCCTCCTCATGCTCTTTTGGTATCACCGCAATGCTTCATGCCACCCCAGGCTTCAACCACGAACGCCAAGCCACACACCCCTCAACTCCACTACGCCTTCACATTCACCTCAGCTACTTATACTGCGGTACGCCCTGCGGTGGCGGCCCATATCCCGGCGGACCACCATGCGGCGGCCCCTGCCCACCATACGCATTCATCGGCATCGCTCCTCCTTGCACCTTTGTCCCACCACCAAATTGCTGAAGTTCCGGCTCAGGCCGATACTTGATGTCCTGCCAGAAATGGCAAATGTGGCACCCGACTTCCTTGTACGGCTTGAGGCTGAATGGGACAACGGGGATGAAGCAGAAGGTAAACCATTCCCAGCGCTTCATCACTTTGCCAGTGGGGTTGCGGCAATTTTGGCAGACGAGTTGGATGTGTTCGGCGCCTTTGAGAGCGGATGTGAAGGCTGGGGGGATGTTAGTGAGAGGACCGAGAGGGATGGGGTAAGGTCGTGTGGGCAAGGGATTGGGCGGGAAGGGACTGAATGCTAGGGAGAAGACGTACTGTGCGTTCCGCAGGTGAAGAAGAAGAACATGATCGCGTGTTATATGCGCGTGTAGCGCAGTACTCGTTGTAATACGTGTATACCCTATTCGGGGGCGGATGTCTCGTCGCGGTTGGGTTGGTGGAACGATGCGCGTGCGACAAGTCGTTCGGAAGGTACGCGTTTGGTCGTTGTATGCTATTCGTGTGTTGCGCGCGGATGTGATAGCACGTAGTACTGAAGGTTATGTAGTATTGGGAAGTTTGTCTGGAAGGAGGTGGAGTCGTCTGAAATGTGTTGCTATGGGAGGCGTGGGTTTCTGGTCGCCGGTGGAAGACCGCCTGCGCATTGGCGCCGAGGAAGCTGCGTCATCATCGATGCGTCTCAGCCACACTTGGCCTGGGGGCTAGCGGCTAAGTCCGCGGCGGCTATCACATGGACATATCCACGTACGCACCCAGACGTGTCAATCACGTGCTAATTATTACATCGCGAATACTGAAGAGTGCAAATTGCAAGAGCGGAAGTGTTGGCAATCTGTTCAGGTGCTGAGGTGGCTGTGGCGGAGAACTTGATCGACGGCTAGCTCTTACCTGAAGAGGACTGCTGCGCCTGCATCGTGATTCGCAGCGGATGATGGTCACTTGATCAGAATCGCGAAAGTCCATCACAGAAAGTTGATGGTGTTTGAGCATCAACTCTTCATTATGGTATCGAGCGGTAGCCTCTAAAGCCACTCTCGTGGGAAAGAGACTCGTGACAGTCATTAAGAGTAGGATAGTACAAGCCCTTCATTATCCTTCGCATGTCAACACCGATGAAATCGCAGAGCCCATGGACCTCCGTTGGAGGACCACATCCATACTACGAGAGTGAGGCAGGGTCTCTCAATGTGAGAAGAGACCTGATGCTGGCTCCACAGAAAAGACCTGAGTAGAGAGGATGGATGAGACTTCCAGAGGTCACGAGCGCCTTGGTCCAGTCGCATTCGTCTACTGAGTCTTGAAGAGCAAGATAGCACAGTGGCCGAGGTAGAAGTAGATGAAATGCTTCGTTTCTGTAATCCAGTCAGATATCATTGAACGAAAGTTTCTAATAGAAAGGTTCAGCTTACCATGCGTGACAAAGCTTCCAAAGTTGCGGCCGACGATGCAGTGCCATGTGGCGCCCTTCCGGCTGTCGAACTGTAGAGCAATTAGCGCGCGCTTCCTGTAGCTCTTGGAGGCCTGATCATACCTCTTTCTTGATGTACTGGGCAATGTCCTAGAGATGGAGGGTCAGTACGGTCCTAGGATGGCCTCGGCCTGAGCGGATAACGAAGACCTACCTTCTCGATAGTGAACTGCTCCATAGCCGTCTGTGCTACAGAATGTCAGCGTTCCGTCAGCTGCATGTTGGAAGCAGTTGACTTACCGACTTCAATGGCCTCTTGTTGCATCTCGTCGCTCTGTCACACATGTCAATATGATTCTGGAAGCAGCAGCCCAGCTATCCCGTACCATGTCTGCGGACTTGATTTGAGCTGCATACTGCATTAGCTTGTACTTTGGCAGACGTGTTGACAGGAACAAGGGGTCTTACCATCCTGCTTGTGGGCATCTGACTTGTCGCTGGCCATGATGTTGATCTGTGTGTATATCAAAGGTTGAGTGGTTTGGTGTAGCTTTCTTCAAAGTAGTCGAGTTCTTATAATGCGCGTGGTTGAGTGAGGCTATGTCCAGGCCTTGTCATGATGTTTGAGCAAGCGCTCGCGGCGGTCTGCGCTCGGGCCTTCCCTGCGAGCCTAATGCGCGCTAGTGGACTGCCGGCCCATGCGTCGTTCACTTTTTTCTTCAGAACGCGACACTGACACCCACTACTCCTTCCACGACACCACAACCCGGGCAGGCAAGGCTTTACAACATGGAGTCGTCACGTATCTTCGTGAGGAATTTACCTTCCCACTTCACCGAAGATGACGTGCGGAAACACTTTGCCAAGTTTCCCATCACTGACGTAAAGTTCTTCAACCACCGACGCATCGGCTATGTTGGCTACAAGACGCCCGAAGATGCTGCAAAGGCTGTCAAGTACTTCAACAAGACCTTCATCAAGCTCACCAAGATCTATGCAGAGATCGCGCGACCTGTATGTACTTTGCGACCACGATGGCGACAAGCGGGGCTAACATGCGCAGATCGCCGACAAGGAACTGCCAAAGTCACGGCGACAGCAGAAACTCGAGAAGAGCGCCCCAGTAAGCGACGAGTACCGACCGCAACGGCAAGAGAACGACCTCAAGCGGAAACGAGAGGAAGCCGAGCAGGACCCGAAGCTGAAGGAGTTCCTCGAGGTCTATCAGCCGCCGTCCAAGACTAGCATCTGGGCCAATGGCGATACACAGCTCAACGAAGCACCCGTCACGACTGCCGAAGAGGCCGTGCCGGAGATTGCTGTACCAGAGGACGAGAGCGACGACGAATATCAAGTCATCTCGAAGAAGCCAAAGATTGCTGAAGAGCCTGCGACCGCGCCAGCCACAGCAGTCCCACAGCCCATGCCCGCTGAGTCAAGTGCAGTAGCTGTTCAACCAGAAGCTTTAGAAGGTGGTGACGTGATGGAGGACGTACAAGCAGCGCCAGCCGTCGAACAAGGACCCGTCACGGATGAGGACTGGCTGCGGTCGAGAACAAACAGGGTTTTGGAGCTCGTGGAAGATGATGAAATGCCATCAGCTAGCACGGCTCCTGTCGCTGCAGCACCGAAACCAGCTGCCCAACCACGCGCACCTGTTGAGCCTTCACCGGCCGTTGCCGACGCACAACCAGAGCCACAACCCCCTGCGGAAGAGCAGACCGATACTGCTGCCGCGCCTGACGAGGAGGACAAGATCCGCGAGACTGGTCGACTATACCTCAGAAACCTGCACTACGAGGTGACAGAAGATGAGATTAAGGAACAGTTCTCCAAGCACGGAGCTCTCGAGGAAGTAAGTCATCATACATCTCTTTCTCTACCCGCCCATGCAATGATGAACATCAAGATAGGGACAACTGATGCTTCGGCACCTGAGGTTACCTTGGAAAGTATTTTAGTAGATGTCTTTCTTATCTGATAGCGGCAACCACTCCTTGATTACTCACGTACACTTGTACGAACAGTTGCTGACTACGACAGGTGCATGTGCCGTTGAAGAAGGCAGACGGAAAGGGTAAAGGCTTCGCCTTTGTGCAATTCCAGAACCCGAACGATGCAGTGGAAGCTTACCTTGACAACGACAACACCATCTTCCAGGGTCGCCTCCTTCACATCATCTCCGCGAAAGCGAAGAAAGATACCAAGCTCGACGACTACGAGATCTCCAAGCTGCCTCTCAAAAAGCAGAAGGAGATTAGAAGGAAACAGCAGGCGGTCAAGGCCACTTTCAACTGGAACTCGCTCTACCTTAATGCGGATGCAGTTATGTCCACCGTCGCAAGTCGCATGGGCATCAGCAAGGGTGAGCTGCTCGACCCCACTTCGTCAGACGCTGCAGTCAGG
Source organism: Alternaria triticina (assembly GCA_022609215.1). Taxonomy (NCBI): domain Eukaryota; kingdom Fungi; phylum Ascomycota; class Dothideomycetes; order Pleosporales; family Pleosporaceae; genus Alternaria; species Alternaria triticina. The sequence goes on from JAGKPX010000015.1 coordinate 277,921, forward strand.
CAAGCGCATGCCGAGACACACATTATCCAAGAGACCAAGTCGTACTTTGCGCAGCATGGCGTCGACCTGGAGGCCTTTCAACGCAGCGCCAAAGGTGATTTGGCTATCCTCGTCAAAAACGTACCTCATACCGTGACGGCCGATGAGCTCCGCAAGTTGTTCGAGGAACACGGCAAAGTGACCAAATTCCTGATGCCGCCGACCGGTATGACAGCTATTGTCGAGTTCTCGAACGTTGCGGAAGCAAAGACTGCCTTCATGTCGCTGTCGTATCGGAAGATGAAAGACTCAATTCTGTACCTGGAGAAGGCCCCCAAGGATCTGTTCAAGGAAGGTGTTGCAACCAACTTTGTGCAGACCACGCCGTCCGCCCAGCCTTTGCAGTCCTCACAGCCCGGCGTGAAGCTTTCTGCAACTGACCTGCTTGTGGACGACCCTGAGCCCGAGGCCACGAATACCGCCACTTTGTACGTGCGCAACTTGAACTTCTCCACCACAACTGAGCGTCTCACGGAGGCGTTCAAACCTCTGGCCGGTTTCCGTAGTGCCACAGTCAAGACCAAGACCGACCCCAAACGAGGCGTGCTGTCCATGGGCTTTGGTTTCGTCGAGTTCAACAGTCCCGAAACTGCCACTGCAGCTTTGCGAGCCATGGATGGACATGACCTCGAAGGTCACAAGCTCCTTATCAAAGCTTCCCACAAGGGTGCCGATGCCGCCGAAGAACGCCGCAACGAGGATGCAGCAAAGAAGGCGGCAAGCACGAAGATTCTCATCAAGAACTTGCCGTTCGAAGCCAGCAAAAAGGATGTTCGTGCTCTGTTCACTCCTTACGGTCAGCTTCGATCTGTACGAGTGCCCAAGAAGTTCGATGCCTCTTCGCGTGGTTTCGGTTTCGCAGAGTTTACCACCAAACGCGATGCTGTCAACGCCATGAACGCATTGAAGAACACACATTTGTTGGGCCGTCGCCTGGTCCTTGCATTTGCTGAGACGGAGTCTGATGATCCAGAGAAGGAGCTAGAGAAGATGCAACAGAAGGTGGGAGCACAGGCCAACAAGGTCGCCTTGCAACGCCTTACAGAAGGTGGTCGCAAGAAGTTTAACGTTGCAGGCACCGATGATCTAGACGACTGAGCGCAAGAGTTTTTCGATAGGAGTTGCGCGCGCGACACCGTCAGACCTTGACGCCATCCCTTGCTCCCCGGCTACACGAGCTAGGCCGCCCTTTGCCGCGGTCCGTAGAAAGCAGTAGGGGTGCTTTGACCTGCTGCACGACGCTATATCTAGAACACCGTTTTCTAAGCTTCGACAGGGTATATCGCCAGTGGATTGCATCAATGGGCATGGCCACCACACGGCGTTTCAGACTACTCCAAAGGGAGTAAAGAAGCCATGAACGAGACGTTTGTCGATCATGCAGACTTGACGTAGTTTGTTGTTTGCGGACACTGACCTCTATCCTTGCTTTGAGCAGTCCGTGATGGCTCTCTTCGCCTATGGCCAATCAGGTGACTGTCGAACAGATGGCAGTTGACTCCATGCCCTTGATCACTCTGCTAATCACGCTACATTTACCATTCCAACAGCAAATGATTCACGAGAGATGTGATCAATGGCCAAAAGTCGAACTGGGACTCTTTGGAGGCCATGATGAAGGCACAACGCACTCCAATCTTAATCTTGTGGTACTGGACTGCCACCTCGATGACTGGCCCCTCTATCAATTTCCGGCTAGCGGAAGTCGTATTGCACCCTACGGTCGGTGCTATGGCCTACGTGCCTATCATGTAGTCCTCCTGCCTAGGGCCCGTCATCTGGACCATACTTTATCAATGCAATCATCTGCAAACCTCGCCGCATGCCCAGCTACATTCTCGTCTTCGTTCACCACACTCGTTGCTTCAACTGCTCAACATTCATTGCTTTGTACTTCAAGTCTCATTCACACTTATCATCGCTGGTTTCATATTCTGAGGTTTGCATGCCATAGCCGCCATGCAGGTCCAGTCACCCCAGCCCTTGTCCAGGCTGTCGGCGGACATTCCCCTCTTGGAAGGTACTCCGGTCGATGGATTGCCACAACATCGAGACGTCCTCCAGGAGGGTCACGCTGCGCAGTCTCACAACACTCACATCAGTACTGCATCGCCGCAAGTGGGACAAAGGAGCAGTCTCAGCCCCTCGGACAACACTCACGCACAACGGAACGTCGCCACAGGAACATACTACACTGGCAATGTACACGCACAACACATCGGATTGGCAGGCTTCGGCGTCGAGAGGTCAGAGAAGCAAATCAGATGCGAGCTCGCGCGACTATACAAACTACTTCAGCGATCGGAAAAGTACCAGACATACCGTGAGAAACAACCAGCTCTCACACCGGCCGAAGTCGTCGCGCGAGACGCTGCAGAGAGGAAAGAGCAGGAAAAGAGAAAGGCGCAGGGACTACAGCAAGAGAAGGACAAGACTGTCTGGCCTGAATTCTTAGAGCATGCCTTCTGGATAGGTAATTCTTCACGTTCATTTCACTGCGTCTCGCAGTGCGCCTGTCTCACTGCCTGTGTTTCCCACTTCTATCCTCCTACCACCTATGATTACGCAGCTTCGCGATTCCAGCCCAACATCTGACAAACATTCCACAGCACTCGTTCGATGGCCGCCAATGGGTCGAAAGAAATACATGCTCGAAGGCACCCAGCGAGGGCGGAATGAGCTGATCCAGGATTCTATTTACAGAGACACCGGTATCAGACGCGATCGCAAACAGGTTTCCAGCCATCTCCAGGTCCTCAAGGACAAGCTCAGAGGTGTTCCTGCTGGTGAGTGCCCGTCTCGTACGTCGTGTAACGATCGGCATCCGCCTCTTCTCATTCGCTTATGGCATCCGGGCGGCGGACCCGCATGCGTCGATCCAGTTTCAAGTTATCAGAACATTCCTATCTTCCAAAGTTCTTCTAGAAGGCAGTGGCGGTGGCTTTGCGGTTGCTATTCCTGGTGTGATTGGGAGGGTTCAGCTAGGGACTACTAAAATGAGACTAACCTGCACGACAGTCCTACTCTACATGGCCACACCAGAGGACGTCTCTAAGCGCCGATCTGCGAATACATCCGCTCGATCATCTTATTCGTCACAGCTGCATGGCCGCCAACATGCGCAGCGCACAGAGTCTGTTACCAAATCCGATTCTAGTACTTCCTCGCCGCACGTTTTGCCGCATTGTAGCGGCCCACAATCCGACCTCGCCCTGGGTTCCGGCCCGGATTCTGATGCGCTGTCTTCGTCATTCGCAGTCACGGGCTTCAAGATCCTCCTTGAGGAGGATCATCAGCCTATGCACTGTTTGGCTCAAACACAATCGCATGGCAGGCTCGACAGCTCGGATGTGGTAGATCTTGCCTCTTGGCACCGTCGGTACCGCGAGTTCAACTTCCTCCGATCCGAGACCGAGGGCTGGATGGGCAATGCTCGCAGGGTGTTGGTCGCTACCGTGTCCACGGACTTGATGACAGAGTTGCCACCGAATGCCGACCTATCCATCATCTTTGATCTTCACTCGCATTTCGATCTGTCAAGGTACGACTATGTGGAATGCATGACACGCTTCTACAACAGCGGCGACAACGTCATTGACCCGCAATTTGACCGCGCGAGGCATGATCGGGAAGAAACGCGAACCACTTGCGAGTATCGGCGAGACCCCCAAGGCTCTCAACGTGTCCTATGCGTGCAATTTACGACGCAGCCATGGGCGAGGCATGTGAGGGAGAACCAGAATCCGACACACAGAAGCGAGGACAGTGTCAAAGAATTGCGTCAACACCTGGCAGCAATACAATACATATATGGTGTTGTTGCTAACACAGGCGAGGTCCGATGCCTCACTACAGTTCTATGGAGATTCCAGCAGACGAGTGAATCTGCAGAAGTTGGTAACATTGAGTGGCGTTCTGTGAGGTTCGCTAATCACCGGCCAGCTGCAGGAGAAACATGTTGTTATGAGGCGATATCTAAGACTGAAGATCCAGAAGACACGGAAGTTGGTCATAAGCGTGCTCCAGTCATACCAACGTCTACACATACGGACGCGACGCCTTATCACCAAACAACTCAACTACCACTTGACTTGGCACAGACACATATAAGCCACCACCCATACGAAACAGAGCCTCACCATGCGTACTTGCCACCACATCTTTCCGTCGATGTTCTTGAATCAATGCAACCAGGTTCAAACCATCTTGACACCTCGGTGACCACTACTACCACTGAGCTCTCTGGCGGAAGCTTTGCACAATCATGTACTCATGGCATGGCATCGCCGAACACACAAGGCAACGACTTCAACTTCAATGCCGGACATATGGCTATCCGAGGCGACTTCGAACCTGTGAACAACCCTCAGGTATATGGGGGCTTCCTTAGCCAAAGCGCTGGACATGAGGGATTACATACGCTTGCTGGACTGGAGCACGATGAGCTCGCAACCATGGGGCTTGCTGTCGGCGAACATGGACAGCTGATTCCAGTGGATGCAAACAATGATCTGCACTATCCCACCAATGCAGCTTGCTATTCGGCCAAACCCAACTGGCAGCACGCACATCTCGTTTCGCACCTCGAGAATGCAGCAGAGCAGTATCGCCCTTACCTCAACCATGATGGTCATGCTCAGGCAGCAGCAAATCACGGTATTGTTCATGGCCACGACCCATATCAACAAATCGGTCAAAGACAGGATTCAGTGGCGGGTATCTTTCCCAACGTAAATCACACTTTTTGGGGTTTGCACGGGCTCCAAAGCCCATTTCAAGACGACATGGGCAGTGGTGCCGTTAATGGGACAGAACACTTGGAAGAGCAAACACACGGTCCAGACTACGGTGTGCCGAGTCTAGTTGAGAGAGACCAAACAGGAAGAGGTTATTAGACCTCCGTCGGCCCCTTTGAGGCCGCTTACGATGAAATGACTTTATGTTGGTTACATATGTATCATGTAGATTAAGATTAGGTAGATTATCGAAAGAGTATAGAGGTCTCACGATGGCGAAATTTGATACCTATCTCGTACGACACGTCTCGACACACTGATCGCAAAATGCTCGTGTGCTGCACGTACAATCACCCTTCGATGTTCCGATCCCTTTGACGCCGCGAAGATACATGAAACACGACCGACCCACTGACGCATGCATCTTGACAGAGCTACCCGAGCCGCTCAAAACTACACGCTAGCAACGGCAATGGCGTCAGACTCCCGGCACAGGCATTAAACGGTCGATAGGGCGTTCCTTACGCTGCACAGCCGATCAACCTGCATACACACCTAAAATAGACAAGATATGCACATGTAAAAGCTTTGATCTTCGGTAGGAGCCCAACAAACGCTACACCCGATCCCGCATAACGATCTGTAAGGACATTGTGGCATGTATGTAGGCGGAATCCATGAATTAAACTACGTAATTGCCAACGGCCGCGGCCACACCCGCAAGGGAAGCGGTGCGCCTCGGGTACCCTGGCTGGATGTCAGTCCATGGGCATGTGCATGATCCCTTTGCTGCACTCAGCCACGAGAACAGGTGATGTTTACCTAATGCAATCGCTACACCGCATATGCGCACCGGCGTCATGACAGCCCAAGGTGCGGCAAGACGCCCGAGGCGCGTCAAGTCAACAAACGCGCTGGCGCGCGGTCACGCCTGCTTGCCCGCATTGAGCGGGGCAAACAGCGCGCAGCTCCACTTTCAAGCGACGACAACAGCAAGCGCTCGGCACGCTACTCGTTCGCGGACTTTGCTATGGATACAGCGGGGGAGGATTTGAAAAGATACTTGATTGTTCCTACGCTTTCTTCTTCTTCTGCTTCATTTCTTCCGTCTTCAAGTCCGGTTGCTAGCGATCTAGAGAAAACGATCACTGCTCCTCGCAGCACGGATACGAAATACGAGCAAACAGCTTTCACAACCAACAAGGCCGAGAAGCGCAAGATGGAAGTCGACACGCCCACTCCTCTACCCACTTCTTTTGGAAGTGCGCACGCAGAAGCTATGGATGGAAGTACACCACTTGACGGCGTGATCAGCATGGACGATTTCATGATTCAGAACAAGGACGCCCATCAGGCCCAAAAACTCGTCAAGGAAACCAAAAACACCACACCTCCTCCCTCAAAGAAGCCCAAAACGCCCAACCAAAAGTCCACTCCACTAGTCCCCGTAGCAGTCGGCGCCCGTTCCTCCCGACACACCATCCTTCTCCACGAAAAGTACCAAGCCCTCGGCATCCCGCAACCACTCTTCACCTACGGCGGGGGCAGTGAGACCGGATGGACTGTTTCCGTTTCCTTCCCTGGCCTGGATGATGCGGAAGAGCTGCAGGGATTGAAATTCGAGGAAGAGAAAAAGTTTAATAGCAAGCAAGAAGCCAAGGAGGCTCTGAGTCAGAAGGCGTTGGGTGTGTTGGAAGAGTTGGAGAAGGAGGGGAGGGTCAAGAAAGGTGGGAAGGGGAAGAAGAAGAAAGGGGGTGGTGAGGGGGAGGGGAAGGTTGTGGAGAAGGTTAAAGAGGAGAAGGGGCCGGGGGAGAATTATGTTGGGAAGTTACTTGAATTTCAGCGCGCAACCGACTCCCCCCAACCAACATACACCGACTACCAATCCGGACAACGCTTCTCCTGCATCATCACCATCGAAGACGAGGGCGGAGCCCAACAGTTTGGCTCCATCTCAAACCTCTTCTCCTCCAAAAAAGCCGCGAGGCAAGACGCCGCCCGCCACGCCGTCGAGCACTTCAAAGCCCTGGGCACATGGCCCTCCGACGACACCGCCGTCGGCGGCATCCGTAAGAGAAAGAAAGCCTCACCCGTCGACCCAGAGATCGTCTCAATCTCAAATCCGACCGACTCATCCTCCCCCTCCCCATCCATCCAAGCAACAACACCCACTCCCGCACCCCCAGGCACGCCCTCCTACGCCTCCCGCGTCGCGACCCTCGCCGTCACCCTCGCGCTCCCGACTCCAGAATGGAACTACACGCCCCACCCCTCCGATCCTACGTTCCACAGCGTATGTTGTTTCTTCAAAGGCGCGGGACAGCATGAAGGACCCATCGGTGAAGTGAGGAATATCTACGGGAGGAAGAAGGCGAAGGAGGAGTGTGCAAGGTTGACGCTGGAGTATCTTACGCAGGTTAAGGAGGAGAGGTTGAGGTATGGGATTAGTGTTATGAGGGGGGTGCTGGGGAGTGAGGGGGTTGAGGGGGTTATTGAGGGGGGGTTGGGGAGGGGTGCGGAGAAGATGGTTGGGGATGTGGGTGGGAAGGTGAGGTTGGGAATGGGGCTTGATGGTGTGGATGAGAGGATGGGGGATATGGATATGGAGGAGAGTAGTGAGGATGAGGTGTTTGCTGATGCTATGGAGGGGTAGGGTTTGGTATCCACTTTGGAGGCGTCGGACTTGGATAGAAGATGGCTTGTATATGAGCTGTGGGGGTGGGACAGAGATGGATTGGAATAGGCCGTATAACTTGCGTTCGGTACAAAGAAGAACCTTGGGGTTGACTGTAGAATAAACCTTCGATGGATACTCATACAATATGCCACGGTCTTCATGTTCTGCCAGTCATACTCAACTCATCTTTCTTTGAACATCCGCACACATACACACACACGCGTCAAAAGCCACGAGACAACAAATGTAAAAGAACCAGTAACATTCGCGCATCCCCTCGATACACATGTCTAAGCTCCGTTTCTACCTCTCGCAGAAGGTATGCAGTAGACAGTGCTAGTAGTACAATTGATAACTCGCCTGGAGCGTGCATTTGCATGTAATGTAGCAGAAGCCTGATGCATCATCTCGAAACTCTCCGCGATAAGAAAAAAAGTATAATATCCATTCGCGCCTCATTCGCCGTGATGAAAGACCCAGCGACAGCGACTCGTCGACGACAGGGGAATAATGTACAGGTACAGAGAGAACCACTGTTCTTTCCACCTAAGCGACCGTAAAGCCCATGGACTCAACCGCAGAATCAGAAACCAGGAAGTCGGCCGCTCTTCTAAGACGAAGCAACCTCGCTCTTCCTCTTACTCCGATCGCGCTTCTTCTCCTTACCAGCCTTATCCGCCTTCTCCTTCTCCTGCGCCGCCGCCGCGTTCTCTTTATCGCCTTCCATCTCCGTGTTGCGCGTGCTACGCCCGGATTTAGCCTTCTTCTTCGCGGCGCCAGTCTCCTCAGGAGGAGTGGGTTCGTCGTGAGAGGAAGCTGGAGCGGGAGCGATGGGCTGAGGCGCGGATTTCTCCTTCTTCTTCTTGTCTTTCTTTGCGGGGGTTTCGGCGACGGCGGGGGCGGTTGAAGCGGAGGCTTGCGGTGCGGAGCGCGAGGTAGGCAGGGGGACGGGCGTGGATGCTGTGGCGGGCGCGATGGAGACGGGGATTGAGTTGCCGTTTACAGCGGGCGTGGTCTTCTGGCGCTTGCGTGGTGTCTTTGCGGGGGGAGAGGGGGCTTTGGCGGGCGCTTCGTCTTCGTCTTCCGAGGAGGCGTCGCTGTCTGCGGCGCCGGCTTCGACTTCGGCTTCGATTTCTGGTTCGCCTTCCTCGGACGCGTCGTCTTCTTCGATTTCGGCGTCCTTGATGCCCTTCTGCTTGACGTATTCGGCCATTTGGACTTTCCATTCTTCCATGGAGTTGCGGTAGGATGCTTTCCATTCCTGTGACTGGGTTAGTGAGACGTCGATTGTTGGGTTTTGTGATTGTGTGCTTACCTCCTTCTCCGCGTCGGAAAGCTCAGCCCAGCGCCTGTTGACCTCGGTCTGGACGGCGGCTGGAGCGAGTGTGCCACCGGGAGCGAGCGCTGCCTCCAGATCCGCCTTGACGATGGGACGCGCGTGTTGGTGGTAGAGGAAAGCAGCAGTGAGGGGCTTCTTGGGCGCATTGGGGTCCTTTTCTTTCTTCTCGCGCTTGCGCTTCTTGCTCTTGACGCCGTCAATTGCCTTCTCAGCAGGCGCGCCGACGTCTCCAGCTACGCTTTCCATGAGCTTTTGGCCACTCTCTACAACATTCGCGGCGGTCTTGATGGTGCTTGTGATAGCATCGTTCTCGGTTGAGGTGTCGTCTTTTTCAATGCCGAGGACTGATGCGCAGTGCTTGTTGTAGTGGTCCATGAGGACGGTGATCTGGTGTTGTACGTTGACGAGGCCATTCTGGAGGCTGTGGAGAGAGCCCAGAACCTGCGCGTAATTGTAAGTTTTTGCATTGTAAAATCGCCATGTATCGGGTCGCGTAGATTACGCGATCCATGTTACACAGACGTATCCATATGGCGACGTGATGGTGGCGCGATAATGCGCGCTGACCGCGTGGGTTTGCGACGCGACGACAGAGGTATGCGCGCGTGTCGCAATTGCGATTGGAGAGTGCAAAAGGGGAATTGGGTACGTACGTGGTCTCTGGTCCTATTGAATTCTGCAACAGAGATCAGCAATTCGCCGGTGGCGGGCGTCTTCTTCTTGGGGACCATGTTGGGCGGCGTGGTATGGGGAGAGGGTGAAGACGCGTTGACGGGCGGGAGGTTGAAGAGGGAGGGCGCGGGAAGGGCGGAGGAGCGCTGAAATTTCGGGGGGTCGGGGGCATAGCTCCCTTAAGTGACAGCCCAAACACAAGCGAACGTGCCCTGACTTTCGGGCAGTCACCAGCCCATTCCGGGGGGCACCAGTAAATTAATGCCCCCAAAATTCAAGTCTAGGCTTACTTTTCGCGCCTGCAGCCTGTACAAAAGGCGCGTTTTCAAGATGCATCTAGATAAACTGCACGCAAAAGTTGTGCGCATCCTTTAATAAGCGTCTGCTACCTTCCAGAAGTCATTGTCTACTTTCAGTGCGCATCCCAGCTCTGTTGCGCAATGCATATCTCTGTTGCAGCGTGTTGTGCAACTTGGGTGGCGTAGGCCGCCTATTAGAGCGAGGGCGCCCATCCGCTGGGCAGAGTGCGCCTGGCAAGTGCCCCCCAAGCCGCCCGTGATAAGGCCTCGCTTTGGTGCTACCTCCCCCATCTCTGCGCGTGTTTCAGGCGCCTTTTGGCCTTGCCTGCCACCACCACGCAACATGTCAATTTGAGATTAGAGACGCCAAAATTCCGCGCTTGGTGCACCACGATAAAATTCTACGGAATTTTTCTCCCTTCTGCAGTCGTATTTGATATCATTGCTCTATCTACTCCTTGAATCGACCACCTTCGCTGACGTCAGGGTAAACGTCAAATCGCCTCTGCCCGTATAATGGCACTCCCTTCCTGGTCTCCTCAATCTTGCCCGCCTCCAGTTCGCGGATGAGTACACCTTCCTTTTCGTCTAGCTGCTCTAGCACTACCGCATTGGGGTCAACGACCATGCTGTGTCCCCACGCGTTGTATTCGGCCTCCATATCTCTTGCTGGACTACACAGTCCAACGTAGACCTGATTGTCCGTCGCCCTAGCCCTTGCCAGCAACTCCCAATGTAACGCGCCGGTCGTGAGATTGAATGCGCCAGGGTATAATAGCAGGAATGCGCCCTTCCTCGCCGCGATCATGGCAAGCTCGGGGAACCGTATGTCGTAGCAGATGGCTATCGCAATCTTTCCGTATTCGGGGAGGTCGACCAGTGTGATCTTATTGCCTGGCGACAGCACCTCGCTCTCCTTGAACTTGATCTTCCCTGGGATATCGATGTCGAACAAGTGCACCTTGCGGTGAGTGGCAAGTAGCTCTCCACTAGGCGCAAAGGTCAAACTTGTGTTGTACAACTTCTTTGTATCCTTATCATCTCTCTCTGGTATGCTTCCTCCAACAAGGTATACGCCCGCCTCTTTCGCCAATTTGCTCAATGCGTGGAACGTCTGCGATTGCGATTCTGATGGCGGAGATGGGAGGAGCGTCTCGGCGTACTTGTCGAAGTACTTTGTTCCGTAGGGCGAATTGAAGCATTCGGGCAGGACTACGAGTTTTGCGCCGGCTTTTGAGGCATCGAGCACCTTTTGGCGCGCTGAGGTCAGGTTCGCGGTCTTATCGGCGCCTGAGGCGAGTTGGATGAGCGCAAGCTTTAGGGACTTTTTGAGGAGGGACGCCATGGCTCGTGCTTGTGTGAGGTATTGGTGAGACTACAAGGGAAATAATCCGGGGAAACTCGAAGCTGAAGTATATACAAGTCAATGTTGGAGGTCTGGTTGGAGTGTTGGAGTAGAGTTGGGGTGGGGGTTAGCTTCAGATGTCCGCACGATGACATAGCTCGGACTCGCCGCCCCGATCATGGCGGGGTGTGCCTGCCGACGCGTTGGACGCGTTCCTTCACTCTTCCATCACACCACACGCCGATATCGTCTACTCCAACAATATTGCGCGAGCACACCACTAGTCGTCACTCAAAGACACTGACAGTAAGAGATCACGCACTCTACAGTTGTCCTACACCGCGTTTTTCCACAGAAGACGACATTCCATTGCTTGATACCACCGCTCTTACAGTACCCATCGTTCCTTCCGACTCTCCACCATGGATGTCCACAATGGAACAATGAAAATTACTGAGTGTAGGTAATTATCCAGCAAATGCCATCTTAAAAACCACACGCTACCACCATAACAAATTGGTGTCGAAGGAACTCTTGATAGGATAGATCCTCATGCGATCCATTAACAACATCAAGTTCGCAGCCTCCTGGTGATCCAGGACGTATGAACGAATCCGCTCCCGTACGCTATAAGGCAACCCCATCAGGTGTGGCGTTGGCGATCGCATTGTTGTGCGAAGCTCGCCTTTCTTCTTCCCAGGGTGCAGCAGGAGGTATTGTCGCGTGTCCTGATGACTACCGCTTTGTCCAAGCACAATGTACGCAAAACCCTTTGGCTTGTCCTCCGGAGTCAACATCCCTGGCGCAGTCATCACAGCAACAACCTGTCGGGAGTACCTTTCGAAGGCGACGGTATCTGCGCGAAGGTATTCGAGTACTGTGTTCGCGGCCATGATGTCAAAGTATAACTGGCTGCGGCCATCTTCAGACCACGCGTTCGAGCTAACGAATTCGAAGTGACATTTTGCAGCTGAGGGTGACCACATCGCCTTTACGAGTGGAGTGATGTTGGTACCCTGGTGCCATAACGTGTGCATGAGGCAGGTGCCCTTGCAGCATCCATTGGCGACATCAACCTTCACCTGTCGTACATACTGCATCTGGGACCCTAGACACCAGTTCGCAGCCGACTGGATCTGTCTGAGTTCTTTTGTAGCCGACTGAAGGCGCTTATAATCTGGTACACAGTCGGTCGGTGCCTTGCCAAAGACGAAAGTGTTGTTGCTGTACAAGACACTCGCGGCCTCGTCGTAGATCTGGCGATAGTTGAGCAGCAAGTCAATGCCGCCGCGGATACTGATGAACGCATCCGACTTGACCGGTGCGCATGAACTTGGTGCGTTCTCTTTATCCTGAGTACTCTCGCTCATCGCTTGTTCTCGGTCCTCAGAATACTCGAATCGAACGCTTTCTTGGTGCTCGAAGAGGTGGACGTATATCATAGTGCGAATCTCGCCTGGCAGGTCGAGGATCGAGCCACCGCTGTGGGCTTTGTTGGCTTTCGTACGCGGGATGTCGATGAATCGGGATGGCATCTTGGATGGTTGAGCGTGAGTTGGGGAGTGCGCAAGACCGGAGCTGGTGGGGCTGGTGTTGATATGCACAAGGAGAGAAAGAAAATGCGGCAGCCTGGTTAAACAAACACATGTAGTGCACTGACCCGAGGGGAGCTTCGATACGTTCCCGACTAGCTCTAGAACGTTACGACTTTGAGCTCACATCGCCACTACGGAATCTGCCTGGTGCACAGACATTCAAAAGTTCTCCGTTTATTACTCCTGTTTATGTCCCGGCTTTTCGATCTCAAGCACTTACCGCACCTTTCAGCACTCAACTCTCTTACTCGAACAAACATCATGGCGCCGAACAACACGCCGAAGCCGATCGCAAAAGGCAACTCTACGAAACCCAACCCGGATATCCTATCTTTCCTCGATCTACCAGCCGAAATCCGAAACCAGATATATGGAATCCTCTTCACGAAAGGTGATGTAGACAGTCAAGTGCATGAGCTGCACAACTGTGATCTCGGGCCTTGGTACTCGCCGTCCACATCCTCGACGAGTATAAGACTATGGAAGATGGATGACGATCGCGTATCCTTCCAAAAAGACGGTTGTCATATCGACGGTATACAAAGCACACGTGCACAATTTCTCGAAGCGAAGCCATTACTCTCAACATGTCGACAGGTCTACCACGAAGCCGTCACAACGTTTCTGAAAAGTAATACCTGGACTATTGCATCAGGATGTTCTTCATTCAGACACCAGATTGGCACACTTTTACAATACGCAGCAATATTCTTGAGCGCACTTGGTTCTCAATCCGGATCGCTAGAGAGCTTGAAGATCGATATGGTGGGCAGCTTGGTGTGACTGTGGAGGTTCTTGGGGCTGTTGATGGTGGCGAAGGTTGAAAGACAAGAGAACATTCACTCTTTGTCAACGCTCGTATGTGCCCTCCTCCACTCGTATCACGGCTACGGATCGTACATGGTGCCTGATTAGGCTGTCCGGTGCGTAATTATCTTCACTCTTACTAGTACTTACCCCTATTAGCTCCTGGTCGTGCCGTGGTACGTTCAATTGCCAACCCGGCAGGCAATAGTCATTCACCAACACTTGGTAGTCGGGTACTACCCCAGCCCCAGTCACAGTCAAAATAAAAGGGCTTCACTTCATGCAAGCAAGGTGAATCTATGTCAGGAGGTACGAGCGATACTGGGGCACAGACGCTGACCTTTCTTCCTTTGTTGTATATAACAACCCGTACAGCAAAATATTCCACTCCCCACTCTCACTCCCTTCAACCCACCCGAACTCAACAGCTATGGCAACACTCCCGCGAACGGAACCAATACCGCAAACTCCAGCCATTCCCGCTGTGTCTGGTGCGAAAACTCTCTTTTCTTTACCTGGAGAAATCCGGAACAAAATCTATAGCTATCTACTTCCGGCCCACGGCGAGATCGAAATACATCAGCTTGTTCGAGACCAGAGGTTTGCTTCCGCCGATACTCGTCCGATACACGCCCGACACGCACATGCGCTAAAGCTGCTTATCACGTGCCGGCAAGTCTACCATGAGGCCACATCCTTATTCCTGTCGAGTAACACCTGGGTTATCTCAAGGGCTTCGTATGACAAGTCAGGGTACCGAGTTACACAAGCAGACGACCTCGCAACTTGGTTGACTATGCTCGGATCCAGTTCGGCCATGGTACACAAGGTTATTGTCAACTTGGCTGAAAACACCCCCAATGGCAGTTCCGATCTCAAATGGCGCCTAAAAATTGACTCCAGCCAGGATGCAACTGATATGGTTGAGGCTGTCAAACTAGGCGATCTGCTGAAGTGTCTCTGGGCAACCCCTAATGCGATCCGTGCGATTAAGATTGTCAGCCCCAAGGGAGCAGGCAAAAACTACAAGTACCTGAATAACAATGCTTTCAATCCAATGTTTAGCAAGACACATCCGGAGAACAGAGGTAATAAGGCACATCCAGTCTTTGATACTAGTGCTATCACAAACGCGCTCATAGCTCTCCGACGCGACGATCTCGGTCTGAAGAACTGTGGACGTCAGGTCCACGATGTTCTCATCCGAAGAGATGGTCTAGAAGGGTATATCCAGTTCGACTACAACTACTATAAGCCGTCACACAATCGTCCCCGCGTTGAGAGGACCTACGTTGAGCGGAAGTTCTCCATCACGAACGGCGGCACAACACTGTCACTTCAACCCGCCGACACCCCCGGATTGATGAACCTACCACAGCACCTCAAGATCCGGCTTTTCGAATCGCTTTGTCTGGCTAAAGGATTCCTTGACCCATGGCGAAGTACAGTCACCATTGATCTGGATGAAAAGATCACAGTAGGCGCAACTCCAGTGCTGGAATCGGTATCGCAACATCTGCGATCGGAGTGCTACTACCGCTTCTGGCTGGCCAATATCATCTCAGTCAAGATGCGGAGTACGGATGTGAAAACAGACTTCGACCACTTCGACAAACTACGCGTCTTCTGCTGCACTGCGTCTACTCCACGTGAGCCCTGGAGAATGAGCAACAGACGTAAAGGAATCCGCGACCTGGAGTTTCTACTTCAGTTCAACGTTTCGCCCGCACCCAAGCTCGACGATCTGCGTATCAACGTACTCGATTTCCTACGCGTGACGTCGTACCTCGATAGCCGCGACAGGAAAATCACGTTCCAGATCGGCGATACAAACGACAAGGCGTCTGTCTCGTTGGCCCATCTCCGCACATGCGCACTCATCGCCCTGACCGAGTTTCAACAAGCGTACAAGCGCACCCGCCCAGACACTAAGCGCTGTCCCAACATATGGGTCAACGGCTACGGGCGTATCGTGTGCGTTGAAGGGCCAGGCGGCAAATCCATCAACCCATCGGAGACCATACAGCGGAATGTGTCGCGTGGAGATGGTGGTGAAGATGTGATTGTCATAAACCGAGATTTTCGGAAGAAATATGGTGGGAAAACAGGAGATGGGGATTTGGCAACGCGCCCAGACCGCCTGTTTGATGGCACTTTGGGGCGTTATTTGGGGTATTTGCAGGCGGAGGATGAGGATGCGGCGTATTGGGCGGGGAGATGTAAGTTCTTTGTTTGATCTGGTTGTGAAGAGAGAAGCTGACTGATGTGATTAGATTTTGTTTGCAGTGGATGATGTTTGAATGGGAACCTTGGAAGCTTCGGTGAGCGAGTGTGATACTTTGCTCTGGTTATCAAACGCACTAGTGCGACAGCGAGATGGCGTCCATGGAACGAGGTATCATCTTTGCGTGGCAAAGAGCTAAACAATGGCGAATCGCATATTTCAATCACATCATCCAGGTGTCATTGGAATCGGTGATTCATGGAAGCGTTCTTCAATTGACATATTTGATAGGGCCTTTTCAGACACCGTCTCTTTGGCCTCGAGCGATTGCGTATTGGAGTATCAAACACACCAAATTCACGTCACGCGCTGAACACTCCCGCATATATAGAGTGTTAGCATCGCCGCCACTCTCTCTTTTTCCGTGAACTATCCACAAGATCTGAGACTCTTCGACCACTCAATTATTGACTACAGTTCTCAGAACCAATCGACCATTCTGCAGCTATGGAAGAAGTAGACTGTATTAACTACGATAACCTCCGCGCATTATTTGATGAGTTGCCCGATTACCCAGCTATTGCCGAAGGCAAATCCGCACCTTGCGATCCGACGGCTGCCTCATTTCTCACTACGCTTCCCGCCGAAGTTCGCAACGCCATATACGACTATTTACTTCTCTTTCCTGGTGGTATTCGGCTATCACCCCAGAAGGACTTCGTTACGCGGTCCACATTCGAAGACGAAGATGTACGGATGACTCTGGTGGCGGGCCTTCCTATCTTGTCCACATGTCGACAAATATACCAGGAAGCCGCCACGACTCTCTACTCCAACAACATCTGGATCGTTTCTAGAGATCGGATGCAGAGCCTTAGAACAGATGGTGTTGTAATACATGGAAACATGAATGAGGCGACTGGCGCAATGAGATTGCTCGAAGATTTTGGCTCCCGCAGAGTAATGGTCAGGAACATTCTTCTTGATGTGGATATGGCATGTCCTATTCCGTGCAATAAACATGGTGTGGGTCCATTGCTCACTCCTGAGTCGAAGAAATATGGAATTGGGCCTGACCATTCGGTGGAGATGTGGAGCCTTGCGGCAGCGGCGGCAAATCTTCCACATCTCAAAGTCGAGTTTGTGCATCCAAAGCGTCAAATACACTACGACTTTCACCCCTTGAACGGCGCGCTTGAACACGACATTGGTGTTCGACTTGACATGCTCAACATTGTCTTTCAAACGTTGCGGAAAGATGCCATTGGTATCAGGAAGTATGGAAAGCAGATACACGAGGTATTCATTCAAAGAGACTGTACCGAAGGTACTGTAGTATTTCGCCTGTGGAGAAGTGTCCCATTGGAGAATATGGTCAAACTGCACTTCGACATATCCGACGAGGGCAAGACGTTCACTTGGACAAGCCTTGAACGAAAGCCACGTCATCTTTTAGCCTTACCCCACCACATCAGAGATCAGATTCTGAACGAGGTAAGTTTCGTTGGCCGTACTGGCTCCTGCAACGACGATCCAGAGATTATTTGGGACTTGGATCAAAGGATTTTGACCGGAGCAAGTCTTATCAGCGGCGAGATATGTAGGAGATTGCGCTTCGAATTCAGGCCCATGCTTCAGCTTAAGCAAAACCATGTTCTTAGAATGGGTACCCGCGAACTCCGCGCAGACTTTGGCACATTCCAAAATTTCCAACGATTGTGGACTACTCATGTACCCTTCGATGCGCCTCTGGGCACCTACGAACATCCAATTCCGGCAAAATTTCTTCTGGAGTTCCACGTACCTCCCGAGACCACTCTAGAAGATATCTCCCTGAACATCACCCCGCTCTTACAATTGACCCAGGCATATAAGGGCTGCACAAAGATCACGATCTCGATTCCTGGAAGAAAAGGTATCCCCGATTCCCAGACGACCACGAACCTGTATATGTGTCGAGCTCTGGCCCTCTCCGTAATTTCGGAGACCGAGAAAAAATGGTGTGGGGACTGGTTTAGCAAAGAGAGCCGACATCCGGCGGTATGGATGAATGGCTGCTTTGAGCCCGTGGAACTGGATTTGGACGACTGTGCAAAGTTTCCAACAGAGAATGAATGAGTGTAAGCTCCATTCGTCCATCCAGTGCGCTGAATGAGAATAGGTAAGTTCTTTTCAAGAACGAGTTTGCACTCTACTAATGTATCCGATCAGCTTGTAGCTATCGAAAGCTTGTCAGAACGGTATACGGCTGCGAAGATGGCTGTTCAAGACCATTATGCCATCTTGTGACCTTCGCTACGATGAATTTCGTAGGGCGTTTGAAGGACAACTGGTGTGTGTGCGAGAAGGGGTAGTGCAAGCGTCTGACAGATTAGGAGCAGCAGTGCGATGGTAGTGAAGTATTAAAGCAATGTATCATAACTCGAAGTGCCTTGGCACATCTCAAGCTGTGTCATCGTGAGACTTGTTTGGGACTATATCCTCCGTGACGCGAACCTCGTGGCTCCCCTCTAGCTCCGATAGTACGATCCAGGTTGGGAAGACACACAGCACCGTGATACCAAAGTTGATACCGATACTGACGAAGTGGTTGGCACCACCTTCCGATTGCATACTGTCGCGGTTGTTAGTTGGTGATCTGCGAATGCTTTCCAAGAATGGCAATACTTACGCCCAGGCGACAGTTTGACCGAGTGCCTCTACACCACGCAGGATACCAGTAAGATGGCTTAAGTTGGAAAGATCGGTCGCATACTGGCCTACTAGCCAGTAAAGGAATTGCTGGAATGCCTGACCGCCGAATTGCCAGAAGAAGACAAGCGCATAGCTTTTTCCGAATCCACCCTGGAACCAATCGAACACCGGAGGTTCCGATGCGTCGTAGTTTTGCTTCTGGAGAATCGTTGCCCAAATCCATGTGCCGACAAGGATGGTGATGATGGTGCAGAATGCAATGCGACCGCGCTTCTTGATGTGGATCTTCTGGTTGTCGAGGAGGAAGGCGATGATAAACGAGGAGAAGATACCGGCAAAGTTCGTGAAGAAGGAGGAGAAAGCGCGAGCTCGGACGGTGAAGTATGTCGTCAACCAGGTGCTCATGAAGCCATTGTAGAAGTAGCTGATGAAGAAAGCTGGCAGCAAAAGGAGAATACGGCGGCTGACAAACAGCTTGCCGACAGCCTTGAACTCGGCACCCCAGGTCGCGGCGCGCTCAGTGACGATCCTCGTGCCATCCTTTCGCCAGACCTTGTGCGCTGGCGACAAGCACAGGGCTACCGGAAGGCCAAGGCACATGATGACGATGAACACGATATAGGTCGTTGATGAAACCGATCCGGTAGTTTTGCGGTTCGCGTTCAGTCCCAGGTTGATAGATCCTCCAACAATCGGCCCAAGTGCCTTCGCGGTCTGCCAGATTGCAAGGTAGAAAGCGCGGTCTCCAGGTGATGGGTATCCGATGATGATAGCAGCCTCAGCAGCCCAGAAGAAACCAGCGGAGATACCACAAAGCGCGCTACCAAACAGCATGAACCATGTGTTTGCAGAGATGTTGTTGGTGTAGAGACCAGCGCCATACAGAGGGTACCCAATAGCACCCAATGCAAGACCATACGTCAATCCGATACGGTTGTTGATAGCTCCGGCAGCGACACAGACCACAGCGAAGAGTCCGTATACCAGGGCGTTGGCGGCAGAGACGGCGTACGGTTCAGCGGCGCCTCCAGCCCCTAACCCACCAAGCGCATCCCACATTCCCGGAGCCGTGAACGAGACACCACATGCGACCAGGATCTGGAAAGGCACCGAGCGGAAGAAGGGTCCAGAACCCTTGATGGAGCCCGAAGGCTCAGACAAGGAGGCGGACGACATGACGATGCGGAGAGGAAAAGATGGAGAGAAAAGATGTCGGGATGAGGTGAAGAACCTCAGTCCAACGTGGAGACTACATATCTTAAGAGTTCGGACGACACCGCGATGCTTGGCGAGCTTGGTATCCAATTTTTCTCTCCTTAGTGATGGATGTTGAGGCAATCACCGCAATCGAGACGTTTGGTGTTTTCTATGGGGCGAGCACGACATCTGCGCTAAATGACTCGCGCGTGGCGGCCTGCGACCCAAGCGTCCACGGGTCGGACCCTTTGGGTTATGACTTCACTCGAGTTTTCCTGTGGCTTGCCAAGTATGGTGCGGTTTCCGTCGGTTTGATGAGCATCTCCCGCGAAAGGTTGCAATGGATGCGCCATTTCGACATGAGATGCGGAAAGCACGTTATGTTGGGGGTGCCTGAGGGCGGCAGAGGCTTTGACACCCGCGGACGACGAAAGGGGAGAACAAGGACCACGACAACATGTCGGGCACCTTGCCTTCTAGAGTTCACAACTGCCCGTCAATTACGCACATCGTTGCTGATACTCAGCTCTCTCCAGCTCGAACGTCCCTGCACCCCTCTATTACTACTCCTCGACGGAGAACATATGATTCCTTTGCACATCGACCGTCACTATGTTCCCGGCGACTAGACTTCCCTTCCTACTCCAGGTTGTCGCGCCAATCTTCTCCTTTGCTTTGGTCACATTCGAAAGTATTTCCCATACACTGAAAAGAGAAGGAAGTCAAGATCAGGGCACAATCGTGCAAATAGTAACCCAGCGTAAATTTTTCGTACCCATTAAACTAATCGTATGTGATCGTACTTCCAGCCACCCTCAACTCCGACCTCAAACGCGTGCGGCAACGAAAGCGGCAGCAGTAGGAGCATCGATCTCGTAGTTCCTGTGCTCAGGGGTGATGATGATACCGTTGTCGCAGATGTTGTCACCAGCATGGCAAATGATGAGAACCTTGCTAGCAGCAACAGAGCCGAAAGACTCGTCACGGTCAGCATCGCCGAATGTTACAACGGCGGTGACACGCGAGGCGGCGGAGGCTGATAGCCTCTGTGTAGCAGTGTGCACGAGCTGTGCGCCCTGGGAGTATCCGGAGACGACGATCTTGGTTGAGGGGCATCGTGTAATAGCCTAGGTGCACAGTCAGCATCGTACTGATATATCACTAGTTATGATGACACTCACTTGGTTGATCAAGTTGAACATAGTGGTGGCACCCGCGGCGTCGCCTCCAGCCAAGAAGCCAATGACGTTAGCCGGGTAGGTAACGCCTTGGATGGCCAAGTTGCTAGCTCCTCCCACACGCGCAGCCAGAGCATTGAAGAAGGTTGGGCCTTCGGAGTTGACCTCGCCTACATTACCAGCTAGAAAAGGTATCAGTATACAACTCGCCTACGATCAGTAGAGAGATCTTACCTTGGGTAGTACCACGAGCGTAAATGACAGTTACGCGACGGCAGGCGGTACCGTCAGTCAATTGGTTGTAAGTGTCGCCGCTGAACTGGCGCTTGGTAAGGTCACGTGTTTCAACGTCCTGGTTCTCAAGCTGTGCCGCGTACTCCTCGACAGTGAGGTCTTTGTCGAGGAGGTCAGTGATGGGGAAGCTCACTCCGCTCGCAGGTGTTGGCGCAGCGAGGGCAGTGGTGAGAATAGCCGCAAGGGCAAGAAGGGAGCGAGCGCAAGTCTTCATGTTGAGCGATTGTCGAGAGCGGCCGAGTTGAAACGAAGGAAGTCTGAAGAGGCTGGTAGCGATGATCCACTAAGAGTAGGTGGAATGTTTGACCTTTTGTATCCTGAGCCGCCGTTCTACCGAAGCAGAGCAAGTATGGCTATAGCCACTTCAGTACTATCTCCTGCGCTACTGCATCGCCTCTTGCAAGTACATTGGCAAGCCATGTCATCAGACCTTACCTACATGCCTATTTCTACCAGTTCAATTTCCTCCTCCGCTTCGTTAAGCTGGACTGTTCTTTTTTACCGCCGTCCACACCCAATGACTACACCCGATCCGTTCACGTTGACCAGTGATTGTCTAGTTCCTGTCCGACGCTTTAAATGACATGCATTGTGATGCATCGGGCCTTTATTGTGTACTCCTAGTTTGGCCTCTCCCTCCGTGTTTGGTGTTGCTGCCGGTCTTGTTACCTTCTTCTTCGGCCTTAGCACATTTATGAACCCCAGGTACCACCGGATATCTCGAAACACGTGGGGTAGACATGGGGTTTCCAGGACGAATAGAGAACATGTACACAGTCAATGCTGCGCAACGTGAGGACCATCGACGATACGATTCGTGCAGCCGAGGCATGTCAAGCATGTTGCGGCGCTACGAGGTGTCGATCAGTGAGAAATCTTTGATGCAGCGCCGGGAAGCAGCCGCTGCTGCATGGTTTGGGTGTATAATCACAACTTCTGCTGACAGATACTTGTGCTTGAGGAATGTCGCTGTTGTCGGGTCGCATTGTTGCAATTTGGTGGCTTCTTCAGTCCATGCGATGATGTCACGCCAAGCTTTAGCGCCATCTTTGCCATCTTGTTCAGATGTCGTCCCTTTGATTTCGACTCACCGAGTGGATGTGCTCACTAGACTTCCATCACGACATTTGTAGTACTTCCGCAAATGCTGCACAATTGATGAACATGTGCTGATCGCAAAGCGGCGCAAACTGCGTGATCAAGAACCCTGGCTCCCAGCCACCTCGGAAGGTAACTAACACCAGCACTACCAGCGCGACTGGACTACCGGCCAACAGAGAATGGAAGGCGTCGCGATGCCGCAGTCGCTTTACTAATAGTCTTTCCTTCCGGAAGACGACCGTTGTTATCGCATATCGTCGCAAATGGTCGGAAGCTCAATGGAGAACCCCGCACACGGTACCCGTTGCCAAGCTGAGCATGCAGCAAAGCTGTTGAAATCTTCCCTAATTCTCCTTCTGGCGTCTTGGTAGCATTACGAGCTTCCACTTACGATACAGATCGGCGCTCGCGAAAGCCATGATAGCAAGAGTTGCATTTCTCCGATGACGGCAGTCACTGCGGTATCGCGAGATGTTGGAGATACCGGCAGTCGACAGCCCCGCGAAGAGTGGGATGGCAAAAATGGTGGACTATAAAATGTAGGAATAGAAGATTTGGGTAAGATCTCTTGTATCATCGAAGCCAATTGCCTGGATCGATCAAGATGCGGTCCACATCCATCCTCGCAGTCTGCGCGGCAACACTGCTGCAGACAGCTTTCTCGTCACCTATTCACGCACATCATCCTCACCAGTCATTCCCGAGTGCGGAACAATGGCCGCTGCCAGTTGTTGGCAAGGCGCTAGAGCAACAGATGCCGGATGAAGACCTTCAGGACATCATTTCACAGATATCGCGCGACAACATCGAGGCTACGATCCGGAAGCTTGCATCGTTCGGCACGCGTCATACCCTGTCAAGCCAAACAGACCCGAACCGAGGCATCGGCGCTGCGAGAACATGGCTCACGGCTAAGTTCCAAGAAGCAGCTGATGAGAGCGAGGGAAGGATGACTGTAGACTGGAACAGCTTCATCAAATACCCCGGAGACAACGAGCGCATCATCTTTCCCGTCAACATCACAACCGTCGTCGCAACACTAAAAGGCAGCGAGGACCCCGATCGCGTCTACGTAACAGGCGGGCATTACGACTCGCGCAACAGCGACCCGATCGACTACCAAGGCGACGCACCCGGCGCCGTAGACGACGCCTCAGGCGTCGCAGTCTCTCTCGAACTCGCCCGCATCTTCGCACACTACAAGCCCAAAACGACCATCGTCTTCACAGCCTTCGCCGGCGAGGAACAAGGTCTCCTCGGCGCCGAGAACCTAGCCCAAACATACAAGAATGCATCCGTAAATGTAGCAGGCATGATAAACCTCGACATGGTCGGCAACTCCAAAGCCTCCGACGGCACCATCGATCCCTACAACATCCGCCTCTTCTGCCAGGGCACGCCTCTGACAGAGAATTCCACAAAGATGACATCGCGTCTTAGCATCGGCGGTGACAACGATAGTCCCGCCCGCAACCTGGGTCGCTTCATCTACGAAGTCGCATCGAATGCTTTCACGGAGATGACGGTGCGCCTCATCTACCGCCTCGACAGATACAGCCGAGGCGGCGACCACCGCCCCTTCCTCGAAGCAGGCTACACAGGCGTTCGCTTCGTCCAGCCCAACGAGGACTACACGCAACAGCACCAAAACGTGACTGTGCGAAACGGAAAGCAATACGGTGACCTGGTCGAATGGCTAGACTTTGAGTACAACACGCGCGCCGCCAAGGTCGTTGCGTCCACTATGTGGAGTCTCGCCAACGCACCGGGTGAGCCAACGAATGTTGGTATCAACACCACTACGTCCGACAACTTCAGCCAGTTTAAGTGGGATGCGCCGAAGGGACTGCCGGTTGAAGGGTATGAGATTCTGTATCGTGACACGATTGAGCCGCATTGGACGAATGTTATTGAGGTGGGGAATGTGAATTGGTTTAACCTTACTTCGGCGACGATCCATAAGGATAATGTTATCTTCGGGGTGAGGAGCGTGGGGAAGGGTGGGTATAAGAGTCCGGCTGTTCTCCCTTTTCCGTTTGGATGCTCGAGGAACTGTTAGTAGGGATGGAGAAGTTTGTGTAGTTGATGAAATCAAGATTACTATGTACTTTTTGGAGGAACTGTTACTCCAGCCTCAGTTCAGCCACGTGCCACTCCTCATCATTTCCCGCACAAACGATATACTTTGCTGGTGATCCGAAAAGCCTTCCGTTCCTGGCAAATCCCACTCGCAGTCGCCAATCCCACATACTAGCCGCGAGCTCCAACCAGAGCACAGTGTTGAGTCGCCGCTACGGGACGCCTCCAGGCTTGTTGTCCACTTTGCTACATCTTTACCACTCTCATCGGCTCTCTTTAGGTAGTTCTCGGGTCCATGCATCTGCTTCCTTTCGCGTGACACTCTCAGCGGCCTTGATCCTCCATCGACACGATCACCCTTCAAGATCCCTCCCACGAAAGTACCGTAAGCAGTACCACATACTTGCCAGGTTATCGTTATTTATATAAGAATAAATATCGTAAGAGGACGCAAGATTCCCCCATATTCCACTTTGATCAAGATACTCGGTCTTGCGATGGTATTGGTCGAGCATATCAGCCGGATCGTCGATGCCATACGAACAGTGAATGATTTTCTCCTCCGAGGTGGCCGTAGCGGGATAAGTGGCGCCCAAAACGGTACCGTGACCATTGATCCAGATTTGTGGAAGGGGTCGATTAGCTTTCGAAGGACACTGCACCAATATATCTGATAGTAAGAGGAATACTGCTTTCTGGACATGACGCCACATAATGGACTGTGTGCCATTCACACTGCTATCGGATTTCTGAACAGTAATGATAAGACCTCCATGGTCGCGTTTGAACGTATGCAGAAGCTTGTTGATGTTTATACGAAGGTCCTCGATGGGCTCTGGTGTAGAGAGCTTGAACATCAGAATCATGTTGATGGAACAATGCTCCTCTCTGCGTACAAATGGATTGACCAGGGCCTCAAAGTTGTTAACGTGTAACAACTTTTGTAGTGCCTCAAAGTCATTGAAGTTGGTCGTAGTTTCCTGAGTAGACATCTGGATAACAATCTCGTCATACACTCGCGTATGCATCTGGTCAATATCGGCCCGCAGCAACTTATTGACTCCGCTGAGACCTATGCGGTAGCCCCAGGCTTCGTTGGTGTCCAGGTCGAATACAACTTTTGTATCGGATGTGCCTGCGTACGTATTGATGGCCAACAGACATTCATCAGGCATGGACAGAAGGCTCAGCTGTTCAGGTTCTTTCCACTGAACCTTGGAACCATGGTGTAATATATCGAAGCCTCTGTTCGGATGCGGGAAGGAACGTGGAATATCAGAAGAATCGTATTGGACGAATCCATAATGGCCAAACCCATTGCACCGAACGACTATGGATGAGACCAGGCCAGAGTATCTGGCATATTGCCTGAGGTTGAGAACGTCTGCGGTGCCTAACTGAAAGAGGATGTTGTTCATGGGATCCGCTGCAGTGACAGGATCGTAGAGTTCAGCGCTCTTGTTTCGTCCGTTGTACACCGAAGTTCCGGGACGAACGAAAGCAAATTCACATTTGGCCTGAGGATAGTTCCAAATGAACTTCAACAGCGGTAGCAGATTGTATCGTCGATATGATGCATCTGCGTCCATGATCACGCGAGATAGGAGCTGATAGTGTGATCCGATTCTTGACAGCCATGTGCAGGTAAAGTGCATCTGACGTTCGAGAAACTGAGAGAAGAAGAAAGTGTTCTCGCCGTAGAGGACACCGACGGCTTCATGGTAGACTTGCCGGCATGATAGTAGAAGGTCGGTGCAACCTGTGAAGACATCACACAAATCTTCATCCCGTACTTGCTGCTCGACGCCACCGTGCGTATAGTGAAGGCCATGATCCCTGGCCCAAAGTTCCACGTGCGCCTGACCGTCGTCTAGAACGATAGGTCCGTCTCTTTTGAACAGGTACTCGTAGATGCGGTTGCGAATCTCAGGCGGTATGGTTGTGAGGATGCTGGGCGCGCGGGGATCGGCAGGACCGGATGTTGTTTTGGGGATCTCGATGACTGTATGGGTCGCCATCTTGTGCTGCCGGTCGAGTGATCGCAGCAAGTCGAGATGCTGGTGCAGGTTAGTTAACACTGGAGAAAGATTGCAGAAGGAAGTTGGCGCTGGGTGGTACTGCAGTTTTAGGCAAACAGCGGTCCGAGCGCGGAGCTAGCGCGAGGTGAGGACCAAAGTGAAGGTGAGAGCGAGTCCCAAGCCGCGCCTGCCGTATCAGTCTCTTTGAGTGAGAGAATCAGTCACGCTTGAGCTTCAACAGCCCATCGTCATTTTCAGCGAGAGACGCTTTTGCCGACCCGAGAGCTCGTTTCAGGTCACTATTCCTCTCCTTCGCTACGGTAAGCAGCTCAGGACAATCCGCCGCATCCCAGCCTTCCAGCCCATGAACAAGCAACGCCAGTATCGAGTTCTTGAAGAGATACGATCTTCTTCTGCTACTCAGCGCAGTCAGAGAGAGAAACAGCGCGGAGTAAACGAGAAGCGCCAGCGGATACGCAAGCCAGGCCCATCTCACATCAACGAAGATGTCCGGTCCGTAAGCTTCACTGGTGTTGTTGATAGCTGCGGAGTTGCCGGGGCCTTGTATGACTTTGCTTCCTACTTCTGCAAAGCCGCGAAAGAAGTAGGACCAAGTGTGATCGAGGAAGTACTCTAAGAGGTACGTGCTCAGCGTCGTGGATTTGAGGATGCGCGAAGTGGAAGCAGCGAGCCAGAGGCGTGAGTAGTTGCCGAGGTAGAAAGTCTCGTTCAGATCTTCTGCACGGAATGCTTGATCGTATCCACTTGTCACCATATAAGGGTCGTCACCAGTCGGGATCAGTGGCCATTCCTCCACCGAGTCGTAGTTTACGACAGTGTTCCGTACTGTGATATTGTGATATCGCTTCGCACAATAGTTCATTTGGCAGTGCGATACCGTCCCATTTACCAACCCGAGCCGATCGATTTCGCCGACACGAGTGAGATTAGACGACAATTTGAAGCAAGTGAATGCGGAAATAGTCTGCAGCGGTAACTTGAAAGGCTCAGTGATTACATCCTGGTAACCTTCAAAGTCTCCTATGCAGTACTCAATCTGTGGGGGATACGCAATCGATAGAGACCACACCGGGCTGCCACTCATTGCAGAGAAGAGGCTGTATGTTCTATCGATCTTGCTGCGTTCCAAGCGAACGATGCCGAATTGATAGCCGCCAAATGCGGCAAGGTCCGTGTCAACAACGCCAACACTGGGGTAGCTCTCGTTGAGGTAGCGGCTCGCGGTAATCCAGAGCACCAATTCCGGATACCCTGGCTTCTTGATAGTGCACATCCTCTCCCATCTATAAGGCTGCGTGGCTGCAACGTAATCTGTCATCGCAGTATAGTTGAAGTAGAAGTGTTGACTGGACGCATTGTAGCTAGATTCCACGGAATTGCCGCAGCCCTGAAAGTCTTCGTCTGCGAAGTTACCGCCATTCCAGAAATCGCCATCGAAAATAACGTCTTCTGAGCTGCAGGATTCGCAAAGACCTAGAGAGGTGAACTCATCAAGCTTGCATTCTGTTGTCGGACAGTATACGTTGCTCAGCAAGTTGATGTCTTGCAAAGCGACGTGATCTGTGAACCCGACGGTCAGGGGATGCTCTATGCCTATCATATGATTAGTGATGCATGACCTGTGATCCACGCAAAGACATACCAATGAGATCAGCATTCTCTATGCTCGACACATCTGAGAACGAATTGCTTGAGCTTACAGTCCCGGTAGTGTTGACTAGCAGCGCGGGTTTGGAGTAGACTCTCAAGACCTGCTGTGTGAAAGGCTCAAAGCCAAGCGAAAGAATTGTCAAGGCTGCTCCAAAAGACGCAAGCGCAGCGGACTTCCTCAATCGCAGCTTGTAAAGAAAAGTAAAAGCTCCCCAAGGTCCACGGGTAGCCACGTCAAAATCATAGAGGCGATTGACAGGCTTCGATTGTGGTGTCTGGAAGTAGATCCATTTCAGCTGTCCGATGCACTCGGCAAGAGGGACTAACAATGCCGATTTGGCAATAGTGGAGAACACCGCTATCAAAGAATTCGGTTGAATGGGGAGTCTCCAGTCCCTCATGGGCTTGCCGTCCATGGTGAAAAGGAGAGCCAGGATAAGTGCCATGCACACAGTGCTCAGTAGCAAGGCCGCCACTTCCCACCACCAGCCCATGGAATGTGAACGTCGCTTTGGCAGTGGCTTCAAGGGAGGAGATGCGGACCCCTGTTGGGGTTGAATAGTTGACATGGAGCTCGAGCTGTTGATTGTAGACGGCGATCCTGTCCTTGATGAGACTGGGGAAACTGAGTGGTGTGAAGGAGGTTGGCTTTGAGGAGACGCCAAGTCGGCCATTGCAAAGCTATCGAAGCAAAGCCGTCTGTCTGTGTTCAAGTGGTCGGATGCCGCAGGACTTTGAGAAGTAGACATGTCTGTCGCGTAAGTTGAACAGGGTAAGATGAGGAAAGTTGACAAAGACTAATAGCTTCGAAGTATTGAGATCGTACTGGAAGGCCAATCGTGCATTATACTCGGTCATCGTCACACGATGCAACGCGACATCATTGCGGCGATGTCAGCCTTGTGCCAGCTACACCAGTGCCGTCGTCAGATTCGAGCCCCCAGAACATGGTGTGGAGGCCAAAAACCACTCCCATGGTGTCGCACTCGCATACTCCGCCCCAATCTCTTGCAAGACCCCCGATGCAGTACGAGTACCTTCGGGTTGTACAAAAATGCGTTGAGATGAGCCGAGCAGGATGCACAACACCGACCCCTTCTTCAATCCAGCAGCGACTAGCTTACCAAGACCAACGAAGAGAGTTCCAAAAATTCCTGAAAGGCCCAGAAGGCCTAACAGAGCAGTCAATATATGTAGTTTTAAACCAGCAAAATTGCTACCTCAGACGTATCTTCACTGGTAAGCAAATCACCCCTGCACTAGGATGAGGAAGGAAGGAAGAGGCTGAGAGTTTGGCGGATTATATAGGCGGAGGGATCGCAGGCAGCAGTCTGTCACGGGTGCGGATGAGGCGTGGTTGGGACCCGTAGGGCTGCAGGCAGCTGTTCGTCACGGGTTCAGATGAAAAACTTAGAAACGTTGGGTGTGGTGGATCGAGAATAGAAGGAATGAGGCAGCCACGGCGTACGCGGACTCGATGTGTCAGCAGCAACCACGTGATCCTAGTGACTGCCCAATCGGCTGCAGATACGATCGAGGCGGAACGGCAGGGGTCCGATTCTCGGCATATCACCTCGCCCACAATCCCTCCATGGTACACCCTCAAACAACAAAAAGTAAATACCACATCTTCACCACCCCTGCATAGCCAATGCGCTTCCGTGGCGCACTGGAAGAAAGTCGTCGCCGGCAAGAGCGCGACGACGGAAATGCTAGCAAGTCGCACAGGCTTGGCCTGCATAGCAAGGGCCAAGTTGGAGTAACCCTGCAGTAGGCATGGCAGTGGAACAGAGAGCTGGACCAGTCGTTCCTCGTGCATGCTTCGTCCCGCGGCATCCATGTCGAATACTCGGGCCCGGATAATCGGCGGGCGGGCGGACCTATTGGTCTCTCATGCGCTGGGTTACAACTCACCCGCCGTCGCAGGTGGGATTACACCAGGCATGCTTTGACAGCGAAGAGGCCGGCGATTCTCGTGTGTACCGTTGGCGAGGCTTGACAGGTGCAGCGACGCTTCTGCTTAGCAGGTGTGCTAGGTGGCGAGCAGAATGTTCAATAGGGTGGCCGAGGTCAGTCTGGTGAAAGAGCAAAAACTGGGGATCGTCGGTGTGAGCCTTCGCATAGCGGCCTTCAGGGTCTGGTCCCTGCTGCGACATCTGTGGCCAACTGTGAGGATCCAGAATAATAGCGAGCCATAATCGTGCATGTGCTGGCGGTGAGGGCAGAGAGCCTTGACGCGAGTAGAGTGCATGTCTTATACCCGCCTGCTCCCCTTTGATCCCATCTTGGTCGCTCTTCCCCTGCTCCTCGCCGGCCTCGCCTTTCAGACTTCTCTAGCTTGTGTGGTGTGGTGACGGCTAGCTGCACCGTTTTCCCACGTCGTCGCCGTGCCGCATTCTCGTCGCAAAACGCCGTCGACCCTTCCCGACCAATCTCGCAGCAAAAGCCGGGGTCTCCCCTCTGGCCCGCAAGATCTGCAGGATAGCGCTGCAGACATAGGATTCGAGCGATTCCCTCTGTGCATTCAGGGATTTTGCAAATTACCATCCACGGGACTTTCGGAACCTCGACGCGCAAGACAGCAGAGTCAGCTGTCAGGTACCCGGTGTGCACCATTCCGACGAGCGTCTGATAGCTAGTGGGAGAGCTAGGCGGCGTCAGAACGTGGGAACCTTGGAAACAGCGGTCACGCCCGAGGTCAGCACACACACCTGGCCGGCCCCTTAGTAAGGAGGAAGTTAGAGAAGGTGCGGGTGAGGCGGTCACATTCTGCGACAACCCACTTTCCGCCTTGTCCTTTCACACTCGAGCACCCAAACGCGCAATCTGCGAGCGACGGCGACACCTCATCTATCCACGCTTCCCTCTCGCACGGCGGCACACTTCCTACCAACAAACTTCGCCTTAACACACCCGCAGCCATGCACCGCAAAAACCCCATCAGCGTGCTCGTCTACAACACGCTCTTCCCCACGCCCTCGCCCACAGACCCGCCCTCCTTCAGCGCGC
This sequence comes from Alternaria triticina, assembly GCA_022609215.1. Taxonomy (NCBI): domain Eukaryota; kingdom Fungi; phylum Ascomycota; class Dothideomycetes; order Pleosporales; family Pleosporaceae; genus Alternaria; species Alternaria triticina. Next base: position 308,895 of record JAGKPX010000015.1, read on the forward strand.
ACCTCTCCAAAAACCTCGTCGGCGAAGTGCGCATCGAAACAGCAAACTTCTACGGCTCGCTCGACACAATCGAAGCGCGGTACCCAGGCCTAAACTACGCCTTCCAACCACACCGAAAACGGCTCGGCCGCTTCCCACACCACAAGCGACTCTTCGACGCATTCGACCGGCTCGGGCTAACCGAAGCCGAAATCCAAGGCTTCTGCAGATGGGAAGGCACACTCTGGGCACGAGAGCGCTATGAGCGAGACGAAGGCGTACGCGTAGTCGACACGACAGGCGTAGACATAGGGGAATGGGTCGACACACGCCGAGCCTACTCATCACGCCACAACAACGGCGCAGGCATCAACGTCAAGACGGACATTGAAGTCGAAATCGAAGAACTAGAACACCACAACCACCTCCTGCACAACCCGCTCACCCGGCAAAACATGCAACCGCCCAGCCACCACCACAACGGCGGCGACACAGAAATGCCCGACTCCTCCTCCTCAGCCGAAGACGACGACGACGACGAAGACGGCGCAGCAGAAGCGTCAGACTCGGAATCAGACTCAGACTCCACATCCAACGAACTCTCCTCCTCCGTCGGCTTCTCCCTAAACGCACGCCTCCTCCACGCCGCCGCCCTCCGCGAGTCCTCGGGCGCCTTAAACATACCCATGGACCCAGAATGGGAACAATACCTCAAAGAAGCGTCTGAGCGCGGCGAACTCAACATCGACGCGACGAGAGAGGCGCTGCGGACGATGGCAGGCCAGATCGCGCAGTTGCACCAGAGCACCGTTGAGGCGGAGGGCAGCGAGGCGGTGCCGCAGACGTTTCAGCCAAATGCGGCTCCGGCTTAGGAGTCCGTAGACGCACGGATGCAGATGGAGATGGAAATGGATGCGGAGGCGGAAATACAATGGATGATCGACGACGGCGTCGAAGCAGCGGTTATTGTTATGTTTCCCGATGTGTTTCTAGCACCACCACCGAGGGCATGATTACGAAGGACACGACGACGGGAACGATCAGGACGAAGACGCAGTCAGTGGTGATAGGATACCCATCTTTAAGGATGGTGCTTGTTGTTGGCTTTGGCCTTTTGCCTCTCTCCTGCACTGCATGGCGTTTCTGCTTCTTTCCATACAAGACAGGCGTTTGATGGGCATTTCGCGAGATACCCCAGATTTCCTGCTGGGCTTTTCTTGTTTTGTTGGGATAATGGATGGTTCTTGTTATCATTTTATAGATTGGTGAGGAGGCTTTGGATGGGCAATGAGGCATGGAGTGAGGCATGGAGTGAGGCATGCACGGCATATAGTCATAATCCATCATGTTCAGATTTTCAAGATGGGTGTTTGTGGTGTTCTTGTTTTTCATTATGTGCTTGATGCTTGCACTTGTGAGGAGTGATGGTTGCTCCGATCGTTATATGGAGTTAGGGAGTGGTTGCTGATGCTCCTGGCTTTTCCATCAAGTCTCCTTCGTCGGAGTTTCGAATGTAGCTAGACATGACCCAAGGCTGCATCCTGCGTGAAGCCTTGCAATCCTCCGCGGGTATCAACGGCCATGACCACATTGCTTTCCCATGCCAGACGGCCTTGAGGAAGTGCGAACCACGGTTAGGAAGACGTGACGTGCTGCAGTATTCTGAGATACTACACACACCGTCGCCTTAACGCCTTCCAGAGCTCCCGAAGCCGAATCCGCCAGGGCCCCTCTTAGTACCTCTTGTGATCCTACCGCTACTATCCTCATCGATCTCCATGGCGTCGTCACCGCCCATACCCATCAGATTCCGCTTGCCGGTGTTCTTCTCGTCACCGACCGTCATGACTGCCTCAAAGGCCCTCTCTTTCTTCCGGCGCATCTTCTCTCGATCCAAGGCCTCTTTCTTGACCTTTGCGACTTGCGCCTCCAGATCTGCTAGAGCGGAGTCGCAGCGTTGTGACCATGACTGTAGGGTGTTTTGAAGGGCGGGGAGGGATCCTGGTGCGAGGTCGCGGAGGGGTGAGATGGATGTTACGGAAACGAGGGAATGTGCGGGATCGAGCGTCGCAGTGATGAGGCCGGAGTAGATGGCGGTGGTGATGAGCTCCTCGAGAGCGCGGGTGGTGGGCAGCTCGAGCGCTGTCATGAGATGTTTGTAGGTGAGGGTGGCGTGTGAGTGTGAGAGCGGCAGTAACGAGAGTAGCAAGAGCTTCTGGTGTTGCTGTGCTGAGAGTTTAGGAAGATTTGCTTGAGCTTTGCGCTGTCAGTATACAACTTGATGGCTATGGTATGATCAACGCACCCTTGTAGTCTTCCCAGGTTCCCCAGGCGAAGATCTCGAGCAGGGTAAGATACGACGCATACTCCTCTGAATTCCGTAGGTTCTGGATGTTTGGTGTCTGTAGGAGTTCGGCGAATACGTATGTGTTGGGCGCACTGGTGGCTTGCACGATCAAGTCCGATGCTGCTCGTGGAGAAGTCGCGGACTTGCTGAGGGCCAGGAAGGGCTCGAGAGCGTTGAGGGCCTTGGTTTGCTCCATGTTGTATTATTGACGATGTAACAGCTTCTGGAGTGGTATGGGTGTGGCTTCAATGTAGCTGTCTATCGATAGTGGAAGGCGAGCAGGCAGCTGCATGTGAGGTACGTCTTGGCAATCGCGGTCGGTCGCGACTGCCCCGCGACTCAACCCCACCCGCCTCTACGCTCGGACATTCTCTCATTCAACGAGTTCGATTCCACAAAGGGAGTTGAATAGGCACTTTTTCTTTTTGCCCTTTGCGCTCAAGCATGGAATAGATTTGTCAGGCATCACCTCTGGGTCAGCGACACAGGCCTTGACTCGTACCCGACACCGCCTGCTCCGCAATCACGAGATAGGTTGTCGGCCACCCATCATCAATCACAGCGCGTGAACTAAGCAGTTCGTAAGACGAAGGACACCAAGTCCGGTCCACGTCGTGTTCGGTGACTGACACGGTGCACGCTCAATCCAGGCAAACTGCCACGGCACTGGTAATTTGTTTCGTTCGGTCAAAGCGGTAACAGGCCCTGAGGCTCCGCGTGTCTCATCTAAGGATCAGGAAGGGTTTTATGTTCCTTCCTGTTTCACATGCCAAGAAGGAAACACTATCGTCTAATGTCCGTGCCGCGTCAGAGACACCACCAACTCCTAGATATCACAATTATTCTTAATCCTTTTTCTGTCATCCTACGGACTTGGAGTGTGCCCTGCATCTCATAGCGCTTGCACTCTGACAGCTTGACGATCAGCTCGTGGCGGCGCCCTAGCAATAACGGCCTATCATCCACCTGCGGAGCCGGTCTAGCCTTCTTTCGACGTGCCGCGGCGCTGGGCTTGAATCAGCACTGGGTCAGATTGTGGCTGCTGCACTCCGTTCATCAATCGCCATATTAATAACTTCGCCATCTGGCACTACCGGAAGCTGGCCTTCCTTTTTACTCCGGAGTCCGCTATCCTCTCGCGTTTACCTCACGTTGTCGCCATAACGTCGCGCGATCGCTTTTCGACTTCGCCCCAATCCTCCCGCTTCGTACGAGCCGCCCTCGCCCCATTCGACCGTTGGATGCTGCATCTGGCTCAGCATCGGCAGTCTAGTTCGCGATCCGTCTGAAGTCAACGGCACCGAAAAGCGCTTCTAGCCATCATGGCTCCTCCTCCGGCGACAGCGCACATGGCGACGACGACGCTCAAAGTCGAGGGCATGACATGCGGCGCGTGTACCTCCGCGATTGAATCGGGCTTCCAGGGCGTGAAGGGAGTAGGAAATGTGTCAATAAGTTTGGTGATGGAGCGGGCTGTCATCCAGCATGACCCCGAGGTCATCACCGCGGAAGAGGTCAGGGAGATTATCGACGACAGGGGGTTCGACGCAGAAGTGCTCTCGTCGGATTTACCAATGTCGCACAGCGCAGATGACCACTTTCTGAGCGACTCTGAAGATGAAGAGGAGGAGACAAACGGAACGGTCTCCACAACAACGCTCTCCGTTGGCGGTATGACATGCGGAGCGTGCACATCCGCCGTGGAAGGCGCTTTCAAGGACGTGGCTGGAATCAAGTCCTTCAGCATTTCGCTTCTCTCTGAGCGCGCAGTCATCGAACACGACCCTACGATTATATCTCCGGAAAAGCTCGCTGAAACCATAGAAGACGTTGGCTTTGACGCGCAGGTGCTGGATACCGTGGCCGCGACACCAGCGGCAAAGAAGAGCAGGAACCGGAAGCAGCAAAAGACGATGACCACAACAGTCGCTGTTGAGGGCATGACCTGTGGCGCATGCACATCAGCCATCGAGAGCGGGTTCAAGGACGTTGAGGGTGTATACCAGTTCAACATCAGCCTACTAGCCAACCGTGCCGTTATCGTGCACGACCCTTCCAAGCTCACCGAAGAGCAGATAGCAGAGATCATCGAGGACCGCGGGTTTGACGCCCAGGTTCTGTCATCCGTCGATGGTAGCATACAGCAGTCGTCAACATCCAACGCCCCCGTACAACTAAAGATCTATGGACTGCCCAACGCTAGCGCAGGTCAAGAGCTGGAAGGACTGCTACGAAAGAGATCCGGAATTACCTCAGCGACTGTCAACTTCAACTCATCAAGAGCTACCATTCAACGAGAGCCTCAAATCGTCGGTCTTCGAGCTATCGTTGAGGCTGTAGAGGCAGCTGGATACAATGCACTAGTCGCTGACTCCGAAGACAACGATGCCCAACTGGAGTCCCTCGCAAAGACTAAAGAAATCCAGGAGTGGAGAAGATCTGTCATCTTCTCGGCTTGGTTCGCACTTCCTGTGATGTTGATAAGCATGTTCATTCCCATGTTCCTGCCATTCCTCAACTTTGGCGGTATTCGTCTGATACCTGGCCTCTATCTCGGCGATGTCATCTGCTTGGTCCTTACTATACCTGTCCAATTCGGTATCGGAAAACGTTTCTACATCTCTGCGTACAAGTCCCTGAGCCACGGCTCTCCCACCATGGATGTTCTGGTAGTACTGGGTACCTCAGCCGCCTTCTTTTTCAGCGTCTTCTCCATGTTGGTCTCACTCTTGGTCTCCCCACACACCAAGCCGACCACACTGTTCGAAACCAGCACCATGCTGTTCACTTTCATCAGCTTAGGTCGCTATCTTGAGAACCGTGCGAAGGGTCAAACGTCCAAGGCCCTTTCCAGCCTCATGTCGCTAGCTCCGTCCATGACCACCATTTATGCGGATCCCATCGCTGCGGCTAAAGCTGCTGAAGGTTGGGATGTTGCTGAAGAGAAATCGGAACGCACCTCCACTGACGGCAATGCTGCTGAAGAAAGGGTCATCCCCACCGAGCTCATCGAGGTTGGCGACGTTGTTATTCTTCGTCCGGGTGACAAGCTTCCAGCTGATGGTACAGTCACACGTGGAGAGTCGTATCTCAACGAGAGTATGGTCACTGGTGAAGCTATGCCAATACTCAAGAAGAAAGGCGCATTGGTCATGGCTGGTACTGTCAATGGAAACGGACGTCTGGAGTTCATGGTCACTCGAGCCGGCCGCGACACCCAGCTCAGTCAAATCGTCCGCCTCGTCCAGGAAGCCCAAACGAGTCGTGCCCCCATTCAACGCCTTGCCGACATTGCTGCTGGTTATTTCGTTCCAATCATCATCACTCTCGGCCTCGCAACCTTTGTCGGATGGATGGTTCTCAGCCACGTCCTACCTTACCCACCCAAAGTATTCCTTGACCACGCTAGTGGCGGCAAGTTCATGGTTTGCTTCAAGCTCTGCATCGCTGTCATTGTCTTTGCTTGCCCATGCGCGCTCGGTCTTGCAACACCCACCGCTGTCATGGTCGGTACTGGTGTTGGAGCTGAGAATGGCATTCTCGTCAAAGGTGGTGCCGCTCTTGAGACTGCCACAAAGATCAACCATGTTGTCTTCGACAAGACTGGCACGCTCACTGTTGGCAAGATGAGTGTATCTCAGGCAGATATTCAGGGAGGCTGGGCAAGCCCTGATAAGAAAAACCTTTGGTGGACTCTCATTGGACTTGCGGAAATGGGCTCAGAGCATCCTATTGCTAAGGCTATCGTTCTCTCGGCCAAGGAACATCTCCGCCTCGGACCCGATGGTAGCCTAGATGGCTCAGTCGGAGACTTTGAAGCTGTCACCGGTAAGGGTATCATCGCAACGGTTGAAGCAGCCCTCTCTCCTGAGCGTACTCGCTACAAGGTCCTCATCGGTAACATGGCTTTCCTCACATCAGAAGGTGTCAATGTGCCCGACTTCACAGAAGAGCCGCTCACACCTGCTGCAAACTCCAGACCTCGAGGTGGATCCCAGAACCGATCTGCTGGCATCACCACGATCCATACCGCCATCGGCAACACCTACACCGGTACATTGAGCATGTCCGACATCATCAAGCCCTCAGCTCGCGCTGCAATTCTTGCCCTTTCTCGCCTGGGCATAACATCCTCGATTGTTACTGGTGATACCTCTGCTTCTGCCCTTGTCGTTGCAGCAGCAGTTGGTATTGATCCCGCAGATGTCCACGCTTCCTCCACCCCTGCCGACAAGAAAGCTATCATTGAAGACCTCCAGTCGCGCGGCCAAGTCATCGGTATGGTCGGTGACGGCATCAACGACTCCCCAGCGCTCGCCTCGGCTGACATTGGCATTGCTCTTTCTACTGGTACAGACGTCGCCATGGAGGCTGCCTCTATCGTCCTCATGACCAACACGGACCTCCTCTCCATCCCGGCCTCACTAGTCCTCAGCCGTGCCATCTTCTTCCGCATCAAGCTGAACCTGGCATGGGCGTGCATGTACAACTTCATTGGTCTTCCTTTCGCAATGGGTTTCTTCCTACCATGGGGTCTCTCACTACATCCCATGGCTGCCGGTGCCGCGATGGCATGCTCATCTGTCAGCGTTGTTGCTAGCTCTCTGCATCTCAAGTTCTGGCATAGACCTAGCTGGATGAAGGTCAGCGTCCTCGATCCTGGTGCGCCGATCGATGAGAAGGAAGCGGAGATGGAGAAGATGGGCCACAAGGGCGTCTTTTCTACTCTCAAGGAATGGGTTAGTGATGCGTGGGCCGCGAGGAGGCGGAACAAGGAGGAGACAAGCTATATGCCTCTGAGGGATATGGAGCAGCAGTAATCTCGTTCACGCGTGTTTGAGCAGATGTTGTTAGTATTGGCGAAGCGTTTAGGATACCACCTTTTCTTGGTTCTTTTCCTTGTCTGTATGTCGTTGCATTTCCGTTGTTCCTTTTTGGGAGTCCCTGTATATAGCTCTTGACACCCGATATTGTTGTTCCAGCCTCGTATGAATCCAATACGATCTACGCTACAACCACATTCATGTCATGTGAAGATCAAATGTGTTAACTCAATGATATTACTCGTCAAACTAGCGAATGTACACAGAATTGTGATGCGATAGCCCAAGTACTTACCTGAAGCAGCCAAACGTCGGCAGCTTGCCGTGCGCGTGACGAAGTCGCGAAAGCGCGGCGGGCCAGGGTCCACCAATTGGCGTCACAAAGATAAGGCCAAGATGAACAACACAACACCGCACTTGCTTTCCCACTCGAACCTGCCTTATTCGCCCTTGCTCGCTTCGTGGAGCTTACTCGGAACACACATGCGACCGTGAATAGCACCGAATCCCACGTCCTACATCCGCCCGCCGCCAGAAACGTCAAACGAGGCCGCTGCCACCGCTGTTCACCATGGGCAGGAACCGAGCCGTGTCGAATGCGTCGACGCGGAGCAGCGAGCCGCCGTTACAAGTAGGTATGGGCACTTTATGAGTTTGGCAGGACTGTTGCTGAGTAGACGCAGGAGCTGGGGAGTATGTATGATTACCTGGCCAAGGTAGTGCTGTTGGGACCCAGCGGCGCTGGAAAGTAAGTTCGCGATAAGAGCGAAGACATTGTACCAAACACCGAATAACCAAGATACGCCTATAGATCCTGCCTCCTCCACCGCTTTGTAAAATCCGAATGTAATCTTCCCTCCCATCTCCTCTCTCCCCTCTCCACCGCCATCAACAACCCCCCCACTAACACTCTCTCCCACTCACAGGGCGCGTCCTCTCCAGCCAAACAATCGGCGTAGAATTCTCCTCCAAAATCGTACACATCGCCGACCGCCGCCAACGCTCGCCCTCGTCCCCCTCGTCGCGCAAACGGATAAAACTCCAGTTATGGGACACAGCAGGCACAGAGCGCTTCCGCTCCGTCTCACGGTCCTACTACCGCGGCGCTGCAGGCGCTATCCTCGTGTACGATGTAGCCAGCTGGCGCAGCTTCGAGCAGTTGAAGACTTTCTTGGATGATGCGAGGGCGCTGGCGGGACCGGATATTACGATTATACTGGCGGGGAATAAGGCGGATGTTGAGGATGGGGGTGTGCCTATTGGCATGGGTAGTGGAGGAGGGGGAGGGGGATATAGCAGTTATGCCAGCACGCCCTCGTCGGAATCTGGTCTCCCTCCACCTACGCCCTCCTCGCAAGCAAGTCGCACGCCTAGTCTCAACGCCAATCTCCACGCGAGTTACACCGTTGCGCCTGACGGCCGCGAAGTCCCCGCCGAAACCGCCTCTCGCTGGGCAGGCCAGAACGGTATCCCCGTTGCCGTCGAAGTCTCCGCGTTGAATGGGGAGAACGTGGAGGAATTGTTTTCCCGGTTGGCGCGCATGATTCTCACCAAGATTGAATTGGGCGAGATCGATCCTGATGATCCGGCTAGTGGGATCCAATACGGCGATTTGGGCTGGGATGATGGGGGCGGGAGTGTGAGGAGTGGGTTTGGGGACGAGGGGGTTAGGTTGAGGAGGAGAGGGGGGAAGAAGGCTGGTGGTGCGTTGGGGGAGTGGGAGGATGTTTTTAGACTCGGTGGGGGTGGGGGGAGGAGGAGAGGGGGGTGTTGTTGATACAATGGAATGGAAGATGGGAGGACGTTTAATGTGTGGATGTTTGTTTAGGAAGTGGTAGCGTGTGGATTTCGGATTGTGTAGTTTGTATATGCGGCATACCCACGGTGTTTTTTTTTCTTTGGAGGATATATAGATAGATTGACCATGTAATGTGGATTAGAGGACCTTTTGGACATATATGAACGAGACTAGTTCCTTCAATTCTGACAGCTGCATGAGTACGGATACAAAGGTATTTGGGAATTGAATTCCTTTAATATTGTGGTAGAGGTACCTGACGGCATTTCGTTACCCTGCTTTGCATCGACATTCCACCGTCATAGAAGTCTTGGGCTTCCTCGTCTGCCGGGTCTGTATCATGAATCGACGCAACTCATACGCAATATATTTCTTCATTCGATGAGTTGTCACTAATCCACATCACTGATGCAGCATCACGTCCAGTCTACCTCACGATCGCGCGCTACTCGGGAGCTACACGACGATCACATGTCATCCACGATATCGGAATTACATCGGGACATTCTTTCTCACCACCTGCATCGATAGTTCTTACCTCGGGGCAATAGTCGGTCTCGATGCAGATTTGGAAATCAACGGAATTCCGTACCAAACTGTACAATGCATCGCTCGAACTAGAACTTTAGATGCAGTAGATAGTTAATCCGTAGAGTACCGCGGCGAGAGGCTTGGTGGTTTGGTGGTGTGGCCAGACGCGGCGACGTGAAGCCTAGCGCAATCTCGCGCATGCGCGGATCTAAACGTCTGGCGTGTCGTCATCATGGAAAAGGATAATGCATGCGGCACGCGATCACGCTCCAAGCCACTCCCCACGCCCATCCGAACTCGATCCAGCAGAATACCGATAGCATCCATCAATCCAGATTCCTGCACTCCGAAGAATTCCCACAGTATGCCCATATCTTGCATGCTGACGCGTTGGGGAAACTTCTGGATCCACCGTAACGCGTCCGAAACCTCGGCATCTCCATGTCGCAAATTTACATTTTGCCACAGCCATGGATGGCACCGGCGGGCGGGCTAGCAACTCGGGGGTCGCGTGCCCTTCCGAGGGTGGACGCCCCAGTGCCCTGGCAGTAGCGTGTTAGCATGGGCTTTGTGCGTCACTGGCATGTTTCTTCAGATTTCCATGATATAGGCATGTGGGTGCGGCTCCGTTTCTGATCTAGACTTCCTCCACTACTTTCACCCCATTCTTACGGCCTGTTCGTTTCTTTACTAGATTTACAACCCGATTGAAGATTGATTGTTACGGTTTCTGACAATCATACTGTCGTTCTCACGCGCTTTTAGATCTCTTACCCGCGCTCTCCCCTCGCGACTTCCGCTTGGAACAGCGAACCCGCTTGCGATTGCCGATATGTCGTGGCTCCATCGATTAAATCCCACGCCGGGCTTCCCGCCGCATACGGGACCGTACAAAGTCGGCTCTGTGGATGTAGAGATACCCACGAGCGACCTGGACAGTCCAAGCGCGGATGCGCCTCCTGCGGATCTACCAACTGTCGCTTTCCGCATCTTCTACCCATGTAAACAGGACAGCAACGAGAAGGCTGTGAGATGGATACCGAGTCCGCAGAGGGAATATATTAGTGCTTATGCGAGGTTTCTGGGGGCGAACAGCGCGTTTGCGAGTGTTTTCTCGTAAGTACCGTGAGATGCGATTGGGATGAGCATGATACTGACAGTTGTCTAGATTGATGCCACAACTACTCTATTACATTTCCATGCCCGTACACCAAAACGCCGAACTCCTCGCTCCCCCGCCGAAGTCTGATCGATGGCCCGTTATGATGTTTTCCCACGGACTGGGAGGCACACGGAACGCGTACTCGCACATCTGCGGCTCACTCGCAAGTCACGGAATCGTAGTGGTAGCAGCAGACCATCGCGATGGCAGTTCGCCTCTCGCCATCCACCACACACCGGAGGAGAAGCAGAAGACGAAGCGCGTCGACTACCGATCCATTGCGCATAAGGCGAGCACAGAAGTATACGAGGCCAGGGACGAACAATTGAAGATACGGCTATGGGAGTTGGGCATGGTACACGATGCAGTCTTGAAAATTGACGAAGGACGTAAACTCAAGAACGTAGCCCAAGACCAACCCAAGGGAAAGAACCTACTCAGCATGTTCTCCAACATCCTCAACATCCACGAGCCCGGCTCCATCAGCTACGCAGGCCACTCCTTCGGCGCCTGCACAATGGTGCAATTCGTAAAATCCGTCTACCACCGCCCTTCAACCCCAACCCCAGGCTACAAACCCCTCTACACCCCCTCCCCAGACTCAACCCTAGTCCAACAAATCACACCCCGCAACTCCGTCACCCTCCTCGACCTCTGGACCCTCCCCATCCAAAGCCCCGCCACAAGCTGGCTCCGCTCCAAACCCATGCCCTGCTACGACTCCCCCTCTGGCGGCAAGAACCTGCTAGCCATCGCCTCGGAAGGCTTCTACAACTGGTCGTCCAACTTCCGCGAAACGAAATCAATCTTATCTCCTCCCTCGCCTTCACAGTCGAAACACACAAACCAACCTGGTCCCCACATCTTCTACCCCATCGCCTCAGCGCACCTCTCGCAATCCGATTTCGGCGTCCTGTTCCCCTGGGTCACAACCAAAGTCTTCGGCGCGAAAGAACCTGAACGCGTACTCAGGCTCAACACACGCGCGATATTGCAGATGCTGAGGGAGAATGGGGCGAGGGTTGCAAATACGAGTGCGGCGGATTTGGAATTGGAGGATGAGACGGGGCCGGCGAAGGGCTGGAATTTGGTTCATGATTCTACGATTTTGAGTAGGACGAAGGATTGTGTGAGGGGTTGGGTTAGTATTAGTGTGGATGGGGAGGAGGAGAGGGGGGAGGAGAAGGTGGGGAGTCCGCTGGAGAAGGTGGGGAGTAAGGGGAAGGGGCCGGGGGATGCGGCGGTTGAGGGGGAGGCGCTGGGGCAGGTTGTTGAGGGGAAGGCTTGAGGGGGTGATGTGATGTGTTCATGATGGGGATCGTGAATGGAGGGATGGCGTTTGGCATAGCGTTTTTTGGTTTTGTTGTTTTGGAGTAGACATACCCGGGTATATAGACATGAGTTTCTAAATGATGATCAATGTTTTTCCAGAAAAAAGAGGTTGTTCGTACTAGAAAGACACATATCCTACAGCCCGAGACAGTCTTGACCTCTCAATTTTGATCGTTGCGTAACAACGTATGCGCGATTACAGACTTAGACTTGATACAAAAAACTTGCTATTTTTATATACACCCCAAGGAAACTACTTACGCTGTCGTTGTGTAACAGACGTATCTGTCGTCGACTGACCAGTTCGCTCTCCTGCAGTTTTTGATGAGTGAACAACGGGTATCCTGAGAAACGCCAGAAGTGAAAGACAAAGGAAAGTAAGAGAGAGAAAGGGAACGGTATATCCGCCATCACCACCACCGTCGCCGTGCCATCCATCCATCAACCCGAACAAGTGTTGCATCTGCCACAAAAACGGGCGAACCGTGAAACACACTCCAAAACAACTCATCTCCCGCCATGAAGGTGTGACAACACGACAAGACACGGCGCCACAACCTCCCACTCCCATTCCCACTCCCATCCCCATCCCCACCCACGCCTCCGCCTACCACCCAACCCCAACACCCTTATCCTTCAACCTTCTAAACTCCCTACACTCATACTCCGTGGGCCTCTTCGCCTTCCCCTGCCAGCGAATCCCCTCCTGCCCCTCACACCTCTCCAGCCTAAACCGATACATCGCCTTCTCCCTATCCGTGCACGTATACCCCCTAACCACATAAAGCCCATCGTACCTCAGCCCCAGTTCCGGTCTATATGGATTCTTTTTATTCAGCTGCGCAGACCGGATGACGCGGATGGGGTTGAGTAACTCGGCTGATTTGATCAGATGAGTGGTGTTCTCTGTAGGCGTGCCATTGCGGCCTTCGGTGCCGGAGTATTCGATGGTGTCACCGTTGTCGACGTCGTGGTATGGGTTTCCGCCGGAGAGCACGATGGAGTAGGCGCCTTTATCGCGCTCACCGTAGATACCGCCTTGCGCTGATCCATGGGCCCCGTCGCGCACTGTGCAGAGCTGCGTTGGCCACCATTGCCCTAGCACCAAATCTCCCTCGCCGTAATACTTCGCGGTTGTAGGAAATAGAACACGATACGTTTCATCCAGGCGATCACTCGTCCTACTATCTCCCTTGTGCGGCACAATCCCACGTAGAATATCCTGGTTCAAATCGCCCTTGTACCAGCGCTTGTACAGTTGATACGCATCCGCCTTTAGATCCCACGGGAACTTCGTACCTGGTTTGAAGATGCGGGGCAGACCGTAGTCGGGGCTTAGGGTCATGGCTTTGCGGAGGAGAACGGTGTTGACTTGCAGGTCGATTTCGGCTTTGTGGATGAAATCGCGGATCTTGTCGTAGAGGGCTTCGAGTTCGATCTGGGATTTGCCTGGCTTCTCGCAATCTGTCAAGGCTGCTTTGAGGGCTTGGAGGGTTACGAGGGCGAGGGGACGTTTTTTGGTCATGGCTTCCATGCGCGGGTCTTTGATGGTGATGGAGGTGTACCATGTTGGGAGGGATTTTGCAATGGGATACTTGTCGTCTGGATCGTCTGAGACGAAGAGGTCGTTTGATGGCACGATCTCTGATTCTGATGCGTTTGTTGGCGTTGCCGGTGTTGCTGGCGTTGCGGCCCTTGAAGATGCAGCAGCTGACCGCTCCCGTGAAGCGCCTGCAGTCGATGATTCTGCAAACGTCGCACTCTTTGGCGAGTCCTTAAGAGGCTCCCTCTGCTTTCTCATCTTCCACAAGCTCTGAACATCGATCTGCTCGTTCGTCTCCTTCTCCTGTGGCTTCTTCTGAGTTGGGGTCGGAGTCGCAGACTTAGCCGTCGCCTTGCCCAGCTCCTTTGTATTTACTTTTAGCTTTTTGTGCGTGTCGGCGTTCGGCTGCGGCTTCTTTTGAATCTGAACTTGGACCTTCGACTTGCTCGGCTCCGTCATATCCTCTTTTGCTTTTTCAGAGGTGTCGTCTTTTGGCTTCTGGGAGACGGCCTCCTTCGCCTTGGACTTGTCTTGAACTCGAGGCTGGAGAATGTCTTGGACCTTCGCTTTCTTAGCCGGCGGATCGACAGGCTTCGCACCGGGAGATGTTGGAAGCTTACGCTTTAAACCCTGCTGCGCTGGCTTAATGACCTTGGGCGTGACCGCGATGGTGTCCGCCGCGACAGGTTGCTCCGCATTCTTGAACGGATTCATTTGATGCTTTGCTCCCAGCTCTGTCATCTTCTTGCTCAGAAGGCTCATCCTCTTTTGGTGCTCCTCGTCGTTCGCCTCCTTCTGCTCCTTCGTCTTTTGTAGAATCCTCGCGACGGCTTCTGGTCTAGTACTAGACGCCTTCGCAGCATTCTGGGCTTTCTCCAGCAGCCATGCTGAGGATTTGGGGACTTCGTTTTTGGTCGCTGCCATGGTGTTGCAGTTGATATTCTGCGAGGTGGGGTGGTCGTGTGTTTGTTTACAATGTCAGGCGCCAGCTGGCGTTTGCCATATACGTGCCGCGCTACCTCTAGGCTGCAACAACAGAGGTGCGGGGTAAAAGAGAGGAGCATTGAATATGGATACTAAGGTACTGTGGATGACGTGGAGTGTAATAGACCTCCGGTGCTACTCCGCTGCGGCCTTGAGGAAGCACGCGTGCGGGTAATTTTAGGCTCTTACTAGACCCTACTAGAAGCTGCGATATGTCTGTGATGACGTTGCAACTGTGATAATTGTTTACTAGGATAGATTGGCATCGAAAGTTAAATTGATGCTGAAGATGGATGGGAGGAAATGGATGAGGATTATATAGTAGTCGATGCTTGACCGCGAGTGCTCGATGTCGCGGATGCCACGCTAGTCTCGCATTATCGACGCGCCTTGATTGGCCAACGCGTTATCTCGTTCGACATGGGTGTAGGTATTTCTCTGAATTTACATTAGACAAAAGTCACAAGACAACGCACGTTAGAGTCACTAATACCTATAGCATGCATATACGAGGGATAAAAGCGACGGTCTTACCTCAAACAAGTATATCTTTTAGAAGAACAGTCATTCTTGCACACAACTAATGCATGTTGGAGTCACAGTATTACGTGTCTAGAGGCTATGCAATGCACATATGATTTGATGCAAAGAGTAAGGTACATTAGTCTAGATAAACTCACATATTGATCTCTACATGGGGAAAGGTTCAAGTGAAACAAGACGAAGTATTCGACGCAAGCCTGAACATGGCAGTTAAGCCGACACATTGTGATACTGAGTTGTGCTCAGGTTATACAACAGTCTGAAGTATGCACCGCATGCTAAAGCAACATGGATACAAAACTTGATACATCGTATACCTTCAGCATAGCGTATCAGCTCATCAAGAAACGAATTTATCCATGCGTTCAAGTCATCGTAACTCACATGAACATGCCAAGTCAGAGTGTTTGGGACAACATGCCGCATTACATTGCACAGCGATATCCCATCACAGACTACATGTCCATCTCTACAGACACACATATCCGTATAACCCGACACCAAAATATCCGATACAGTACAAAAACCAACCCCTCTACTCATCATCACTCTCCTCCTCCTCATCATCCATCTCCTCCTCCTCATCGCTCAACCCCTCGAGGTCAATCTCCTCCTCCTCCTCCTCCTCCTCATCCGCCGCAAACTCCTCTCCACCATTCTTATCATACTTCTCCCCCTCCTTCCTCTTCCTATCCTCCGTCTTCCTCGCCTCCTCGAGCAACTTAGCCTTCTGCTCCCTGCTCTTACGCTGACCCGCGACATACGCGCCAAGCGGACTCTTATCCCACTCTACATCTTTCAAAAAGCCCTCAACACCGGCACGGTTATTCGGCGCAAACTCAACCTTATTCCTCTTCTCCTCGACCCAACGGGAATTCGCCTCTAGTTTCTGCACAAGCAGCGCGATGAGCGACGAGACTTTAGTGTTTTTGTTTCCAGAGCTCTTCTTTGTCATGGCTTTGACCCAGCGCTTTAGCATGACGATAACCGGGAGGGCGAGTTCAGGGAAGGCGATGTTTTTTGTCCAGAGGATGAAGAATTCGGAGAGGAGTTCGGCGACTTGCTCGCCGATGCCGTCTTGGTAGATGCGTGTGCGGAGGAAGGCTTTTGTTGCGCGGATGCTGATGTTGAAGTCGAGGGCTTTGAGGGTGCTGGGCTTGGGGGGTTTCTTCATTTCGGCCGAGTTGAGGACTTCGACGAGGGCGGGCGCGAGCGGGATGTAGGTGGACGTTGCTTGGGCGATGCGGAGCAGCGAGCGGATAAGTTGGAAGCGTAGGGGGAAGTATTGCGATGTGGGGATTAGGCGCATGGCTCCGAGGGTGACTTGGACGACGGGGTAGATGAGCGGGCGGAGGGGTGAAGGTTTGCCGGACTCTGCTTCGCGGAGAGTCTCGCAGTGCATGGAGATGACTCTTGACCAGAAGTCGAGCGAGTGGACGTACTGCCAGTTATAGACTGTCTTGTAGGAGTCTTTCGTCTTGTTGGTGATGCTTGTGCGTAGGTGTATCGCGAGCTGACGGATGAAGCCAAAGCCTGTGGTGTAGCCAACAGTGGGATCGATACCCCAGAGCTCGGCTGCGGTGTTCTTCATCAGGTTGATACCCTGGATGGTGTGGATTGTGGTATTCCTCGCGCTCTTGACCAGGCCCTGATATACCTGCTTCAGGACCGCCTCGCGGATGCTTGGGTCTGCGATGACTACTAGTCGTCGCAGAACCAAGAAAGCCGACACTCTTGTTCCGTCGTTGTTGGCACTATCCGACCAGACTGATGCGACAGAGCGCACAACCTCGCGCACGACCTTCTTGAAGGACAGAATGTATGGGAGCATGTGGGAGAGCGAGTCCAGTGTCATCTGAAGGGTCTTCGCATCGGACAGGTTCTCAAGGAGGTGATGTATCGATACGGTATGCGACTTGAGGAGGGGAGTAAGTGTGCGGAACTTCTTCGAATCGGTAGCAACGCGACTGAGATTGTTAGTGAGCATCCTGAAGAAGTAGGGTGATTACTTACATCCTGCCTCCAGCGCTCTCCTTGACGGGCAAGTGATGTTGGAGGACCGTGGGTACTAGGTGAAGAGTAGTTACTTGAACCTGGTGGTATACTATATTCTGTTAGCTCAGTTGTTGGATAGATATTGAATACCATACCATCTGGGTCGGTTATGGAGTACTTGTATGATTTAGTAGCCTCCGAGTCGTTCATGTGTGATGCAGCGCGGAAGGCCAGAACGACCTCCTTCATGGCGCGCAGGGAATGTTTCGTCTCCATGGCAGCCTTCCATTTTTGGATCGTCTTCAAGCCAAGCTCATTGCCCGAGTCTTCCTCGTCGTCGAATGCGCTTTCTTGCGCTTTCTGGGCCTTCTGCTTCTTTCTTGGTGTGGCCTCGTCTTCACTGGCAGACAGAGCGTCAATCTCTGCAAGGTCGGCGTCTTCGGCAAAGTCCAAAAGCTCGGCATCGTTCTCCTTGAGATACTTGTAGAACTCGGGGTCCTTCTCCGCCAGTCCTTCGAGCTGCGCCTTGTGTGTGTCTGCGTCGTCGCCAGAGTCGCTTTCGGAGCCGGACTCGTCGGTGCCGTCGGGCGCATCTTCCATGTCCTCATCAGAGCCTTCCAATGCGTCCTCCTCAACGGGTGTACGTTTGCGCTTGCCGGTCTTGGGCTTGGTCTTCTTCTTGCTTATCTCGGGGATCTGGAAACCGCCTTGGAAGAACTGGTCCATGGACATTTCGCCCAGGTTGTCGTCCTTGGCGCCATTCGTCTTAGGCTTCTTCGCAGCTTCCTCCTCTAGGTCGTCGGCTTTGGCATTGTCGCGGGCCTTGCGCTCCTTCTTCTTGGTGTCCATCTGCTTCCTCTGCTTGACTTTGGCGACATCCTTGCGGCGCTTGATGACGTCGCCGAGCTTGTCCTTCTGGAACTTCTTGGTCGCCTTGGAGACGGGCATGTCGGCGGTATTTGGCGGTTCCTCGTAGGCGAGAGGGTGTTGTTGGCCGGGCGTGCAGCTGGCGATTGAAAAACTTAGGCCTCGAAAAAGTTCCAGCGCTAAGGACCCTGCAATGGGTCCCTAGCGCCTTCCCCACGCGATGAGCTGCGGCGCATCGATAACACCAACTGTCAACTGGGCACCACTCAACTAAGCCCGCGACCCTATACGAGAGGTTAATTCATCGCCTCATAATTCATAATGTCCTACGGCAGGCAGCTGGCTTACGCGCCGACGCCCTACATTCCGCGCTCCAATCTCTCGGCGACCATCAACCTTGATGAGGTATGACGCGCCTCAGTCCCACTCCGCATGCGCATACTCACTATCTACCCAGGAAGTCAAGCTCTCAACGACCAATGCCGAGCGCGACCTGAACGACTCGCTGGCCGAGATCTACAGCATCATCATCACGCTCGACGCCATAGAAAAGGCCTACTTGAAAGACTCCATCGCCGAAGCCGACTACACCGAGACATGCAACCGCTTGATGAAGCAGTACAAGTCCAACCTGGCCAATGAGACTGTCGCGCGGGCATTCGGTGACCTGGATCAGTTTGCAAAGGAATGGCATGTGCGTCATAGCAAGTCTTGAGCTCCTCCAGTACTGGGCTGACACGACTCCAGATGGAATGTCCACGAGCTATCGAACGACTGCGCGTGGGCATACCCGCTACCATCGAACAGGGACCATCACGGCCAGCTCAGTCAGGCGACTTTGCTGACGCCACGCTGGTCGTCAACGCGACCGAGACCTTCATCACTCTGCTCGACGCCATCAAGATCGGACTGGTGGAGAAGGACACCCTACACCCTCTCCTTGTCGAGATCATTCAGGCTGTCAACAAGGTCACAGATGTCGAATTCGAGAACAAGGGCAAGATTGTGCAGTGGCTGATTACTCTGAACCAAATGCGGGCCGCCGAGAAACTGAGCGACGAGCAGTCGCGCGAGTTCCAATTCGACATGGACCAAGCATACTACGGCTTTAAGACGACCCTAAAGAAGGCTTGAGACGGGCGAATAGGCAGCGTTGGACTATCAGAATATCTGCTTGTGGTACCTGCATCTTAGCCCCGCGATGGCTAGCTTGGGCCCACGCTGGACCTGGTGAGTACTGCACCCCACCGACCAACAATTTTCCCGCGCATTCGCCATAGTCGCTTCAAAATGTCCATGTTAGATGGTATACATCTGCGCCTTGCATCTGCATGTCTTGGTGCTAAATCCATGTCTAGTCCTTGACCTACCGCAACTCTACACCAAGCCCTCCGCCGAGGCCCTCCTCGAAACCCTCGCGCTCCTTACCACCGCTCCGCCTTCGTGGGAATATACAACTACAAGGCACACAGACCGCGATGGGAAGGCAGTGATAGAGGCGCGCGAGCCTATAGTTCAGGTCAACCCAGAGGGCGTCACACGATACCTCACGACCATTATCAGTAGCGGCCTACAATGGATAGAAGACGATGAGGTCAAGGAGCGCATATGGGATCAAGCCAGCGCCCGGCTCAGTGAACGATCCGGTCGATCTGCCATGAGCACCATGTCGCGCACTTTCCAGATACCCACCTCGTCCGACTCATTCGAGCTTAAGATCCACGAGCCTGCCATGACGGGCGACGACCTGGGCCTGAAAACCTGGGCTGCTTCCTATATGCTCGCGAAGCGCCTCAGAACCTTCAACCTCGTCCCCTCAGATACACAAAATCGGCTACAGGTCCTTGAGCTTGGATCGGGTACGGGCTTAGTTGGACTGGCAATGGCAAGCTTGGGCGCAGACGTTGTTCTGACGGATCTTCCCAGCATCTGTCCGAACCTGGCCTACAATGCGCAACAGAATCGGGAGGCCGTCAGTCGCAATGGCGGGACAGTCCGCACAGCTATGCTTGACTGGACAAACCCCACCTCCTGTGAGCCACTGCCAGACGATAACAGTACTGGCGATGACGCATCCATTCCCACCAAATTCCCCTTGATCCTTGCTGCAGATTCGCTCTACTCTCCAGACCACCCGCGCATGTTGGCTGATACCATCGGCGTTTGGCTGTCCCCGGACGATGATGCTACAGTGATCATCGAGTTTCCATACCGAGACGCTTACTTGCCTGAAATCAAGGACTTTCGCCGCCGGATGTTCGAGCTTGGGCTACAAGTAGTGGAGGAGGGAGAAGAGAAAGGACGCGACGACTGGGGCCCGTCCGAGGCGAGCGAAGATCAAGACGATGATGCGCTCGTGACTTGCTGGTGGTCATGTTGGAAAAGGCAAAATTCAAAGGCCAGCTGAGATATCCAACCAAGATTGCCGCACATTACCCTCTCAAAAGACCCGGCGAGCGTACACTAAGGCGAAATGGCAAGGTGTCCCACGAACCGGAACATGCGCAATTTGGTTTGGTCATTCGCATAGCCGCGGCGCTGCATAGCGACCTCGGAGCAACGCCGAGATACCCACTCCAGCTTTCCAAGAACAGTGATGCAAGCGCCGGATAATTATTACGGATAATTTGGACAGCTTCCAGACTCCCGCCTGCAATGGAGGGGCATTTCCTAACCCAGCCGGGATAGCTTGCCGCGAGGGCTACTAGGATCCACCGTTGTATCGTCATTAGCATTTCACCTGCGCGTGAGTTTTGAGGGACGTGTTCTTACTTATTTTCTTTCCCAAACAATTGATTCTATAACGATTGCGACTGAACTTGAAATTCTCACAATACTTCACGATGGCGACACAAACAGCAACCCAGAAGGTATAGCTTGACTGCCCCACCATGCCCCTCCAAACATGTCTACAACACCACATGAATAGTTCTCGCGCTTCACTCATATTTACAGCCAATTAACACAACCCCTAGAACCCCTCCTTCATCCTCAAAGCCAAAAACGAAGTCGTATACGAAGACCGGCCCATTCCCACCCTCCCCTCCCCCTACGACGTCCTCGTCCGCCCGCGATGGACCGGCATCTGCGGTTCAGACGTACACTACTGGGTCGAAGGCCGAATCGGGCATTTCATTGTCGAGAAGCCGATGGTGCTCGGCCACGAATCCGCAGGCATCGTGCACGCCGTCGGCGACAAAGTGAAGAGCCTCAAAGTGGGCGATGAAGTCGCCATGGAACCCGGTGTGCCCTGCCGCCGCTGCGTCCGCTGCAAAGACGGGAAGTACAATTTGTGTCCTGACATGGCGTTTGCGGCGACGCCGCCGTACGATGGCACGCTCGCGAGGTATTATACGCTGCCGGAGGATTACTGCTATAAGTTACCGGCGAATATGAGTATGGAGGAGGGTGCGCTTATTGAACCTACCGCCGTCGCCGTACACATTACGCGGCAAGCGTCTATCAAGCCCGGCGACTCTGTTGTCGTATTCGGTGCTGGGCCCGTCGGTCTGCTGTGCTGCGCTGTTGCGAAGGCGTACGGCGCGAAGAAGATTGTGACTGTCGATATCAACGACGAGCGGCTCAACTTTGCGCTCAAGTACGCGGCGAACGCGAGTTTCAAGTCTGCGCGAGTGAGTGCGCAGGAGAATGCTGAGAAGCTGGTTAAGGAGTGTGGGCTGGGGATGGGTGCGGATGTTATTATTGATGCGAGTGGGGCGGAGCCGTGTATTCAGACTGCTATTCATGCGTTGAGGATGGGGGGGACTTATGTTCAGGTAAGTCATCACACCCTCACTTACCTCCTCCCTATGTCTTCACAACACTAACCCACCCCAGGGCGGCATGGGCAAACCCGACATCAACTTCCCCATCATGGCCATGTGCACCAAGGAGCTCAACGTCAAAGGCTCCTTCCGCTACGGCTCCGGCGACTACCAAACCGCCATCGATCTCGTTGCGGGCGGCAGGATCAGTGTCAAAGAGCTCATCACGGGTAAGGTCAAGTTTGACGAGGCGGAGAAGGCGTTTGCGGATGTCAAGGAGGGGAAGGGGATTAAGATTTTGATCGAGGGGCCCGAGGGGCAGTAGATGTGATGGTTGAGGGATGGGGATGGAGGCGATAATTTGTACAAGAGTGATAGAGTGATTTGGGGGGTTGCTGGTGTTGATATTGGCGGGTGAAGTTGTGCAACGGTGTTTATGTAGAGGTTAGGGTAGAGACACATTTTCCCAATACGATGTTATGACCTTGACTCTTTTGCAAAGAAAAGGTACATGTTGCATTGCATCTTTTCTGTGATTCTGTATAATTTTCACGCTTCTACATTGAAGATGCTCCATCGAGCTTTCTGATATACGGTTCCATGGCTCTCATCCCCGTTTCTCTTGAAAAAAACGAAAGACACGAACTGGTTCGTCTCTCCATTCAGATGGAGCGCACCAACCAGATCAATCCATCGGAAACAGGCACAAGCATCGCTTCTCAATCACTGTCGGCGGTACGAGCATGTAATCATCACGTCTGAGATACAGATACTACAGTACGAGTTGGTTGTTCAAACTAATCAACACGCCACGCATGTCACTTTTGCTTCCACCACCACCTTGGCTACGACAGAGGGGTTCAGCCAGTTTCATTGGACAATCTCGACTGAGGCGCAAGCTGTAACAAGCTCGTTAGGCCAAGGCATACACTGCATAACAAACGGCTTCTCAAAGCGGGCAAGGGAATTGCGGGGCTGAAACGAGGAGCTGCCTCAGGTTTTGTCATGTCAGAGATGTCACAAGCAGTCAGAGCAAAAAGGCAAGAAGGTAAATCCTTGGAGAATGGCAACGTTGGATGAGAGCGATAAGTGTGAAGGACTGAGAGGTGCAGTGAGCAAAATGCGTAATGATGTGTTTTTTGGTTATTGATTCATTTTTGTTTTCGTTTGTTAAGTTGTTAAGTAGTGCAAACACCTAGCGCCCGTACATTCGCTGCATGACGCCGTGAAATAGTTAAATAAGCTCGTTCGGTGCGTTCTGGTTGGGGATAGGATGCTCGACTGCTCGTTTTGTTGGGGTTTTTGGTATCGTGAGATGAATGCTGCTGCTGCTCGTCTTAGATGCTGAGTGTGAACGCCTCCGCTCGTGGGCGGTTCCGGAAAATCGCTAAATCATTGGTGGGTGGTCTGCCAGAGAGTTGGGGAGTGGTACGTCGTCTACGTGGACATTGTACATGGAAAGGCGTGTGTGGGGTATAGTTTGTTGAGAAGCGAAGTTGAGGTGCATTGTTGTTGCTGTCTACGGAAAGGCCAGACTATGCGGTCATCTTGCGGGCTGTGGAACCACGCTTGGGGAGAGTCCATGGCTCGGGGCAGACGACCTTGAATCACGTTAGTATGTCGATGTCTGATAGGGATGGAATGGTACATACCTCGCCCTCGCTGAACGCCCAGAAGTACGCTCCCATGCCGATGATGTAGTAGAGTCCCGAGTTGGTGCCTTGGTAGATCAGGAGCGCACACAGCGCACTGAGCGGGTAGATGATCAGGCGCGCTTCAATCGAGCGGTGCAGTCCTGTGCCAGCGAGCAGTGGCAATGGCCATTCCCATGCTAGACCGATGAAGCCGAGAATCATGTTGATGACTTGGAGTACGGGGATGGGCTTTACGGCGCCATCGAGGTTCTTGGTAGCAAAGTCCCAGAAGATCTTGGGCCAGAAGAAGCATTCGAGTGCAGCTCCTATTTGATCTGGAGTTGCAATTAGTATGGTGTTGGTGGGGGTGTCGATGGCTGTGGGGTAAGACTTACACGCAGCAGCCGTGAGGATGACGAGGCGCGCCCAGTGGTTCTTGATTAACTTGCCCATTGTCGAAATACGGGTATTATAAAGAAAGGATACGAGCAATAAACCGAGCCCGCGGTCGTATAGGTGAGAAAATAAGGGTAAATAGAAAAAATGAAGAAAAGAAAGTGGAAATGTCCCTTCGACTACCAGTAGTCCCTCAGCGACAGATGAGCATCGATGGGCTTGGGTGTGGCAGGGCGAGGTTTTGTGTTATAGACACTGGCCTGGTCGCGGATGGGCGGTTCGCAGGCGTGGCGAAAGCGGTAAGGCTTCTGGGGAGATCAGGCACGGAGCAACTCGAGTGGAGTGTATAGTGGATAGCAGTTATGGTGGGCTGAGGCGTAGGCGAGTATCAGGCGTGTTAGGTGTTCAGGCAGCGTGGTGTTGCCGTTGAGCTTCGCGACGTGAGGCGTGTCAGTATATCGGGAGCGACAGCGGGTGTCGACCGCAATTGTAGAGACAGTTTATGCGCCAGGGCCTTGCATCGCGCACCCTGGTCGCACTCTTCTTCTGGCTCGGCGCGCGCTGGGGGGAGAGATGGTCGCTCGTAGCCGCTTGACCCGCTTCGTGGACGATTGGGCGTGTGTGCGCCGCGATTGGCTGGGCTGCTGTGATGCTGCATGCGACGCCAGCCTCTCTGCAGCCACGGTGCCAGTATCCTGGATCGCGCCGCCATTTTAGTCTATCCTATCAATCCTATGAACGGCTGATGCTCGCTAGCTTGGCAAAGGTAGTGTAGCGAGGGCGGAGCTAGGCGTGAATTTTCGCGTTCACGTGGTTTGTAGCCATTGTCTAAGACTTTGTTACTGTTTCTCGGCGGAGACATTATCCAAGTCATGGTTCAATTCTATACCGCTACTTCGTTGATGGTGGCGGCGAAGAGTTTGCAAAACGCCTTTACGCAAGCCGATTCGCGTTACCGCTGGCTCTGACGTACACGATAGCCATGAAACCAGCGCAGTGCGAACAATCGGCCACTCTGATCGAATAGGTAATTCTCCGCAGATATCGCCATCGCACGTGCGGCACGGCAGCACTCAGATAATCCGTCCCGACGGATGCCTGAGTCCCGGTTTCTGTTCTGTGCCTCAGGTTCTCCAACCGCAAACCCGGCGCATGATGATCAGTCATCTGCATGGAAGATCATATCGAAGCTCGCTCCTGGTTCCTCAGGCTTGCTCATCAAACAACATCATACGACAAAGTTTACTTCAGATGCCCTCGTGGCTGTCAATGCCGTCACGGTGGGGGCTGGCAGCCATGGCAGACGTTGACGCAAAACAAAGTGGTACGATACTCGTTCGGTATCAGTTCGCACTCATGGTGAAGCTTTTGGCAGGGCTCCTGTCGGAGAATTGAACGTGGTTCACAAGCTGTCGATCAGAGGGCATGTGTGGTTGAGCGCAGAACAATGGCCTGATGTTGTTTTCTGCGGGTGTGCTTTGGTCAACGGCGAGCAAAAGGAAGGCGCGACCGTGGCATCTGTTTACGCTGCTTCCCAATTGGGAAATCTATGATAGTGTAATCCAGATGTCGGAGTTGAAGACAGCCCAGAATCTAGCCCTCCACCATCACTCAGCATCCGTCACATCGCCGAGAACCACTTCTCTCGGCTTTCTTCGCACTGCACACCGCTTCCCATATCACGGCCTAAGGCGGGACTAACAAGACTTTCTTCATATCGTCAGCCATCCACGAGGCCGGCAATTCGCATGCTGCCGTCCGTCGAGCCGTGTACGATGGAGACGGTCCCAAAATAGAGGCGAGATCTTGTACACATGCAGCCAGCACAGCGCAGTAGCGGGCTCAAACTTTGTGGGGGTTCCTCGAGCGCTTCGAGACAGCCCCTGATTGGCCGTGTGCGCCACGCCAATGCTCGCCCGTTAGATTTGGTGCTACCAACCACGAGCACAGAGAGCCTTCAACAGCGATGAATTCAAGCCTCGGCGGTTCTAACGCAAAAGCCACAACAGGCTCCTACCATGTGTCTTTCGCGTCTTCGATGCAGTCTTCTGCGCAAGGGGCGGTAGTTTAGAACCAGATCCGCCACCCCAATGCGTACCTTCCGTACCTGCCAACGCTATCCCCTCCGCGACTGCAGTCATCAATCCCAAAGTTACCAGCCTCTGCATCTACCCTAACGACATAACGTAGCGAATACCACTTTCAGCGATTCATTCAGATACCCGTCCTGATTTTCCTATCCCTTTACGACCCGCCTTCCAACGTGCATCGTTTCAGCGCGCCTCGCCTATCCGTCGTGAACCCCATCAAAAGAATCGGAGCCCATCTGCCAACGGTCAATCGCACCCCTCAGGAAATACCGTCCGAAACCTACCACGCGGCTCAGGCCCATCTGTCAGATCGCACTCACGTCTGAAGTTTGACAGTTGTAGATCGTGAAGATTCGCAAGCCTCGCAGCCTCACCAACACCAGCCCCAACAAACCCACTAGCGAAACGGCAATCGCCTCGCCACTCGCCGGCATACACTGCACTCCTACTGCGCATTATCCAAGAGCAACTGAAGATCTTGAGCTCCGAACATACGACCGCATTTGCAAGGAAAACATGGTTCTGTGCCTGGCGCTTCAAGTCTGAGACGCTCTTCACACACTAGCCGCTCGCGCATAGCAGCAAACCCCTCCCCCAACTTCGATACCTCAAAATCCGACCTTGCGCCCATTCAGGTTTGGCGCCACCGGATTTCCTCTGCATCACGTCCCTCCCTAGTCATAACCTCTGTCATCCATCTTAACGGCTCCTGGTATACGGCACCTTCGTGGGGCATCGGTTTGAGCCACATCCGTACCGAACAGGCCCTGTCGGTTTCAGCACAGCGTGCCGCTCTACCCAGGTTTTACGGCTTTGCCTATCTGCACCTGATCTGCGCACGTTGACTCGGCTTGTTCCCAAGGCTTGACATTCTAATACCCTTGGTTCCCGGCAGCCTTGGATCCTCCTCCCCATCCGCGCGCTCTCTCTCTACATCACTCCGCTCGTCCCGGGACACCCACATTCTTTTCTTCACTTCGTATCTGGCTGGCCGGGTCGAACTTCGACTGGATCGTTTATTTCCTGGTTGGGTTCGCTTATACCACGCGTATACTCTTTAATCTTTTCTATAATCACCGTTGAACGGCACGCCTGAGGTGGACTTGTTGACGACACAACCGATTACCGCGGAAGAACATTCATCATGGGCGGCGGCGGCACATCGTTTTCCAGGCTCTTTACGCCACAAAAACTCTTCTTTCACATCTTCTTCTGGGGTTTCCATTGGGCCCTGTTCGGTATAGGATGGTAGGAAGCCCTTACTCATATCATTGATCGACCACTAACTTTAATCAGGTGGAAACAAGCTGGTGATGCACGTTTAGCACCGCTCAACGCCCTACAGTACTCAGTATGGGTATCTCGTGGTGCGGGTCTTGTCCTGTCAGTCGACACCATGGTCATCGTCATGCCAATGTGCAGAAACATCCTCCGATGGCTCCGTCCCAAGGTGCGCGTACTGCCGCTTGATGAGTCTCAATGGTTCCATCGACAAGTCGCCTACGCCATGTTGTTCTTCACTATCCTCCACGTAGCGGCGCATTACGTCAAGTGAGTTGATATGCCTCTTACCAAGCTTGACTTTACTAACAAAGATAGCTTCTTCAACGTCGAACGTGTGCAGGTCCGACCTCAGATCGCGCTGCAAATCCATTATGCCGAGGCTGGTGGAATCACAGGCCACATCATGTTGCTGTGCATGCTTCTAATCTACACCACGGCGCATCACAGGATCCGACAGCAATCATTCGAGACGTTCTGGTACACTCACCACCTGTTCATTCCCTTCCTACTCGGCATGTACACCCACGCGACCAGCTGCTTCGTCCGTGATACCGCTCCAGCTTTCTCTCCATTCGACCACGACAACTTCTGGACCCACTGCATTGGTTACGAGGGATGGCGATGGGAGCTTGTGGGAGGTGGACTTTACCTCTTCGATCGCCTCTACCGTGAGATTCGTTGCAGACGCCAGACCCAGATCGTCAAGGTTGTTCGTCACCCATACGGTAAGCAGATCATCAACGTTGTTTTCGAAGGATTGCGCTAATGCCGAATAGATGCCGTTGAGATTCAGTTCACCAAGCCCAGCATGAAGTACAAGCCCGGACAATGGCTTTTCCTGAACTGCCCGGATGTCAGCTACCACCAGTGGCATCCATTTACCATCACTTCCTGCCCCAACGACCCGTACATCTCGGTTCACGTGCGCCAGGTTGGTGACTTCACTCGCGCACTTGCCGATGCTCTCGGTGCTGGTCAATCGCAATCCAAGCTCTACGACGAGCTCGACCCCATGGGCATGTACGAGATCGCACTTCAGCACGGCCAAAAGATGCCCGCTCTCCGCATAGACGGACCCTACGGAGCCCCCGCAGAGGATGTTTTCGAGAACGAAGTCGCAGTCCTCATCGGAACCGGTATTGGTGTCACACCCTGGGCCTCAATTCTCAAGTCCATCTACCACCTCCGTCTCAGCCCCAACCCACCCAAGCGTCTCCGCCGTGTCGAATTCATCTGGGTCTGCAAAGACACCTCATCCTTCGAATGGTTCCAGACCCTCCTCTCATCGCTTGAAGCGCAGTCCCTCGGCGGCGCAGACGGCGACCAATTCCTGCGCATCCACACTTACCTCACCCAGAAGATGGACGTCAACACTGCGCAAAACATTGTTCTCAACTCTGTAGGCACCGACAAAGATCCGCTTACAGAACTCAAGTCGCGCACCAACTTCGGTCGTCCCGACTTCCAGCGCCTGTTCTGCGGTATGCGCGATGGTATCCTGGACCGCACTTACATGAACGGTCTGGAAAGCACGCTACGCACAGAGGTCGGTGTCTACTTCTGCGGTCCCAATGTTGCGGCGCGCGACATCAAGAAGGCGTGTAAGCAGGCGGCATGCCAGGAGGTCAACTTCAAGTTCTGGAAGGAGCATTTCTAGACGACGCTGTTGTTCAAGAATGTGTATTTTGTATGCGAGGTTGAATGTCAAGGCGTATATTAGGTTGATGTGTATTTGTTACGATTAGCCCTCAGAGTAGTAACCCAAGGGTACACTCCATTTTCATGTGTTCTTACTACAATATGCGGATTATGCAAAGGAAAGGAAGAAAGAAACTAGACTTTTAAAATCCTCTATCATGCCTCAACTTCCTTTCACGCACGTGTACGATATCTGATGTGTTGGTGATACTTACTCGTACCTAGGTAGACTCAATCACACAAACCGACACACCAAGCAAGACAAGCCTTCACCAAGCACGTCCAACCTCCAACACAACCCACCATCGAACCACCCTCACTCCACTCAAGTACCCTACTCAATCTCACCTCTAACAATCATGCACCACGCCTCTGTTCGCCTCATCTCTGTCCCTTGCAGCCTCGCTTCGGTACAACGAGCTTCCGAACCATGCGCATGGTGAAACAAGACCTCTTAGCACCACCACAGTAATCCCACCTCTCCACTCTGAATACCTTGGCAGCTATGACAAAGGATCAAAGCTGTGATGTTAGAGAGTGAAGGTGGTGCGATGATGGGTCGATACATTCGCCGATGGGATTGGGAAGGCGAGTGTAGGTGTGTAGGTGTGTATGTGTAAGGCCACCTGCCTGTCTTACCCCGAATCCCTACGCGCGCGCGATGACTCTTCCTTCTTCTTCCAAAACCAATTCTCTGCCACTGCTTCTCTTTCTCCATGCATGTATTATCGTTGTGCGTGTACCTGGATATACATAGCAACTGCCAGCGCGATGCGCGTCGTCAAGCCGCCAGTCGCCACATATTGCGGCGCAGTCATGCAGCAAAGACGGACCGGAGACCGCGGGGATGGAAATAGACGGGAAGTCTGATGTGCATGCGGCGTGGGCGGTTCTATAGGCTGATATGGTTCTGTGGATTGCGATGATGTACGTCTTCGGGGTTGAGGAAGACGAGGGTGTTTGCGGGTGGTGTTCGCGACTTCCTTGCGATGCTGTGGTACGCGCCCTAGTTCCCTTTACAAACATCTTCTTCCTCGAGCGACACCTCAGCGAGCAGAGCAAACAAGCTAAGTTATCTGACCACTACTGTCTGTCTGCACCAACGTGACATCTAAATCCTTCCCTCGTACACCGTACCTGCGTGACAACCCAACCGCCGCATCTAGACCCCATGCAGTCGGTGAAGCCGCCGAGCCAACACTCCCATCTTGTGTCCAAAATCGGTCACGAGCCGAGGCTACACAAACGCTATTCATGGTTTACGCATGTTTGTTCTCCACTCAACACCACGTCTCCAACTATCGTGAAATCCGACTTCTCAGTACTACTAGTCTCGGAGGCTCGGTGTAGGTTACACTACCAGAAGCAGTATAGCTGCAGCCACCTACCTCCAACCCCACCACGTAGCTTCGCGGCGGAAACGTAGAAGGGGTCCAACTGCATCGCGGAACTGCCAGACTGGGAAGCCGATACTTGCGCGTACCTGCCCCCTTCTTGCGGACTTGTCTGCCCTCCCATTCGTGGAAAGACTGGTGATGCGCGACTATGTGGGGTTCTTCCTCCAACTTGCCATGGCGGGGCGGCGTGACGTTCTCATGAATGGAAGTATTATTCACGGGCGCGGTTTTGCGTGGTTGCCCCGCACCAATTGCGAAGGAGCGGAAGGGTAAAGTCTGGGTTATAGTAATGGATTAGGTACATGCTGGCAAAGCACCAAGCGGTAAAGGCGTACGCTTGCAGACAGGCAGAAAAGAAGGGCCGCGGGAGTAGTAAAAGGTGGCCAGGTGATCTTTATTGACGCGGTTGTCCCCCCCCCAGTTTTTTGTTTACCTACCCTTTCTATCGGACCTTTCTTGCATCATCCCCATCCTTGCGATTGCATACCTTTAAACGTTCCTTTTTCGTGCGTTTGGTTCCATGGCTTCTCTTCCCCTCTTCACTAGCTGGGCGTCGGAGATTAAGCAATCACTCAACATCAAAGAAGAGACGACCAAGATGAACGGCACACATACTGAGGCTGCTGCTGCTGCGCCGGTGACGAACGGTGTTAGCAAGGCTAATGGCAACGGCACGGATGTTCAGTTCTCGTCAAAGGCTAATATCGGTGTTTACACCAACCCCGCGCATGATCTCTGGGTCGCGGAGGCGGAACCCAGTCTGGAGGTTGTGCAAAGAGGAGGAGATTTGAAGCCAGGAGAGGTTCTTATCAATGTCAAGAGCACGGGAATCTGCGGGAGTGATATTCACTTCTGGCATGCTGTACGTTTTTGATCCATTCCAAGTTCTAAGAGCAGCAGAAAGCTTTCGAAGCTACATAGAGAACGAACAAGTGTTAACTCCAATTCCAGGGCTGCATCGGACCCATGATTGTGGAAGACACACACGTCCTCGGCCACGAATCCGCCGGCACAGTAATGGCCTGCCACGAATCCGTCACGCACCTCAAGCCGGGCGACCGCGTAGCCATCGAACCCAACATCATCTGCGGCGAATGCGAGCCCTGCCTCACAGGCCGCTACAACGGATGCGAGCGCGTCCAATTCCTGTCCACACCACCCGTCACCGGCCTACTCCGCCGCTACCTCAAGCACCCAGCCATGTGGTGCCACAAGTTGCCCGACAGCATGACCTTCGAAGACGGCGCCATGCTGGAGCCTCTTTCCGTTGCTCTTGCTGGCATGGACCGCGCGAACATCCGCCTGGGTGACCCCACCATCGTCTGCGGCGCCGGCCCCATCGGCCTCGTCACACTTCTCTGCTGTCAAGCGGCTGGCGCGACCCCCCTCGTAATCACCGACATCGACCAAGGCCGTCTCGACTTCGCCAAAACCCTCGTTCCGGGCGTCCTCACCCACAAAGTCGAATTCAGCCACTCAGCCACGGACTTCCAATCCGCCATCCTCAAACTGACCGACGGCGTCGAGCCCAGCCACGCCATGGAATGCACCGGCGTGGAATCCTCCATCTGCGCCGCCATTCAAACCGTAAAGTTCGGCGGCAAAGTCTTCGTCATCGGCGTCGGCAAGAACGAGATGAAGATTCCTTTCATGAGACTGAGTACCCGCGAGGTGGATCTGCAGTTCCAGTACCGCTACTGCAATACTTGGCCCAAGGCTATCCGGTTGTATAAGAGCGGTGTGATTGATTTGAGCAAGCTGGTTACGCATAGGTATAAGCTTGAGGATGCGGTTGAGGCGTTTAAGACGGCGGCGGATCCCAAGACGGGGTGTATTAAGGTGCAGATTCAGAGTTTGGATTAGGCGTGGGTGGGGAATTTGAGTGGTGGGATGTTTCTTTATGATGTATATGACGATGACGATGATGAGTATGAAGGGCGGTGGTTGGTGTGAGGGTGCATTCAGCATTTACATCTTGGCGTTTTTCGGGGAGAGTTCGTCCGGTTGACGATATCTAGCAGAAATGAGATTATGACTCTATGCATCTCCTGTGCCTATATGTGCTGCTCAGCTCAGCTCCTATGCGGTCTGATTGTACGTTCACATACTGCTTTCACCATATGCATCGCTCCATCCATGAAAACTCGCAACGATCCCTCACTCGGGCCCCTCTTCACCTGACAGCAGCTGCTTATCCGGCTCGACCACTTTAGATTGATATGGGCCGATCGATATGTCTGCGGATCGTTCTACATTCGTTACGAGAGACGTTTATGCCGGCGTACTCCATGGGTGTTTTGGTAACCACAAAGTTGCATTCATCATTCGGCACCGAAGCAACAGAGGAGCATAGAGCCGTAGACATGGATCTGTAGACAGAGAAGTCAGTCTTGTGATGACCCAGAAGGAGAGATATGAGGCAAGAGAGTGCTTACATGCTGCTACCATGGAAAGCCGTATTCCTCCGCTAAGGAAACTACATTTGGCGCGTGTACCTTGTCCCAATGTCAATAAAGTTGCTCGCGCTTTACATTACGGATGCGCCATGATCATAACTGCATCAAGAGAACCAAGTCGCTGAAGCGAGAGTTCGACATGTGTTCCGACGAGGCTGG
Source organism: Alternaria triticina (assembly GCA_022609215.1). Lineage (NCBI taxonomy): Eukaryota > Fungi > Ascomycota > Dothideomycetes > Pleosporales > Pleosporaceae > Alternaria > Alternaria triticina. Next base: position 341,677 of record JAGKPX010000015.1, read on the forward strand.
CGCGGCATCACGGGCAGATTGGTACGTTGAGTTGAGGGTTGGGGATGATGACGACGGGACCTGGACGCGTTGTCGCACAGACCAATATCGTCCAACCTACGCGTTCCTCCAACACCCCAATCGCTTCTTGCATCCCCTCCTCGCATCCATAACACATGTATGAGTTTCCGCGCACGAATTTCTTCCCGTTCAGTCTACAATCTGCAAGGCCCTGCATGGCCCTGCAAGTCAGACACAAGCTTTATCGTATTAGCAGTGGCCAATGAACCACAGCAAGCTATTTATCCTACTCGTTCCAGCTTCTCCTGCGTAGAAAGGCCCTGCAGGTCGCGCGCAGGTCGCTCGTAGCTCTGCATGTGCTTACTGTCAGCACTTTATGGTCGCGATGCTACATGATAAGTTCACTTCGCCTGTCGCGCCTTTTCGAAATGAAGATTCTACCCTTTCTTCTCGACCCTCAACATGCTGCTCCAAAGCGCTTTACCGCTATGCTTCGCTATACTAACACAGGCGCGTGCACATCTCGGACGTATTGCTAAGGTGATTGAAGCAAGGCAAATCAGCAATGAGACAACATACGATTTCATTATTGCTGGTGGTGGCATTGCGGGGCTTACGGTTGCAGATCGTTTAACGGAGAACCCAAATGGTACATCACTCGCATGCTCGAAAGGCTGCAAGTTAACCATGAGCAATAGTCACTGTACTAGTCATCGAGTACGGCCCATTCGACCAGAGAGAAGATGGTGTCATGATTCCTGGCGCCTATTTTCCGGTGCCTTACCTCTGGCTACCCTTGATGAGTACGCCACAAACCGCGCTTGGTGGTACATCGTATGGTGTGCCATGTGGCAGGGTGGTGGGCGGCGGGTCTGTTGTGAATGCGATGTTCTTCCATCGATCGGATGCAGAGCTATACAACGCGTGGGAAGAACTAGGGGCGACTGGCTGGGGTTGGGCTGATCTGTTTCCGTACTTCAAGAAGGTATGGGTTACTCTCGCTTTGTGAACCGTATGCTGATGAGGCGGAGAGTGAGACGTTTACAGCACCGGACGCGGACTATGCAGCTAGTCACAACATTACCTGGGATGTTTCCGTACATGGCTTTGAGGGCCCAGTACAGGCTAGCCACGCTCCTTATGACTACCCGGGTAGTGGTCAGTCCTCATCACGTCAGTTGCAATATATAGAAGCTTACCATCAGTAAAGCCAATATGTACAATGGAGCCCTGAGGCTAGGTATCCAGCCAGCCCTGGATCCCAACAATGGCCGCGCTCAAGGCATATTCCGTCTCCTTCGCTCCGTTGATCCCAAAACGCAGACGCGTTCTTCAGCTCGAATCAATCGCTATGATAGGGATGCGGCGAGGCCAAACTATCATATCCTCTCGAATACGGCGGTATCGCGCGTTCTGTTCGAGAATGTCACCGCTGTAGGCGTGGAGTATATTGGTTCGACCAGTGGCGAGAAGCACACTGTCCGAGCGAGCAAAGAAGTCATCATAGCTGCTGGAAGCGTTCATACACCGCAGATCCTGCAACTTTCTGGGATTGGCGACGCTGCTCATCTGAAGAGCTTGGGTATTGATACTGTTTCAGGTCTTCCTGGTGTCGGTCGAAATTTGCAGGATCATCTGGTTCTGAAAGTGTATTACAACTGTACGCGACTGAACTCCATACTTGTCATTTATGGGTCGGCTGATTGATTCAGATACATCTAATCACTTCCCGAATGGCGGTTCATTGCAGTCCAACGCTACGTACGCCACAGAACAACGCGCTTTCTACGACGCTGGAAAAGCAAGCGCATTCGACCTCACTGGTACAACTGGCAATCTCATGATCCAGCTACCGCTGTCAAACTGGACGAATGACTCCGCATCTATCATATCTCGAGCATCCTCACTCTCACCGACCGATGTACTTGGAAAAGATACCGACCCATCAGTTCTCGCTGGCTACGAAAGACAGCGTGCCATCATCCTCAAGGACATCAACGTAGAGGCCGTGGGCGGTCTATCATGGAACACCGGCCCAGAAACAAGCATCTACATGACCCGCCCTCTCAGCCGTGGTTCAATCACCATAAACTCAACCAACATCTTCGATGCTCCACTCATCGATTGCGGCGCGCTGACAGACCCAACCGACCTCGAAATGCTCTACGCGATCTATATGAAGAACCGCGAACTAATGGCAACACCTGATGTTGCCATTCTCGGTCCCATAGAGACAGCACCCGCACCGGGCATCAGCAATGAGCGAGATATCAAGGAGAAGATCAAAGTGGCTTTGCAGCCAAGTAACGCGCATCAGTGCTGCACTGCTGCTATGATGCCAAGAGAAGATGGCGGGGTCGTCGACCGGCAGAACAGAGTCTATGGCACATTCGGACTGAGCGTGGTGGATGCGAGTACGTGGCCGCTTGTTGCTGGTGGTGGGCCGCAGGCTAGTGTTTATGCTGGAGCTGAGAAGGTGAGGTTATGATCGAGGAAAGCTGGTAATCATATATACCTAGGTACTAGCGATGCGTAGGCCGCGGATATGATCAAGAAGCGTCACGGTTTGCTTTGAGATCCATCTCTTGATGTCCTTGGCGTTCGTAAGCTGCGGCGTGGACATGGAAAAGTTGTCGGGGTTTGCAGAGTTATCGCTCTTGACTATCTGCCGGGCGTTGATCTCATCTCACGTGTAGTCCACATTCAATGCATAGTATTCTGAGGCAGCATCGAGATGTTTATGCGTGGTTACTAAATGGGTTCTCGCTTGAAGAGCAATATATACTTGAACGTACGAGGAGCAGTCATTCACTTCGTCAACTAATCGAGTCGCACTCGAGATGGATACTTCAAAGCTTTTCAAAGTCGAAGGGATGATTGCTGTGGTTACAGGCGGAGGAACAGGTAACTTCTCTTCTTACCATCATCTCATATCGATACCTCCTTCACTCCTAACACCACTGCCAGGAATCGGCCTCATGATAGCTCACGCCCTCGCCTCCGCCGGCGCATCCAAAGTATACATCCTCGGTCGCCGCGAGGACAAATTGTCCGCCGCAGCCTCTCAACACGAAAACATCATCCCACTCCAATGCGACATTACATCCAAAGCATCCTTACAAGCCGCCGTGGACTTCATCACCCAAGACACAGGCTACATCAATCTTCTTATCGCAAACTCCGGTATCTACGGCCCACCATCAAGTTTCACGCCCGGCTCAAGCGTCAAAGAACTGAGGGAGCATATGTTCGAGAACACTTCTATGGAAGACTTCACGCAGACCTTCCACGTCAACACTACCGCGACTTATTTCACCATGCTGGCTTTTCTCGAACTACTGGATGCAGGGAATGAGAATGCCATAGCCGGTGGATCTGGTAAGCCACTGAAAGAAGGTAGCAAAGTACCGAGTATACAGTCACAAGTCATCATCACGTCCAGTGTAGGCGCTTTCCTGCGTGAGTGGCAGTGCGCGCCAGCATACGCAGGCAGTAAAGCAGCAATCATGCATTTGGTCAAACACACCAGTACAGGGCTTGCGCCGCATGGTATCAGAGTCAATGCTCTGGCGCCTGGATGTTCGTCTCCCCCTCCCCGCAAACCTGACCTTCGTGGCTAACAGCATGTCAGTCTTCCCATCTGAGATGGCCAACGCAGTTATCGAAGGCAGAGACCCCAGTACAGAGAGCGTCGACGATCCGAACTTCATTCCTGCACGGAGGTTTGGCGGAGAGGAGATGGGTGGGACGGTGCTGTATCTTGCGAGTCGGGCGGGGAGCTTTTGTAATGGGTTGGTTCTTGTTAACGATGGGGGGAGGTTGGGTGTTACGACGAGCACTTATTGAAGAGGATAAGGGTAAGGGGTATGTATGAGCAGCTGCTATGGAAATATGAAGGCAAGTCATATCTTCTCTTGTTCCCAGCCCTGCGCGAGAGTAGTCGCGACGCCGTGGCATGCGTGCTGTGATTATGACATCATAGCCGCTGAATATCCACCGCCTGATGCACGTCGTTTGCGATACTTGGCTGATCATGCCTCGCAGCGCAAGCTCCTTTTCTGACCAAAAAGATGTTTAATGTCCGACCGGCAAGCAGCAGCTGTAGGACGAAGCAAGACAAGGCTGAGCGAGAGCCTTTCACCCCAGCGTTGCTCAGCGGCAAGCGCTATGACAGGTGGGCGACGACCCACCATCTACTGCCCACCGCCAACCCCAACCCCTAAACCAGCCTTTCACAAAATCCTTCGATACCACAAACCCTCCTTCTAGCTCGCCAACCCATCACCTCTGTGTCCCCCCACCCCTTCCGGCACCACTTCCCCCATCCACACGCATCACACCGCCCCTCGGCCCCTTTCCCCATCCACCACCAACCCTCCTACAACACACATGCAACACTCTTGGGATAATCCCCGTAGACGCGCCGTACAGAAGTGGAGCCTCATACTACGCATCCAGTCCTGCATGTTCTGCTGTGCGACGCCTGCTGACCGGCTTTGTGCGTGTGTGACGGCCGTCCTGTGTAACGCGAGCAGGGAGGATATGCCTGCACCTGCCCTGCGGCAGGGTCCAGATGCAGCCCGGACCCGTGTTCTGAAACGAGCGTTTGTTTACTGCGTTTGGTTGTGTGGGTTGGGGGCGGTGTGTAGCCTGCGATGTGTGTATGTGGGGAGATGGAGACGGAAAGCGGTATGTGAAAGAGAGATTGCTGGTTGGGGGTTGTCGTTACGAGGTGGTGTGGGTCTGTTTTCGGGGTTTTGCAGCGAGTGTTTGGGGGGAAGTGACATGAGGTGTCTGCAAGTCAGGCAGGGTATACTGTTGGAGTGTGGTTGCGCAGCTCAAGGTAAACTCTTTGGAGAAGCGAGAACGTGCATGTCCTTTTTGGAACAACGTGAGAGTGGTGAGCAACGCGCGTCAGGTGGTGACAGTACCTTGCTTCACTCTGCAGATGGAACCGTAGGGCTGAAGCTCGTTACGATTATCATTATTCGCTCATGACACCTTTTATGCTAATCAGTACAAAGTATCCGGTACATGACCTCCTATGTTTCCGTGGTATCGCATGCGCAGCAACCTTATACACACTAAGCTTGCGACATGTGCTTTTCCCAAATTGAGCGAGTGTGAACGTGATAAGAATGCGGGGTGTGTTTAAGGAGCGGCCCTGGCGTTTTGTCTTGATGAGAAGACATGGTAGTGATACTGATGTACAAGAATAGACAATAGCCGCCCAAGCAGAAAACAATCGTAACGTTTCGTAGCGTAGCAATGATGCTGAAAGCAATGCAGTGTAGAACATCGAGACGAATACATAGCGTTACAACACAGTGTTGAAAAAGCAGAAAGGAAACATGGTTTGATGAACGCCAACCGGAAATGGCTCACCGGTTGCTGAGGACAATGCGAAAGCGTAACGTGAACCGAGCCGAGAGCCATGCTCATAATGATGACGGAGTGCTCGACGAGTCGATTGATGGGACTAAGATGCAGAGAGGGAGCAGCGTGCTGACTGAAGCTTCCCGTCCAAGGATGCAGCGATGTGAGATGTTGTACATTGGCATAAATTCAGACCATTAAGTACCCCACGGTGATGGAAAAAAAGATTTGGCTACGCAATAGTGACGAGACAAGAAGATCGATGCAGGCAGGCTGATCCGCCGTGATGCTGAAAGCGGTATCTCAGTAAGTGCTGTTGAGGTTTCCCATCGAGGTGCGGTGGAGCTGCACAGGCTGCATGTTCCGATTCTGGCACGACTCGCGATGCAAGCTGCGATTTCCTGGGGACCTTCGTGTTTGGCTGTGGCTGAGAGGTGTGTAGCGATGACCACTGACAAGTGTGCAATCGCTCGATGACTCGCCACTCAGCGAGTTCCGCTTTGACGACGAGTCAGGGCTGTAGCTGTATAGATTCGTCTGTGAGGCTGGTCGTGTCATTGGGCGTGTCTCACGGACGTAGGAGTAGTTTGTCGCTGGAGCTGGCGCACTCATACCTTCGAGAAGACCAGATGTAATGAAGTTCAGCTCTAGCTGAGAAGCAGCGGTGGTTGCAGTCGCATCGTCCGCGGTCGACGTTGTATTTGGCATGTAGCTCATCCTGCTCTCCGCGTTGTCTGGCATGACCGGGGATATTAGTTGCGTAAAGGCATCTGCAGATGCCGCCCCGGATGCGTTGGCGTGACTCTCGCTGTCGGTAGTCCACGGTAGTAAGGATTTCACGAAAGAGCCTCTACCGTCCATGCCCGAAGTGCCAATAGCCTGGGCCGAGCGGAGACGAGCATCTTGCATCTGGTCTACAACATGACTGCTCTGAGCCGGGCTCGGTTGTGGCATTGGTAGTTGTCTCCTAGGCAGACTGGAATCCATAGGGAGAGGTTGTCGTGGATGGGGTCTCTCAGGGATAGTCAATTGCAGAGAAGACATTCCGGTATTCAGAGGCGATACGTCCGAAGGTGTGGCTAGTTGACCATTTGGATGACCGAATTGTAAGTCCTGATCAAAGTATGTGCTTCCTTGCTGCAAAGACTTCGCAGTTGGCTGAGTCCAGCGATAGGCAGGTGCGTACATGTTTGTGTTTGCGATTGCTGTAGACTGTGGTAGATATGCGGGTGGCTGATCGAGAGGGTAGGCGTCAACCGGCGACGTGTCTTCTGAATAAGGTAGAGTCCATGCTGAAGAATAGGCCGGCTTTGAATCGAGTTGCGAATACTGCTGATTTGGCATGGGGCGTGCATAAAGACCGCTATTGCCTCCCGTAGAGTACATGGACATCATGTTGTTATGCGCAGTGGCCATACCACTGAGGCTGTAAGCCATGCTCCTGTCGTCTAGCACTTTGTGGACGGAATCGGATCCCACCTGGCTGAATGAGTGAATGTACAAAACGCAAGCAACTAACGTACTCTGTGAAATTGACAGCCTGCCGGTTCTACTCCAGCCGTTCGACAGTTGACGCACCCAATACCATTTCCAGGATCGCCGCTGCATCGAATCTTCCTCTTACGGCAACGCGCGCACTGGAGGCAATGTTAGTAAAAGTAGGAACAGAATGTATGGAAAATTTAGTTAGGTAGGCAGTCAGGAATTGTGCTCTTTGTGGATGCTTCCGAAATTATTGAAACACATGTTGACATACCGCTACTGCAATGCGACGTCTCGCTGGCCCATTTCCCATCATGGGCTCTTCCATGCTGGCTCGGTTATGCATACCGCCCACTGGGCCGCCCATGGGATAACCTCGTGGATTTTCTCGCGTATTATGGGCCAAGGACAGCGGAGCATTGCGATCGCTGTACATGTAGTTTGGATAGGATAGGTTGTGAGGCAAACAGCGTCGCGGACTGCCGTACTCCATGACTGACATACTGACGCATCAACTGAACGTCAGCTATTTCAGTCATCATGACCTGAAGTCGACTTACATCTCACAAGGATACCAACAAGATCAACTATTGGCGAATTACCCACAGGTATGATTCGGATAGCGTTCGCGGGATGCAACGCCCGAGTCAAGAAAGGGCAGTAGTTGGTGACTGGACCGTGGGCGCTCCTCCAGGGAGAAAGTGTAATGAACCGGTGAGCAGGTCATACGATGATCGGCTGGCAGGATTATGTTTATAACCCAAACGAGTTCCTTGCGTCGGCAAAGAATGTTATACTGGATAAGAGAATGATGCAGGGCGAACGTGGCTCCAAAGATTGGCTTCGAGTGTGAGTGTTGATCAGGAATTTGTTTGTGACCTCTGTCCCCCATGAGAGCTATCTCGTTAGTGCCTCCGGACACCTGCATGCATGGACGCGGTACGGTGACTGTACAAGAACCTGGGCCTGCGCTTCCCAGAGAGCACTGGCCAAGCCCCGCGGAGAGAAGACAGGTGAAACATTGTACGGCCTAGGTCCTGTGAATACTTCTTCATGACAAGCGCCAGAGCCGAATGAAGACCCATGAAGTATGTGATGTGGCCCCCACCCCTTCCTCGATGGGGCTATCTCGTAGTCGTGAGGCTTTAGCAGATACCCAATCGGACAAACACTGATGACTTCTCCTGTTACAAAGAAGCCACGTTATCAGCTACGCTTGATCTTTCGCAAACAGTCGATGGATGTTTGTAACTGACATGGTGTTACCGCGGATCCGGGATGTGAGGCACGGATTTGACGATTTCAATCGACTTGCCCTAATCCAGGCCGAGTGCGCCAGGCTCGCAGGGGTGTCAAAAGAGTTAGTGCGCTACACTTGCGAGGAGCGGGCTTTCTGTGGGGGATAACACGCTGTCGACCAGCGAAGGAAACTACTAAGGGCTCTCAAGTCTCGTAGTACTGCTTGTAGCATATATTGGCACATTTGATCCTGGTAAGGGTCTGTTGTCAGATCAACTAATCGCTTCGAGCATACATGGCTTGCGCTGAAACGTACCTGCAGATGATAGCCAGCCTCCTTGAAGACCCTCTGATTGGCTGACTGACGAGCCAATACCGCTGGTAGTACCTCAAATCACGTCATTTGCTAACAATCTGTTCAACCTTACAAGTTTGGCTGCTGAGGATGGTCCAGGGAGTTGGCAGAGGATTGTACGATTGGCGATCCAACAGCCCTGCACTGAACATGTATGCTACCGCTGGCATCTATCCCACAGCCCCACGGCAAACGGATATACGTGGAAAGCTGGGGTAAGGTTCCGGTGGGTCCCATGCCTATTATGGATCGCGGTGAACGAAAAGAACTGGATCCGATGATGGGCCGGCTTCCAGATGGTACCACGTAGAGCCGATATGAAGATGATGCTACGTAGCGTATCTCAAAGTAATGTTCCGTGTTCACTATGAGTGACTTATCCGAGCGCGCTCGAAGCTTGAGTATGCCAGGGGGTGAAACAAACCTGCTCTGCACCTCGAGGGTCCTAGGATTAGTAGCGCTATGGCATATGGTGAGGACCGGAATTGCTCGATCTGTCGATGTAACAAGCCAATGTGCGCAGCACAGGCCAGCGCCAAGCTGCAAGCAAACTTCGATGCGCATCCCATGTAAATGACCCATCATCGTAAGGCGATCTTTCTGGGCTCAAAGCTTCATACCCCAGTTCAATGCATCGATGTGCATTAGCTTGTGCATCAAGTCGCACAGTCATGTTGGGTCAGGCTATACCCGCATCCGGTCTGAAGCCCGTGGGGTTGGGATGACAGGCAGATTACAAGGCTCGTGGATCCATCGTTGCTGTGCATCTCTGGAAGGTTAGGTTGCGAGTAGGCATTAGCGAATTGCTGAAGCTCCGTCTTCGCAGTGACAGTGTCACCACACCTGTAATTGTCAGGCATGCTGTGTCGCCTCCCTGGAGCAGAAGAGCTCCTGCAATCTCGAAGACAGCAGTGACAAAAGAGATTCCTCCACTTCCAGCGAGATAGTCCCGCAGTCCTCGAAAAAGGATGAACTGGAGGCTCTGGTCTGGGCTGGCTGTCAGGCTTCGGCTGTTAGCAAGTCGAAGCGAGAAGCAGAGGCCCGCTCCAGGATTTTGAAAGCCGGTGGTGGGAAGATATGCCCAATATACAAGACGATGCCCTTTGGTCCAATGCTCCTGGCGGACGGGGCCGGGGATTTCGGATCGATATGCAGCAGGCAATGCAGTGGCTGCCCGAATCTGTGTGCAGGGATTGCCGTCAGAAGCCGGGTAGCACTCAACGGTCCGCCTCTCAAAAGTACTCAGAGCTCTTTCTTGGTACTCGCACTATTTCCGGACAATGGCTTGACAAGCGTGGAAGCTTGCATCTCCCAGGTGCATCCTAAGTTCGATCTGTCAACGCCGGTAGTGTATGCATCAGGACGCTGCTCTTGCCTGTAGACAAGCGGGACCAAACGACGATCTGAAGCGCGGGCTGATGTGAAGGCTGCTGGGGCACGTTGCCCAGGGAGTATTGGCTCAGCAGCTTGCGAGACGTGAAGGTGGAGAAACGCGACATGTACCTGGAGCTAAGCCGCATTGGGCGTTACGTCATGATGACTAAGCGTCAGGGCTACGCGATCTCGGATACTGTCGCGCGCGTTGGCGAACCTTTGCGACAAACACTCGTTCTCGGCACAACATAGCCCAAATCATGTCTGTGCTGCTGGAAACGTCACTCGGAGATATCACCATCGACCTGTTGGTCGACGATGCGCCCAGATGCTGTGAAAAGTAAGTCGATCCAATCCCTACGCGCGCCTTGGGTTTTCGCACCTGCATGCTGCATGCTCCATCCCGCTGTCGCCCCAAGCTGAGCATAAACAGACACTGACAATTCGTCGCCTTAGCTTTCTCAAGCTGTGCAAAGTCAAGTACTACAACTTCGCCCCCGTTCATAGCGTCCAACCAAACTTCTCCTTCCAGACTGGCGACCCCATCGGCCCTGGCTTCAAAGACAGCGACGGCGGTCGCTCAATATGGGGCTTGCTCGACCCCGCACAGCCCGCAAAGAAGACGTTCGTACCCGAGTTCAAGCCTAAGCTCAAGCATGCCGAGATGGGAACCGTCAGCATGGCGACCGCGCCGAACCCCGAAGATCCAGACGAGCGGTTCGCTGGCAGTCAGTTCATCATAACGCTGGGACAGGACATCGACTACCTGGACGGCAAGGCGGCCATATTCGGAACAGTGGTAGAGGGTTTTGACACGCTGGAGAAGATAAACACGGCATATATCGATGACCAGGGCCAGCCACTCAAAGACATCCGCATACTACACACAGTCGTCCTCGACGACCCATACGACGACCCCGCCGGCCTCGTGGAGCCACCCGAGAGCCCTGTACCCTCCGCCGCGCAGCTCGCCACCGTCCGCGTCGCGTACGATGAGAACCTCGAGGAGGACAACGACCCGGAAGCCCTGGAAAAGGTACGCAGAGAACGTGAGGCGCGCGCACAAGCCCTCACGCTCGAGATGGTAGGTGATCTGCCATTCGCCGAAGTCGCACCGCCTGAGAACGTGCTGTTCGTGTGCAAGCTCAACCCAGTGACGCAAGACGAGGATCTGGAGCTTATCTTTTCGCGATTCGGCAAGATTCTCAGCTGCGAGGTCATCAGGGACAAGCGCACAGGTGACAGCCTGCAGTACGCCTTTATCGAGTACACCAATCAGAAGGACTGCGAGCAGGCCTATTTCAAGATGGATGGTGTTCTGATCGACGATCACCGCATACACGTCGACTTCTCCCAGTCCGTCTCCAAGATTGCCGACGATTGGCGGGACGTTACGAACAAGAAGCGGAGACGGGCTGCAGGTGGTTTCGGTGGTATCGACAACCTCGAGAAGAAGAAGCAGTATCGTGATGGCTCCGGACGCCAGATCATGTCGGATTCTGTTGTCAACAACTTGGTGGCCGATCGCGACGTTTCAAAAGATACCGCGCCACGGCCGAGGGATACCGGTAGAGATGAACGACGAGACGACACACGGAGGCGTGAACGGAGGACGGAATACCACGACGACCGCTTCAAGCGGAATCGTAGTCGGAGCCCCAAGCGCGACCGTCGCGATGGTGATGATGGAAGGTACAATCAGAGGAGAGAGCGAAGTCGCAGCCCAAATCGCCATCGTGACAGCCGTCGGGAGAGAAGTCGGGATCGCTATCGCCGGGATGATCGGGACCGCCGGCGATGAGGCCACCATTTTGTAGATCGAGGCGCCTTTGGTTTTTGGGATTAGGGCCAAGATTGTACCGTCAGTAATGCGTCATCTGGCTGGTCATTCTAAGTAGTTAATGCAAATCCTCATAAAATACCAACGCGAAACACGAATACGGTCGGAAGAAGTGCCAGTCCAAGTACGTCCGATTGCATCATCGTAGCAAGCAAGAAGGGTCAAGTGCGACAGTGTCACGTATAATGAGCATGTGAGCTTTAGAAATCAGACGTTCCAGCGCGCAGGGAGCAAATAGATGACAATCAAAGGTGCGTCTTGCATCATAAAATATCAGATATGTGACAAAATTTACTCTTCAATTTGTTCTAAAGGTGTTCCTCTCTTCTTTAGGAGATGACGGACTTAGATGTATATCAGCTAATGTCAGATAACAGAATCGAAAAAAACGGACTTTACGCGTTGGCTACCGTGAAATTCCAAGCATGCGTACCGTCGTGGTAGAGGATGCTGCTTATCGAGTGCCTGTTACTTTATGCTGGCTATTCACTCCGGAGTGCCATCGTGTAGACGTAGCACTCGTGAATGGGCCAGCCTCCGTTTTACATGGCGATGCGACAGTATTACGGTCTCTTTTCTTAATGTTCGCGATCTTTACCAGCCGATGAGGCTTTCGGTAGTATGCTCAATCGAAAAAGTTGGCTATCGTCGGTTTCCGGTAGTGAGGCGTGGTATATTGTTCGAGGTTTGGACTCACTATCTCTTCAACCCGAGACGACGGCAGTATCATGCTCTGCTTCCTCAGCACCATCCTCCCCCTCATCACCGTTCCCCTCCTTCTCAGCCTCATAAAAGTCGATGAGCTCATCACAGCACGACCACCAAGTAGTCTGCATCTCCAGCTCTTCATCCAGCGCCTCAAGAAGACCCTCAGGCGGCATCACCGGCTCGAAGATGCGGGCAAAATGCGTCTGGAGCAGGGCGCGCGCAGAGTCCCAACCACCCCGACCCATCCCCCTAACGAACTGCCAGTAATCCACACGACAATGAGGTATCTCGCGGAGTAACTTGTCTATGAGACTATCTGCGTCCCCACCTTGAGTTACTGCGGCGACAGCGGCTTGGTAGAGACCCGATTTCAGCGTGAACTCTGCGGGTTCAGCATCGCTAGCTTCAGCTATGGCGGCGGCGTAAATTTCGCGGTAGTGTTCGTAGTTCCATGCCATGCACGGCGGGATTTCGAGACCAAGCGCGTAAGGTGGGAACCAGTCGTTGCGGAGAAACATGGGAACAGCTGTTGCGCCGATACAGCGTGGTGCTGCGATTGCATTATCCCAGTCGATGATTCCGGTTACGTTGCCCTCCTCGTCGCAAAGGATGTTTTGCAGGTCGAGATCGTGGTGGTGGAGGGTAAAAGTCTCGCCAGATTGCCCACGGAACGCCGGCTGACGGAAGATGATGCCGAGAATGGCTTGGACACCACTGGCTTCACGCCCATCGTCTTCGTCCCAATCATCGTTTTTCAGTATATCTTCAAGAATCTTATCATTCATCTGTTTCATCTTGGCTTTCACGCGAGCGCGAATATATTCCTCGGTTGTAGCAGCCGGTGGACGCTTAAAAGATTCATCACCATCTTTGTATGTCCAGTGGCACGTGGGTCCAACACCGATGAGATTGCCGTCGTCGTCGAACGTCGGTGCTCCAATGGCCTCAAATTTGAGAGTCTGAATCTGAATCATTACTCGTGCCAAAGAGCGTAGGAACTTGAGACGCTTCTTTTCGATATGGGGAGGCGGGACATCCGCATGTTGGAAGAGATCGGACTCGACGCATGGATAATCTTCTGGGAACCAGATGTTGTTAGCTTGCGTACCGGGTAGCATCGTCATCAAGATGTACGGGAAACCGAGCGCGTTGTCGTGACCCGTGGAGTAGTGAATGACCTGTGCGACAGGTGCCGTTGTGTTCTTGCGGATGTACTCAATTAGCTGAGCTTCGTTCTTCAACACGTAGGAGTCTGCTTCCGTCCAGTGTGCAAATGTACCATGGCCAGGGACGCGGACAACGTACTTGCGAGTTTGCTCGCCTTCACAAACAGTGACAAAAGTCGCTGCGTTGAACGTGCCCTTCGCGCGGCGCACTACTTCGACGGTAGTGGTGGGCGAGGAGGAAAGATCACAGGCCTTGATCAGTTCGCGGTACTTTGCATCGGGAATTGCCTCAATCGTCTTGAAGTCGCAACGCGGGCCGTCACCTTCATCTGAAACGTCTTTGTTGGTGTTCGCGCTTTCGCCACGCTTGCCCTTCTCCGCATCAGAAAGTGTACCCGAGCCAACTGCGGAGTCATTGCGGCCTGGCTTGTCTGGATTGAGCTTCGAGAATCGGAGATCCATGAAGCGTGAGAAGTCAAGTTTCTTACAAGCAGCCTTCACATAGCGGCGCAGACGATGTGTCTTTTCCTTTTTCACAGCAGGCTGCTCTGGCAGCGCGGAGATCTCCCCTTCGGCTTGATCTACAGATTTAGTGGGAAGCTCGTAGGCGTTGGGTTCCAACAAGCGTACGGAAAGGCCGTCTTGTGCCTGGGTCGGTGGATGCTTTAGGTTCGAATGCGATTCGAGGGAAGGAGAGATACCTGGTACGAAGAATGTGTCACCACAGTCAAGACGCGGGAGAGAATGGTCGGTTGGAGCCGTCGACGTTAAAGACGATCGTGAGGGTGGACCAGTGTTGCAGACTTCTGATGTGTGATGTGACAAAGTGGTTGCTGTCGGCGTGTCGCTTGGTAGACGAATCGGGGAGTTTGACTGATTCGTCGAGGACGGCTTCTCAGAGGTCTTGCGGCCCAAGGTAGTGGCGAATGAATGACAGATGTCTTTTCCGAGATTAACCACCTTTTCGAATGGCTTACATGAAGTAGCATGAGATGAAGTAGATGTCTTGGGGGTGGGGAACAAAGTCCCAGTCGCAGCGCGTACATCCTTTTTGTCCTTGAATCCAAACATCGTTGCGCAGGGGTTCTGAATTTCTTCAATAAACTGGCGCTGTTGGTGGTCAGGTCTTGTCAACTCAAGTGTGGAGTGTTGCGGTCTTGGGGGTTGAGTTGCCGGCCCCAGACAAAGAGTCAGTAACAACGAAGGCACAAAGTAGGAGACTCTTATACGAGTATAGATTTGGACTTACCAAGTGAATCTATCTCAGCACGGCCACGCCTTTTGTGGGACCAGCGCTGATAGTAGTGAAGTACGCTAAAAGACAACGGAAGGCCGTGAGCAAGAAGCGTTGACGTACAGAGCCAGGACCACTATCCGAGCGTTCGCGTTTGTCAACAAACTCTGCCATATGAGTGAGACCGAAAGCAAGCGGTTCTAGACTATGTAAGACATACCGTAGTTCTATGTTGGAATGCACGCTTATTGTGTAGCCACACAATGAGGGAATCAAAGGAAGAAACCGAGATGTCACCCAATCACCCTATTGATGGTGTCTTTAATCTCCGGTAATTGCGGCAAAACAGTAATGAGACATTGTCGTGTCTGATGGGAGCGACTCCGTACAAGCAACGAGACAAGCTGCTCTGATCTTGGCGAGGAGCCATCCAAGTCTTTCCGAAGAAGGACCTCCAAGTGCAATAGAACCTTTGCTTCATGGTGTACCAAAGGCAAGTGTGAAATAAGTTAGTATCAGCACAAGATCTTCTGTGTCTCATTAGCTTGGTGAAAGGTATGTGGTACTTTGGACCGCTGACAGCTTGCGAAGGAAGACTGTGGCAACCCAGTCGCAGCTATGACCATTCACCTCTCGTACCTCGTAGTATATCAAAAGGCACTCTCCCTGCCATAGATATACGCACACAACTTCCTACGCAACCTGCACTCCAGTACGGATTTCTCAACTATCCCCACAGAAACATACGCGTACTCAAAGTATACGCCCGTGATCCATTCAAGCTCCTACCTCATCCTCCCATATTTGACTCTTTTAGCTCTGTCGATATCAGGAACCGTTGTTCCTCTTCGCAGTCCTCGGCCGCAACACACATTCGCTGTACACCTCTTGTATTCTTCAGTCTTCTGTGTAGCAAGTCTCGCCATCATAGGACTAGGTGATAATCCAAGATGCCCATATTCAAGGGTTTGAAGAGTAAACTCGGTGCTGGGGAACCCAAAAAGGAAACGAAGGCCAAGCCACTCCCTCCTCGACTCGCCTTCACGGAGCAAACCTACCCCGACGAATACATCATCAAGAATTTCGACGACCTCTTTTCCAAGACAGTCCGAGTTTGGAGAGGCGGTGACTTGAATAAGAATGTAAGAAATGGTGCCACAGGCGCACTATTCGAATCATCCCACCACGTGCCTGGCGAAGGCGCTAAGGATCGTGCGGCTTTCAAGGACGGCAAGTTTGGATTTTGCCTAGAGTGGATCAACTTCTTGTACGAGGGAAAAGTCTATCGTGTCCGCTGTATGAATGCGTTCTGCGTAAGATCGCAACAATGTACAGACCACCCCAAAGCAGTGTACAAGGACGGCCCAAACCGCATCTATGATCTCTTGAATTGGGGCGAGACGATCAGATATGGTATGATCAAGGATATCGGCGCTCCAGAGGTTCCTTTGACGGATGAACAGCGGAGATTGCAGGCCGTGAAGGATCTCAAAGAGCTAGAAAACAGGCTAGGTGTGGCGTATGACGATGGTCAACCTGCCGAAGAACTGACTAATCAGGTGGAAATCATGCGGAGAGCGATCAGTAACAAAAGTTACTTGCTTGAGGACAGATCAAACGCCGCGCCCCAACCCTCTGCTCCTGCCACTATTCTCAACTCCAGGAAAGCTTTGAGTAACAATGCGCCAGGTAATCCAGACCTCGACGCCAAGGCCAAGCGTAATCCGAACAATGCCGCAAAAGGAGGCAAGACGGCCTTCACAAGAGCCTTGGACTCGATCAATGAGCATCCGGGATCCTGAGACCATATCTACCCACCGCTTTGAAGTTCATGAGAGGTAGACTTGTAGGGACGCATTGTGTACGCAGTTGACCCTGTCTTGACTTATCCGCAGATTTGGCGCCCATGGATGAGATAGCGAAGCTGATCTCCGACTTTTGGTATAGCGTGAGGTCGATATAGAATAGAAAAGATCCCAAAACTATCTCTTTCTTGCATGTGAAACATGATTGTCTCTCGAGGGTAGCGAAAGAACATAGGCGTGAACGATTGCACACGGCGTTAGTGGAATGCGTCGAGGCGTGTTATGAGAGACATAACCGGTAACTGTAGATGCGCAGTCAAGGATCTCAAGCTGCCGCTCGATCTACCGAGCCCGAGCGTAGCAGGGTGAAACTGTTATGCGCATCGTGGATAATGTGTGTGGTGTCGTATGATGGCCCTGGAGGCAGGTACGGTCCGCCGCGCTGACGCGAACGGCAAACACAAAGAGCGATCAACCAGAAGCCAGGCCAATACCCTTTGATCATTTCGCGAGCGATCTCGATTCTCACCGACCGCAGTAAAAACTCACAAGCCGTCCGTGGCAGTCAACAGCCAAAAGTGTGAAAATGGAGTGAGGTGGAAGAGCGAGGAAGCGACCACCGACGCGACAACGAAGGCCGCACTTCAAGACACGTGATCGCGCGATTGCCGAGTGCGAAAACCACGACCCCAACGCTCCCATGTTTTGACGACTAAACAGACGAGATCGTAGCGCCTAGTAAAACTGAATCTTAAGACACAAGTTAGGTGATGCATGTTCCGAAGAGAAGGCAGAAGACGTCAAACACCTCATCACATCATCACATCCTCGAAGCAGACCACACATCAAATTGACAATAACATCATCATATTTCTTCTTAATTATCTACTCAGCACCCAGACTTCAGCCAACGCGCAGCAACGCAACAACGTGACTCTATATTCCCATCTCATGCGTCTCATTTTCCCACCAGCAAGTAAAAAAGCCCCATCGAGAACGCAATTTATAGCGGGGTCTGTCTTTCTAAGCATGCGCAAGCATCCATCTCTCTGTGTTTCGAAAAGAAAGCCCCCGATTATGTTATGAGGGCGTGTAAAGCAAGACAGATAGACAACGCTCCGCTTCCAAACGCCCGTGCGCAATTTTCGTCCCAAAGTAAGTTCGGTAAAAAGCAAGTGAAGCAATGATTAAACGCCCGTAAAACAACCCTTGACGTAAGATGGGAGGACGAAGGGTGTTTTGTATGCAATCTTGATCCGCGTGCGTGACAAGTCGAACAGTAAGAAACGCGTAAAAGCAGGTTTTTGGTGCCACACCATGCAGCTTCGGATAATAGTGGTACAAACGTGTGAAAACCTCATCACTCATTGCTCAAATTCCATGTTTGTATGGTAGTAGTAGGGAGGATTGCCGTGAGCCTAGTTAAAGGAACAGCGTACCATCCACACGCACACATCAAGCCATGGCAGCAAAGAGAGAGAGAGAGGAGGAAAAGAACATTTTCATACACAAAAACTAGAAGAAGAGATCGAGAGAGAAAAAAGAAGGCTCCGATACCTACATCGCCATCAAGCCAACTATTGCTTTGGAGATCTGGAATAAAACGTTAGCACGTGCAAGATAAACGGAGGGTTGTCTACAACTATGACCAAAGAGGGTACTTACGTAGGAGAGTACGCTCCGCCCGGAGAGGTAGGGCTGTAGCGCGGGGAGGTAGGTGAGAAGGAGCCTGCTGGACTTGTGGGCGAGTAGCGAGGCGACGTCGGGCTGTATTGCGGCGACGTGGGTGAAGTTGGAGACTGCCTGTTGCTGCTCGCTTGATACTGAGGGCTTGTGGGACTGTACTGCGGCGAAGTCGGGCTGTATTGTGGCGAAGTCGGGCTGTACGCGGGGGACGTCGCGCCACCCATGAACGTTGGGGACGTTGGGCTGTAGTTGGGCGATGTGGGAGAGTATTGAGGCGACGTCGGGGAGTAGCCAGCAGGAGATGTGGGTGAGTACGACGGTGATGTGGGTGAGCCGTATCGAGGCGATGTAGGCGAGTAGTGCGGGGATGTAGGCGAAGCCATGTATCCTGGTGATGTTGCGGCGAAACGAGGGCTGGCAGTACCAGGCGAGGTAGGCGAGTAACCAGGCGAAGTTGGTGAGAAGCCTGGAGACACTGGGCTGGTAAAGCCAGGGGACATGCCAGTGAAGCCTGAACCACCCGGGCTTCTGCCTCCGTCGTACCCGCCGGGGCTGAAACCACCACCTCCGTACATACGACCATAGTCAGTGAGACCACCGGAATCGTCACCTCCACCGGCGGCAGCCATAGGAGAGAACGAAACCTGATCGTAAGAGCCGACACCCATGCCACCCTCGTACGTGGGAGAGCCCAAGTCATAGGGTGTGTTGGCTCCGTCACTCAGGTAGTTGCCAGCGCCAGCAGCGCCACCCATCATCTTGGAGTTGTCCTCCACCATGGTGAGAAGCATGGCATTGTCCATGACCACGTCAAACTCTCCGGTACCCATAGGCGCCAACTGACCGAGCATGATGTTCTCAGATACACCACGGCAGTCGTCCAGCTCACCAAATCCGGCAGCTTCCAGGAGAATCTCGACTGTCTCTTCGAAAGAACAACGCATAAGAGCACCTGTGTCGTTACGGTTGATACCGTGACGGGTGATGGCCATGAGAAGACCACGCTGGCACATGATGTCGACGAGCAAGGCCATGTGACGATGGTTGACGTAAGAACCGTCGAAAGACAAGACCATACCCAGCTCTTTGAGTAGACCAGCACGAGCTGCTTCGATTCCAAGAACAGCGAGGATCTCGATGAAAGAGTTGGAGTAGGTCTTGGTGGCATCAACGCCCTCAATGGCAAGCACTTCGGCCAGTGCAGTACCCGTGGTATCGAGCACCCACTCCTTACACTCGTCCTTGTTCTTTGAGTGTACAAGAGACTTGTCTGCCAACTCAACGGTAGTGATGTGGTCTCGGATGAAAGCACGCTCGATGCCGCGAACACCACGTAGCGTAACGTCATCGAGAAGATGCTTCTCAAGCTTGCGCATCCATCGCTCGTCACGCTCGTCCTCATCCTCGTCATCCTTTTGAAGGTTCTGGTCCCAGATGAAACGAACACGCATGACCTGCTCGTCGGCGTTCTCGTCACTGAAGATGACTGCCAGATTAGGCTTGAACTCTTCCTTGATCTTGCCGGCAACTTCGCCAATGGTGATACTCTTGTCCAACAACTTCTTGCGGTCGAGGATGATTCGAAGCAACCACTTGGACTGGGACTCAATAACTTCGTCCTCTTCGGGAAGAATGAAGTAGGACTCAACCATGTCCTGGTCCTCCTCAACTAGCGTGGACTGGATGTCGGGGTCGTAGTAAAGCTCAACAGCTTGTGTCAATGAGCGGAGGGTTGTGAGCTCGATGGTGCTTCGCAGGCGCTTGGCATCCTGTTGGCTGGCCTTGGAGTCTGTTTGGCGGACCAACATAGACGGAGTCTTGATGTTGGCAGCGACGTTCAGAATTTCCTTGAGACGGGGCACACCGAGAGTGACGTTCTTAGAAGACACACCGGCAAAATGGAAAGTGTTGAGCGTCATTTGTGTAGCGGGTTCACCGATGGACTGCGCGGCCAGAACACCTACCATCTCACCAGGAGCGACAGCGGCCTTGAGGAAGCGGTCTTCGAGTTCACCAAGAACATAGTTCAGGGCCTCCTTGTTTAGGCGATGCTGAACGACAAGCTTCTTGTATGCGAGACGAGCGCGAAGATGAGCCTTGAACAGATACGTTGCACTGCTCTGGGCCTCTCTTGACAGTTCGTCGGTGCCACGAATGACAACCAATCGCTCCAGAGTCTCCTGCACCTGTCTGATGGTCTCGATGGGGTGTAGGTTGCTGACAGCCTTCTCGGGGTTGATATTAAACCGCGCCTGAGCGGACCGGATCATACGCTGAATGTTGAGCGGCAACTGGAAGGACTCTAGGTTCTCGTCGGTCACATTCTTGCGGAGAGTCTGACGATCGAGTTTGATCATCTCGAACTCTTCGTCCAGGGCTCGTTGAACGTCGACGTCACCCTGGAACATAGTAGCACCCTCCAGCTTCGACACTGGAATCTCCGGGTAGTCCGTCGTGAGAACGTCAAGCTTGTATCCATCCTCAAAGTCGGCCTCGGAAGCCATGAGGATATCCATGGACTGGTTCTCAATGTGTGCGCCATCCAAACCATCTTCACCGTAGATGAACTCAACGATATCTCCCATAGAGTTACGCACAGTTCCATCGTACTTGACCATAACATCTTCGAGCGCCTTGACGAGACGACGTTGGATGTAACCAGTCTCAGCTGTCTTGACTGCTGTATCGATCAACCCCTCACGACCAGCCATGGCGTGGAAGAAGAACTCCGATGGCGTAAGACCGCGCAGATACGAGTTTTCGACGAATCCACGAGACTCTGGCGAGTAGTCATCCTTGGAGAAATGCGGCAGCGTCCGGTACTTGAAACCATAGGGAATACGCTGTCCTTCCACAGCTTGTTGACCGACGAGGGCAACCATCTGAGAGATGTTGACAGTGGAACCCTTGGAACCGGAGACGACAGTTTGGACAACGTTGTTGAAGTCCTTCAAACTGGTCTGAGCCGCGGTACCTCCACCCTCACGACCTTCGTTGAGGAACTTCTGGACCTTGGATTCGAATGTACCACGAATCGTCATACCAGGCATGGGCTCAAGCGCGTCCTTAGTAGCCGTCGCAATGATCTCTTCAACCTTGGCCTTGGACTTGCCAATTTCGGAGGCAATCTTGTCGGAGGTGGCAGGGTCTGGGATGGTGTCACCCACACCGAAACTGAAACCGTACGTAAGAAGCCACCAGTTACAGATGCGCTGGCAGGCATTGAAGAACTTGACTGCTGCATCCGGTCCGAGCTCGTTGAAGATGATGTGAATAACACCACCTGCAGAGGCTCCGACAATCTTCTTTGTGACCTGACCGTAAAGCAGCTGACCACCCTTGATAGCGAACGACTTGTCGACGATGTCGTTGTATGCATTGGGCTTGGAGTCCGCCTCCTTCTTCTCAATGTTGACCTCGCGTGGGAAAGCCATACTGATAATCTGCTTACCAGTCCAGAGAGGCTTGGGCTTCAGAATGGCCGGCTCTGGAACAATACCATCCCAATCAGGCACCCACATGAGGATGGGCATGACCTGCTCGATGGGGATGAAGTTGTCACGACGACTCATCTTGTAAACACCGAGAAGCGTGTCCTGCACGATACCCATCAAGGGCTGGTTCTTCTGTGGTGATACGATCTGCTTGGGGACCATGCACAGGTTCTGCACCTCAGCGCGAGTCTCGTCACTCTGGGGGACGTGAAGATTCATCTCGTCACCGTCGAAATCAGCGTTGTAGGGTGATGTGACGGACAAGTTGAGACGGAAGGTTGAGTAGGGCATGACCTTGACGCGATGTCCCATCATGGATTCCTTGTGCAGCGAGGGTTGACGGTTGAAGATGATGACATCGTCGTCGTCAATGTGGCGCTCGACCTTCCAGCCGTACTGTAACCGCAGGTCGTCGAGGTTCTTGTTGTGCTTGAGGTCGAGACGGACACCGTCGGCCTTGATGACGTAGTTGGCACCAGGGTGTTGGTTAGGACCGTTGCGCACCAGGTTCGTCAGCTTGCTGATGTTGAACTTGGTGACAACCTCGGGGTATGTCAGGGTACGTGCGATAGATCGAGGCACACCGACTTGGTCCAGTGACAGGTTAGGGTCACCGGTGATGACAGTACGTGCGGAGAAGTCGACACGCTTTCCCATCAAGTTACCACGAAGACGACCCTCCTTGCCCTTCAAGCGACCACGGATAGTCTTGAGCGGTCGGCCAGACTTCTGCATGGCTTGTGGAACACCGTTGGCGTCGTTGTCCATGTAGGTGGCGACGTGGTACTGGACGAGAGCCTCGAACTCGGCCGTTACGTGAGCAGGCGAACCCTCCTGCTGACATTCTGCGACACGACCGTTGGCGCGGATGATGTCTCCAAGCTTGTAGGTCAAATCGTCCTCTCCACGCATACCCTGGCCGGTACCGTCGACGGAGATACTAGGGCGAACCGGAGGTGGAGGTACTGGTAGGACATCGAGAATCATCCATTCGGGGCGAGCGTAGTCGGCATTCAGACCGAGCAGTTGGAGTGTGTTGTCAGACATGAGCTTGAAGATAGTCTGCGCCTGCTTCGGCGTGATGACTTCCTTGCGATCGCCTTGGCCGTCGTCGTCGTCCTTCTTGCTCTGTTTCCAGGTGCCGGTCAGCTTGAGACCCTCCTTGCGGATAGAGTCTGGCTGTTTGCTGCCGCAGCCGCCGTGGGCGATCTTGGGGAGCTTGTTCTTGTCGCTGCCGTCGTCGACATCCTGCATGCACACGGTCTTGCCCTTGGACATGCGCCAGATCTTGTCGAAACGCTTCTTCGCATCCTTAGTCTTGGCGGCGGCGGCCCAGTCAGGATGGTTCTGATATTGCAGTTAGCATGAGCATGAAAATCTAGGATCTGAAGTCTCTGTCTTCCGCGGGAAGACTTACGAAGTCAGCCTTGATCAGACCACACGTGTGGCAGACAGTCTCGAGCAGCTTCTTGATCTTCACGACGAAACCGACGTGGAAGACGGGTGTGTGCAGTTCGATGTGACCAAAGTGACCGGGGCAGGTCTGGATGTCCTCCTTGCAGGTCGCGCACGAGTACATGCGGTCAATGGTGCCGAGCTTGGGGTCGTTGAGACCCTGCTCGCGCGGCTTCTGCTTCTGCTCGTCCATGGTCTCCGGGTAGATGATGTGGACCACGCTCATGGCCTTGATCTCCTCGGGGGAGAGCAGCCCGAACTGAATCTCCTTGATCGTCCGTAGCGGACATTTCGACACCTGTGGGGCGCCGGGAGGCATCCTGGCGGCGGTAGAAGTAGAAAGGGAGTGCGGGTGAGAGAACTATCGGTCGGCGGTCGCGGTGGCCACGCCGGGCGGTTCCTCCGCGTATTAAGTAGTAGGTGCGACTGCCGTTGTAGCTGCGTCGAGAGCTGTGGCGCCTGGTGAAAGACTGAGTGCGCGCCGCGCGCGGAAAGAGATGCGGTCGAAGAGTCGTACCCGTGAAAAGGGCGGACGGGGGTCGGGGGCTCGCCGGGTCGCGCCTCGGGGTCGGAGGCGTGCGCGCGTATTAAAAGCGCTCGGGGGAGCACTGTCGGGGTCGGCGAGGTGGAAGACGCGCTCTAAGTAGGTAAGAGCGGCCGTTGGTGATGGCGGGTGGGGTGGTGGTGAGGGCGTCGTGCTGTTAGAGACGGAAGGCGACAAAGAGTTGCGGCCGCTTTGACCACTAGCCCGAGTCTCACGTGCATAGACCACCGCGGACAGCACCACGCCGATTCCAGGTCGCTCACTTTGCGCCTATGGACTTCATTCACCAGTCGCGTCTGTAAAGATGCTGCCAATTGAGTTCCTTCCTCTGCACTCCCCGCCCTCTGCAGTGCACCACCATGAATCTCTCGCTGGTTGATCCCTTTGTCCTCGCGCAGGACTGCCCCGATGTCATCACCGGCCGCCTACGTGAGTTCGACATTGTTCCAAGGTTACTTTTCCCACCAGGCAGCAGCTGACAACGCGCAGGCAGCGGCCACTCGACGTCAATTCGCTTCAGCCACCGCGGCGATCTGCTTGCATCCGGACGGGTACGCGAATGTTACGCCGTGCCATGTGATTTCCGCTGATTGGATTCCAGCACGATGGCATCGTCGTCATCTTCGACATTGAGACAAACGGCGTTGCGCGCAAGCTGCGCGGCCACACGCGCCAGGTCCAGTCCCTTAGCTGGTCGACCAACGATCGCTATCTTCTGAGCGCCGGACAGGACTGGAAGTGCGTGCTCTGGGACTTGAAGGATGGCTCGCGGGTGCGCACCGTCCGCTTTGAAGCCGCCATCTTCATAGCGGAGCTGCACCCAAAGAACCAGTGAGCATACAAGTCACATTTACATTACTCTGGCTAATTGCTTTCCAGCATGCTCTTTGTAGCCGCCCTCTTCGAAGACCAGCCCGTCATCGTCGACATGTCCGAGGAAGTCCCCGTCAAACACTCCCTCTCGTCCGCGCCCCACCGAACCGACATAGAACGCGAGAATGCCTCCGAGAAGCAGACGGCGCAAGACGCCAAGCAGACGACCACCATGACGCTCTTTACACCGACGGGCCAACACATCATAGCAGGCACCAACAAGGGGTGGCTGAACATCATAGACACCGAGACACACGCCGTCCGATACTCGTTCAGGGTCACCAACAACATCATCGTATACATCCGCATGACGCCATCAGGGAGGGACGTCGTGCTCAATTCGAGCGATCGCATCGTCAGGACACTCCACTTACCCGACCTGAGCGACCCAAAGTTGGACTTTGACACACTGCAGCTGGAAGTCGAGCACAAGTTCCAGGATCTTGTGCAGAGGCTCTCGTGGAATCACGTCTCATTCAGTCCCACAGGCGAATACGTCACAGCATCTACCTGGATGAACCACCACATCTACGTCTGGGAGCGTGGCCAGGGCAGTTTAGTCAAGATCCTAGAAGGCACCAAGGAGGAGCTCTCCGTAGTTGAGTGGCATCCATTCCGACCCTTCGTCGCCGCCGTCGGAGTGGACTCAGGCCGCGTCTGGCTCTGGTCCATCCTGCAGCCCCAACGCTGGTCCGCCCTCGCCCCCGACTTCGTCGAAGTAGAAGAAAACGTAGAATACATCGAGCGCGAAGACGAATTCGACATCCAGCCCCTCGAAGAACTGCACAAGCGGCGTCTAAACGCCGAAGACGAAGAAGTCGACGTCCTCACCGTAGACCCTGTTAAGACCTCGGCCACGGAATTCGGACCGGCGATTGGCGACGCGGAGTTCAGGATGCCCGTTTTGTTGGATATCGAGGCGAGCGATAGTGAGGATGAGGTGGTGGCTGTGGGTGCTGGTCAGTTCCGACGCCGCAGTCCCGGCGCTAATAAGGAGTGGATGAATGATGATGAGGTGGCGGTTAGTGGCGATGAGGCAAGGAGAGCTAACGGTACTGCAGTGAACGGGACGAAGAGACGGCGGGGCTGATGAACGAAGCACAAACGGCTGCTAATATCGTTGCTACCAGCTGTATGGGAGGAAGCGCTGAGAAGCATCGCGTGACAAGAGCGCGCTGACATGACAACACTGTATGGAGTGTACTTGAACTCAAGACATCGTCAATTGCATAAACGGTTGATAGACGCCACCGTGAAGAGGACTGAGGATGAAATCTTATCAATTCATTACTACCATCTCATACAAGAAAAAATCTGAACAGGTCTGCAGACTACATCAAACCAAAAACTTGCAAAGTAGGTGATCCGCTTCCATGTTCTTCTAACATGCCGTGTTTTCTCTGGTCAAATACTTCGCTCCCACGATTGAAGTAGATGTTGGTCTAAATCGCGGGTGACTGTAAACTCCATGATGTTTGATGATGCGTTAGAGAGTGGACTCCAAGGGTTTCCAATCACATTTTTCATTTTGCAGACAATCGTCTCAATGGCGTTGTCCTGGTCTTGACCTCTACATTCCCAACATATTGCGCATCCTTTATATCACTCAATTCAATACATGTTGATTTCCTTGCGATTGCTAGGTGATCACTCTTCTCTATCATGAAAAATGGCCTCCTGCTGCCGACTAGCAAGATGGATCCAATTGAGCTCCGAAAATGTCTTGTTGTTGCGACTCCCTATTTAGACATACCACATGTGTCGTACCCACCTCGCATTGTGTTGAGAAAAATGTAGCACCGTGTTCCTCCATATGGTAGGCGGTAGCACATGTTTGAGTCCACAATTATTGGCACGGATTGACTTCGGATGGCGTGGCGCGGCGTCGCTTCATCACACAAACGACGATGAAACCTGTATTGGCGTTGATCTGAAGGTGATGACCTTGAACATGTTCTGGGCAAGGCTACCTAGGTACGGCAAAACCAATGCTGCAACTTGTCTAGATTAATCGTGGAAGGCTGGGGCTACGATGGATGCGGCGGCAGGTCTAGCAAACGTCACTCGGCCTCGGTTGGTAGGCGTTGTCCCTGGTTGTGGATTGTGATCAGGCCCAGGGGCGATGCATGAGAGTCAGCGGTACTGTGCAAGCTGATGCGCCTCGATAGAACCATGGATGAGGATGCAAGGCGCGTCGCAGTGCGGTGAGCCCCAGAGAAGTAAGGGTATTCCAAGTATAGAACCATGTCCGATGGACTGCAGACTCTGAGCGTCTCGGATGAAGAAAAGGTTGGGTTGGTGTCAGACTCCGGGTGGGCGATGCGCGATGCTTCTACCGCACCGCCCGCCGCTCCATGGAACGCGCAATTTAGCTCGATGCCACACGGACCTCGCCAGTCGAACGCCAACATCCTGCCGAGCACACCATGACGGGCAGAACAGACAGGAGAATGCGATGGAAAACGCGATGCACATGCGATAATTGCCTGCCAGCAGCGACAGTGAGATATCCAGAGCACAAATGCGGCTAGCGTGACTGGGGGCCGTGCGCCCTCCTCCTCTTGGGAGTGTCGGAATACAACGAGAAAACGTTAGCGACGATTCCCGCCCAATATGATCTGGGAAACCGACCACCCCAGCTGGGCCGGCGAAGCCCTTTCTTTGCCCTCGCGGCAACTTTCGTCACCACCCACTCTCCCTGCCACTCCCCCTCTGCATCTCACCACGCTCTGCTTGCATCGACGCGCTTCATCAGCTCGACGATACCTCGACTTCCTGTGAAGCACGGCTCACCCAGCTTGCTGCTCACCCTAGCCACCGACACGCCAACGCGCTGACCGGCAGAGCCACTGTCTGTTCTCCTCACCGCTGCAGGCCAAACCAACACCACCACCATCTCTGCTGCCCTCCACATCAGCCATCTCCGTCCATCATCGCCGCGTTCCTCTGCACGCGAACATGACCACGAAATCACCAAAGACCCTCGTCGTCGCACTCAAGCTGTCACCGGATTCTCTGCGAGACTTTCCACACGAGCCTGCAACGCCGCCCAAGGAAGAGGCCAAGCCCTCTCCACCAACACCCGCGCCGCAGATTAACGAGCCCTCACCTGCTGCCACGCCTGCCGACTCAACCCCCAACATGAACGGAAGCACACCGTCGTCGCTGGCGCCCCCCTCTTCGAAGAGGAAGGGCCCCAAGCCCGGCAGCAAGCGGAGTGCCGCGCAGATGGAAGCTGGCACGGCTGGCGCGAATGGCGCAACCCCCAAACCATCCAAGGCCAAGCCAGGGCCAAAGAGGAAGAAGATGGGCGACATGATCAACGACCCCAACTCCAAGGGGCCCTTCCCAGCACCCGCCGCCATCAACAAGGCAGGCCCCAAGGCAAACCTGGGAGCCATCAACGAGCGTCTGCGCGCCCTCGACAGGTCAGGGGCCAAGTGCCGTCGCTGGGAGAAGAAGGGATTCCAGGTACGCAGCTTCACCGGCGTCATGTGGCAAGTGCCTACATACCAGCCAGGCCGCAAGGGCGCCTTCGCCGACGACGTCAAGAGCGACAGCACCGGCACCAGCGAGTCCAAACTGAAAGACGAGAGCAGCGCTATCAGCGACAAGAGCGGACTGAACGGCGACAGCACACCCGTACCAACGCCCATGAACGGCATAGCAAGCTCTCCTGCTCCTATTCCCGCTTGAGGCATGAACGCTCTTGGTCTCATTTCCTTTGATGTACTCCTGCTACAGCCTGCACCTCTTGCGGCTCGGCCTTACTTTATTTCTTGCTACCTGTTTACTATATCGACTTGCTTCCTTTGTCTTGTTTGGCGTTGAGGGAGCGCGTTGCATTACTACGTAAAAGGCGCCAACTGGGGCGTCACTGGCTTGCCATGGGCAGCATGGTGTACGGCGCACAAGTATGTTGTGAATGGACATCACAAATACTGGATACGGACATGGAATCCGGATAGAGACGGAAAGGGGCTTTGCATAGCATTATGGAGAGAATTGAATATCCATGTCAAACTACAAGTACTTGTCCATGCATCCTGAGGACCTCGGTAGCGGGTATTGCCAGCATGCCAGGCCAAAGGTTTTCAACGTGACAGTGTGTATCTTCTCGCGCCTTGAGATTGTAGGGTGCCCACTTTTGAGCTACATAGTATGATGAATGTCAAGGATGAGCGTGACCTGATGGCGTTATCGTACCCGTGGATCGCGGGGATCTCCACCGATAGCTCGGCGCATCCAAACCTCCGCCCATGGACCTCATTGACGTACAACCTGCCCAGCACACCTTCGCTAGCTTTCCTGCAGCAAATCCTCCGCTGATGATACCATGAATGCATTTGTGACGATCGCCTCACAGGAGCCCGGGTGCCGTTGATTCTTGCCTTCGCCGTTGGCACCTTCCAGCACAGAGTACCGTATTCACTCGGCGCCAGAGACAGCTAGCCCACGCGTCACTGCGCTGTTGGACGTCTCCAATCCCCGTCAGCGACTACGACCGCCCGCCCGACCATTACTACTCGCGTAGTCTGCGTGTCCGCCCTTTGCGATCGCTTCCAAACGTCCGCCCGAACACGCTGGTAGTTGGCAGCAGCGCCACTATCGACCACTATGAATCCTCGAAGGGACAGCTACGCCAGAGTAGCTGCTGCATCGGCAGGCAGCAATAGCTCATTCCAGCAACCCACCCGATCCGGCGCCTTTGCACATCTCGCCAACAGCGGCTCAACATCGCACCCGAACCGCCTCTCTCGTTCCATCGACGCCGAGGGTCACATGTCTACGAGTTTCGGAAGGGCCGGTGGGCCACTGCCCTCATACTCTAGCCAGTCTGGCTACTGGCATGGCTTGGGAGGGTCGACACAGGATATACCTCCGTTCTTCGTGCCTTCCTACCTGCGCGGGTCCAAGCACGCCGAGAAGTTACAAGAGGCGCATAAGGCGAAGCTGGCAGTCCAGCGGGAATACAAGTCAACGCACTCGTCGAATGCAGGCTCGCTGTCTACTAGTTCTAGCAGCGTCAACCTGCACAAGATGGCGCCGTCACATCGCGGTCTCACGCATGAGATAGTAGAGCGTGCGCCGGTCTTTGTGGACGAGCCGGTAGCGCCATGGCCGACACGGTGGAACGACGCAGACAGGTTTCCTCAGCTCGAGCTGGAGGATGGTCAGAGGCTGGCCAAGTTCTCGGGCTCACAGAAGACACACGATGAAGCTGCGTCGGTTCGCGCGGACTTTCCCATGCCGCGGCAGTGTGGGATCTACTACTACGAGGTTACTGTTGTTTCTAAGGGGAAAGACGGGTATGTTTGCTTGACAGCTTTTGATGCACACGCTAATTCACTGGGCAGTAGAATGATCGGAGTAGGCTTCTCAGGACCCAAAGTCGCTCTCAGCAGGATACCGGGTTGGGAGCCCGACTCGTATGCGTACCATGGCGACGATGGCCAGGTTTTTAGTAATACCACTTCCGGAAAATCATATGGGCCTAAGTTTGGCACACTGGATGTTATCGGCTGTGGCATCAACTTCCGGACAAATACTGCGTTCTTCACAAAGAATGGTCATATGCAAGGTGAGTACGCGAAGTGAGAGAAATGGATAGTTCTAACGAGCTCAGGGACGGCTTTCCGAGATCTGAAACCCAATATGCCGTATTATCCTACCGTAGGCATGAAGAAGCCCGGCGAGATGGTCCGCGTCAACTTTGGCCAAGAACCCTTCGCTTTCGATATTGACAAGATGGTACAAGACGAGAAGGCGGCCATACAAGCTGAGATCGCCCGGACCAAAACAGAGGCGGGTGCGTTGGGAGGCGAGGATGCGTTGATACATCAGTTGGTGGGACAATATCTGGCGCACGACGGCTATGTAGAGACTACACGAGCCTTCTCGGATGAGATTGTCGAGGAAGCGAGAGCGCTTGCGAATAACGACGAGGAAGACGTTTCATACCGAGCAGCAGTAGAGGATCTGGATGCACTGAACCGACAAAGTAAGTTCGTCCCTGAGACTACGAATACAGCCTAACAGGAAGCAGAAATACGGACAGCTATTCTGGAGGGTGACATTGACAAGGCACTTAAGCACACCACCGCATACTACCCCTCAGTGCTCCGCGACAACGAAAACATCTACTTCAAACTCCGCTGCCGAAAGTTCATCGAGATGATCCGACGATGCGGAGAGTTGAACGCACAATGCCAATCCGCACCAGCACCATCATCCAAACGATCCACCGCTTCAAATCCCAACAAGCGCAACTCAACCGCAACAGAAGAATACGATTTCGAAATGGAGCTCGACGAGCAACTAGGCGTACACAACCCACCACCCAGCTGGGACAACAAAGACCAAGACGACTACTTGGAAGTCGGAGACGAAGACGACATGGAAGACAAAGTAGCAAAAAGCGAACGAGCAACAAGCGAAACTATAACATATGGCATGGAGCTGAAATCCGAGTTCGCCAACGACCCAAGACGGGAAGTGAAGCGCGCTCTTGAGGATACGTTTGCGCTTATAGCATATGCGGATGCGCGGGAGAGTTCACTGGCGCCCTTGCTGGAGATTTCGGGGAGGGCGCCTGTTGCTGAGGAGCTCAATAGCGCTATTTTAGGTACGTACAGGATGGAAGATGCAGAAGAAGACCTCAAACTAACAACACCCACGCAGTCTCCCTCGGCAAATCCTCCTCCGCAGCCCTCGAACGCCTAATCCAACAAACCGAAGCGCTCGTCACCGAACTCGCCGACGACGGCGGGCCCGGCGCTTTCATCAACGTTCAACGCGATTTCCTACAGTAGAATTCCTAGGAGGTGGGCCAGCCATGTACTCTTGCTCTCAACATGGCACGGCAAGATATTCGTGTGTACAGGGAGAGGTATGGCGTTGTTTATGCGAGTGGGCAGTGGGCGCGCAGGTGTATGTATTGGGGTATGGGTAGGGGGGCTTGGAAAGGGTTGGGGCTGTGCTTTAAGCGGGGGTGGGTAGGTGGTGTGAAGAGGCAGAGGAGTAGGGATGGGACAGATGAGGAGATGAGGAAAGTCAGACGGAGGGCGGGACTGTTGCGTTTTTCGGATGGGGGGCTGTGATATCATCATCTTCTCTTTCTTTTTGTTTTGATTTGATTGAGAGGATGGGGAAAGGAGCATTGCATAGCTGAGGCTGAAGGCGTGGAAGGCGTTTGAGATTGGGAGGATATCAACATCACTACTCCCTTGCTTTGTTTTTCTGTAGTCTACTAGCTGGCATGTCAGGTCTGGACTGCAATTAAGAAGCCATTCATATCTCATCATATGAACCATGTCTATCACCCCATCTTTGACTCCTCTTCTTCTTCTCCTTTAAGTAACAGCATCCCATCTCACAGCGGCCACCACCACCTCTTCTTCTTCTCGCCATCCCCACCCCTACTCTCTTCCACCTTTTTACCCCCCTTCCCCTTCTTCGTCCCCTCCTCCCCAACCTTATCAAAGAAAACAACCATAATAGTAGTATCATCCACCGCATTCCTACTCAACGGCTCCGGCCCCGCCAACACGCCCAAAAACAGTCCCCTCCTACTCCCACCCATCGCATTCCTCGCCAAACAAACCGCCGCATTCTCATCTTCAATCGCAAAATACTGCGGCTCCGCTTTCCAATCCACGTCTTCGCCGGCCGCAGGGTCACACGTCACACCGGGCTCCAAGCTGGAGAAGTTGGACGGGAAAACGGGGGGGTTACGCAGGAGTTCCGGGTCTTGCTTCACGGAACCCTGGCCACGGGCGCGCGCGGAGAGATAACGGGAAACGCACTCGACGGCATGCTCAGAAGAAATCCGATCCCAAAGACCGTCGGAAGCGAGGATGAGGAAATCGCTTCTTCCCCCTCTCTCTGCTTTCTCATCATCACCACACAGCATGCCATCCCGCGGCTCCCTCCTCACAACATCCGTTTCCGTTACCTCGGGCTCCGCCGTCATATACGGGGGACTCAGATTCCCCGGTCTGGGCGCCGTGCCCCAGAATTTGTGCTGGCACGCCTTGATAGTCTCGTTATCCCATTTCCAGCGGTGGTCGCCGAAGGCACGGGTTACGGCTATGCCTAGCATGCGGCCTGTTTTGGGGTCTATGACGGAGGGTTCATCTGGGTGTTGCTTGCTTAGTCTTTCGACTTCCTTGGTGTTGAAGCCGGTTTGGTCTTCCGAGAGGGGGATGGCGGTGTAGGTGTTTGTGGAGGGGTCCCAGCGGCCTAGGACGGCGCGTGAGTCTCCTGTGCAGGCGACACGGAGTTTGTTGGACTGGGGATCGAATGCAGCGAGTAGCGCGCAGGACCCAGAGAAAGCGGGTGTGAGCGCGGCGATGGCGGCGGCGTTGGCGGCGGGGAACCAGGCTGCGGCTGTTTTGGCACGGGACATGATACTTTTGTCTGTGGCGAGGAAGGCGGTTTTTATGCTGCTTTCGATTTGGTGGCTCGAGGCGTGGGGTGCCAGGGTGCTGAGTGCGGAGGAGACCATGGGGATGAGTGTCCATTGGAGGTAGAATGCCGTGTGCCGTCCTGCATGCCCATCTAGTACGGTCCAGTAATTCCACAGATTCTGCCCGGGACCAGGCGATGTTCCTAGTGCGAAGAAATCCTCACATGGCTCGTTGCTGCGGAACCGACATCCGTGTGTTATGGGCATTTGCACGTCTGGCATGCCTTCGACGCCCTTCTTTGAATCATCGGGCGTCATCATCCACCCGTAACATAGCTTGTCGAATTGCTCAGAGAAGAACTTCGCTACGGCGGGATCTTTCATCGGGGCGCTGGGGTCTGGGATGTGGAAGTCGAGGATGTGTTGCACTTCTTCTTTGGAGGAGTAGAAGTGGAGGGGTTGGGCAAGTTGGGAGGCATCGTCGCCGGTTTCGAAGGCGCCGTAGACGCTGTCTGTCCAGTCGGTTTCTACTATGTCGACGAAGTAGTATGCTAGGCCGCCTAGGGTGAGGAGTACGAGCACGGTTTTGGTTGGGAAGCGTGATTCTAGGAGTGTGGTTGTAGGGTCCTTGGCTGGTTGGTTCCGTCGGGTGTTGGAGAGGGGCATATCTTTTCCATTGGTTCTTGAACTCTTGGGATGGGTTTGTAGGAGTCTTGTCTGCGAGAAAGCACGTGATAACGGACTTGAATGAACGCGTGCTGTGTGTGGCCGTAAAGCACGGGTCGTCACCGCGAGTGGCCTCTGTAACCGTGTTTGAGGCTGTGCTTTACCGGCGCATTTGAGCCGTACGGCGCTGCCCAACCTTCTTGGAATCATTTTACCTACAGTGTTCCCTGTATCGCAAGATGGGTGAGATGTGTTCTGCTTCTCTCGCGTTGTGGAGCTTAGATTCGATGGTCTGTGCACACGCTAGTTTGATCGCCCTTTCACGTGGGCAGTAGGGCAGGTGCTTGGCACGAGAACAATGAGTCCAGAAAAGCTTGCGCTGGCTTATAGTTGCAAGGCCTTTGCGGGATACAGGCTGTTTGATGTTCTCTGTGTGATCATTGTAGATGATCCTAGTCAGAACTCATCGCTCCATGGTCATCGGCAGTGGTGTTTACGAGTGTAGTGATGAAAAGATAGTTGCTAATAATAGGCTATGGTAAGGATTGGGTATCGTCGTTACTTGCTTGTGCAACTCATGAAAGCCATAAGGATCCAAAACGCCTCCCAAAACCAAAGGGAAACATCAAGTACGCCACGTATACGCCGACAAGAGTGATGTTGGTGGCCAGCAGCTCATTAATCTGACCGGACGAGTATAAGCAACAGTCTTGATGTGTAGTTCTGATACAGTCCCATCTTCCTTCGGACACCGATGCCTTGTATTAATTCCCGGATGCTTTCGTACGATACACCGACCAGGAATCGCAGCGTCCCGCCTCCTCCCCATCTCCGTGTGTAGCAATAGACGTCGGACTTTAAGATGTTCGGAACATTTGGTGTGAGGTGGAAGTCACATCTCTGTCCAGTGTACATCCTCTATGCGGTCTACCTCTTCGTACTCTCGCTTCTTCTTCTCCTTTTTCTTTGCGTTCGTGTTCTTACGCCGGAGCATCAACTTCATCTTGTTTGCCAGTTTCCCGAAGGCGGCTGCTGTGGGAGTGCTGGCTGTCGGTTGAGGTGATGTAACATCACCTTGTGGGATGTCTTCGCTCTTCGGGGGGAAATCTTGCTGTGATAGGCTTGCTAGCTTGATGGCGTGCGGGCGATTGACGTAGCTCGCTTGCTTAGTAGGGTGCGATGCAAGCGATGTCTGCGATGAAATCTCCTTGGCAGAGGAGACCGGTTCTTTGGACTGAGGTCTGACGGTGCTGGCTTTGGGCTTTGGTGGGGCCTTCACCGGTAGTGGTTGTAGCATGCGCCATACTGGCTCAGTAGGGCTGGAGGGTTCAGAAGACGAGGACATGGGACGGACTAGGACCACCGATGAGTCGTCCCACTGGTGGTCCATCCTTGGTGAGTAGGCTGGGGTCGACGGCTCCGAGTCGATGAAGGTGCCGAAAGACTTTGCTGACATAGGTGGGGGAGACATTGGTCCCAGGGATTGTGGTGTCATAGGAGTGTGTACAAGAGCTGGAGGAGGATAGCTCTTTGTGGACTTTGCGGAGAAACGATGTGGTCGTTCGGGTGACATTGTACGCGGCTGCTTTGGCAGCCCGTGAGTGGAGAGCGGTCTGTGGATGCTGGCACCCAATGAACCCGAGCCCAGGCTAGGCGACGGCACCGACAGTGTAGCCATGTCTATGGGTGTGACAGTGCCAAGTTAGGGACAAGCTTTTCAATGAAGGTAGTAATCTTAAATCGCGGAGGCGTTGTGTGATAGTGCGAACGAGACGCACGATACGAAAAGAAGCGCGGGAAAGGCGGCGGCGAAGGATGTAAAAGAAGGCGGCACCCGTAGACACGTAAGTACCGAAAGGAGAGGTATTGCGGCGTAGCAACGAGACCGGTCAACTGGGTAAATCAGACGGCAGAGGAGACCAAAGCTGCGCCCCCAAACGAAACAGAACGATAACAGAGGGCTGAAAGCGGTACAACCTATGATCTGCAGGCTACACTTTTGTTATATGAATGCACCACACACGCGTCATCCGCGCCGCGACGGTGCGTACCACACCGTTTACAGCTGACAGATCTATCTGCGCATTCCTGCTACTGAGGTGGCAATGTGGGACTACGCCTGTTGGTCTATACGCGTGTCAAGACTCGAGAGCCGCCTGTCCTGACCCCGCCGTCGCGACATGGCGCGGAAAGCTCCTAAAAGGATGAAGGACGTTGGATATGCGGCTAAGTAGGGAATGATTGGCGCCCCAACTCGCGGGGGCGCTAACTTTAGCGCTTCATTGGCTGACGGCGGACAACTTGCATCAACCACGCCGCAAATTCATATAGAGCAGCGCCTGCAGGATGGGAAGTGCCAACAACGGGGACCCGGGGTGTGGACCAACATCGGGTGCTTTCCTGAACGGCTGGGATCTGCTGTCGTGGTTCGGTCTCGAAGCAAGGCGGCTCACAGCCCCCATTCGCTCAACTTTGTTGCATGGTCTAGCGAATCAGCGCAACGAAGCACCTTTTCAGCCTGGGAGCCCCTTCAGCTAAGCATGACCGCTGCCCGTTTCGAGGTGTAGGTAAGCTCCTCGGACCTGATGTCAGACCATAAGAAGAAGGCGTTCTTGTGTATGGTTCGCTGCCCTGAAGCTCCTCCAGTTCTCGTTCCCGAGGCGCTCAGCCTAGAGCTAGGATCATGAGTTCGCTGATCAGAGTTGGCCCCCAAGGCCTGAGTGGTCAAAGGTCACGCCAAACCTGTCCTTCATGACGACTCAGAACTTAGGGCAATGTCCGGCGCGTCTGGACGAAGGACGACTGCGCCGCAATATCGAGGTCGTCGAAAAGTGGGTATAGCATCTTGCTCGCGGCAGAAACCGTTGTGCAGTGTTGTGTAACACCCATAAGCGCCGTGCGAGGTTGATCCATGCAGGCTACTGGTGGGAGTGTACGAATGCCATACCAGTTGTAGACACAGTCGTGCGTCAAAGAGCCTTTTTAGATTAACCCGATGCGCGTCCGTGAGGGGTCATGGTAAGCGATGAGATTGTTGCAGATTGCTCTTGAGCGGTTCGGGTAGTTGATAGGAAATGTTGCGTGTCGCAGTCATCGCAGGCCGCGGGACAGACGCTCGGGCCGTCCGCAGGGTCAGGATCGCCGAGACGAGGTCCAAGAAGAAACCGCATGCAGGTGAAGCTTGACTGTCAACGGCTATTGACCGAGATAAGTCGATCCTACGTGTTGTTGCATCGGCCCTTTGAGCGGGGAGCAGGAACTTGGAAGACGCCCGCGGGCGGGTCGCCAAGGAACTTTCTGCGTCGGGACCACCCTCAACAGCCGCCCTCAGATCCTCCCTCCCTTCCAGCTTGCACATATGTCTCCATTGAACTTCACCTGACCATGCAAGACTACCTGTTTGTCTGCGCATGACTTGCCCTCTGGATGCAGCCAACACTGGGTGTGGGACGTCTACAGTGTTGGATTTGCACCTGATCACCCTACATACTGCCGTGAATTGGACCGTCTATCGCAGTTGATTCTCTCTCACTAGTGAGAATCACATGGAGGCTCGGAGCTTGCATCAGATGAGATGCGCTTGCTCTTCGTTTCCTGGAATGAGACTGTGTGGACATAGGTGAGATGAGTAAGAGGAAGTCTGGGAAGTCTCCCGAGGTCATGAGCGAGGTCCCGTTTCGCATGCTGCCTCCTTCCATCTTTGTGCCAACTATACTTTTTTCACAAGATGAGTGGCCTTTCAGTCGAATTTGCCCTAGTCTTGTTGTCTCATGGGTACCACCTCCCATGCCAGCACCAATTTATTGACAATCATCATTTCCTGAATCCGATATGAAAGTCAATGACACGCTCCGTGATAAGTCATACAGCTGGGCTGCAACACAGTCGGTCATCTTTCAAATGATGATTGTGTCATGTCTTGAGATTTCAACATCAGTCATCTTGGTATCCCTGGTGTTTGGACTTGTTTGAGCTCATTGCGAGTTCGGATCATTGACAGCGAGTCGTCCGACATCGCAGGTCCATACACGTCCGCTGAACCAGCTTTACGACTGGATTCAGACTTCATGCAGCAAGTTGCCAGACTTCACGCTTCTCGTCATGTATGAAGATGACAACATCCCGCTCGAAGCAGTAAGTCTCTCCAAGACATGGCGGAGTTTGTCGAAAGATGCTCAGCTGACTGTGAATATCCAGGCCAACA
The DNA here is from genome assembly GCA_022609215.1 of Alternaria triticina. Taxonomy (NCBI): domain Eukaryota; kingdom Fungi; phylum Ascomycota; class Dothideomycetes; order Pleosporales; family Pleosporaceae; genus Alternaria; species Alternaria triticina. The sequence goes on from JAGKPX010000015.1 coordinate 379,585, forward strand.
AGAGACTTCGCGAACTGCACACCCAATGACGAACATGCTGCCGCGCGCTCCGGTCGGATGGTCTTAACCATACTTCACAAGATATACAAGAGCGCGGCTGATCTCGTTGAAAGATATGGATACGAAAGCACGGAGGAAGCGTCAAAGGCATCTTTGGAAGCCTACACTCCACCGGCGTCTCGATTACTGAGGTGGTGCTAAAAATCCAGAATGAGACAAGACCAACACGTCCACCTCATCATGGAATATTCATCTTGCATCGACTCACGTTCATCTCAAATAGATTCTGTTTACCTTGAGCCTTCGGGAAGTTGTACGCGCGGTAGACCCTGACATCTTCTCCCCCTCTTTCAGTCTTCCTCCACTGTCCGCTAATGGCCGCGCAATCGCTCAATTGGGACGTCACCCAGCAATATCGACTCCTCTTCACCTTCACTTTTGACGTCAGTGCGCAAGCTACCTTCTGATCACTATCGCAGTTTGACAAACGCCGTCACGTCGTCTACGTACCAACACGTCTATATCCGCATCTCTTTCTCAGCGTCATCTCCATTCCCTTCCTATTGAACGCACACGTATCCGCCACGCCGAACTCAAAACATGGATTTCCCGCACGCGCAGATGCAAGCGACGCTGGCAGCGACCAACTTCTCGCCAAAATCGGTCCCGTCACTCTACCCTCAGCTTGCCAAGTCACAGAAGAATTTGCATCGCAAAGACAGCTTCGTTCCGAAACCTCCCAAAGTCCAGGAGGATACTGGCAATAACGGCGACGACCAAGGACAGCGCCAGGCTTTTCGCAAGAGTAGCATCAAGAACTTTGGCAGTCTCTTCGCGCGCAACCGCAGCAGTATCGCTAGTACTAGCCCATTGACGCAGGTCATGAGCTCGGAGTCCGAGGGCAGAGACACAAGTGTTGAGACCGAGCGCGCAAGTCAGCAGACCACACTCGTCAGCTCGGACATTCCTTCTCCTAGTAATATCATGACTGTTACCGAGAGAGAGAAAATTCGCGAGCGTCGTACGTACCCTCGACCTCATCCTCTGCAACCTCGAACTAACAAGTCCATAGACCGAAAGTTTGTCAAGCTACAAGGCCTCGGACATGACCACCCCACTGTCTTCACCGCTGACCCGGGTGACTACTCTCAATATGACTACGACGATAGCGTCGATAATCGGCGCTTCAGAGACGAGTGTGGAGAATGCGAAGGCACGCACGTCGCCCACGACCTTGCGAGTCCTACACCGAGCAGCCGCCACCGCCGCAACGAGTCCCTGCACGTCAACCTCAGTCCAGAAGAAGTGAAGAAGTACGCCGACGAAGTCCGCAACATGACCATCGCAGACGTCCACCTCTCGCTCTTCGGCTACTGGATCAAGGAGAGCGACGAGCACTTCCAGGAAGCTAAGAAATATCTGAGAGAGTTGGGTCTTGATCGCGTGAGTCTCAATTCGACACCCGTTGTATGGATATAATTGGCTAATGTGAATACTGAATAGGGCTACAACCTCTCCCGCCTCAACAACTTCTGCCTCGAAGAACTCTGCCGCGACGTCCACGACATCCGCCCCTCGTACGCTAAGCCCACTTCACAAATCCTCCTCCATAGATGCGCACGCATAGGGAACTTGCGTTGCCCGGGCACGACCTGGTGTCATGCGATGTTCTAGATGCCTCTGCCATGTCTTTCCCTCCTTTACCTCACCACCACCTGCCTTCTCGCCCGTGTCTACTACTACTACTAGCAGCGTTTCATGACCATTCAGAAGACCACCCATATTCTAGATACACATGTCATAGCTGCATTCACACATTACAGAAACTAACATCTGCTTCTTACTTCTAGTGAAACGCGTACCATGATCCTCAAGCGACAAGCCGCCGCCGACGCCCCCACACAGGGGGGCATTACGACGCCTACACGTTCTTTCTCGTCGCCCGTCAGTCCGCGGATCGACAAATTGCCGCCTTCTCTTCATCTCCAGCGAGAGAAAGTCATAGAATCACAAGCGTTGAGGTCGACATCCCTTGGTTCACCTGGTGGACGAGGCGATTACCCACCTAACAGTATGCTACAACGCCGTCAACCCCTCATGAACTTCATGTTAACTAACAACGTCAGCGCCCGACCGCCCTATGCCACTCGCTTTCCGCTCCCCCAGTTCACCCGTAGGTTTCTTGCCGTCGCCCTCGCACTCCTCTGTCTTCTCCTCGCCTGGTCCCCCGCCGGCTCATGGGGCTCCAGATGAGTTGTCCCTGCGACCGTCCTCGGTGACGTCGTATGATTCGTTCTACGATGAGACTACGGATTGGAATATCAGCGTTGCGGGCATCTATCAGCAGGTGGTTGAATTGGAGGATGTTGGTCAGATCGATAGGATTATTTCTGATCTGGAGAACATGAAGGCTTTGTACTCTGAGGAGACCTGAAAGTGTGTATGGGGGTCAAGGCATGAGAGAGTGTGGGGAATTCCGGTGCGGTATCAGGATAGGTTTGGATTGTGGAAATGATCTGAATACCTCCTGTCTACTCCATCACTCAGGCATTCATGACATGATTATACAGCTCATACCACCCTCCCCCAAATCATGCCCACCTCCCAATCAGCGCCATAACCGCCGCCCCAAGAAACACATACCCAACCATCAACCCCAACCTCGCCAAATCCCTCGTCCTCTCCCTATCAAACAAAAAGTCCTTCGCCAACAACTCCACCAACCCACTATACACCAAAAACCCCGCACTAACCGCATTCAGCACGCCCTGCACCGTCAAACTAACCTTACTCTCCGGCAAATACGTCGTCCTAACCCCCAACCCCACCGCAATAGCCAGCGGCGTCGTAAGCCCATATAAAGCGCACAGCGCCCACGGCATCCATGCCTTGCTGCGCGGAAAGGAGATGCTGGATAAGCGGGCTCCGATTCCTAGTCCTTCGAAGGATTGGTGGAAGACTAGGACTGGGTAGAGCGTTTTGAATTCGTCGCCGACGACGCCGAGGTTCAGGCCGATGATGACGGAGTGGAATATTATTCCGAATTCGAGGACGAGGAAGGCGCCGATTTGCTGGGCGAAGGAGAGGCGGGCTGCTGTTGAGGTGGTGCTGAGGGAGGATGCGGAGGGGTAGCTGCGGAGGCTTGCTGTGTGTTTGCGGTGGTGGTCTTGTTGATCCCCGTGTTGGTGGTCTTGGCTTGGGTTGTTATTGTTGGATTCTGGGTCCACCATGGCTGCTACTGGTGCGACTCCGGTGGTGGTATTGTAGCCAGAGCGAAGAAACGCGTTGTTGGTAACCTCGCTCTCCTCTTTCTCCACTCCGAAATGCCGTTCAACATATACTTCCGCTCCTAGATCCACGCAGAACACCGCCATGATGGACGTCAACACTATAGCTGCACACCATGGATACTCCGCCCAGCCCCCACTCTCCCCTACACAACTCCCCGGGCCAATTGCTTCGTACGCCGGATCCAGCAGGTGGATAAACGCTGTTGCGACAATCACTCCCGAACCGAAGAAGCGCGCAAAGGTGTAGAGCCCGAGCGGGATTTTCCAAGATGGTTTCTTGCGCGCGATGACGGGGAAGTAGGTTACGAGGGTGGAGACGAAGCCGATGACGAAGATGGACGAGATACGCGCGCCGAGCATGCCGTTGTATTCGTTTTCGCCGACGGTGAAGTAGCAGATTACTGAGGCTTTGTCGGCTGTTGTGAGGTCGACGTGCGAGGGGTCGAATGCTTGTGTCGCCATGATGGGCGGAGAGAGAGGGGAGGTGGATGGAAGGGGTGAGAGGTGTTATGGACTTCAGAGACTCAGGCAACGTTGTCTCTAGCTACTGTGTGTCTGAACTGCAATTGATGCCCTCAAGTTCTCAGTGTAGTTGCGGCTCTGACGTCGGGCATTTTATCGTCTGCATGCCAAGTACCTTGTTGGACGATTGACAGCAGGCATTTCAAGCCACTGAGAAAGTGCAGTGTGTGTTGTACTGCCCATGTAGGTACCGGCCTACTCGGTTCCCTCGGCATCTATCCCGTTCCGGAAGTTGTAAACGTCGAAGCTTTTTTGACATTGCTTCGCTGTTTCTGGTGTATCATCGTGTGGGAAAGTGGTAAATGTTTTGCGCTTCTAGCTACCCTGCATGTATATACTCGGTACTTTCGTAGGCTGATATGCTGATTGAAATCTATTCGTCATCGCTACTGACCTGGAGAAGACGTCTGACTGCGTTGTTGTATGCGCTCGGTAATGGGTGATGAGCGTGGTCGGTGCGTCGGGAGACATGCAGGTGTTCGCTTTTATACCCCTACCTACCGCGTCGTTGCGTATGCCTTTTACTACCAACATACACATCAGAATCCTGTAGAGCTTGGAAAATTCCCTTGTACTCATAAGGATGAGTTGTACGCGAGACTGTTAAAGCAACTGCTTTCTTGAAGATACATCGGCTAATGCATTCATTCATCGTAGCTACTTGTCGCAACCGCCCAGCAGAATACATTATGACGATTTTGGACGAACAGAGATACATGTGCTCTATCGGATCAATAAGCCCCTTGACTTCAGGTCCATTCCCTTTTCCCTCTCTTGACAAACAGTAAGTTTCGTCACCACTGGCGCCTGCTGTGTAGTAGGACTCCTAGTGAACATACTCAGATCAGGTCTTTGCTCCTCACTTGGTGGAGGAGGCCGAGGAGGTCTTCTAGCAGATCGCACGGGTATCGGTGTATCTGGCAACAGTATATCTTCGTTCAGTGAGTGCCTGGATCCTGCCGGCGAATTTGGTGTTGACATGCTCGCTTGTATAGTAAGCAGGGGTTCTCGTATGATCGCTTGTGGGAACGACTTGTATGATTCGTAGGGCGTGCCACCGATGGTGATACTACCAGACCAGTTCTTCGAGTGTCTTGATTTGGGTTTGGGGGCCGGCGATTGGGATGCTTGGAAGCGAGAGTATGGCTTGAGGCAGAGACTGCAAACGATGAGAACGGCTAGTGTCGTCTGGCCTTGTGTGACCACGGCGTAGGGTAAAGAGTCGAAAGCGGGGTCTCCATTGCGATCGTATGCTTGTCGAAGATAAACCAGACGAATGATAGATGCTGCAACTAAGCTACACGGGACGTCAGCAAGGTCTCAGCTGAGTATTAGGTCCTTGCTTACATCAAGCGTATGGACAACAGTAGTGTCGCCAAGGCCTTTTGGCGGTAGGATTCCCGCAGCGTCCATATGTGATGTACCGAGAGAGTGATCACGGCTGTTTCTAGAACAGTATCCGTGATGGTGGCGATCATCCAGAAAGGTATCTGTACTATACTCAGAACGAGTTCAGTCACGATATGACAACCGAACTTACCAAGGGGATACACTTCCCCGTCCACACCAGCCACGGCGTCGGTAGCTCACACTGAAATACCATGCCTGCCAAAACTGCAATGGTCCACATCAAGACCAGTGTGCTAACCAGTAGGACGCTTGCCCTGCGTAGTGTGCTATCTGCTAGATGATAGAGGAACAGTAGGACCGAGCTTTTGGCGATGCTTATTGTCAAAACGAAGAGTATCGTGGTAACATAAAGCTTGAGTTGGATCTGCTCCAAGTCATCGTCGCTGAGGAGACAGTTCCTCTTCCCCAGGCCCGATTGAACAGCCGTGGATATTATCACGGTGCTTCCAAGGGCAAAGACCGATGCGGTAACGATAATGACATCATCAGTCGACGAGAGATGGCGAAGGTGTTCAGATCTGTATCGAGCGACGACTCGTGCTACAGTGCATATAGCCTATGACAATGATCAGCGTCGAGAAGGATACCCAGATGGAATTCATACCAATAGGCAAGCAAGAAACCAGGCTACCATTACCAGAATAGTACCATGATTCTGAGCTGAAATGAGCGCATTCTCATGCTGGGCTTGTTCGCACATCGTGTCTTGCGCCGTTCGGAGATTGCATTGAAATGAGCCTTGATGAATCTTTATCGAAATAGCATGTTGGCGGCTACAAGGAGATGAATAGGGCCAGATGTTCTCGAACTTCGGACAAGCTGCATACGCTGTTCGTAATGCTCCCTTAAAGTCCGAGTCACCAGGACTACGCGTCTTGCATTTCATGCGAATGATTGCCTTTTGTCGCGGCAGAGACGACGAGGGGTTCGTATAGTTTCGTCTAGAGAACCACAAATAGAAGCGGAAGGGATATGAGTTGCGATCCGCAGCGAATCGTAGAACAACATGACGGCAGTGGGCGGGATTCGATGCTGATCGGTCGCACGCGTGCCTGCATCTAGGCTAGACGGCCGTCGTGGAGCTGAGCCCAGGTCCGTAGTGTTGGGATGAAGGATGGCGCCACAGTGATACGGGGATGTTGTACATGCCGGAGCGCTGCCAACCCGCAGATGGTGGCAGCTGAGGTTAGATGATAGCGTTTCAGGACAGGTTTGGGGTTGTAAAAAAGCAATACTCTCTCGTATACCTTGACATGCCTGTGGCAATCGCTTCTATGACATGTTCTACTGGAGCGAACCCTGCAAGAAACAAAACGAGAGGAAATCATGCCATCGTAGTGCATCATAGGTGATCACAACGAGGATCGTTATGCGACGGACAGCCAGTAGTTGGTGGTCGGGAACGGGCCGCACCTAGCCAAGTCCGATATGCTGCAGTCTTATCGGAGTGTTCAATAAAGTAGTTCTGACCCAGGTTGAAGCATGACGAGATGATACGGCTGCGAGAAGAAGTGCTGTTTGCTGTTTGGTGCGGAGTCCGACTCGCCGTTGGTGGCGTCGAGTGAGGCAGCTCTTTCGGACTTCATCCTGGCGAAAATGAACGCGTTGCCTCAAGCACCACGAGCGTGTACATGATGACAGGAAATCTGTGAAGAGTGAAACTCATGACTTAGCCCGGTAGATGCGACAAGGATGAGCAAAGGGGCACGATGAGCAGCCGTGGTAGCTCACTGAGGCGATGTGCCCGTTGAACCACGTCGGAGAAGGTCATACAGTTGCAGTTGCGTATGAACTCGTGAATCTCGTGTAGCCGCGAAGTTACATCGGGATGGAGGGTCGTGAGACGGAAGCCGAGTTGTACGTCCACTGTCTGTGAAGGTCGCACGGGCCGGGTGGTTGACGTCGGCACTTGTCGTTATCGATAAGAACTTTTGCGCAGGAGCGTTCCACCAGCTCTATGCGACAGGAACTCTCTAAGATTCCACACCCAACACAGCCATGGTATGATTTTCGTAGCTCAAGAATGCTAGATGTATACTCATACATATTCACAGGCGCCTATAAAGAAGCGCACAACAGCGCGCGCAAAGTCCGCTCGCGCCGCCCGTCCCACGACTACCACTGCAACTCTCCCAAAGCCCGACGGCATCCCCTCGTACCCATCTTCCAAGCGCGACAAGCTAAAGGTCAAACACTCGTCATTCGTATCCAAAATCGAAAAGTCCTCTGCCAAGACCCAAAAACGGCGACGCCCCAACAACAAGCTCATCGCAAACCTCGAGTCGCTCGCCGACGCACTGCCAGAGTCTGGAGAAGATGGGCTCGAAACAAGTCAAGCGCGGATAGTGCAACCGCAGAAGATGCCCGACAGCATGAAGAAAACAAAGGGTGCGAAGAAGCGGAAAGAGAAGCTGGAGAAGTTGGAGAAGGAGAGGTTTAATGCAAATCTGGCGCAGCTTGTGGGCGGGAGTGGGAAAGGGGCTCAGGGCGCTGATGCAGTGCAAGATCGCTGGGCGGCGCTCAAGAGTCATGTGCAGAGTAATATGCAGACAAAGCCTGAGTTCGCGCAGCAGTGAGGCCGCGCCGTTTCTGATCAAGAATGAGATCTCACGAATGGCTCCGAGGAGCCAATTGGCAAAGGAGAAGCATAGAAGAGAAACCCGCGCAACTATGGGCATGTTGGCTGGAATCAGGCTAGGTAATCTGGCATGTCATCAAACAACCATCAATGTCTAATATGTCAAGATCAGGCAACCTGCTCTCTCGCATTTCGAAGCGTTACAGCGCGAACAGTCCGAGCCGATGTCAGCACAACACAGAGCATACCAACCGGTGGATAGATGAGTATTGATTCGGCGAATGAACATCAGCCAGCTTCGCGCTGCGTAATGTGCGGCGGAAACTTTCCGTATCAGGATCATCGCTTAGTCATCGAGGCCCATACAGAGGAGCTATCCCTCAAAAGCCGCAAACCACTGTCTAGGCAGCGAATAATCAAACTATATAATGTACCATCATAACCGGACTCTATCCTACCATGTACTCCACCCATTTCCACAATGAATCAAGCCGCGATCCTCACCTCCCCCAAGTCCTCGCTCGTCGTACAACCCCTCCCCATTCCTGACCCTGCACCCCATGAACTCCTTGTCAAGGTAAACTTCATAGGTATCAATGCCATCGAAGCCAAGATTGCTAAGCAGGGTAAGTTGTAACCGTGCAAGAAGCGTGTGAGACATGTACTAACTTCGTACGTTTGCCTCTACAGCCACGCCACCACCGCCTTCCTACCCTTTCATTCCAGGCTCTTCCTACACAGGTACGATTGCTGGAATTGGTTCCAAAGTCACAAAATTTGGCATCGGCGAACGTGTGGTAGTCAGTAAGAGATTCGGCACACAGGGGAACGCATATGGCGCGTACCAACGCTACGTTCTTGTTGCTGGGGAAGAGAATGTTGTCATAAGTGTACCAGGCTGGTACACTGAGAGTGATGAGAAGGCCCTAGTGGCGGTAGTCATGAACGCGAGTTGTGTTCCCGGACTATTTTCTGGACGATTGGGACTGCGCAAGCCCGGTGATAGTGATGAAGGAGGAGAAAGGGAAAGGCAGAAGATTTTGGTATATGGGGGTAGTTGTAGCTTTGGTCGTCTAGCGGTGCAGTATCTCCGATGCGCAGGGTACGATGTCACTACAACGTCTTCGCCTCGGCACATTGATGCGGTACGCCAGCTCATTGGGAGTGGAAGCCACGTCGTCGACCACACACTTCTTCCCGATCAGATAGTTGCAGGGCTCAAAGCGCGTGGACCGTACGATGTCGTCGTCGATGTGGTATCAACCATCCAAACAATCACCCTAACGAGCCGCATCCTGGTCGCCCAAGGTGGCGGAAAGCTCTTCACTACCCAACCTATCCTTAACTCTGGAATTGTGCCAGAAGGTGTGCAGGCGGTGTTTGAGCCGTGGTCGGAATCGTTGTATGAAGAGGGGAATAAAGGACTGATGGAATGGGTGGTGGGGATGTATTTACCCTTTGGCATGGAGAAGGGATGGATTAGTACGCAGGAGGTTCAGATGGTGAAGGGCTTAGAGGGCGTTGATGCGGTTTTGGAGAGAATGGTGGAGGGATATGGGGGTGGTAAGAGGTTTGTTGTTGAGCCATGGTACGCCTGATGGCCTATCGCAACGAGAGACTTACAACTTCCGAAATCCATATGTAGCCATCCAATCAGGTCCGCTAGCAAAAAGAGAAGTATCGTAGAAACACGAGTTTGTTGTCAGTTTGGTGGATGAGCTACCATAACTTATCCACATTACATGTTTGGAAGTAAAAGCTCAGTAATCCGGGAACTCAGTATCAACCGTACTTCTCCACGCCTGCAGACCCCCCTTGATATCACCAATATACCTCTTCCCGCCCGCATCGAGCCCAAGCTCTTTCATCTTCTTGACCGTGACCTGCGAGTCGTTACCCAATCTACACACAACGAAGATGGGTTTCTCGGATTGCCGTAGCATCTTGGTCCAGTCCTCTTCTTCGGTGGCAGAGGCAGGTCCCCGGGTAGCTGAGACCGTAGAGAAAGGCACGTTGATACTACCGTCGATGTTACACAGCTCAAACTGTACTTTCTCACGTACGTCAACTAGCAAATGGCTTTCTTTCTTCGAGACTGTTCCCGTGAAAGGATTGACACCGGATCGTAATTGGGCGTAGTTCTTCGCTGATATACGTTCTTCAGGGGCCAGTGGGTTGTTGTCGGGGAGTAAACTGCCACAGAACTGAACGTAGTCCAGACTCCCCGACTCCAGCGCTTCTGCATTAATCGTTGCGTGCATCGAACAAGCAGCACATTTCGCTTTCCGGCTCCTGAGCCGTATAGACCGGAACATGGGATTCGAGTAAGCCGAGAAGAGGAGAAGGCTCGGTGGATCTGCGGGTGTGGTGGGGGGTTTGTGGGTGAGGACTTTGATCGCTTCGAGTGCTTGCAAGACGCCCATTACGCCAACGACCGGTCCTAGGATGCCACCGTCGCCGCATGAGACGACGGATTCGGGAGGTGGTGGTTTGGGGAAGACGCAGCGGTAACAGGGGCCTCCGTTGGGATCGCCGGCTGGTAAGGGTGGGTTGTTCAGGACCATCATTTGGCCGTCTATGCGGAGGGCTGATGCGGACACGAGCGTCTTGCCTAGGAGGACACATGTATCGGATATTAGGTAGCGCGACGCGGGAGTGTCTGTGCAGTCCAGAACCAAGTCGTACTGTTTGAATGTTGAAATCGCTGTCTCTGGGCTCAGTCGGGATGTGTGAGGGACGAGTGTAACATTAGGGTTGAGCCTGGTCTAGTAGGTTAGCTGGGTTTCCGGTAGTACAGATTGATGGGTAGACGCACGACTTCAAAGACACCATCGCGCTCTCGACTTTGGTCATTCCAACTCTGGCAGTAGAATGTAAGATTTGTCGGTGTAGATTCGATTCTTCTACCACGTCGCCATCGACTAGTCCAACGGTACCAACTCCTGCTCCGACCAGGTATGCAGCAGCTGGGCAACCGAGACCGCCCACACCTACGATGAGTACACGGGCATCTTTCAAGCGAAGCTGACCTAAGGAACCCGAGCTCAGCACCATTCAAAATGCTCTTATTCAAGATCAAGCTCACCTTTCAGACCAATCTCAGGCATAATCAGCTGCCTTCCATATCTCTTGTACTCGTTCTTCTCCAATGGCCATCTCGGCGCATCTTCAGCTACAGTGCTTGCGGCTTCCGGCGTCGTTTGCTCTTGCTGGAGTATAGAAAATATCTCGTCTCGAAACTGATCGGGGACTCCAAAATTCATGTCATGATCCATGGGGTTTACAGGATCAGTTGCTAGTCGCCTTTTTTGCGGCACAATCTTGCCCTGCTCGCGTTGATTGTGCTCCGCTTCCGCGAGCTGTTGGCGCAGATCTTTGAGTGTGGCTTCGCATGTTGCAATTTGCTTGCGCAATGCGCTGATAACCGAAGTCATGTTGGTGTTGCCAGGCGAGTTGCCTACATCGTGACTCTGGCACGTCTGGGATGCTTGTGGCAGCCCGATGTGGGGCCGGGTCGTCGCTACCACATGCAGTCCCGCAACGCTAGTCTCGATTCTGCTGGTAAAGGCACGTGCGCTGTGCCCTTCACGCAGACACGACGCGCAGTCTCGTGGTAATAGTGAGTAAGACGCGACTTGCGAAAGTCACATTTAGTGAACAAGATTATAAATATCGAGTTCCACCGATCGATGAGCGCCGTATGTCCTGGAACAGAACTTTATGAGCCTACGTGACGATGATACGCGTAATGGAGTATGTAGTCGGCACGCTATAGGTCACCACGAGATCGCACTTTGCGAGCGATGCGCAACTTCATCATTCAAGCCTCCACGACTTTAGGCATCATCTTCTCGTGATGTTGGCTTCGCCTTTAGCAGGCTTGGGCGTACAGCCTCTAGCGACCATTTGAACACAGGGAGCTCTTAAGGCAGCGATTGACGCCAATTTCATATTGTTGGCCCGGGCTATCAGACCGCAGACCGAATGGCGAGGCAGAGTCGTGAAGGCTTGCATATAAGGCGGTTGAAGTGACTCGTCGATGTAGATGGACTCGATTTGGCGGGCCCTAGCCTGACCACCCTTTCGAAGCTCAAGTGATGACACGCAGCGGAAGATTGCAAGTTGACCTCTTCATTGGACTTTACATCGTTGATGCATGAAGCCTTGCGCGAATGTGATTCTGCTCCCAGTCTTTTGAGCAGCTGCAAGGTCGCCGTCCTTTCGTGACCGATCGGTGGTCGATGCAGCCGAAAGGCGATTGACGAATCTGACATGCTGATGGTCGACCGGTGGATAGATTGTACATGGAAGAATGACGCGCCGGATTTGGAAGTAAGATGCAAGTCAGAAAAGTTCCGTAGGAAGGATTGGCTGTTCGAGGCGGCTTTTGAAGCGGAAAGCAGGGCGTTCTCCATGGCTGCCATCACCCTGCGCCGGTGTCTGAAAGCAGGCTGAACAACGTCGGTGTGGCAATACGGCTCTGCTGATGCCGGATGGCTTGGATATGGAGACATTCTCATGGCTGCTGTCAGGTGAGGATCTAGATGTCACTTCTGCCAAATGCCGCACGGTTCGCAACAATGGCTCAGCTCATGTTTCATCATGAATTCTCCTGGTAGGCTAGCAGCTCGAAAAAAGCATTGCGTTGACGAATGAGTGAACCAACGGGCTGAAGCACGTTGACCCGGATCTGCGGGCGCGAGGGTCGTGTTCACGGGAGAAGCACCGAACGAGCGGCACCTAGGCATTCGTCGCGATCCATTCGTTACCAAGGTTCGGCGGGCGCAGGATAGATGTCAGCATGCACCAGCTTGGGTGATATCGCCATGCGCAGTGCCCGATGATTTGTGCTGCAGGTCTTCGAACGAGGGGCGAGACAAGGCGGCGATAGGTCGCCGAATACTTATCTTTCTGCAAATGATAATCATAGCCCTCGGCGCAGTGCGACGAGAGATCCTTGTGCTTTGGAAGCTGGGCGTCCCCACAAGAGCGGGAGAGGTTCACTGCCCGTAGGATTAGTAGTGGCGCCTCCACTTTTTGGTTTGGTTCAGAGCTGACCTTCCACCTTAGGCCGTCGAATGGTCTGGAAGCCGCATGCAAATGTCAGCTGCTGCTACTGGCTTCGTGGGCCAGCATTTTCACTAGTAGCGACTGCTTAAGGGGTTTCAATTGACGTATACCTGGTCAGTGTGCCATCTCCCTAACACTGTCCTGCCGCCCCGCGGAACAACGGGGACGAACCTCAGCACCCCGCACCGTCGTCATATCCATCACGCATTTTCAACCACTCCACGACGCCATGGTATCTGTTTGCGCGACATGTAAAGGTCTCCAGAAGCACCTCCATGGATCGGACAGCGTGCAAGAGAATGGGCCGGATTCGCTCGTTTGGGTCGACACGACGCTGCCAAATCTGAGGTCGAGATCAAGTTCCTGCCGCGCGTGCGCTCTCCTCCTCAATGGCGTACTCCTACACCACGACCGGTTCCCAAACATCAACGAAGACAATGTGAGAGTGAAGGCAGAAACATTCAGGCCAAAGAATGGAAAAGTTCCCCAAGAACATCTTTCCGTCGAGCTCCGATGGAAAGACAACGACGACCACGACGATTGCCACGAGGACGAACATGAACATGCAGCAGGCCATGCAGATCTGAAACTCGAGTTCTTCACCGATGGAGGTATGCCAAACTTTCTTCCGACGTGCTTCAGTTGATGTAATGATGGTCGCGGTCGTGGAACGGTCACCTCCAGGGCTACTGCTAGCTCATTCGCTCTGCAGGAACGCGTGGACTGACAACACCGCAGACGGCCAGTCTCCTTTCTCCGCCATTGGGCGCGGAAAACATGTGACAGAAAATCCACTACAGAGTACTGGCTTAGCAACAGCGCGAGGCTTGATTAAGAATTGCCTAGAGAACCATGTTACATGCAGTCGCCGAGGCAAACCGACCACACTACCGAAGCGCGTTCTAGATTTACTGTCGCGCGACGACTCCAAGAGCATGCGCTTGCACGAAAGTGAATACATCCAAGACGAGAGGAGATACGAACACGGCGAGTACATCGCCCTGAGCCATGTCTGGGGACTGGCCAAAGGGATCCCGAAGACGACTTTGGCAAACCTGCAATCACACAAGAAGAGCATTCCATGGTCAGCATTGCCAAGAGCATACCAAGAGGCCGTCTTCCTCACCCGAGCGCTTGGTTTCCGCTGGCTGTTTATCGATAGTCTGTGCCTGATACAAGATGACGTCCAAGAGAAGCTTGAAGACTCGCTCAAGATGGATGAGATCTTCGGCAACGCCTTCCTGACGATTGCGGCGACCTCCGCATCCGACAGCAGTACCCAACCCCTCTTTCCTCCCAAAACACAGCCATTCAAGATCCAGGCCACGGACAACAAAGGCTCGCTACATAAGATCAACGTGCGGGAGCAGCCGACTCATTACAGTTTCAAGGCGCCTTTTGACGGAAATGCTCACATGAACGAGTGGGAGCTACCCTTCAACATGTCCGAAGAAGCAAACCTACACACGCCCCTCTTGATTCGCGCATGGCCGTACGCCGAACGCCTACTTTCGCCGAGAGTGCTGCACTTCACCAAGAGCGAGATGATTCTAGAGTGCCGAGAAGGCTACCAATGCGAATGCGGGCGTATCGACGACAATACATATGACACGCGGCCATGCGACCAGGTCAAGCAAGAGTTTGGCAGAGTCCTCTACGAAACAGCAAACAGGCCACAACAAGCCAACACCAACGGAAACATGGGCCACACCCGCATGGACAGCATGACAAACCAACTGGCCTCTACGAACCTCACGAATGGCGCTCAACAGGAGCTCTTACGCAGACGCGAAGAAACACTCCAACTATGGTCCTACATTATAACAGAATACACCGCACGCCACCTCACCTACGACAGCGACCGCCTGATAGCAATAGCAAGCATCGCCAAAGCCCTCTCTCCAACCCTCCAATCCGGCTACATAGCCGGCCAATGGACCTTCAGCACCCTCGGCCTCCTCTGGTATCCCAACGACAGCTCACGCTGCCGGCGCCCCAAACTAGCCCAAGGACAAAACGTGCCAAGTTGGTCGTGGGCCTCCGTCGAAGGCTCCCCCATCTTCTTCGACAACACAAGCGCCATGGACCTCGCTTGCCGCGCTTCCTTCGGTCCAAAAGGCAAGCGTGCGAGTGCCTGGTCACCCATCATGGGCGAGCCCCTCGAACTCTCAGGTGCCATGGCCGCAGAAGTCGTGTTTCGCTCGTCTCCGCCTTCTTCATCTGCATCACCTGACGCACCGCCCTCGTATACCTTGGCTAAAAACGGCATGGCCGTTGACTTCACTCCCGACGTCGTCCCTCCCCGCGGCGAAGACGCGCTGCAAGACGGCGAAACCCTCGTTTGCGTCCTCGTCAGCATGACGTTCCGTTCTTCCATAGTAGGTATTGTGCTCAAGTCTTCGTCTTCAGCGGGGAACAATACGTATCGTCGTGTCGGCAGACTGGAATGCTACGAGTGTACGCCTGAGGGGACGGAACAGGAGATGAGTGAGGATGCGGAGGCGCTGTTTGAACATTGGTTCCCTGAGATTCAGGATATGACGCAGTTGGATAATTATCCGCAGAGGACTTTTACTGTTGTTTGAGGTACCTGGGTGTTGTTGGTGGAGGATGGGGCTGGTCATGTTGAGTGGGTGGAGGTGGCTGGGCTTTCGTTCGTGCTTTGTATATTCGATACCCCCTTTGCTACTAGCATCTTGCGGTAGTACTTTCGTTGTTGGTGTTTTGTCGTGGTTGGGACGCGGGAGAAGGTTGGTAGCTCGTGTTTCTACAGTTGCATATATTAGGTATCGAAGAAACACATTCCAATTGATCTCGGATGAACATCACAGCGTACAGACATCTCGAATTATATCGAAAGCTCAATCCACGAGCTGCAATCCAAAAATCCTTAGCTAAACACCTCAATCCACCTTGACCAAATTCGCCCTCCAACCAAGTAACTCCACACTCCCAACCTTCCCACTCTCGGCATCTATATGAAACACAAACGTATCAAGCGGCTCCCCCACATACCTCGCCCAATCCCCATTATTCCAACTCATACACTCCAGCCCCGCCCACAGCTTCTTCGCCGGGCTGATTTGATCGGGCAGCATCCTCCAATTCTCGCTCTGCGTACCGAGAGAATCTGGATCAGTTGGGTACAACCTCGCGCTAAAGTTGTCCAGCGGGACGTTCTGCTTCATAGCCAAAGCAGCAACGATATCAACGCCATTGACGCTCAGCGCCTCGATAGCCAAACCCGGGCCTGCCGTCGAAGACAAAACGAGCGTGTCGTTCGCAGACGCCGTCTCGAGCACATACCTCCCTGCGTACTTGCCCTCCGCCTGCTGACGTGCTAGTTTATCCGCCCACGGCACCAACGCACTCACAACCGTATCCAACAACTCAACACTCGAATAACTCGTCTCGCCCCCCGCCGCGTTAATCGTAATGCTGATATCGTATTCCGGGATCAACACAAGATAACTCCCATACCCCGGTACACCACCCGATTTTGTATACACATCGATCGCGCGCGGGAACTCGAGCGGAAGGTCGTCGATACGGAAGATTTCCCATGCTACACCGACGTATTGATTCAGGGAGCGGAGGAAGGTGGTCGGTTGCATCCAGGATCTAAGGTCGACTTTGCTGAGTAGCTCCCCGTTCTTGAGCGCGTGAAGCAGGGTGAGCAGGTCGTTGGGTGTGGACCACAAACCGCCTGTTGGATTTAGGTTGCCGAAGGGGGCTACGAACCATGAGACATCTTCAGGGCGGCGGGGTAGAATGGCGGTCCCGTCATCTTCAGGGACAGCGAAGGTTGAGTCCGCCATGCCGACAGGGTCGAGGATGAGCGTTTGGATCACGTCTTCGTAGGTGGTGTTGTGGGCTGCTGAGAGGGCTTGGCCGAGGAGGATGTACCCGATGTTGCTGTACATGGCGCGGGAGGAAGGGGAGTGTGGGGCATAGACGGGGTTGTTGAACTCATCGAGGATTTCTTGGGGCGTGCACATTCGGCCGCCGGGGATAGGGTCGCAGCCTGGGAGAGTATTGTTGAGTGGTGGGAGCCCGAGAGCGGTTGCGTTTTGGCCGAATGCTATGTCTGTTGTGTAGCCCTGGGGTGGTGTGTTAGTTCAGTGTGTAGGTAGAGAACTGGAGGATTGGAGGACGTACGAAGCGACCGAGACCGGAAGTGTGATCAGTCAAGGACTTGATGGTGACATCGCCGTAGTATTCTTGGTTCAGACCAGGAATGAACTTTGTAATCGGATCATCCAAGCCGATCTTGTCTTTACTCAACTCCAGAGCAAGTGCCGTGATCAGCTTGGTTGCGCTAGCTATGCGGAGCTTGGTGTCGAAGAGCGACTGATTGACTTCACGGCCAGGGGCTGTGTGCTCATATTGGAAGACCGTGGTGTTGCCGATAGAAGCCTGGATCGCAAACGAAGTGTTTTGTATGAAACTGACGTTTTGAAATACAGCATCCGGTATACTGAAGTTGGAGGTATGGGCAGCGAGTGATGGTGGTGGGAGAATTGCACCTGGTGGTGGGCATAGGGAGAGCGCGGTGGGGGCTAGCAGGGAGAATACTGCGGCTACCGGAAGTAGCATCTTTGACATGGCTGGTATGTGACAGGATTAGTGAAGAGATGATAGTCTTGTCTCAAGGAAGAGCTCTTCGTGAGCGTGACGGAGTGGTACATTTTGGGTGGATAGTACTGCCCTTTCTTATACGGTAAGGTTAGGCCTCAGTGGTTGTTGATCACTAGTATATGCACCGCCTACTTCATAGCCGTGATGCTTCTTTCCTTTGAGCTGACGTCGACTGTAGTGCAGATCTGCACTGCATACTTTTAGGTCCAACAAGTATTTACGCCCTGTGGAGATTGTGTATTCCTCCTCGGGCGCCTGAAGAGGTCTGCTGATATTAGCTAGCTTATTTGACTGCAATGAAACTTGTCCCTATTTTAGTGACAGACATCGAATTCGTGCCTGGATAATTAGGTAAACCCGTTGCAAATACGTAAGATATCGCATGAACAATATCACCGCAAAAGACGATGCTATGCACCGCTGCTCGCGTATCTCGGAAAATTGTACCTGGATGTTGGAGGATGGGGCAGGGCTGTCCAAGCGGCTGTGCGCTTAAACAACTTTGCTACTCCTAGCGCCTCGCGCTGGCGGCCTGATTGGTTGGCTCGTACGTTCTGAGATATATTTGAACGGGCGATCTGTACGAACGAATCAGAGATATGCCAACGTCTAAGCCGCAGAATTTTGTAGATCTCTCGGAGAGTTCCATCGGTGATAGACGCCTGATGCGCGGATGCGTAACATCAGTGGAGGCTCCACATTCCACGTAGACGATGCTTGTCGCGCATCTTTCGCGTAGCAACTTTCGTATCATCGTGTTCGTTCTTGATGTTAACAGAGACGTTTCAAGACGATCTTACTCAAAAACTCTTCGTGGACTTCGATGTCTGACTATCAATTACCAAGTAATGGGAACCAATCGAAAAGTGGTGGGTATGAATCTCTTGTTATTGCAATTTGCAATTACCGTTACAGGGAAGTGGTATCGTTGCTCAGCCCGAATCTATCCAGGGCCCTGGGAATCATATGCCAATCGTAAGGAAACCCGACCCAAAGCCCATGAAGAGCCACGAATGCAACGCCGTTGATATGCCTGACACCTTGAAGCCAAGAAACAATAGAGAAGAGAGACTCATAAGAAACGCCGCGTAGAAATCGCACGAAATCGCGATTGAGTCCAGCAAAGTCACGATCTTAGCTGGAGCCCGTACTGCTGTGCATTGGCATGGATGGTGTATGCATCATGCCACTTCCACTTGGCATACTAGTAGGACCTTGTTGTTTCTTCTTTTCTTTCTTCGCCCAGCGCACTGTCGCTATTAGCATATTATACCTCGCTTCTGGGATTGACGACTTACATCCGCATGCATTGCACAGCGTCTTCGGCCCATTTGGACCCTTCCGCCATTCGGGCGAATCCAATGTGCCGCAGTCTGTGCAAACGTATTCGTCGGCGATTTTGAGCTTCTTCTTCTTGTCAGAAGAATTTCGGCCATCGCGGTCTAGCGATATTTGTATGCCTGCATCGCCACGGATGAGGTTCGGGCTGGCGTCACCGGTACTTATACCCTGTGAGCGCTCGCCGTCCCTGTACCGGAGGCCGGTCAACATCTCGATTGTTTCTAGATGATTTGCGCCCTCGTACCGCATCATCTTATCGTTGATACTATCGGGCTTGCTTGCGGCGAGGGCCTCGTCGAGGTTCTGGCGGGTGAGGGCGGTGTTGGAGATGACTGGCTTGGCTGGCGGCGGCATTTGCGCATAGGACGCGGCATCTGCCTGGCTCATGTTCTGCGTGACATGCGATTCGGAAGGAGTCACCGAGGTGGTCGCGCCTTCCGTCTTCTTTGCCCAGTCGTCCTGCTCGTCCTGCTCCTCCCGCTTGAGCTCGGCTATGCGCTTCATGAGGCGCTCGTTCTCTATCTTGTGTTCGAGGAAGGAGTCGAGGAGGGCGGCGTTCTTGGTCGGGTAGGGGCGCGCCATCATGAAGAAGCCGCGGCAGTTGATCGAGTTGGGCGGCGCAAACGAGTTCTGGTCGCTGCTGAGATGCGGGTGACCGTGCGACTCGAAGATGATCCATGTGTCGTCGGTCTTGCGGAAGCGGTAGAAGAAGCGGAGCGGGTTCCCGGACGCAATCGACTCGTTGAACTCTTTCACGAAGATGCCAATGTCGTCGGGGTGGATGAACTCGTTGATGAAGCGGCCCATGACATGCGTAGGGTCCCAGCCCGTGAGCGCCTTGCATGAGGGGGAGACATAGAGGACCCTACCGTCGGGAGTCAGTATGTGCAGCAGGTCGCGCAGCTCTTCCAGCACGCGCTGCGACCAGTTCCGCCGCTTGGTAAACTCGGTCAGGGTGCTGCCAGAGGGGTTCATGTTGGGGGCGCCGAAGCCCGTCGGTAGAGGCCCAGCGCCTGCGCCTGTCATCTGCATGTCGCGCATGGTGCTGCTGGCTGGTAGACTCGCGGCCTGCATCTGTGGATCCGCAAAGGAGAATCCGCCGTTCTGGCCGCCCTCGGCTCCGTCCAGCGACCCCATATCCAGATCCATCGACTGCATGCCATCGTCCATGGGCAGCCCGTTAAACTCTTGGGTCTGGGGGTGCATAGGCATTCCGGCCATCATCTACAATCATGAGACAGGTGTTCAGATTTACTAAGGATGCAGGGCCAGTCAGCGTACCTCAGCACCGCCATTTTGATATTGCGCCATGGCGTCTCAAATGCACGATGCTGCATATGATGTCGTGCAATAAACCCGCGGGTGATAGGCGCGGGCAGCTTCCCCGAGGACGTGATGGGATTTCTATGTTTTGTGCATGCCCATCCGCACTTTAGCATGACGACAACAGTGTTGCGCTTGTGAGCCCAACCCGCACGGCCCTCTTCTGCACGTGATACCGCGCCGCTAGTCAACGCGTCCAGGCTACCGCGCCTGTTTGACAGGCAGCAAACAACACGCTACTATATCAACCCAGCTGCGGGGTACAATTCCAACGTTCGTCTGTTCAATTGTACGACAACGGATAGCTGATCCCCCATCACCAGAAGCGCAGCCTCACAGACACCAGGAAAAGAGGCAGCGCCGGCAGCGCGAACCGCCATCATGTCAAAAGTCGATCGCCTGATGATCCAGGGCGTTCGCTCTTTCGGTCCAGAAAAAGGAGAGGTCATTCAGTTCACTGCACCCCTCACACTTATCGTCGGCTGGAACGGCTCTGGAAAGACAACCATTATCGAATCTCTCAAGTATGCGACTACCGGCGAGCTTCCGTCGAGCAGCAAGACTGGAGGCGCTTTCATCCACGACCCATCGCTCCGAAATGAGAAGGATGGTGTGGCGCAGGTCAAGTTGTCCTTCCGCTCTACTTCTGGGGTACGCATGGTCGCCACCCGTAGTATGCAAATCACCGTCAAGAAGACCACGAGGAGCCAGAAGACCCTAGAAGGCTCATTGCTCATGATTAAAGACGGCGAAAAGCATTCCATCTCAACCCGTGTCGCCGAGCTTGATCAGATCATCCCTCAGTATCTCGGTGTATCCAAAGCCATCCTGGAAAACGTCATCTTCTGCCATCAAGAGGATAGTTTGTGGCCCCTGAGCGATGCGACTACCCTCAAAAAGAAGTTTGATGAGATTTTCGAAGCTTTGAAATACACCAAAGCCATCGACAACATCAAGAAGATCCGGAAGGACCGAAACGTCGAACTGGACCAGCTCAAGATCATCGAGGCCAACGCCAAAGAGGACAAGACGCGCGCAGCGGACAGCGAGAGGCGGCAAGCTAAACTGTTTGACGAGATCGAGACGCTGCGAGAGGACTACAACGACGTCGATAAGAAATGGACTGAGGCGAAGCAGGAGTATGAAGACGCCTACAACCACCAGGCGCGCTTCGTACAGATCGTGGAACAGCTGAAGTCCAAGCGCCAGACGCTAGACATCAACAGGGAAAATGTTGCAGAGCTTCAAGACAGCATCAAGGAGCTGGCTGAGTCGGACGAGGAACTCCAAGACATGCTAGATCAGTACGAAGAGCGCGTCGCGACATACTCCACTCAGGCCAAAGAGTTTCGGAATCAATATCTTGAGCTCAAGAACAACCTCGAAGACAACAGGGACGCTCTTGGAGCGAAGCAAAGCGAGATCGGCAAATACGAGGCGCAGAAGGAGCAGTATGAGCGTCAGGTCCAACATCGCGAGAATTCTATCAAGGAAGCCGCTAAGCGACATGCTGTGCGAGGGTTTGATTACGACATCACCGAGAAGCAGGTGGAAGAGTTCCAGCAGATCCTTAATAAGATGTCTCGCGATCAGAACAAGGTTCTGGGTCGAACTCGGGAGGAGACACAACGCGACCTACGTGAAGCCCAGGATAATCTCAATCAGCTAAAAACACGCAAATCGGGACTTAGTCAGAGCAAGGACTCCGCCCGGAGTCAGATCACGAACAACGACAAACGCATCTCCGATCTCCAGAGGACCATGAACAACATCAAGGCAGATGAGGGCAGCGAAGCCATACTTCAAGACAAGAAGCGAGATGTCGAAAAGCAGCTCCAAAACGCAATCACCGCGGTGAACTCGGAACGCTACGACGAACGCATATCCGAAGCGTCCAACAACGTACGAACACTCGAAGACCAGAAGGAGCGCTTGACGAATGAGTTTGGTGATGCTTCAAAGCAGGCTCGGGAGTCTGCAGCTATCGACGTCAAGCGAGAGGAGCTACAAACCCAGCAGCACAGCTTAGCGACCATGAAGAAGGTTCACAATGAGCGCCTTTCACAGCTGGTGGACTCTGACTGGGACCCCGCCACTTTAGAGACGACTTTCCAGCAGGTGCTGGCAGAGAGGGCAGGCAAGGTCAAGGAGGCTGGGTCTCGCCGCGAGATTGCGCTGACCAAGTTGGGCAAAGTCAACTACGAGATGTCAAGCTTGGAGTCGCAATTGAAGCAGAATCGTGCCGACCTCCAAAAGTACGAAAAGACCGTGAAAGAATCCATACAGAAGGACGACATCTCCGATTTTGACGAGACTCTGCAAGACCTGGAGTATGATTACGAGCTAAAATCTACAGACAAAGCCAAGTTCGAAGCACAGATGGAGTACATGAGCAAATGCCTGCAATACGCCGAAAAACACAATATGTGCCGTCTATGCAAGAGGACTCTTCACGATGACCACGATGAGGACTTTACAATTGCGGGCTTTGTCAGCGGACTCAAGGGAATTATTGCAAAGGCGAAGAAGGATGTGGAGGAAGACAATGTTGATGAAATTATGGCCGAGCTTGAGACTGCTCGCAAGGCCAAACCTAGCTATGAACTAGCGACTCGTCTGCGCGATACCGAACTTCCCGCACTTCAGGCCAACCTCACCAAGCTGACTGCTGAGCGCGACACTCTCAACAAACAGCTCGAAGACCAGGATGCTGTCATCTACGATCTGGAGGCTGCGAAGCAAGAAGTTGAGTCGTTGTCAAAGGAGGTACAGACCATTGTTGCCTACTACAGCAGAGCGCAGGAGCTTGAGGCAGAAATTAAAGAGTTAGCACGGAAACAAAAGTCTGCAGGGCTCTCTCGGGGCATCGACGCAATTCAGACCGATCTGCAACGTGTGTCTGATGATAGCCGCAACGCTAGGACAATGCTCGAGCAGCTCACGGCTGCCAGGGACAAGTCACGTAACCAGATCACAACTCTTGAGCTGAGCGTACGTGACATCAACGCGGATCTGAGCAGCGCCCAGTCAAAGCTGAAGGAGAAGCGGGATCTCGCCGATCGAGTAGAAGACCTCAAGCAGGAGAATAACAAGCAACGTGAAGCCCTACGCAGCTTCGACCAGGACATCAGTAACATCGACCCCGAAATCGAGCAAGCGCAGTACAAGTACGACGACATCAACCGCCGGGGCAACGATCGCGTTCAACGCGCTCACGATGAAGCTGCTAGGCTATCCGACACTGTGCGCCAGCTCAACCAGGCGAACGAGGAAATCGATGCTTATATTAGTCGTGGTGGACCACAGCAGCTCGCACGCACCCATCGAGAGATTGAGAATCTCCAAGGCGAGGTCGCACGTATCGAAACTGACATGTCCGATTTGACTCGAAAGATCAAAAAGCTCGAAGACACGGTGCGCGACACGGAAACGAACAAGCGCTCTATCAGTGAAAACTTGCGCTATCGGAAAGCCAAGCGCTCCCTCGACAGCCTAGAAGTCGAGATTCGAAAGCTAGAAGAGCTCGGTGCTGAGCGCGACAAGGCACACTACGAGCAGCAAGCCGATCACTGGGATCTTCGAGTACGAGATCTCAATCTCAGGAAGGCACAGCTAGAGCGCGACATGAAGAACAAGGATGACCAGCTTACGGATCTCATGACGGAGTATGAGAAAATCTACAAAAAGGCCGCGGAGCAATACCGGGAGGCGCATATCAAGGTTGAAACTACCAAAGCCGCCATCGATGACCTGGGGCGCTATGCAGGCGCTCTGGACAAGGCAATCATGAAGTACCACACGCTCAAGATGGAGGAGATCAACACCATTCTCGCTGAGCTGTGGCGCAACGCGTACCAAGGTACGGACGTGGACGCGATCCGCATCGTCTCCGATGGCGATGGCAAAGGTAACCGGACATACAACTACCGTGTCGTGATGGTAAAGCAGGACACCGAGATGGACATGCGAGGCCGCTGTTCCGCAGGACAAAAGGTCCTCGCTTCAATCGTCATCCGTCTCGCGCTCGCAGAATGTTTCGGCACAAACTGCGGTCTCATCGCGCTCGACGAACCCACTACCAACCTGGACCAGCAGAACATTAAGGGACTCGCCGAGTCCTTGTCTCAGATCATCCAGAGCCGCAGGAAACAGGCCAACTTCCAGCTGCTGGTCATCACCCACGACGAGCAGTTCCTCCGCGAGATGAACTGCGCGGACTACACGGACTCGTACTGGCGCGTCGGTAGAGATGTGAAGCAGGAGAGCTACATCGAGCGCCAGAATATTGCTGAGGTAACTGCACTCCAACCCCCCTTGATGCTCGCGCAGAGCAGGCACTCCCTCTTGAATAGGGTCGGTTTTGAAGAATGAACCGGACAGGTTCTAACAGTTGACAGGTTTCTTGATCGAGGTATCCGTTCCTGACGCGAACGATGATGGCGTTTGGAATACGGTATATGTTCGCATACTAGGGTGTTCACGGTTTTCGTACATTCGCATCTATGGCTTGTAGGTGTTGATATGGGTATCATAGCGATGGAGTTGGCGTGATGAGTGTTGTTTCAGGAGGACCTTAAGTGGATTTATCAGGTATCATGCATCGGGGGCTATCACACGAATGGTGGCCTCAATTTATTCACCTTCGCTAATCTGCATTATAACAAGGTGCCGCGTCTCAATGACAGTAACTCGGTCACAGTGCAATCTCCAAGGCCCAGGAGCTCGTAGCCAAGATTGCATTTCACTTCACAACGCAACATACACATTGTCGCCACAGATTGATCTGTCCAACTTTTCCTTCCCTTCCACATGTCACGAACCCAACTGTCGAAACTTCACACCCTCCTTCTAATGGCCGATTTCGTAGTCCCTCCTTCAACCCCAATTCCAAAACCCAGACCCCTTAACACCGAAAAGATGTCCGTCGAAACCCTTCTCTTCGACCTAAGACACCACAAGTCCTTCATCACGCCCCTAACCGATCTGTCAGACCCTTACATCGAGTCCATGCAAACATTCCAAACCTTCACCACCTCCCTCATCCAGTCTCTAGAAGCCAACAACTCGTCAGTTGTTGAGCTGGCACAAAATAATACACTGCAAGACCTATATGCGGACTTTCCTTCTTTCTACGAGCAAGAGACGTTCAGAGAGTGGGTGAAAGATGGAACGCTGAAACATCCTCAGCGCCAGACAGAGGGGCAGTGTCGGTATTTACGCATTGTAGAACTCCAGGCACGCGAGGAAACAGCCATGAGCGTCGTCGACATCGTAGCGAACGCTGTTGCTGCGGGTGAGGAATGGCGCGAAACCGCATACTCCCCCGCGAATCTGCTGCAAGACCCAGACGCCTTACACTTCTTCACATGCGCCTCTCGCCGCCTCGAAAAAGCCTCTATCCCCTCCTCCCCCTCCTCCTCCACCTGCCCAATCTGCACATCCCCCTTCGACCCTACCACCCACATCCCCAAGTCCCTCCCTTGCACGCACATCTTCTGCACCCCCTGCCTGCACTCTTGGCTCCAAAAAAGCACGCAAGCATACACATGCCCCCTCTGCCGGTCCTGCATCCCCTGCGGCCGCAACCCCTGCACCTACCACCCTATCCCCCAGGAAACCTCTTTACCGATGCCGCTACCTGAGATCCTGGATACGGTGTTAGTTGACACGATAGGCGGGATGGATGTACGGGGTGCACAGCTACATGGGATGGCGCCGGAGAAGTATTGGGTGTTGAGGGAGGAGACGAGGAGGGATAGGGTGGGGTTGAGGGCTGCGAGGGAGGTGCTTGGCGAGGGTGTGTTGGTGGGGGAGGGGAATGAGGGGGTCAGGGTGTTTATGGAGGGGGTTGAGGGGGAGGCTGCGGGGAGGATTAGGGGGGATGTGCTATGTGCGGTGGCGGGGGTGAGAAGGATAGAGGTGGAGTTTACGTGGTGAAAGACGGATGATATGATGTCCTTTGTTTCAATGTTTGGGTTGTAAGAGACTGGTTTATTGGAGGTTTACGAATAAGCCCCCATCAACCAACAACTGCGCGCCATTCACATAGCTACTCAAATCACTGCCGAGGAAGATGGCCGGACCAGCAAGGTCACTCGGCACACCCGTTCTGCCCAGCGGTATCCTGCCTTCCATGTACTTCCTCTTCTCCTCGTCTTCGAGATCCTTCTCGTTGAGCTGTGTCTTGATTGTACCGGGTAGCAGCGCATTGCACCGTATACCATGTGTTCCGAGTGCGCACGCGGAGGACTGGATGAGGGAGAGGACACCGGCTTTGGTGGGCGTGTAGTGGCCCTGGTATGCGCCGCCGACGAGGGCGCTGATGGAGGATATGCCGATTATGGAGCCGCCTGGGGGAGACTGGGTGGACATTTGCTTTGCGCCGGCTTGGATGGTGTGGAATGCGCCGGTGAGGTTGGTGGTGAGGGTGTTGTTCCAGAGGTCGGGTGTTATCCTGGTAGACGGGTGTTAGTTTAGCATCCTTCAAGGGTTGCTGCTGAGCGCAGGTACGTACTCTAAGAGCTCCTTGAACTCGCAGATACCAGCGTTGCTTATCACAACGTCCAATCGTCCCCATCGTTGTACTACGGCGTCTACCAACTTCTTGCCTGTCTCGGGGTTTCCCACGTCGCCGGGTACTTCTACTAGTCTCTTCTCGACTTCTTCTTTGCTGGTTTGTAGGTTCGAGGCGGCTTCCTCGACGAGGGTTTGGTACTGCGATGAGGACTTGTCGTCGCCAAAGTGGTTCACGGCGACGTTTGCGCCGTGTTGGAGATATCCTAGGACGATGGCGCGGCCGATGCCAGTGACGCCGCCGGTGATCATCATGGACTTGCCAGACAGCAGCTGAGGGGTTTGCGCTGCTGTTGGCGCGGTGGGCGTCCACAGACTGTTCTTGCGTGCGTGCGACATTGTGCTCGTATGTATAGAGTGTGGGGTATGATAGATGGACTATCGCGGTATATGAGGGGCTCAGGGTGGTCTGCCTGGAGGTATTGATTCTCTTGCAAGACGGCGAGGAATAATTTGTCCGATAGCACCGTCTACCCAGGAAGCCATAATATACATGCCGCTATGCGCAATCTGGTTCGGTAGGTGCGATGTATGAGTGAGCCGTGTTCGGTCCACGTGTTCGGGACATTAGCAGCCGAGGCCGAAAGTCTTGGCGATTGCGTTGCGTTCGCCAGTCAAACCAGTTGCGCAGTTCACGTAAGCCTCCACCAAATACTGCGATACGAGATCAAAGATGGTGTATTCTTGGGACGACAAAGAAGCGCTATGCTATCAACTCTATGTCGAGGAGCGCAGGAGTCTGGAAGAGGTCATGTCGTACTTTGAAATACGAGGGTTCACCCCAAGGTACGCAAGCGCTGCGCGGGAGAGTACATATGGGTCGCCGTACTCGCTCACCGTCATTTCGCAATCTAGTGTTTGGCGAAGATATCCAGAACACTTAACGCTGACCTTGTTACTTCAGCAAGCGTGCCTTCCAAACCCAATTCAAGGTGCGTCGCTATCGCACAACTTCCATCCTCCTCCGCAAATCCCCGACTGATCACGTCATAGCGATGGGAGTTCCCCTCGAAGCAGAATCCAGCGCACAAGAACACGGCCCTCGTCGCGCGACTCCAGCAACTATGGGAACAGAACTATACGCAGAAGGACATGGTGGACACGCTACAGGCTGAGGGCTTCCAGATCAACGACCGCGAATTACTGCGCTTGCGCCTGAGGCTCAAGCTCTTGCTTCGAGAAAGCGTTTCCAGGTCGAAGAAGACAAAGGCTGATGGAGGGAGGATACCAAAGAAGCCGAAGAAGAAGCCTACCAAGGTTGTGCCTGGGAGAGGTCTGATCAACCAGCTTGGTAACGCGATATTGGCAGAGGAATCTACGAGCGACGATGGAAGCGAAGAAGAGGCCGCGGCTGCTCAGGAAGAAGGGGAGGAGGTTGGGGCATCTGTGGAAGAGGCGCGACCTATACTCCCCGAACCGGACATCACAGGCTTGAGCGAGGAGGAAGTGCTACGCAAGCAACTGCGCCAACAACAGCTTCAGACCGAGAGTGACGAGAAATGGCGGACACGCAAGCGAAGACGTCGAACACGCGGCTGGGCGGGATTGCCTGCCGACGCACCTGGCGAACCTCCACGATTCCCTTCCGAAACCACCATCGATGAAGCGAAAGCATACCTCGGTTTGGATAACGACATGTACCGGCATGTTCGAGAGAGCTTTCTCCAGATCTGCAAGGAGCAGGACGTTACAAAGAAGACAATTGCCGGTCCGGAGAAGTGGGCGCAGATTGTACAACAACTCATTCGAGATGACGCGCACTTGGCTCAGGTCTTCCAACAAGAGCCAGAGGTGCTACAGAACGTCGATGCGCTCTTTCGTCCGAAAGGTCAGAGAGCGCTGTCACTCGACGTTATCTGTCTGGACGTTACAAAGCGCTTACGAACGATGGATTCACGCATGACCCTCGCCGACGCGAAGAACCTTCTTGGTCTCAACCCCGAACAGACGCGACACGTCCGAAGCGCCTTTGCCGATAAGCTGAAAGCAGCTCATTTCTCAAACAAGCACGAAGCTGGTGAGGAACGCTGGACAGGTTTGAAGCAAGCGTGGGTCAACGAGTCTGAGTTTTTGGTCAAGGCGCTCGCACAAGGGGAAGACGATCCGGAATACGCGAGGAAGTTGCGAGCTCTGGAAGTGTTGGCCCGAGACGTGATGAAACGGCAACAGCAGGAAAAGACCTCCAAAGACCCCAGCAAGAAAAAACAGGTTCATCAAGGCCCGGGACCAGGGCCTGCACCTCCTGTCATCGCTGCACAACCGACGAGCATGGGAAACAAGGGAAGACAACACAAGAGTGCTGGTCCAAAGGCAAGGACACAGACTACATACACCGCCGCGCCCTCCCTATCCACAGCTTCAGATCTCCAAATCGACCCATCTCTCCTTCTAGCCGCCAGCGACGCCGCAGTCCTACCCATCCCCTCCTATCCCCCTCAACACCACTACCAGTCCACCCACTACCAACCAGCATCCCAGCACAACCAAAACCACAACCACAACCACCCCAACCCACACACCCTCTACCAACAACCCTACTACCCCGCCACCCCTCCCATCAACATCCCCACGCCCCTCCCCGTCTACTTCCGCCTCCACGCCCACTCCTCAACCCCCTACCCCACGCGCTCCGTCTGGCTCTCCATCCTGCAAACCCCCTCCATCAATGCACTCCGTGACTTGGCGATGCGCGAACACCCTGGTACTGTTGTGCATAAACTGCAGGGGTTGGTTGTGCATAGAGGGGGGAGGGCGGACAGTGAGGTTGTGGTTGAGGTTACGGATGATGAGGAGCTGGGTGCGTATTTGGGGCTTGTTAGGAGGGCGGGAGGGGAGGATGGGGGGCAGGGGCAGGGGAAGGCGACGTTCGTTGTGTTGTTGGGGATGGTTGGGGAGGGGGGAGGGGGGAGGGGGGTTTGCGTAGGGGGGTGGATGGGGAGGAAGGTTTTGTGAGGTAGATATCAATTGATATCTATACCGCATGCTCTTGTCCCTAATCGTGCATCTCATGTTTTTGTGCTTCTTTTCAATAGCATCTCATTCACATGTAAGTGTACATAGCACAACATGTGTAAATTGGTTACATTGTCACAAAGAATCTATACGCAATCGATGAACTGCTTTTAGCATTTTTTTTTCTCTTAATGTAAGCTGCCTTAGGTATCACTAAAATAATTCTCCAAATAGGATGAACTGCATCCTCTTACAGCGACACACCGTAAGCCTCCTGCCCCGCGCCCCTCCAGACCCTCAGCTGTTCATCCTCGCTCATCTTCTTCCCCTCCATCCAACTTTCCACAACACTCCTCCACAGCTTCCAGCTCCCTTCCTCCCCCGCAGGCCCACCCACATTGCACACCGGCCAGTCACTCCCGAACATGACTCTGCCCGGAAAGCACTTGAACACGTGGTCTAGGAAAGGGGACAAAGCGCTTAGGATACTGGGGATGTCGGAGGGAGTGGGTGACGTGGTGAACTCGTTGAAGGCGCCGGAGAACTTCATGTAGACGTTTGTGTCGGATGAGAGGGATGACATGGTTTGTAGCCAGATGGGGGATGGGCTGGGGGATGTGGGTGAGAGGGGGGGTTTGGCGAGGTGGTCTGGGAGTTGTGTTAGTTTAGTGTTATCTTGTTATGTTTGCGAGAGAAGTCATAGCGCATTGCGGTTTATGGCTTGGGTGTGCAGGAAAAGGGGGAGATATATACGTACTCAGGACGAACTTCACTTTCTTTCCATCTCCATCTCCGTCCTTCTCCTCTCTCGCTCTGACAGCCTTGATCAACTCCCCAACCGCCTCCATAGGCCCCGTCCCATCTCTATTAGTATCAACACCCACATCAAAACACCACGCCTGGCATCCATCTCCCAACCCCTTCAACCCAATCAAATTGCTAACCCAGCTCTCCTCATTCTCATTTAGCATCTTAGCAACGACACCCTCCCCTTTCCCTTGCAACAAATACCTCCACCCCTTAATCTTCCGCCACAGTTGCGGCCCAGCCACCTCCTTCACAATCTCTAGATAAACATCAAACACCCTAGGACTCAGATGAAAAGGCGCATAAACCACACACCCCCTCATCTTCCCCCCTTCCTCCCCCGTAAACCCATCACCCCCCTCCGGCCTCCCCTCAACAATCCTCCTCAGAAACCTGACCTCCTCCAACGGCTCTTTCGCCCACTCCCTCAATTTCCCTTTAACAGCCTCATCGCTATCAGAGTCTGAGATACTTGGCTCCGCGGAGGCAAGATACCGATCAGTTTCTACGTATATGAAGCCCGCGGGTTGGGGTGATGTGATGGAAAGGTAGTCTGAGATGCCGTGGCGTTTGGAGAGGTGGTGGCCGGGGGTCATCCAACCGTGGTTGGAGGCTGAAGTTGCGGTTGAGGGCCAGAGGTGGATGTGTGTGTCTAGGATGGGTATGTTTTGGGATGGCATTGTTGGATTGGTTGGGGTTGTCGGGCCGTGGGGCGTAGTGAGGCTGATGTCGCTTGTGTAGGATTCTGGATGGGCGAATCTGAAGGGGTCTTTTTTCTTCTTTTGGTGGTAGGTCTAGACTGGTTGTTGGGTGTTGCTGTTGGTTGATATGCTATACTGAGTCCTGTGGTGTTGTGATGCGGGGAGGTGCTTTCGGTTGGCGGGGTAAGTGGCTCCGAGGAATGTCCATCGATAGATTGTTGTACACGAATGCTACTTCCTCACGCAGATCACGGTTGTTTCTGATTCATGTTGTTCTGATTTGGACATTCTCTTCTGTTCTGAGACTCGCTTCTCCAATTGGGGAACTTGGCGTCTATGACAATCCAATAGCAATACTAGTGATGGACTTGCATTGCAGTATTGATTCACAACATGGTTTGGAACCACACAAACTCAGAAATCCGGACTCGACATAACCTGTAAGTTTGATAAGATAGAGCAAAGTCAAATGGACAGGAAAGACCGTCCGGCTTGGCCACCCTTCATCACGATATGGCCGGTGATAATCAAGGCAACGTAGAACGTATCGACGATTCCCAGCCTCTGGCCTCGGCAACTTGATCCCGAAACACATGCTTCGTATCCTGCAGACGATATACCGGAGTGCACGACCGTTGGTTCTAGACACATGCAAGGTGTGTATCTTGGCATCACAACAGCGCAGTACATACCACATACAAAGCAGAACCCACATACTTCGTACATCTCACCAAACGCGCTCCACGGAGGAAACGTACAGCAATTAGGCGTCCCCTGCACGCACGATGCCGACTTTGACGTGGTCTCAAAAGGCAGCTCGTCTCGATCGTGCAGTGATAGGCGCTTAGTCGTCCCGCGCTTCCCAGCCACAAGGACAAGTGTCAAACTCAATGCCTATGAAGCCGACGGCAATTGTGGGGTAGCCATAGGCAAGAAGGTACGAATATACTTTCGCTTGGAAAGCGAGAGCGGGTGCCCATCGATCCTGGTACTATTGCCCTTGATTGCCTCTCACGGTACAGTAATTCCCGTGGCAGTGTTCGGAAGCGAGGGAGGGGTAAGCGGAGCAAAGAGGGCCGGAGAAGCACCGACGCTGCCAGGCGCGCAGCTCAACAAACAATTTTCAGAAGTCGTGCATACGTGAGGCTCTGCGAAGGTCCCTTTGTTTCCGTGGAGCGTGACATGTGACTGGGGATCCTGCTTACTGCATCTGCCGAAATTCCTGTATCGGCAGCGCGCAGCATGCGCGAATTAGATGTATGGCCGAAGCTGTCAAAATCTGTGGTGGCTGAGCCTCTCCGATCCTATTGATCTCAGCGTTTAGTCAACTCCACCATTGTCAGCAGGACCCTCTCTGTATTGCAAAACAGAGGGTCCGCAAATGGACCTTCGCCTGTTGGTCTCCAGTATCACCTCAGCGCTTACCAATATAGTACACTATGGCACACTTTGCTGAGCACTAGTTGTTATTGTACCCACACCCGTTTGCCCATCATCCGCCAGAATCTATCAGCGAGTGGACCTAAGACCGAAGTAGCCCTTAGCAGATACTATGGGAATGTCTGGCGGCCTCATCCCGCGATGTATGACGTGAGGTGTTGAAAGCTGACTCGTGCGGCGCCGAACGCCTAAATCACAATCAAGGATCGAGAGGCCGTCCGGCTGTTCTGATGGTGAAAGCAAGAAGAGGGTGGGGTGAAAAGTCTGGATGCAGCGAAAGTAGCCGTGATTGTGGAGAAGACAGGCAAGACCCTTGATGTCTCTTGACGCCGAGTCAGCCACGGCTCAGTCAGGATGCACGTCATTTTAGCGCGTTTACAGCCGTGGAGTAGAGGTATGGGTTGCGGCTCGCTCGGTTCAAGAGACCGATGGTTAGTGAGCGGACTATAGATCGTGTGTTCTTGTGGCTGATGATATGGGAATGCGGCTGTGAGACGATGCTAATCTTGGTTGCGCGATGTTTGACGTGCAGCTGCAGGGTCTTGCTTCGTAGATGGAGTACCAAGGTTGCTGTGCGGAATGACAGTTCAGTCATGTGAGTATGTCGTGCGACGTCGTCATCTAAGATCGACGAACCATGGAAAAAGAAAAGCGCCGGGCCCCGTAGCGGACAACGGACGAGGCTTGATCGGATCTACTATACCAAAGTCGCACCGAGCCTAAGAATGGCTAGTAAGGGTTCCCAAAAGGCCACCTATATCTGCGGTATTAAACGACGCGCAAGCTGGTGGAGTTGGAAGCAGTAGGTTGAGACGATGACGATGTCATATATGGCATCTTCCCCACATTACGACGTTGCAGCGTTCCTGGATATAAGCCGTTTCGGGGCAGACTGGCCAGATCGACCTTGAGCACGTGACCTGTGCTCCGAAGATGAAAGCTTTTCCACCATACATATCCGAAGATATGCCGCGACGAGCAGAATCCGGCGATAACTGTACCGCAAACGTTAGAGGTACCTGACTCGAAATGATTTGCAGCTCGTGCTTGCTTGCCGCTGGATCTCGGTTCACGACCGGCACGGCGCGACGCTACCTCGGGCGCGCCAGTTCAAGGCCCATACAGACGGAGAGAAGACGTTTCCAAAGTTTCGCAACTGGAGTTTCCGAACAAGCACGGCTATGCTTCGGTATTGTTCGAGATTGCTGATGATGTAGACATTATGTACTGGTTTGGTTGAACAAGCTTGCGTACCCGTGTCGAACTTGGAATATTGCTGCCGGTATGGAGCCGCGATCGATTCAAACGCACGCTCGGAGGAGGCTCCAGCATTGTGTCAGACAATCATGACACGATCATGACCAGATCCAGAACTTGCATGATAAGTAGCCTCAAACAACTTATGGAGTAGATCTGGGCCTTTTGGAACTTAGGCTAGACGTCTGATGTCGTCAGAGGGCCAGCATGTGTAGAAGCTAACGATGCCGACAAGGACTCCGCAAATACACAGTCTTTGCTGTCGCGGTAATAGCCAGCATGGCCTTAGCGCAGCGTATCCTGGTGAGGATGAAGTGGGTATTTGTACGCATTGCATGACAGCCCTTGGCCCCTTGCTTCAAGATGTACGAGTAATTTGGACCTTCGCGCATAAGTTCCCTCAAGTGAGATAACTGGATGGACGAGAGGTGATGTAAAGATTTTTGTGTGATAACGTGCGTCCCGACAGCGTGTCTCGCGCGTGAAGCGAGATGTGCAGAGTTTTCGCCTTCGACCCAGCTGTTTGGACAACGTTTCGGCTGCTGACAAGCAGGATCAAGCGAATGTCAATTGTCCGGAAGTGCAAACTGATTGCGCTGCCATCATCAGGCATCCCGGCCCATGTCGTGTTACGTGGGGAGCAGATAGGATGTGCCATCTTGCAAGCGTGTATATTGAGCAGTCATTGTCATCTCGATTGGAGATGTTCACTGCCATTTTGGCTAGTGCGTGGCGCTCGCCCAGTCTGCACCTGTGCAGTTGTAGTACTTTTGACAAGCCAGGCACCAATGACAAACTTCCGTCCGGTATTGGTAAATGCTCTGGGACACGGCACGCGAGAGTCGAACTGCAAGTCCGTGCCTAAAGCTGTCTGCAGCGTGTTGCATCGGGGATGCGGCACAGATGCTTGCGACAGCTTGGCTACAGAGTATCAATGTACATGTGTGCTGTTCGATGCCTGGTGGCCCATCTGCTGCGAATGCTACGTACGCAGTGACAGGCAGCTATGACGAGAGGTGGAGAAATGGGTCAGGCGTCGCGCCGCAGACAGCGCCAGTCTAGCGCGTGGGAGCTTGGCTCTGGACACACAGGCCTGCGGGAGCGGGATGACCAGCATAAGGTTTGGACAAAGGGTCTCTTCCGTGCGATTTGCTGGCTCGCTAGAAGAACAGGGCTCATGCATCTGTCATCCGTCATCGTCCCTGTTGACAAGACGCAGAATTTGTGTCGTGGGTAGGGAAGAAAATTGCCGCAACGCACGATGATGTTTGATGAGGGCCAGCGATGCAAGTGTGCATGAGAAGTTCGGCGCCGGCATGGTTTCCTTGAAGCTTCAGCTAGGACGTGCAGCATGCAGGCCCGCTTGAGTGGGCAGCTTCGTTGGTGGGAAGACCTGTGGACGCCATCGACTTTTCAGCGCCATCGGATCGCGATAGGGGAGTCGAAAGTGCCAGAACAACGCTGACCCCTAGGGCTTGCTGCAGCCGACGCTGGACGGAATACTCTGCAGCAGTGGACGAAGGGCGGATTTGGCGTGGGAGAAGGCCAGCTGCGAGAGTGACATTGCGCAAAGCCACAGATTAAACGATGCTGCGGGCCATGGCCGAAAGCGGAGATACGAGGTAGTTCCGAGACTTGGGGAGTGGGTTCTTCAATTCCCTTATCCCGTAAACCGAGGGGTACCTAGGTACCTGCCCTTCGCACCTGCCGCCTTTGAGTGGTTCGTTCGGAAGTATTGCCTACCTATCCTCTGCGTAGTGCGCCCGTCTCAGATAACGTGCCGCTATTTGTCTCGAGGCGGCCCAGACTCCCACATCTTTGCCGTAAACGATGAAGCAGGCGATGTCCTCGATGCGGGTGATGGTTCGCGCTACTTGTAGGCCGTGCAGCGCGGGTAGGACGCCTAAGACGGCTGACCAGGGGGTCGTGTGTTGCTCGGGAAACAGCTGTGATGTTGGGATAGAGTTTTTGTGCCGCGGTTGCACAATTGTGAGACGTGGAGCCAGAGCAGTCGCGGCTGACTACGCGCCTCGGGGCAAGGCAGGAGCGAGCTGCGACGTTGAGAGTGGAGGAAGGCACCAAACAGAGCGACTGTAATAACGGTCATCATCATTGTCATTTGTTGTGACTTTTGCGTAGACTACATGGTTGGGTATTCACCAACACGGCGCGTGGAAAGACGCTGCAAATTCGACCATGGCCGTAAACTCCTTGAACACCTTGCATCCAACCGGGCCCATTTTGGTATCCGAGAGCTGCCACGCTCAATAGTAGGAAACAACACAGCGCGGCTCTACCATGCGTGTACTGGTAGATGCTATGCTTCAAACTGACATGCGTCTAACATTAATGCATCCAAAAAACGCGCGGCCGGGGCCTGGAATGCCGGCCAGAAAGGGAAAAATCGTCGTCTAATTCATCATCGGAAAACCGGCGCCTCGCTCGCGAAGCACGCGTCCGCCTGGTGGAGGCGTCAGGGGAGGGGTAATTGTCGCCATCGGCGGGATAGGCAACATCCTGATGTTGTCGTCGGCATCTGCACCCTCGCGAGTACCCCATGTGGTCTGATAGCAAGCCGTCAGCAAGGTGGGAAAGAGCGCGATAAATGATTCATGACATACCTCTGTCACGGTGATGCAGCCGTAGAGCTTGATCAGGTTGTGGAAATAGCCGAAAAGAATCGAGACCGGGACGAAGCGGACGTCGCCCGGGTTTCTTAACAAATGGGGAATTAGCTTGATCGTCTTCGCGAAGACCCAATGCGCGAGGAACAGCGCCCAGAAAAGGTTGCGCTGCCAGTCCTGCTCATGGGCTTGCTTGTCGTCCTCTGCTGCGTAGTATCCTGCCTCCGCCAGCGCGAGGTAGACCGAGACGAAGAGGGCGCAATCGAGGAGGAAGGCCCATTGCGTAAGCGTGGTTTGGAAGACGGCGTAGAGGGACCATGGGTAGTTCTATTGCGCAAGGATTAGCAAAGGTAGCGCGAATCGGCGAAGTCAAAAGAGGGGCTGGCTTGGCGGGCGTCCAACAACGCGAAATCTGTGCAAATATTGGAAACTAGCGGCACTCACCATCCACATGTAACCCTCCGTCAGGCTAGTCAGATTGCTCCTCCAGTTGGAGCGGACCCATCGCAGACATTGACGAAGATATTTTGAATCGTCCTCGAGGGTCGTCTCGACTTCGCATTCGCGGTGGTTTTGCATCTGGATCTTCCAGTTGTGTGAGAACAACCATCGCGTGATGAAGTTGTCGTCGTCGGCGTTGAGGAAGTGATCGCTGCCCCATGTCTCGTGCGTGAAGCCGTAGGTAAAATTGGGGTCTTGCAGGATCTCGGATCGATAGGCAACGGCGCGTCCAGATAAGCATGGTAGGCCACCGTCGATCCAGTTGCAGGCAGTGCAGTCAAAGTTCCTCCTCACCAGATAGATGGCACCCAGGAACTCCCAGATGCTGGAGCGGTTGAAGCGGCGGATTTGCTGGTTAGTTCCAACACCTCCGACAGATGGGTCTTCGAAAGGAGCAAGAATCCATTTGGTAAACTTCTCCGGTAACCATACATCGTCGTCAAGTAGAAGCGTGATCTTGGTCTCGACCTCGGGAATGGCTCGGCATAGCTGTCGACGCTTGTTGGCCTGGCTGACGGATAGAACTTGAATGATCTTGGGGCTGCCCAGCTCTTCTACCATCTGGTACACGCGCTTTACTCGCGAGTCGGGTGTGACGAGGAGGAGGCTTAACGGCTCGAGACGGTATGCGCTTTGAACCGTCTCTTTTAGTTGTTGCAGGTTTTCAGCAACTGTTGGGATGATGACAGTCATGTCCTTTGATGTGATGGTAGGGTCGTCGACAGGCTTCATGGGTGTGTACGTCCAGTTGCTCGCCAGGTTCACCCATAATCTGACATATCGAAACAAACTGTGGTACCGAGTCAGTGTCGTCCGGAGTGCGGGGAAGGCTGGCAGTGGCAGCCATGGTAGACTTACAAGAGAGCCAAAAAGATACAAAACCAACTCCAATTGGGGAACAAGGCTAATGGGAAAGAGAACATGGTGACGGCCAACGAGTGTGGTAGTGCGGAACGTGAACTACGACGGTGGACGGTAAACGAAGATCACATCGAATGGTGGGAGTGAAAAGCCGCTTGCATCGGGGAAGCAGCGGAAGTGACAGGTATTTAAACAGATGCTTGCGAGCGGGCTAGGGCGGCGAGGACATGTTTCGCTACCGGCGCTGTTTAAGCTGCATGAGATTCCCTTAGCAGACTTTGGGGTAGTGTGAACATGGCTGGAGCATGAGGTAGTTGCGAAATTCCAGTAGTGACCAGGGTGTGTACGAGTCGGGAATAGCGAATGCGCCCACTGAGCTCGAGCGTCATGCTTGGATCCCGCCAGCCGTTGAATCGCTCGCATATTCCTAGCCACCCTAGCTGCAGCGCTTTCAGGGATCGACTGCATCGTGGTGCATTGCTGACAAGGGCCCTCATTGTAACCGCCCCGCGGTCGCTCCGGTGCTGGTGCCGTTGGGGCACGAGACAACACGCCTCCCCACTACTCTCACCTCATCGCGCCATCCACTACGGCGAATCTTGACATGCCTTTGCCATCGCCCACTGGTCCTCCTGACGCCGCCAGCTCGTCGATACGGAGCCGACGCGCGGGCTATGAACGATGCGGCTGATGATCGATGGGTCCTGGTCAATATGTGACCCCGCTTGGCGCCAGACCATCTGAGATCAATGGCTCTAGGCCTGAATTGCCCACTCTCTCCTCTTAAAGTCCCATGCACTAGCCGCTGCAAGCGGACCTTACCAAGCGTGGCGCAATAGCGACGATAGGCGCTTCGTTACCCTTTGGCGGCAGGGCTGGCGTCTCCATCTTCCGTTCGTACATGCTTCCGGCACGGCTAATTACTTATTACCACTCATCCACACTCATGCTGCGACAGCCCTCGTTGTTGTGTCGCTGCCGCTGACCAACGGGAAAAATTCCGGGGCTGTTCACTTAATTTACTCGATTGCCCGTTCTCTGTAGCCGAGCACCTGCAACAGCGACGGGTCGCCACGGTTTGTCGCTGCTAGAGCAACAATACCATGTGCCTCGCCGGTCCGTATTGTTGGCGTGCTCCGTCCTTCTAGACACTAGTAGGCTGTATTGGTCGTACGTTGACCGATGGCTTTTTCGTCGGAGACATTACCGTATACAGTAGCGAATTGCCTGGACTTGCTGCTACCTTGCTTCAGGTTGACTGTAATTATTGTCTTTGTCCCGCTGGACCAGAATATTGGAAAGGTACCTGCACCGGATGAAGACGTACAAGGTCCGGGTACGCATGCCTCCAAACTCAAACGTTGTGTAGAACGCTGCAAAGACGGGGTTTATACCATGCTTATGCAGATCCAGTCGTCGGGCCGCGGGAAGCCATACGCGCATCCAATTACCTGACTGTCAACCATGTAAACGGCTTGCTGCTGCATACTGCATGTAATTTACAAAGGTGGGTGGGCGTCCAGCATGCGAGCGATCGAACGAAAGATGGGTCATGGCTGCTGGCGCTTCCCTGCATGAAGCCCTCCCTTTCGGTCCCGTCAACGTCTACATCCGGCTTTCAGATGAACAAATGTAGACTGCGTATCTTGTATCCTTGACCTTGTGTGTGAATTTGTCACGTTGATGCCTAATGTCAGTAAAAGGTTGTACTATAGGCGGAAAAGAGCATTGATCTTGGTGGATCATCATGCCACATCGCAAGGCGAAAATCACACCCCACGGATGCCAGGTGACAGCTGTCAGAATGGTCTCGGTTATTGCGTCATTAACCAGAGACACGGGCAGAGAGGATCCTCCACATATTGCGGATCGCTTGCCGGTTCCTCGCGAAAGCCAGAGCCATACACGAATGTACCTCATGTTAAGCGCTCCTGCGCCACAGACGAAACAGGGTCCAGCGCCATGGAGCCTCAACTACTATCAAGACTTACCGGTTGGCATTTTGCTGTCGAGATCTCATGTCTCCGAGAAACACTTTCCAGTGTAACTGGAACGATGACAGATCCGTAATGTTCCACGAGCTGCGCTATCAGCACTACGTACAAGGCTTCTTGGTAGCTCCATGTTGTTGAAAAGATCTGTCATAGGTCTAATCAGTGAAAGTCGTGGTAAGGTACTCGACTACCTGATGGAGCGGCCAACATCCGAGATACATTCCGCTAGTGTTCAGGCGAAGACTGTGAAAGCTGACTAGCACCACATAGCCGTCACACAGCTTTTTTCTAGTCAATGGAAAGTTAGTACAAAGGTGTCAACCGGAGGTTCGACGTTCAATGTTGATAACGTAAGGTGATTTGATGGACTCTTTGGCAAAAGCTGGCATGAGATCGTGATTTGAGCGTGGGCTTACACCAGCCGCAAGGTAAAGCTATTCTCAGCCATGGTTATCCCGTTTCACCCAAGATTGGGTGTATTTCTTGCTTGGTATGCTGTCGAAAGTTCATCCAATACTGAAAAAGGCTGGTGATGGCCCTGATGCCTTCCACTTACCCGGAGCTTGGGTCCGCGGACAAAGCGTAGGGTGTCTTCGCCATAAGATGTCGCAGCTGACTACACAAGTAAGGTTTGAAGTTTTGCATCGTTTGAGGCTTTAATTGCTGGAGTTGCACCATCCCAACAAAAGACATCCAGATGACCGTCCCAAAGACCGGGTCTGCTTTTGCCCAGCTCACGATGTGCACCATGAACGACGTGACCCGGAGTGAGATCTTGGTGTCTCCTTGGAGAACGTAATCATTGATTCAGCTCGGTCATCGGTTTTCAGCGGCACCGTCGTTGTCTCGGTGTCTCTTGAACGGTATGTTCAGCCAAGCCGTTCCTATAGTATTAGTGTACAATTCTCATCGGCGATACCTGCCGCACTCAGCTGGATGATGATAGCGTTCTTCAATTGCCATGCAAGGAGTGTTTTGGGGAACCGCCATTGCCTCTGGGTACGGAGGGGGGCGCAACCGACCCAAGAAATCGACCTGAAAAGGCACACGCAAGTGCGAGCGTCTTGCGTGCTTTGGGACTCACTCCATTGAGAGACGTAAGCGTGCTACCAAAGTAGTATGGTAAGACAGTAAAGGCGAAAGAAGTGGGCTGGTAACGGATCGCGGCGGGCCAAGTGGTGGTGGTGGTTGCTTGCCTGAAGCTACAACAGCTTGAGATCGACTGAGACTAGCGCCGATCAGTCACCTGTGCAAATGAATGCCCTATCGTACTCGCCAACACATGATCCACAACCCTCCTGCACTCGACGACGCGTTCAGTCAAGCGTACGGGTGTATGCTAAACTTAACAGTGTATCAAATGTGGCTACAGTCTCGTACGATGCTTGACCTTCCGCGCGGGGGCCAGGGTCATGCGAGTCCCTGGAGGACGCTAGCGACGGCGCTAATCAATCGCGCTGATCGCCAATCCCGAAGCGCTCTCGACCTGTTCCCCACACACTCACACCACCTCTAGCCGAGCCACCTATGCAGGCCCTCACACGTCACTACGTATTGTACTTTGAACAGTAATTCTGCTCGGATGGCGACACAGTCTTGGGGGTCGTGCGACACAGTTGTGCGGCGCGAAAATCCGCCCATGGGTATGTCGCTGAATATTCTTTGTAGGCTTCCGGCTGCGACACTGTTGGACGCGTCATATTACGTGGAACATATCCCGCACTGCCGGAGATTGGAGGCCACTATAATCCGACTAGGATTGGGGGCTATAACGATGCCCTTATCCATATCCTGTACCGTATGCGGCTGCAGACACCTGGTCCCAAACCCGCCCAGATAGCTTATGTCCTTGTGCATAGCCATGGCCCTTCGCGAACGGTGTGAAAATTATTTAGCTGCATAAGCTGATCCTTCGGAAGGAAGGTAGAACAAAGACCTCGAGTTTCTAGTCTTTGGCATATACAGTCATCTTTGCTGACATTCCAACAAGGCACACCCCTCCAAGCGCCTGTGTTGACAACCAAGCCACTCGCTGCCACGGGACGAGTACGAATAGCTTTCACGCACACTTCAATCACGTCGAAATATACAAGACTGCCAAGTGAAGCGAGCGGTCGTCTAACATAACCTCGGTCGATCTCTGATGTCGTGCATAAGCCACGGTACACCAGAGTGGACGCTCACGACAGCACGTGCTAGAAACGTCTATCGGATTACACCCTCTCTCATTCGCGTCAACTGATCCACCACAAATTTCGCGCAGACAGAAAATCCGACCGCAGGCCTATGTAGGCGTTACCCGCTCGTGGCGCCGACTATATTGTGACGATAAGCATACCTGATAGGACGATCCTGCTTTCGGCCATCAGACAAGGAATGGCGAACATGTATGCTATCCTAGCATTTGAATCGCACTGATCAATATTAGGCAC
The DNA here is from genome assembly GCA_022609215.1 of Alternaria triticina. Taxonomy (NCBI): domain Eukaryota; kingdom Fungi; phylum Ascomycota; class Dothideomycetes; order Pleosporales; family Pleosporaceae; genus Alternaria; species Alternaria triticina. The sequence continues at coordinate 421,899 of JAGKPX010000015.1, forward strand.
TACGAGACTGTCATGCGGTTCGTCAATCAAAATGCAACATCTCATATCTACACTAAACAGCCATGCAATAGACTTCCTTCTATCTCTGGGGAGGGTGCAGCACAATTGCGTAAAGACCTTGGCGAAATCATTTCACGCATAACATCCTACAAACCGTAGGGGGGCAGCTTGACTGTATCTGAGATACTGCGTTGTCCTGCAACACCATGTAACGCGATATGGTCCGTCCGAAAATAACCAATTTTCGAGATCTGCCGATCGTATGAACACGGAATCCTTCCATCGGAATGCACCACGAAGCACTTGCGCAGTTCATGGTTCCAGGTACATCCGCGCAAAACACACCTACGGGGATGTTCGAGGCATCCAAATGGCCCATGCCATTCTGTTGAGATGGATATCATGCACGAACCTCAGATGCTGTGCGTACCCTAGGCCTGCGCCTTGCCGCATGCACGCCATTATAATCCCTTGCTTGACCTGCATTGCAGGCCGAGGACTGCGTTTCGGCTACCCTGGTTCGCATACAGAATTTCACCTGCTGAATATACCTACACGGCAAGTCGATACCACGCAACAGAAAGATTGGTAAGTACGTCGGTGCCGAGCTAAATAGGAATGTGGCACGAGACTCAATGTTATCGTGTCAGCCCTGAGATGCCGTTCAGATTAGCGTATTATTGCGCTCTATCGGAAGAACCACACTGAAGAGGACAACCAGTCAAAATAATCGAATTGAGTCCGCGTAATCACAGACGGGTGTGGTCCACTGCGACACGGTTACACGGCTGCACCGGCAATAGCCCACGTTTCTTGGCTTCCTGGTGTGGACACGACAGCGGCAGCCAAACGATCCTGCTGCTACCCGTATCCGTACGCCTCAAAACGCCTCGAACCGCCCTACCCAGCTGACAGGTTAGACGCGGTAGGCGATCTTACCATTTATCGGTCTGGAACAAATTCCACGGACAGGCACTGGGTCTTTCGAACTCGAGACTTTGACTCATCAAACCACATAGGAACGCATACACGGAAAGTTGCAAGATCCGGAAATTCACGCCTGTAATCACCTTTGCACAGGCAGGTGAGTGATTAGGCTATGAGATGCGGGGTGGTGCAAGCGCCACACACCAGGCCCATGTTATCTGTGAGGCAGTGTGAGCCGAGTAAGATGCGATTGGATCTCCCCCACGGCTCGAAGCTGATTGCACAGTATCGAGCGTCTTGATCTCTGGACCAGCCCGCAGATGGATAAGTCAACACAGTCGTCGCCCGCTTCGACCATGGTCCTCAGCACCCTCTTTTCTTGTTCCACCGCGGCGTTCCACCACAGCAGTACTCTGGCTATTTACTCCGATGCATAAGCTCGATGGCCACTCAGCCAGGAAATCGTCGCAAGCTGCGTCAGCTTGTGGTCACATCGCTCGTTAATGAGATCTTTTGGGATTGGAGTCCGGAGCAAGAGGCCGACCGGGAATGAGATTCATAGCGCGGTTCCGCAGACTGACACCGATCGGGACGAGGGATTTGAGGACTTTGAGTGGACATGGAATTCAGGACCGCCGTCGCACAAAGCTCATATGCCTCCACACCCTCAAAACAACAGCGTGAATGCGATGAAAGGACTAAAACCGGGCCGCATCAACAACAGTCGGCCGTGTTCGACGTCCCTAGACCAGCTATCGGGATGTACGAACCGGTGACTTGCATCAAAAGACCAGATCGTCTCTCGATCGACCTGGGCAGCCAAGCGACTGGGCCGAGGCTGCCTCTCAAGCAGATCTCAGGGTGCCGGCTAAGCGAAGGATGGGATACCAGCAGTGGAAATGGAACGGACAAAGGAATTTCTCGTGCGTCTACAAGCCACAAGAGACAGCGCCGGAAATGCTTTTTCCCGTCAGCTGCACTGCTGTACGGGATTATGTTTGCTTTTTCGGAGCTATCCGAGGGGCAGGATGAATCCCATGGACCCTGGCAAGTGAGGACGACCAAGAATCTCCAACATGAGCGGATGGGTCCCATACCCGTTGCTGATATCGCGGTCAACTTCTCCGTGCCACTCGTCGTCGTCGTCGTCGATATGTCTAGTTTGAGGAGTGGAGCAAAGACGAGCATGGGCAGCAAGCAAGCGACGACCGAAAAAGCAAGTACGATGCAATTTTGGAAAGCCCATTCATTCCATAATTCGCCAGACAAGAGGAGAGGACTGGAATCTGCATTAGAAGCACTAACTACACACTCATCTAGAAGCCAAGCCTCTACCCTGCGGAGGATACCAAAGCCAACGCCCTGCATCCCTTAGTCCTCTAAGCCCCCCAACTCAGCTTTGCATGTACAATCGTGAAGGTCCTGTATCTAGGCCCAAGACGAGCGATTGCCCTTTGCCGACGGTCCTGGATCTATGATACAAAGACGAGATGTCTCATGAGGAGATCGTGGGGTTGATAAGCGAATTCGTCCTGTAACGCAGTGATGATATAGTATCGTGTTGTGATGGAGTGTACAGATGTCAACTCCTTGGCCTTCCAAACTCGACTTGGTAAAACAATCAGAAGAGTAGAGAATAGAAAGACCATATCGTGTCTCAATCTTTGCTTTTACGGAATCACACTTTCTATCATGGTGTGTTAAGGTGTAATTGTAGATTATGCAGCGGGCATCGACAGTTTATACGCACACATTTAGCTACTGGAACAGAGTACCTAAAAATTAAAACTCGGGTCAAGATAGGACTTAAACACACGTACATGAAAGTTCCTGTATGCATCACTTCTATATCGAGTAGAAAGCTCACAAAACACCGTGATCCCCTTATATGTATGGTCATGTAATATTTTGATTGTTCTGAAGTTGAAAGCCTCACATACTATCATCTCATACATTCCACCAACGACTCGGAATCGGCCATAGTATCTAATCAAACCCCTCAAACCCACTCTCGTCCCCACTTTCCTGCCCTCGTCCAGCCGTCTCCCTCCTCTTAGCCGCCTCCATAGCCCCCTTCCTCTTATTCTCAATCTTGCGATCATACCCACTCTTACTACTAATTCGATCCGCCTTCCCACCCGCACTACGTCTAGCTTCCACACCCCTCCGCTTCAACTGTTGCCGATCCCTTTTACTAGGCGTCGGCAACGCATCCAACAACCACTGTTTGACACTCCCCTCCCCCTCACCAACCCCCCTCAACTTTTCGCTCGCACGAATCACATTCGCAATAAGCTTCACAAACGGAATATCGTCTTGAGTGTAAAACGTCACAGCGACGCCTCCCTCACGTCCCGCACGCCCCGTTCTGCCTACGCGGTGCACGTAGCCGGCTGCCGAGGAAGGGACGTCGTAGTTCACCACGCCATTGAGGCCGCGGAAATCCACACCGCGGGATAGCAAATCCGTGGTTATCAGGACCCAGATCTCGCCTTTTCGGAACCGCGTCATTATGCCATCTCTAGCCGACGAACTCAGATCAGCGTGGAGGACTGCGATCCGCGAGCTACCTCCTGCTTCTGGCGGGATGTCGTAGAGGAGTTCGGAGTGGAGGGCGATGGCGCGGGGGATGGTTTGTGTGAAGACGAGGAAGGGGGGCCGGAGGATAGGGGTCGAAGTTGAGCTAAAAACAGAGGTTGGATGCAGGAGTTGGCGCAGGCCGAGGAGCTTGCCTTGTTCGGTTGCGGCGTAGGTTAGTTGGTGGGATATGTTTGGTATAGCGGAGTCTTTGAGGCCGACGACGAGGCGGATGAGGGGAGGTCGTGCGGGGAGGGTGGCGGTGGTGGGTTGGCCGGGGGTTTGGGAAGTTGATGGAGTCGAAAGGGCGGTCCAGCGGTCGTTCAAGGTAGACGTTGTCAAACTGTCGATATTCGAGCCCATTGTTGCGGACCAGAGACCGATTCGTAGCTTGGGATTCGTGCAGGCGTTCCATATCGCGAGGGTTTGTTCGCGGAAGAGAGGGTCGAGGAGGACGTCTGCTTCGTCGAGGACGAGTTGGGATACACTGGGGATACCCGCGACGGTACCATTCGCGCGCTTCAGAGCGTTCAGCAGAGCAAGTGGTGTCGCGACCAAGATGGCAGCTTTCACAAGCTCTGCCCGTCGACCTGCTTGCTTCTTCTTTGGTGCTATTGCTGTCTCCTCGTCTTCCGACTCAGACTCGTCTTCGTCGTTGTCCGATACCTCAGCTTTCTCTGCGTCGTCCTGGGTCTCTTCTTCTGGCTCCTGCACAACTCGCATACCCTTCCTCATAATCGTAGCCTTGACCGCCGTCCCCTTCGCCAATTTCCTCGCCTCATTAACAATCTGCGCAGCGAGTTCCCTCGTAGGAGCAAGAATGACGGCGCGCGGTCCGTCCTTGATATCCGCAGTCTTGCCCTCCGCAAGCAGAGAATCGATAATCGGTATCAGGAACGCTATCGTCTTTCCACTGCCCGTCGGCGCTACGGTCAAAAGATCGATATCCCCATTATACTGAGCCCCAGACAAGCCCTCGGCGTCTTGTGTAGCACCACTCGACCCCTCACGCCCCTTCTTGCTCAGCAGCAACGGTAAAGCGCCCAGTTGCACCTCGGTAGGCAGCTTGTACCCCTGCTCTGCTATATTCTCCGCCAGTCGTCTCGAAATACCGTATCGCGTCCGTAACTGCGCAAACGAGGTGAGGGGCTGTGGGTAGAGCGACTTCTTCGCATCCTTCTTCTTCTCCTTGACCTCCTTCTCCTTCTTCCGCTTCTTCGACTTCTTTTCTTTAACTGGCTCTTCTGCTTGCGGCGCGAAGTCTTCTAGGACCGAGACCTTGAGTTTGTGCGAGCGCAGTATCCGCTTGCACTCGTCCACATCGCATGGCTCCTCTTCTGATTCCTCCGTTTCATTTTGAAGCCTAGCCTCTTCCTCCTTCTTCTCTTGCTGCTTCTGCTTCTTCCTCTGCTTCTTGGATAGCGTGCTTCCGTTCACGTCTTCTCTGCTTGCACCGCCGCCGAAGAAGTCGAGATCGGCGGGCAGGTCATTTGCGCTAGGAGATGCATCCCGCCCATTCTGCCCTCTCTTTCTCTTGCGACTGGTATTCGACGTGTCGGACGGTTGTGCTGGGTCGTCGTGGCCAAACAGCTGCGGGTTTGCGACGGCGCCGGAGGAGGGAAGCTTTTGCGCGGACGAGCTTGGCGCCGCTTTGGAGGATCGCGAGAGGAGTTTGAACACGTTCATAGTGGCGGAGTATCAGGGCAGAGTCAAAGAGAGCGAGTTATATCCTGTCCGGCATCGCGACTTGGGTTTTGTTCACACAGCAAAAGTTGGACGGATGCGCTCAGAAAAATAACTGGGCCGCGGCGGTTCGGCGCAACTAGCGCCGATCATTCGAGCATTCACGCAGCTATCATTATCGTTGGTTTGACTGAAGTAGGTGCTTGGACTGAAGTAGATGCATTGCCAATAATTGCACATGTGTAGAAAATGGAATCTAAATCAGAGGTATGTGCAGTATACAGTATCGGATCCCTTGCATCCCGAGTGCACCGCAAACACACTTGCTCAGCTTCCCTGCCCGCCAAATCGTACAGTGTTTCCTCGCCGCCCCCTCGTCGTCTTGCTCGCTACCGTTGGAACCTTTGTGCATGCTGTAATAGTCGTGTCGTAGCTTCCTCAGCTCATCGCACTCAGTGGTGCTCGTCCTTCTTGGTCCTGTAGCCCACAAGCTTGAAACGGCCGATGATCTCGCCAACAGAGAAGAAGCCAATCACCTCGGCGACAACTACTCCCATCGAGTACCATTGTTCGCGGGGAATGTTCCGGACTTGTGCAAGGACGTTGGCGGGTTGCTGCGAGGCGCTGTTGGCTTCGCTGGCTACGCGGTTGAAGAGCGAGGTTGGGTTGCGGAGAGCGTTCAATGCGGGCTGGATGTAGTTCTGCATCGTCTGGACGGATCTGGGTGCAGTTAGTAATTATTCCGATGCTCCAGTGTGTCGAGTAGTGCTGCTGGGAGGCTTACGGTGGTTGCATGCTTCGTTGGTGGGCAATAAGCTTGCCGAGCTCGAGTCCGACCCTTCCGTAGTAGGTAGCCTTGGGAACCAGTCCTGTGGTACTGTCAGTCGATAGTTCAGTTTGGAGTTTTCAGCTGTTCTGCGACTCGCGGCCATCCGTCTGTCACGGGTGAGCCATGCAGATATGGCTGCGCCTGATAAGCCATGTAGAGCTGTTCGGACAAGCCAATGCACTCCGCAACTTGCTCTCTCAGCTCAGACTACTGCACGCAATTCGCACATGGCCAATTGATACCCTCCCCCGCCTCAGAGATGGTGTGACTGACCGTTGACGAAGTTGACCATCCTTCCTACTCGTCCAGTGGCCTGCTGTGTCGCATTGTTGGCGGCTTGACCGGCACTCTGTGCGGCTGAGCTCGCCGAGCTTGTGACCTTGGTGAGACCCTCTGAGGCCTTTGACTGTGCCTTTGACGCGGTTTCCTTTACAGTGTTGGTGGCTTCGGCGGTCGTCGAGGCATTGCGGATGCCAGCGCGGCGGACGGCGAACGTCGATTGCCGTATGGCGGCACGTGATGCAGCGAGAGACATGTTGATGCGAATTGACTGAGGGGAGATGGGGTGTCGCCGGTCGTCTGCTCGTCTCGTGAGGGTGGATGGAGCTCGGCAGTGACGCTTGGTTTTTCAGCGGAGTCCGTGCGTCGTCGCCGCTTGCCGGCTCAGGGGATCAACCATGTTGCCATTACAACCTCAACAATCCCATGCTAGTCACAATAGGGTCACTTTCATGAGAGATTTGTAGTTGTATCATGAAAAATACGGGTTTCACTCTCATACTCCGTCTCCAGGTTATTCAACACTTCTCCAGTAGTATAAACAATCTTCTCACAACACCATCACCAACTACCATCGAAACTCCGCTTCTTCTCTTTGGGCTGTCCCAACATCTCACCTTTGATCAGAAAGTTTAACTTCCTGATCTCAGTCCAGCGACTCAATGCGCCCAGCTCAAGCACACTCATCCTTCTCATCTTACCACTGGGGTTTCCAATCACAACAGCTTTCCAGTCACTGCCCCGGCCGACCTTTTCTAGGTCTTTGAACTCCTGCCAGGCTGCCGTGTCGCGACGGGTTCCGAAGGTATGGTTGGGTATAACTTGTACGGACTTGAAGCGACAGAGGACCAGGATCAGAAGAACAGTGATGCCAAACAGGATGCCCGCCGTAGCACCCGTGGACTTTTGTGCGCCAAGACTTCGCGTCATGTTGCCGCCCACCATGGTTGCGACAGCGGCGAGGACGAAGGCAATGATCTGGCTAGCAAAGATACCAGCAGTAACACGGGGAAAGGAGGTGTAGTTTGTCCTTCGTCTGCGATCTTGGACAGCCATGCTTTGCAAGCGATGTCGCGTGTTGACTCCAGGTTGCAAGTCACATGTATCGAACGTCTCCATCATCAGGCCATGGCATTCGGCTATGGCGAGGATACTGAGGAATCCTACGGCGCCAGCGAAGATAATCGGTACAAGCCATGGTTGAGGGCACCTAGCCGACGAGACAGTGTACGCCATGCCCATCAGCGGAAGCGTGAGCGTGAAGATGGCGCGGCGGACAAGATGGCTCGACCAGGTAACTTGCTTCTGGAAAGTCATGGAGTCGGTTCGAAACGCACTCTTCCGCTCTCGAGAGAATATACCGGCTTTCGTCAAGGGGATGGCGAGGAAGGCGCCAATAGCTATCGATATAACGCCTGCGCCCACCTTTGTTGGTTTCCATCGGTAGTCTCGCGATAACAGAGCACCGAGAAGGACAATTACAAGGACCACCTGTGCGTAGATCCATCCAAGGTAGAGTGCCAGGACGAGGAAGCCAGGTTGGCAGAGCATCATTGTCATGAGCTTGATACCCGCCCACACTTCTTCAAACCAATACTTCGGTCCCTCAGTCTCGATATGTAACTTTACCTCACCCCGACTCACGCGCCTCGTAATATAGTTCTCGTCTCTGTCGTACACCTCAGTTACAGACTTCCGAAAGGGTGCGCGTCGCGTTTCCGAAGTCGTGATGTTGAGGACCAAGGCAAAAGCTAGAATCACGACGATAATGTAGAATCCCCACTGCGGTGATAGACGGTCGATGATCGCAGCGCCAATCTGAAAGCCGACGGCAATAGAAGCAATCCAGCACCATGACCAGATACCCAGCCACATACCCATACCCCCACCATGGCGGCGGACATCATTCGCGACAACGAACTCTTGGTGAGGATTCTTGGACTGTAGCGAAGCCCCAAAGAGGTCAAGCAGTACAGTGATGTAATTGACGTTTGCGAACCCGAGGACGAGACCAGATACACCACGCGATAGCAGAAGGCCGACACGATACCTTGCCTCCTTGTTGTGATACCCGCTTACAACAATAGCTTGGGGAAACTGAAGTGGCAAGGCGATTGCTAGTGAAGCAAGAATATAGGGCTTTCGTCCGTGCAGGAGAGGTAATGTCCAAGCGAAGAAGGTCGAGATAGCAAGTCCAGCGTAGAGTACTGCATTGCCTATGATCACGATATGTCGTTCGTCCGCGAGAGAGTACTGGATGCGAGGTACCTCACCGGCGTAGATACCGACGATGATGCCAAGCAGAGCTGTATTGATACATGCAATACTGGCGGTCAGACGCTTCTTGCCCGTAGACCAGTTTCTCGCAATTGGCTGTCTTCGGTGGTGTCGATGAAGACTAAACGTATGATGGTGTGCCTGTTCCCGCACAGTGAGTTCACCGCCATATGGTTTCGATGGTACATCATCCTCGTCGGATGAGCACTCGGTTTCACCGAAGCCTGAATCTCTTGGTTCGGGCCGGGGTTTGGGTCGGCACACAAGCTCTGGGCTGTGGTGGCGTCGATGTCGATGCCTTGTGGAATCGCCGTGGTGACGTCGGCGAGAGCGACCACGAGACTCATCTCGACCCACAGGACGGAGGACAAAATCCACATGTTCTCTCGGAGCTGGCTGAACGAGCTTGGGCAGAAGCAGATCGGCATGGAGGTGGTCTCGTTCGCTTTTGCGGTCACTGGACGAACATGACGACGTAGAAGAACTGCTTTCTTTTCGCGCATTCTGATTCGAGTAGGCCCAGTCGTAAGACACCGAAGCTCTTGGCAGGTCAGCATGCAGACGGACGTCGGGGGCGATATCATCCAGATTAGTCCGATCAACGACAACCGGGAGTATGTTGTGAGTGCGAGAAGGCGAGCTTGAAGACTCAGACACCTTCAGAGGAAGAGCAGTTGTCATGAGATATTCAGGCTCGGCGGTAGCGTCGTGTACGGCGTCTCTCGCCCCCTCGATAATAGTGTACAGTTCTTCCATTTGGCCCTGATCATCGGCAACCTCTGCAACCGCGGCAGCTTCCTGTACCATGTCTTCCAAGTCTTCTACTGCGTTGCTAATCTTTCGTTTTGCCGCCCGCTCGAAGGTAACGCGGGCTGGTGCCGGTTGCGTGGGAGACATTGTGACTCTAGAGATGACTGCCGGGGGTGTGCTGGTGCAATCTGACGTGCTGGACTGTTGAAGATGATTCGGGACCGGTGCGAGGCTGTCAGCGCGAGGGCGAGCATCGTGCACATGGTTGACCCCTGACTCGTCAACGTCTTGTTTGATATTTACGACAGAAAGCCTCTTTTGTGGTTCATGTGACTGCGATATGGATGTTCGATGTGCCGACCTTAACGGCGTTACTGTATTAGTCGCCAATGAGAAACGACGCGTTTGGGCTTGTCGATGTCTCGTCACTGGGGATGGGCTACTGGTAGCTGTTGATGGAACCCGGCGTTCGCCCGCTGGTACTGATGACTTCCTTCGTGGCATCGGTCTAGTCGTGATAATGGGCTGAATCGCAGACGCGACAGTCACCTTGCCGCTAGGTCGCGTGCTTGGTGATGGAGACGGCATAGGGCTTTCGTGACCATCTACAGGCGAGCTGCATGGGCTTTCCACAGTCGTGCTGTTCTGACCATCCGTGAACGTTGCAGCCACGGCCTGTGAAGTTTTGTTGCTGAGCCAGGGAAGTCTGTCCGATGTCGTTCGTGTTCCAAGCTTCTTGCGTTCCGGCGCCTTCATCGTCTTTGGGGGAGCGCTCGACGCCTTCGAGGCATTGTTCTCAGACTCAGTCATGTTGTCAAGTAAACGATTGATTGAATCGATCTGTCTGAGGCGGCGAACACGTGTGAACACCAAAGACGGCAGTTTACGCGCTCATGTGAGGTTTGCTGACCGAGTTGCTAGAGAGTTGGAGTGAGAAGTTGGCCTAGAAGGTGAGATGCAAAATGAATATGAGACGACCAGCTTCGACTGCTTGCAGGTAAGCGCAAGCAGGGCGGCGGAGGCGGAGGACGTAGAGGGTGTAGAAGAAGCTGGTCGTTGTAGCGATGAGACAAAAGGATGAACGGCGTGGAAGGTGTGCAGTGTCGTGTGAATGCGACAGCATGGAGGTTGAGCTAGCTCTGTTTACTTGCCGGACACAACTGGTCTACGGTTTGCTCTTTCCGTTGCTGCACAGAAAGGGCCCCGCTCACTTTGACAGCAAGTGCGACACTCACCCACGTTATCTGGAATCGTGGCAACGGCAGTTGTGACATTGCAGAGCTTCTTGTATCTTGGAGGTATATCATATTACGTGCGCCATATCCTCACGACCGTATCGCCTCAAGCACTGTCCCGGTCATAGCAAGCACCTTCTCCTCTTCCAGCCGTTGCGCAACGAGCCTACAAAGATTAGCATTATCATCACTACAAAGAAGCTTCATGTAGTACTTACTGTAGACTGACCGGCAGGCCATCAAGCAGTTCAGGGTTATCTGGCATTCATTAGTCATTATCAACTCTGAGAAGATGTGCCACTTACAGCTATCATAAGCACCCTGACAGTAATCGCTCTGAGCCTTATAGTCGCTCGCATACTTATCCAACGCCTTATCGACCGAGATTCCGCAAGGAAACGACGTAGCAGAATAGTCAACCACGTTGTATACGCCGGTATATCCGACGTATTTGAAGTCGCCGTGCGCTACGCTTGAGTATGGGGTTGTTGGCGCTGATGATTGTTAGAAAAGAATGTTTCAGCAAAACCATAGTTCTCTCTGTCTTACCTAGAATGGCATCGAGTCCCTCAATGGCCATCCACTGTTCCAGGTATTGCCGCTGTAGCTCAGATCTCTCCGTATGCAGCTTCCACATATCATAGACGCCCAGCTCTTTGGCGTCTTTGTACTGCAACATCTCTGGCCGGTACGGCTCGCCTGTTACGCCGAGTAATGCTTCCACGCTCTTGCCTCCATCCGCAACGAACATGCGCCCCAGAAGTTCTATCGCCTTAGCATGCAACTTCGGATTCCAAGCCAAAACTTCATGCCCCGCCTTCTTCAGCTTGACCGCCGTCTCCTTTAGCGCACGTGTCACAGGCGGTGTGGGCAAACAAATACCGTCATTGTAAAGCACCGCGATCTTAAGCTTCTTCGGAAGATCTACTGGTCGCCACGGTATCGGCAGCATCTTTGGGTCCAACTTCCAGCACTCTGCGTCGACGATGGCTTTGGAGTACATGGTGATGTCCGACAGTGTCTTTCCCATGGGTCCGTTCACGGATTGCACTGCTTCCTGGCCAGCGAGGCCAGAGCGGCAGCGTTGTGTGGTGAAGCGACCGAAGGAGGGGCGCAGAGTGAAGATACCGGTACATGCCGCTGGGATACGCAAGCTGCCGCCCTGATATTGTTAGACCTGAAGGTCTAGTGCGAATTGGTACTTACTATGTCTGTTCCGACGCCCAGGGGACTTCCTCCAAATGCGATGAGGGCTGATTCTCCGCCTGAGGATCCACCAGACGTGACTTTGCGGTTGAGCGGGTTGACGGTACGGCCGAATGTGTTGTTCACGGACTCTGCCTGTGTCCTGTCAGTTCCCAGCTCGTTGTATATGCGCGTGTACGTACGATCATCATGGCTGTTGGCACATTGGTCTTGCAGTACTGGACAGCGCCCAGTCGACGCAGTATCTCCACCAGCGTCGCATCGTATTCGGCCGGTTGGTTCACTAACGAGGTGAAGCCTACCGTACTATCTTTCCCCTTGACGTTGAAGTTGTCTTTGAGCGATATAGGCAGGCCATGGAGCGGTCCTACGGTCTTGCCAGTTCGTTCGAGATGCTCGTCGAGGGCTTTGGCTTGTTGCACCGCTTCATTGAAGAAGGCATCGCTGAGACAATTCGTCTATGCACTTATCAGACCACCTCAACTCTGCTCTATGAAACTCTGCCATACCAGTTGATGCGCCGCTGCGGCGCATTTGCAGAACGCGACCGTGACGTCTTCGGCGCTCCATGCTTTCGACGCGATCTTCTCGAGAACATCTGACGCGGTGCTCTCAGTGATCGCGAGTTCCGACTCCGTAAGCCATCCAGATTCCCTGGGCCACGTCGTGACATCGAGTTGTGATTCCGGTGGAAACTTGTCCTGGGGTATGCGGTATTGAGTCGGAATGGATTCCGCGAGAGCGGCGCGCTTCCCCGCGGCAACTTTCTCCCAGTTCGCTTCAGATGTCATACTTTAGGACTTTTTGCAACGCCAAACTACCGTGATATGGGAGACTGTAATACTCAAGTATATTAGATTGGAAGGGAAATCTGTGTAAATCTCCGTGAGTATCCTTCGCCATTCCGTATTCCTATCCTCCCCACTCTCGGGTCCATCTGCGCCGCGGTCCATACGTGACGGCGGCCCTGAACCGAAGCCATCGAAGGCGTTGACAGTGCCATTCCCCGCATTTACACGCGCCAAAGCCAGACTAACTCCTAGCAGACATGCCGCTCAGTGGGCCGAGATAGACTGCCGTTGCTCAAGAGGATATACCTGCCGTGTTGAGATTCAGATACGCCTCCCCAAGCACCCGATACCGGCAATCAGCTATCCAACCACAGGCGTCATGATCGTCGGTGAGGGTTACTGATTGTGAACGCTCCGAGTCAGGCATAAGTGGCGTACTATCATCCATATCTCGTTCCCAGCGTCTATCGGTCCTTTCATGCATGGACGGACAATGTCACCCGAAGAGATTCGAGACTACATACAGAACTGATAACGGCGATTGTTTGGAGACGCGATAGAATCGTCTTTTGTCGCGCAACCTCATATCTTCAGCGACGAGGCGCATCACCTCTGTTAAGCTGAGGTCAACACTGCAACATCTCAACTTTGAGATAACAATCTCCAAAATGGCCAACAGCTTCATCGCCTATCTTCGAGGCGACCAGAATGCGCCAGGCGAGCGCAAGCTGGTGCAGAAGCTCGACTTCTTCATCCTTACTTTCTGCTGTCTCATGTACTTTCTGAACTATCTTGATCGCACAAACCTCAACAATGCGTATGTTTCTGGCATGAGGGAAGAGTTGAGCTTCAAGGGAAACCAGCTCAATCAAATCAACACCGTTTTTACTGTCGGGTGAGTGAGCATGGACAAGAAAGACATGCAGAAGTATACTAATAGTCCATCCCAGATACACCATAGGCCAAGTCCCATGCAACATAGCCCTCTACTACATCAAACCTCGCTACTTCTTTCCAGCATGCATGGTACATCTCCCTCCCATCCATCCATCCCTCCACCCACAAGCCACCCTTCCTAACAAGACCACCAGGTAGCATGGGCGGGCCTAACAATGGTAACAGCCGCCGCGCAAAAGCCGCAAGACATAATGGCCATCCGCTTCTTCCAAGCGCTCTTCGAATCCTCCACCTTTGTAGGAACCCACTACATCCTGGGCTCCTGGTACACAGAAAAAGAGCTAGGGAAAAGATCCGGCATCTTCACTGCATCGGGTCTGGCAGGCACGATGATAGGCGGGTTTATCCAGACGGGGATTCATAGTAGTATGGATGGGTTGAGGGGGATGAGTGGGTGGAGGTGGTTGTTTAGTAAGTATTCAAATCTATTTACACATTTACATACAACATGTATTAACATCTTTCTCAGTAATCGACGGCGTCATCACCCTCCCCGTAGCCCTCTACGGTTTCCTCCTCTTCCCCGGTAAGTCCTGGCTATACGAAATGCATGTGAGACATGCACTGACTTCGTACCTCTACCTCTGCAGACACCCCCCGCAACACGCGCGCCCCCTACCTCTCCGCCACCGAAAAAGCCCTCGCGATATCCCGCGTCCCCGAAGTCAGCGAACGAACCCCCATCTCCTTCTCCTTCTTGAAACACTGCTTCTCTACGTGGTACTGGTATTTCTTCGTCATCCTGTGGATCCTCGCCGGAGAAACCGAGTCCTTCAGCACAAACGCCTTGTTGCAATTATACATGCGCTCCCACCCAACAGAAACATATACCGTTGCCCAGAACAACAACTACCCAACCGGCGTCCCGGCCGTCGGCATAGCATCCACCCTCTTCTGGGCGACCCTCACGGATTTCATGGGCGGAAAACGTTATCTAGTGGGCTACTGGATCGCAGCCACAGGCATAATTACCTCCGCGCTCATACTCGCCTTTCCACACTCCACACCCATCCACTTCGGCATGTACTACTGGGCCGGCAGCGTATACGCCTGCCAAGCCACGTTCTTCGCGTGGGCGAACGATGTGCTGCGGTACGAAGAAGATAGTCTGCGTGCCGTGGTAATTGCGAGTATGAATATGGGGAGTAATGCGATTAATGCTTGGTGGAGTATTTTGTTCTACGGGGCGGATATGGCGCCGTATTTTACGAGGGGCATGTGGGCTATGATTGCGGTTAGTATTGGTATGGGGGTGTGGTGTGCGGGCGGGGTTTGGTGGCAGAAGAGGAGTGAGGGGAGGAGAGAGGGGAGTGTTGTGCATGCTGAGGTTAGGGGGAAGGGGGAGGAGGAGGGGAGGTTTGTGGGGGGTGAAGGGGAGGGGGAGAAAGTGTAGTCGTTTTTGGTGTTGTTGTACTTCTACTGAGCGGCTCGGGGAGCTAATACAAACGCCTTGATAACGCCGAATTGTTATGCAATCATACTACCATCCATCCATCAAGAGCACAAGACCTAGCCTATCCTATCCTACATCCCTCATATCAAGCCCCCTACGACACACCACCGAACCTCTGGCTCGCCCTCCCGCCACGCATACTATTCATGAAATCAGCCGAAGGATCACTGCCCAGTCCATTCCACCCATTAGCACCAACACGTTGGCCCTCCCTCTGCGCCTTGTTAATCTTCTCCTGGAGCTGCGAGGCCCCCGAATCGATAAGCTGGAGCTGAGCGAGCTGTGTGTTGAGGACGCGGACGACCTTTGTGAGGGGATCGTCTGGCTTGCCGGTCTTGCTGAGCGTCTGCGATGTGTTATTGATCTCTTCGATCATTTCCGTGAGGTCTTTGTTGAGTTCGTTGAGGCGGTCTTGCAGTTTTTCGGCGAGCTTGTAGCTGGGGGACTGTTAGTCATTGTGCAGATTTTTAACGGTAGAGATACAACTTACGTCCTCTCGCGCTCTTGGTCTGGGCCGCGTAGCGTCTCGTTCTTGCCGCTGACACCGTGCATCTTCATGAGGTTGTCAATCTCCTTCTCGTAGCGGTCGAGGTAAGAGTCGAGCTCTTGCTGGTTCTCCTCCATCATTGTTAGCTGCCTCTCCACTTCGGCTGCGTCACGCTCGGCTTGGAAGGTCTTGGAGTATAGTTGGCGGACTTTGTCGGAGTTCTCGACGAGCGCCCTATCCCATGATGCGACTGTCTCGGCTTGCGATTGGAATTCCTTCTGGTACTTGGAAAGGTCGGCGGCCCAGCGGGTGATGATCTCGTCCATGGACTTGTTCTTCAGTCGTGATTGCGCTGATGGTGCGGGTCCGGCAGTCGACGCAGCAAGTCCACTTTGGCCTGCATTGTTTCCGCTTGTCGCTCCAGGGGCTGGAGTTGGCTGTGAAGTAGTGTTGGACGATGCTGCTGGTGCTTCGCTTCCTGCGGGCTTGCTGAACAAGCTGGGAGTGGCTCCAGATGTGGTGGTGGTAGCAGCTCCAGAAGCAGCGGTCGTGGTGTTGCCGCCTCCCAAACCACTTCCTAGGCTGGGGAACAAGGACGTGTTTGATGATGCTGTTGTCGTGGGAGCGCCACTTGTTGCAGTGGTCGTAGCTCCGGTTGTCGCAGCGGTGCTAGCGGGAGCAGCAGGCTTTGGGAAGCTGAAGCCACCGCCCGTAGATGCTGGTGTGGAAGCTCCCGCAGGCGAGAATAGGCTCGGTGCCGCAGAACCGGATGACGCAGCGTTGTTTCCACCCAGACTCAGGCCCGAGGTCGCAGTAGGCTGCGTAGAAGCTGGCGCAGCAGATGAGGTACCCAAGCTAAATCCTCCCAATGGCTTCGCAGGTGTCGAGGAGGGGGTGCTGCTGCCCAGCCCGCCAAATAGCCCACCTGCAGGTTTGGAAGCCTGCGCGTCTTGTGAAGCAGGTGCTGACGGACCACCTCCGAAAAGGCCGCCCGAGGGAGTAGACGCAGGTGCAGCGGTCTTGTTCGCATCGCCCGAGGCGCCTGTGTTTCCTCCTAGGCTGAAGCCGCCTGAAGGCTTCGCGGCAGATTGTCCGGATGCAGCGCCGAATAGACCAGGTGTGGAAGACGCAGAGGTTGCTGCTGGCTTTTGGCCGAACAGCGAGGATGTGCCTCCGCTAGACTGGTTGTTCTGGCCGAATAGACTTCCACCTGGAGGTGCGCCGGCTGGAGTGGTGGAGGGGAGGAAAGACGTCTTGTTTGCTGCTGGCGTAGCTGTTGGTGTCGAGCCTAGACGACATGTCAGCAGTCGCGTTGGATGTCACAGATATGGCCAGCTACTCACTACCTGCTCCGCCGAATCCACCAAATGGAGAGCCGGAAGATGCTGGCGCCGCGCCAGTTGAAGCTCCACCGAAGAGTCCACCAGCTGGTTTTGGCGCATCGCCCTCCTTCTTCTGTCCGAAACCAAATCCGCCGCCGAAACCTGGTGTTGAGGATGGGGCTGGTGTAGCTGAGCCTCCGCCAAACAGACCACCACCAGGCTTGGATGCAGGTGTGTTGGATGCGCCGCCGAAAAGACCGCCTGAGCCGCCTGAATTGGCTGCGCCACCGCCAAAGAGGCCGCCGCCGCCGCTGCTAGCTGGTGTGCTCGAGGTGTTGTTTGCGGTGCCGAAGAGAGATGGCGTCGCGCTGCCAGTGGAGGGTGCAGCGCCAAACAGCGACTTCTGAGGGGTGTTGCTGCCGCCGCTGTTGTTGGCAGCGCCGCCGAATGTGAAGCCGCTCATGATGGCGGGTGTCGAGGATAGCTCTGGTGTTTGTTGTTGATGGGCGATGGAGCTGTTGTTGTCGGCGAGATGTCGAGAACGCGCGAGAGTCTAGTCGTGTCGCGCCCGGGGATGCAATGGTCGGGCCGCTAATGGACGAGGTCAAAGAATTGCGCGTAGTCGTGTATTCTCCTCACGCGCATCGACGTCGCGCCCAAAAGTTAGACAAACAGGTGCAAGGGTCGGAGCTTAGCTCCGGTGAATTGTTGTTCCCACCTTCCCGCTGCTGGAGCGTCCAGACCGCTCGTCCCCGCTAATCGAGCGTGCCTGAACGACGACACGCTCAAGCAACGAGGCGCAGTCTCCTGTCGCCTTCGCAGATCACTCCTCCTCCGCCATTATAACCGTGAACCAAGTCTCTACGACTTCTCCCCACAACACACACCCCGTCAAGTATAGCAACTTCAATTGCCTCGACATGCCGGACGAGCTAGCACCACCCCGCAAGAGCGTAGAGCTGGAAGACCCCGGCGCGAAAGAGCTGGGTATGTCGTCTTGCTAATACGGTGTGTTCATTCTAACATCACACAGCCGACTCAAGTGACGAGCACTTCTCCGATGCTACCGAAGGCCAGCCTGCGCGGTCAGACATGACCTCGCCCATTCCCATCACACGAGTCGAGCGAGTAGACGACGAGCCGGCCCACGGCGAGGTTCCCGGAACAGACGCATACAACATGCGCACGCAAGACGCAGTACCCGACGAGGTGGAGATTGTCCCAGAAGGCGCACGAAGTCGCAGTGCCTCGCGCGTCAGCGCAAGCGACAGGCCTCTGACACCAGGAGGAACACCAGTGCCCAAGACAATTGTCGAGAAGATCGACCCCGACCAGCCCAGCTACGGCGATGTTCCCGGTACACTTGCCCACCAGCAGCGTCTGGCCGATGCTACGCCTGACGTGGTTGTCAGAGCACCGGAGGAGCCTTCCCAGAGCAGCAATCCAGGTACGTAGGGCATTTCCTTGGTGCCTCCTGCGTACCATTGACGGAAGAAGGGTCACCAACTCCGCATGACAGGTCCCCAATAAGCCCGAGTGACGGCGCAACCGAAGCCGCACCTGAAACACTTGCCGAAGCCGACGCCGACGCCTCGATTGAGCAAGACGACGACTTTGGCAATGCCGACGGTGACGACGATGGTTTTGGCGATTTCGACGATTTCGAAGAAGGCGAAGAGGGTGACGATGATTTTGGGGACTTTGACGATGGGTTTCAGCAAGGCGAGGACGATGCAGAGACATCATTTGATAAGCCCCCAGAACAGCCTCCTGTACCTGTCCCCTCGCCAGGTCCTGTAAGTCGCAGCAATTCTAGTCCACATACATTACTGCCTTGTCCGCTTGCCTTGGTGACATCTGACTAACCTCTCCTTCTACAGCCCGTCTTAGACTTTGACCAACTCACATCACTTGAAGATATCGTCTCAGCAACACAGCCATACCTTGATGACATGTACCCTGCACAGGACGGCATACCCACAATATCCACCAATCCCGAGGAAACACGGTCCATCTTCCTCTCGGAACGGAGTCATTCATTATGGACACAACTAGTCGCACCGCCGCCACTACAACCTCCCGACTGGGTCCGCTCGCGCATACGGCGGCTGTTTCTGGTCTCCTTGGGTGTACCCGTCGACCTTGACGAGATCCTCCCCGCGTCCAAACAAAAGAAGCTCATCCTCCCTTCAATACACATACCCGGCGGCTCGCCGCGCCCCTCTTCAGACGGTCGAAATAACGGTGGTCCCTTGGGACGCATCAAGCGCGAGAACGAATCATCCACTTCAGTTGACTCATCAAGTTCAAAACCAGAGCGGAAACGCAAGGGACCGCCACCACCACCGGAACTGGACATTAGCAGTACCATGCAGCTCTGTGCCACAACAGATGCAGCACTGCAAGGCTTGACTGACGAGGAGTTGAAGATGCACATCGACCACTTGAAGGGCTTGCAAGAAAGAGCAAAGGAGGTGTTTGAGTACTGGCAGAAGAGATTAGAAAGCGCACTAGGCGACAAGGATGCCTTTGAGCAAGTCATCGAGAGTCTGGTTGCGCATGCGAAGAAGCTCAGGTAGCGAGTCCCATGTTTCTGAAATAAAGTTTAATCGTATTTCCATTAAGGCAACCATATTTTGGAGATGTCGTTTCTATCTGGCCCCTTGTGATTCGCCGCGAGATTCATTTCTTGGGTCAAGCGAACCATAGTTGTAACAGAGCTCGCACATTCTAGTGCCAAAATGTGAGTAATAAAAGGGTGTGAGGATCTTTTCTTTCTCTTGGAGTATCTCTTGTCGGAATACACTGCAGGAATTGTGTTCCCGAATATTCACAACTGCCGCAAGAGAGATTACCATGCCACACACTACTACTATTACCACTCCTACTACTATTACCACCACCACTACCATTGCCACTACTACTGCAACTACAACTACCTCTACAAATACCTCTACAAATACCTCTACAAATACCTCTACAAATACCGCGGCAGCTACAAACACCACTGTCACCACAAGTCACACAGCTTATCCAAGCACAAACGCCATCTCGACCACATTCACCACCAGATCTCCTCTAACAACCACAACCACAACCATAACCATGCCTTACATCACAATCACCACCCAGGAGACGCCCAGATCACGTCAAACACCCTACACATCACGCGCCGCCTTCACAAATTTCGGCCTTATGCAAATCCGCACAGATTGCCTCACCGCACACGAAGACAGTTGTTCAATCTGTCTCGAAGCGTATTCAGACACCGACCCCGGTACAAAGATCAACATATGCCGGCATATCTTCCACAGAAGCTGTTTGATGACGTGGTTGGATTCGGCGTCAACATGTCCTATGTGTCGAGCTGACCTCTTCGTTTCCGCACCACGATCATATTGGTCAGTAAGGGACGACCGGCTTGGTACTACAACTACGAGCGAAAGTACGAATCCGAGGAGGAATTTGTTTGAGAGGAGGGGTGGTATTGGGGGAGGGGGAGTTCCTGCGCTACCGCTACGACATGCAAGGACGGATACGGAGTTGGCGATGATGGTGGAGAGGGAGGGGAGGGATGGGCCGGATGCGCTTGATGCTTTGGCGACGTGGAGGATGGGGGCTTTTGAGGAGGCGAGGGAGAGAGGGGGTCAGGGGGAGACGATCTTGGATTATTGATGGGATGGAGGGTGTGGGGGTTTGGGGTGTGTGTATGCTGCAAATGTGTTTTGAAGTTGGGAGATTCCGAGGGACTACGTTGTTGGGATGGATGGTGTTTGATGGATTTTGATGTGCATGTATTCTGCGGGCATGTTTTGAAGTTGAGATACTCCAAGAGACTACGTTGTGGCAACAGAGATGTAGCACCACGAGTAAGGGATCTGTATTCTGCAAACACATCCTGAAATCGAGAAATATCGGTTGATAGGCTTGCTCCAGTAAAGTAAGTGTAGAGACTACGTAGTCGCAAGAGAGGATTCAGCACAACTCGTTGGGCGTATGTATTCTACAAACACGTTTCTGAGTGAAGAATTTCCAAATTTAGATGTCTTCCTTGTGTATAGTGGAGGGGCCCCTAGATGGATACATAGTAGGCAAAGCGTACTAATTCGTCACGATCCACATGACTGATCTTGGACATGTATATCGTGTTGAATGTCGTGAAATACCTTGATGTTGCAAAAGCAAATCTAATTTCTGTAGGGTTGTCCGCTGCGTGGAACTTGCTCCCGGGGCGAGGACCCGGGGAGTGTTCGGATGTGCCGACCGGGTTCCCCAATCTTTCCTTGCTTTGGTGCAACGGCGAGTCGATTTTGGACAGCGCAAGAACACGTCCTCGCATGTTAGCCAGCATGTGCCGGCATCCGCTCAGACACGCTTACTGCAGTTGGCCGGACGGCCGGGAGAGACCCTGAGCGAAGCGACGTGCTTTGTGAACAAGCGTACCCCACCGTACGCACCATCACAGAGCCCCTCTGTCAGCTGTCAGTCAGCGCACGATAAGATATGAAGAGCATCGCCACACTGCGTATTGCGATCGATGGCGCTGAAACCACGCCACGAGTACGGCAGGTGCAGTGGCATGCAGATCAAACAGGAGAGCAGCGCAGAGCTGCCGTGGCTAAATTAGAGGCGCCTTCACAGTTGGCCGTGGGCGTTGAAGTCGCAGGTGTCCGCGGTGTGGTGCTATGCTAGGCGATGCCTGTTCCGCGCGCCGTTAGCAGCGAATAGGGGTAATTTGCCACACTGGTGGGTGCAGGTGGCTTCGGTCGCACTGCCATTCGTCGCTCTGTTCGTAAACTCGTACGTGCTAAGAGATGGCACGCGGACGGGAAATGCATGGTCACACTTCATTTCGCGGGCCATGACGTCGGCGGTGTGCAGTGGTGTTGTGCTGGAGGGCTGAATTTGCGGTGGTTTGTTCACCAAGTGGCCGTTGGCAGCCATAGTCCGCCCTGTCCGTTTCTGAGCTCGGCCGTGCACGTGTAGACCCACCCGTGCAGCACGCAGCGCTAGGTAGGTCGTTCGCGACGTAGCGCTCAACTGTCATCTTCGCGTCCAGTCTGCTTTCCCAACCCGGCAGCATGTCGGGCAATCCTTTTGGCAGTGAGGCAGCATAGTGTAGCACGCCCGTGACGCTGCGTTGGGCTGGCGTGTTCCGTCTCTCTTCCGCCGCGCTCCCCTCTGCTCCTCCATCGTGTGGCGTGCGGCTATTCTTCACGCTGCCTAGCTGCTAGATCCCGCGCTAGCCTTGTTTGAGCCATACTGGATATCCATTCCAGCGGGGCCCCTGCTTGCGCTTCCTCGATACCTCTCGAGTTCATCTCGCGATCCATCAGCATCCTCGCAGCCGTCTGCACCGGCAGACTCTTCAGTCCCTCCTTTGTCCGTTTCCGCCTGCCCTCGCACCGAAACTTGACCCGCCGCACTTCCGCCCTCTCCCCCGTTCCAGATGCGCACATAGCAGCCTTTTGAGCCTCGCACCCTTCCACCCGCCGCCACAATGGCCGCAGAGACGTACTCGAGCGTCTCAGCCATCATCCGCAACCTCGCCCGCCAACATGACCCCACGCGAGACCCCAGCTTCAGCGCACAGGTTTCGGCCAATGGAGCCAAGACGGCCGCCAACGCCATCGCTCTGCCGGGCCCGGAGAGCGAAGAGAAGACACAACTCGAGCAGGAGCTGTCGGCGCTCTGCTCAAGAATAGATTTCCTCGAGCACAAGAGCAGCCACGCCGCGACCAAGCAGGGCCAGTTCCCTCTGACACCCGCACAAGAGCCCCCGGAGGAGGGCGTATTATATACACAGGCCGGCGTCGTGCGCGGCAACAACGGCCCACCCGTCCAGGGCCGTCGGGGATCCAACAAGGAGCGCGCCATCTGGGTGTCCAACTGGCTCGCAGCCAAAGAGTCGAATGGCGACCCCGAGCAGCCCGCCGCAGCCCTCACCGAGGAGCAGCTCAACTATCTGCGCGTACACCTGAACCAGCAAGCCGACCAGATAAGGAACCAGCGCGAGCACATTGGTAAGGGCGTGCAAATGGAGTCGCATGCGCTCATTCTGACATGATACAGACAACCTGAGCCAGGAAGTGAACAAGCAGTTGACGACACAGAGCATGGTATTCGAACACGGCATTGAAGACATCGGCGCACTCAAGAGAGAACTCGGCAAACATCAACAGGGTAGGCTCTGCGGCCTCACATAGGCGTTGACACGGCTGACATGTTTAGCCAACTTGGCTTTCCAAAAGGCACTGCGGGAAATCGGCGCCATCGTCACGGCCGTGGCCATGGGTGACTTGAGCAAGAAGGTCTTGATCCATGCTAAGGAGATGGACCCTGAAATCACTCTGTTTAAGCGCACGATCAACACCATGGTGGATCAACTCCAGGAGTTTGCTAGTCAGGTTACATTCCTCGCCCGAGAGGTCGGCACCGAAGGCAGATTGGGCGGTCAAGCCAACCTACCAGGAGTTGCTGGTATTTGGGCTGAGCTGACTGACAGTGGTACGTTGTGATTAGGGTTCCACTATCGGCCCGATGCTAACGTGTCCTGCAGTTAATGGGATGGCCAAGAATCTTACCGACCAGGTGCGAGAGATCGCCGTAGTCACCACCGCAGTCGCCATGGGTGACCTCAGTCGCAAGATTGAACGTCCGGCCCGCGGAGAAATTCTGCAGCTGCAACAGACCATCAACAGCATGGTGGACCAACTGCAGTCGTTTGCGACTGAAGTATCCAAGGTGGCCAGAGATGTCGGTACCGAAGGAAAGCTCGGTGGTCAGGCTGAAATCGCTGGTGTCAAGGGCATGTGGAACGAACTCACAGTGAACGTGAACGCCATGGCTCAAAATCTTACTACACAAGTGCGAGACATTGCCCAAGTGACAACGGCTGTCGCGCAGGGTAACCTCACCCGGAAAGTCGAAGCCGAATGCAAGGGTGAGATTTTGGAACTCAAGAACACGATCAATCGCATGGTGGACCAGCTGCAGCAATTCGCCCATGAAGTCACCAAGATTGCGAGAGAGGTCGGATCCGAGGGTCGCCTTGGAGGCCAAGCCACAGTGCATGGTGTTGAGGGAACCTGGAAAGATCTCACTGAGAATGTGAACGGCATGGCCATGAACCTTACAACACAAGTGCGAGAGATCGCCGAAGTCACTACAGCCGTCGCAAGAGGAGATTTGAGCAGGAAGGTCAAGGCAGAAGTCCAGGGTGAAATTCTGTCCCTCAAGATTACTATCAACACCATGGTGGACCGTCTCAACACATTCGCACAAGAGGTCAGCAAGGTGGCCCGTGAGGTCGGCACAGACGGTATCCTCGGCGGCCAAGCGCAGGTCGACAACGTTGAAGGCAAGTGGAAGGACCTCACCAACAATGTCAACACCATGGCCCAGAACTTGACGCTGCAAGTGCGAAGTATCTCCGAGGTCACACAGGCCATCGCCAAGGGAGATATGAGCCGCAGAGTGCACGTGGACGCCGAAGGAGAGATTCGACTACTCAAAGACACTATCAACGACATGGTTATGAGACTAGACGAATGGTCTCTTGCTGTGAAGCGCGTAGCTCGCGATGTGGGCGTAGACGGAAAGATGGGCGGCCAAGCAGATGTAAGAGACATCGACGGCAGATGGAAAGAGATCACCACCGACGTCAACACCATGGCCCAGAATCTTACGTCCCAAGTGCGCGCTTTCGGCGACATCACTAACGCTGCCATGGAGGGCAAGTTCACCCAAATCACCGTCGAGGCTTCCGGCGAGATGGACGAATTGAAGCGCAAGATCAACCAGATGGTGTCCAGTTTGCGAGAGAGTATTCAAAGGAACACAGCAGCCAGGGAAGCCGCCGAGTTGGCCAACAAGACCAAGTCCGAGTTCCTCGCCAACATGTCGCACGAGATCCGAACACCCATGAACGGTATTATTGGAATGACCCAGCTTACGCTCGACACCGACCTTACGCACGCACAACGAGAGATGTTGACTATTGTTCATAACCTGGCTGGTCAATTATTGACCATCATTGACGACATCCTCGATATCTCCAAGATCGAGGCCAACCGCATGGTCATGGAAGAGATTCCGTTCTCAATGCGAGGCACAATCTTCAACGCCCTCAAATCTCTGGCATCAAGAGCCAACGAGCGGAAGCTGAACCTCGCCTATGACGTATCCTACAAGGTGCCCGACTACGTTGTGGGTGACTCTTTCAGGCTGAGGCAGATTATCCTCAACTTGGTCGGTAACGCTATCAAGTTCACAGAGCTAGGAGAAGTCAAGGTGGCCATCTCCATGGCGCAAGAGCAAGAATGCGGCCCAGATCACTACGTGTTCCAGTTTGCTGTTTCCGACACTGGAATAGGCATCCGTGGCGACAAGCTCAATCTCATCTTCGACACCTTCCAGCAAGCTGATGGTTCCACTACCAGGAAGTTTGGTGGTACCGGCCTGGGTCTATCCATCTCCAAACGTCTCGTCACCCTCATGGGCGGTCGTATGTGGGTCGAGTCAGACTTTGGCAAGGGCAGTGTGTTCTACTTCACATGCAGAGTACGTCTCGGCACGCCGGAGGTTACCGCCATCCGGCCTCAGCTCGTGGCGTACAAGCAGCACGCCGTCCTCTTTGTCGACCAAGGCAACACTGGCTTCTCGGACCAGATCATTGAGCACCTCAAGACACTTGACCTCGTACCCATGGTGGTCAAGTCGATTGAGGAGGTTCCTGAGACGACGAAGAGGACCGACATGCCCTATGACTGCGTTATCGTTGACAACGACAACACAGCGCGGGAGCTCAGGATTGCCGAACGCTTCAAGTACATTCCTCTCGTCATGCTTACGCCACATGTATGCATCAGCCTCAGGTCCGCGCTTGAGAATGGTATTTCGAGCTACATGACAACACCCTGTCTGCCGATCGATTTGGGCAACGCGCTCATCCCCGCACTTGATGGTCGCGCCGCACCTCTTGTCTCGGATCACTCCAAGTCTTTCCAGATTCTCCTGGCCGAAGACAACGCTGTCAACCAGAAGCTTGCTGTCAGGATTCTGGAGAAGTACCACCACAGAGTCACTGTGGCTAACAACGGTCTTGAAGCCTTCGAGCACATTCAGAAGAAGCGCTACGACTGCGTGCTCATGGACGTACAAATGCCTGTCATGGTAAGTTGAGCTCTATTTCTAAATGCAAGTGCACCACTAACATCATCTCAGGGCGGTTTCGAAGCCACAGCAAAGATCCGTGAATGGGAGCGTGAGAACGGTATCCCGTCAACCCCCGTCATCGCCCTCACAGCGCACGCCATGGTTGGTGATCGCGAGAAGTGTCTCGCTGCGCAGATGGATGTACGTTACCACGATATCAAGACCATTTCCTGCTACTAACTCCTATCCCAGGACTATCTATCCAAACCCCTCCGCCAGAACCAACTCATCCAAACAATCCTGCGCTGCGCCACCGTCGGCAGC
Source organism: Alternaria triticina (assembly GCA_022609215.1). Classification (NCBI taxonomy): domain Eukaryota; kingdom Fungi; phylum Ascomycota; class Dothideomycetes; order Pleosporales; family Pleosporaceae; genus Alternaria; species Alternaria triticina. The sequence goes on from JAGKPX010000015.1 coordinate 448,152, forward strand.
AGTAGCAGCACAATGTACGACCACACAAGCGAGTCTCGCTACACAGCATCCTCGCACCTCCCCAGCATCAGCGTCCCCGGCCGGGACAACAACGGCGGCGCCTCCTCATCACAAGGCGGCCTCCCCAGCCCCGGCAAGAAGCGCCCACAGCTCGAAACCCGCGGCTTCACAGAACGCGGAGGCGGAGCGCAAAGCCCAAACCTGCTGGCGGTGGATCAGACGGATAATGGCAGTGTCGAGAGAGTACGTTCCTTGTCCGCTAGTTTGTGAGTAAATTGACCCTAATATGTGTGTGTGTTGTAGCTTTTGCTGCGGAGTCACAGTAGCTGAGAATTTTTTTGTGACGTTTAAAGGAAGAGGAGAAGGCTTGATTAAGCTCACTTGAAAGCCCCACCTTGGCCTACTACAAACACCCAAACTACACTCGGAAAAAAGCATCGACGACTACTACCGCTATCGGACGATTGTCTCCTCGTGGACAGAAGACGTATTATCGAAATCATCGGATACCCCGCACATACAACACAAACATTTCTAGGCTGGCGGGAAGGAGGGGCGAAGGTAAAGGTAACATGGATGGGGATTGTGGATGGGGGGTTGGGTTGGTTTGGATTCGGTTTGAATTGGGTTTACTGAGTATTGGCGTTTTTTTTTTGAACCTGTCCTTGTCCCTTGTTTGTTTGTTGGTTGCTGCTACCCACGAATCTTCTTCTTGTGCGAACCACTTTTTTTTTTTTGCATATTTGGGCGTTTAGTTCATATGGGTTTGCCTCGGTGGCTTGATTGGCGTGCTGCTGTTGCTCTCGTCGCTGTTGTTGTTGTCGTGGTTGTGTATAGGATACCTTCGCTTTATTCAAAGGAGTGCACTTGTGTTTTGGTGGGCTTGAGAGGTGCTCTTGCTACTTCTGCATGCATGTGTCATTTTGGCTGAGGAAAACTGTTTCTGCTCGTGGTGAGGGCAGTAGTGGGGCTGAGAGTCGCTCTTGCTACTATCTCATGGATAGGTCACTCTGTTCGGAAAACTGCTAGTTTTGCTCATCGGTGAGGGCGGCAGCGGGCCAAGCGGGGTTTAGCCACACAGCGTCTTGTATTCTGGGGACTTGCTGCCTGCTTCTGTGCCTTTGTGACTTTGTAACTATGGGGTGACCAGTAAGTTCGAGTTGTACGGGGTATATGCCTCAAGTGATATGTCTAAATCCCACCTACTGCAGCGAACTAGATAATTCGCATACTTGCTTTTTGCCAGGCGCGGGGTGCGAGACCCGCAGACTCGAGGGCTCTGTCACCCACACGAGTTTGGGGGCCCGGAATGGGCAATTGGTAATTGCGACGGATATGCTCGCCCATGGTATCTATTTATGATAGACGTCAAAGCCACTACATGCAGCTAGTTCACTATCTAATTTCGCGTCTCTCGCGCGCCTCGCTTGACGTCGTTGTACATGGATGCACGCCAAGCTCACTACAGGCGTGTTTGCTGACCGGAGCATCAGAACAGGGCAGAAAACAAAGTCCCTCAGCTTTCAGCCTCGTGGCCAACTCAGCAGCTGGGTAGGACTGGGCTTTTTTCCACACGCCCTGTGTAGCGTTGGTTTGCAGCATTTTCGCCTGGAGACGTGCTTTCATTGATTTGATTGGTATCGGATGACATCACGCTTCGGCTTAGCAAAGGCTGCCCTTTCTCGGTAACGGCGGAGGGGGACGCGACATGTCGGACTGCGCGCAGTGCCTTTCGCATTATCTTTCCCTGTCGTCAAGTCGTCGCTCAACCCACACCCCACTGCGACAAGGCTATCATGGCCCCAATACGGTAGACGGGAGCGCCTTGTTCGCTTTCCTAGTCTGCTTCTTCTTCAACCCGTGTTCGCTTCTTTGTCGCAACCTCGTTGTTTGCATTTCACAACCTTCTTCGTCGCTTCCTGCTTCGTCGTACGCCTACAAGGTCCGCGCAACCAGACGCGTCGCGCCCGCACATCGCAACTGCCTCGACGGCGCCTTCCCTCCCAGCTGAGGCAAGCACGGCTGCCTGATTTCACCAGAACCGTCTCCCCATTCACTTTCATATTCACCGCGTCCTCGCCGCAGCACCGACAGCGTCTCTCCTACTTAACTCGCCCTGCGCCGCACTGCTGGCGCTTCCCACCCCACCACCACGTCCCCTGGTACAACCGCCGACCCGCTTCCTTCGCATACTTAAACACGGTACCGCCTAGCCCAAGATGGAGTCGAACGGGATGAGCCTTCAAGACAATATTCAGATGCTCGAAGAGGTCCTTCCAGCCGTTGATCCCGCTGATCGGCCGGTATACGAGAACATGCTCCAGACATTCCGCCAGCAGCTGTTGGATGAACAGCACCAAAGCGAGACCAATGCCCGGGTCACTGCCATCACAGAAAATGGCTTCCAGCCCAACAACGCCATGACTGCATATGACCAGGCCTTTCCAAACGAGAATGGTGACTGGACACATACCAACGGAAACAACCACACAAGCTACCATAGCGGCCCGTCATACACCAACGGTTCGTCATATGGTATGCAAGTACCGCCCTCGCCGCCTCTGCCTGAACCACAACATAGCCGCAAGCGCAGCCTTGGGATAACCGACTACCCAGAAGCCAAGCGTGTCAGTGGGCAGCCTAGTCCGGTAACTCCAACTTCGCCCGTTGGTCCATGGTCGCAATCGCTTCCTAGCCGCGAGCCCGCTCGGGTTCGTCACTCTGACCCTATGGACTTTGTCGACCTGACTGAATCGAATCCACCCTCGCCTGGCAATTACGACCTTCCTATCCATGTACATGCGCACCCAGATCCCGCCCCACACTATATGGACCCATTCCCGGAGCTCAATAACTATCATGGAGGAAGTGACAATGACGCTATGCTACGAGCAGATGCGTTCAACCAAGAGTTCATGGCTCCGGAAGAGCTCGCTGAGTTTCTGATCGCGCCTAGTGCACCAGGTAGTCATTTCGCTGTGCCGCAGACTTTCCCTTATCAGCCTCGTGCTGAAGCAGATTATCCTGATCACATGCGAGGATGGAGCAGCGACGGAGAAGACTATGGCCGTTTCCCGCTCAATGTCAATGAGGCGGAAGACATTGAGAAGCTCTTGCAGAGCATCAGTGCTGGTGTTGACGAAGAGGACAAAGAAAAGCGAGAGCCCACTCCCAAGACCATGACTTGTACTTTGAAAGAATACCAGCGTATAGGTCTCACGTGGCTGCTCAACAAGGAGCGCGGCGCGACCAAGGGCAGTATTCTTGCAGACGATATGGGTCTGGGCAAGACCATCCAGGCTCTCGCTCTCATTTGCGCGAATCCGCCCACAGATCCGGCATGCAAGACAACGCTCATCATCGCGCCTGTCGCCCTCATGAGGCAATGGGAGAAGGAGATCGAGCGCCATATCCATCCTCGCCACAAGCTCAAGGTTCACCTCTATCATGGCAGTGGTAAGAACGTTGATTTCGCTCGTCTTCGCCAGTGTGATGTAGTCCTCACCACCTTCGGTTCCCTCACTTCAGAATATAAGCAAAAGGAGTCTTCCAAAGAGGCGATGGCCAACGATGCAGAGATCCGCAACCCCAACATGCGCCGCAAGGCCAAGGATAGGCTCGCACTGCTAGGACAAGAGTGTATGTGGTATCGTATCATCATCGACGAGGCCCACAATATCAAGAACCGGAACTCTAAGGCGTCCAAGGCGTGCGCTGATCTCATGGCTAAACACCGCTTGTGCATGACTGGTACGCCCATGATGAACAGCGTTGATGAGCTTTTCCCTCTTCTCCGGTTCTTGAAGATGTCGCCGTATACTACATGGACCAAGTATAGCATGGACATTGCAAAGGTAAGTACAGATTGCTCTGACCATTGGGTACGATCTTTTACTAACGAAATCTAGGGTTACAAGAGCACTCAGCCACGCGCGCGGACCGGTGCACAGAACCGTCTTCACATCGTAATCAAGGGTATCATGCTCCGGCGTCGGAAAGACGCTGTCGTTGATGGGCAGCCTGTTTCCAAGATCCCTCCCAAGCACTCTGCCATCGATAGTGTGGAGTTTGAAGACGAAGAACATGAGCTCTACAAGGCTCTAGAAACCAAGTCGCAGCTTCAGATGAACAAGTTTCTTGAGAGGGGTACTGTCACAAGCAACTACGCTAACGTCTTGGTTCTCCTGCTCCGCCTCCGCCAAGCATGCTGCCATCCACATCTCATCAAAGACCTCAGTCAACCAGCAACCGAGGCTATCGATGAAGATGATCTCTTGAGCCGTGCCAGGGAGTTGAATGAGGAGGTCGTCGTGCGACTGAAGGCGAACGAGTCTTTCGATTGCCCAATTTGCCTTGATCTTGATCCAAATCCAACAATCCTCATTCCCTGTGGACATACAGTGTGCGGTGAGTGTGTCCAGAAGATCATGGATCCGGCTATGCGGACCGCTCAAGATGGCAACGATGAGGCAGCCCCGGCATTGTGCCCACACTGCCGCGGCAAAATAAGTGCCAAACTGATCACGGATTACAAGCACTTCTGCAAGGTCCACTGCCCCGAGCGGCTTGGATCAGCCGACTTGTCAGAACAAGAGGAGGTCGATGCTCAAGAAGATGACTCTGACTCTGACATCTCCGAAGACGAGGAGGATGCAGTGGATGTTGACAGGAAGGGCAACCTTGCTGGCTTCGTCGTTGACGATGATGAGGAAGACGAGTACGTCGCAGATGAGGCGGAAGATGACGATGACGACCTAGGCTCCGCATCTGTGTCCAAGTCTAAGGCGAAGTCAAAGTCAAAGGCAAAGGCAAAGAAGTCTGGCAAAGGCAAGGGCAAGGGCAAGGAACGCGCCAAACCCAAGCTTACTCTTGCTCAGCTCAAGAAAGAGTCTCTCCGCAACAAGAGCGCCAAGAAGCGTTACCTGCGTCGCCTGGACAAGACCTTCATTCCGTCTGCGAAGATCAGCAGGACTGTTGAACTGCTCAAAGAGATCAAGGAGAACGACCCGACTGAGAAGACGCTGGTTTTCTCCCAGTTCACTTCCTTGCTCGATCTCGTCGAAGTACCTCTACACCGAGAAAAATTGGCGTACCAGCGCTACGACGGTAGCATGAAGATGGACGAGCGCGCCGACGCCGTAAACGCCTTCATGGACGACCCAAACGAAAACATCATGCTTGTCTCTCTCAAAGCCGGCAACGCGGGACTCAACCTCTGGAAAGCATCTCAGGTCATCATCCTCGACCCCTTCTGGAACCCCTTCATCGAAGAACAGGCCATCGACCGCGCCCATCGCATGCCCCAGGAGCGTGAGGTATATGTGCATCGCATCATTGTACCGGAGACCGTGGAAGATCGTATCATTGCTATCCAGGATAGGAAGCGTGAGCAGATCGATGCGGCGCTGGATGAGAATGCGTCGAAGAGTCTTACCAAGCTCAGCGTGTCGGAGCTCAAGTACCTGTTTGGTATGGGTGGTGGCTAGTGTGCGCGAGAAAGCTGTCGGCTTCCCTGTTCACACAGCGTTCGCGCTATGGTTTCCTTTCGCTCTTTCTATGTTCGATCTATCGTCCTTTCATCACACATGTTCTTTTCTAACAACATCTGTTCCCTACCCGCATATTTAGACGCGCAAACACGTGGTTTCGCATTTTTTTGATACCCGATCTCGAATGATCAAGGCTTTACCTTCTCTTCTCGGGGAAATGTACATCGGCGTACGATATGGGGTATCTGGCGTTTGATTTCACCCATGTGTTTCATGGCGTATATGGAATGTTCTTCTCCGCCGCGAGCGGAAGGAAGGGGAGTTAGCAACATATAACGTAATACAGTGTTTTCAGCAATGAGTTCAAGTCAGTGAGGTGGTTGAATTTGTTTGTTTCATTGTAGTGGTGATTGATGGCTAATAAAAAAACCCGTCCATGCTAGAGATACTGTGATGCTACGACGACGCAGCAGACAAAGATATCCACGATACTATGACGCCCAAACGCTAAAACACCACATACCACTCCTCCGCCACCAAGTCATCCCCGTCGTCCGTCGGAATGGATACTTTTCCAAACATCATCGCCCATCCCATACGGTTCCAAATCCTGCAACCCAAGTTTATACCCGTGAACGCTCTCAAACCAGGCCACGTCCTATAGTATAACCTGAATCGCATCCTTGGGAAGACTCTCACTCGGACAATACGGACACTTGAACTTATGACCCCCCCTACTCAGCGTATCTAAACTCACCTGCGCAATAACATGGCCACACGGCATCATCATGGGCGGATTCTTATCGGTGCTCTGCTCCTTGGACACGGGACACACGAAAATGGAGTGGAAATGGTACTGGCTCGGCAGTGGAATCTCTACAGGCAGCTCATCCTGCGTCGTCCACTCGGTCCGCTTCTCCTTCATGATGGACTGCATTTTGAGCAGGTAGGGCAGGGCGATGGCGCCGGCGGTGGCGGCGATGAACAAGGGGGAGTCTGCGGAGAGGCCGAGGAGGCTGCAGAACTCGCGGTTGAAGGACTGGGCGACTTCGTCCCAGGCGGTGGTGTTGTAGAAGAGGCGGTGGTAAGGGGATGTGGGTATGTTTTGGTAGAAGGCCATGGCGCCGAGGAGCTGTTGGATCTCGCGGGCGTAGCGCTTTTGGAAGGGCGGGAATTCGCGGCGCGCGTAGGCCCAGGCGGAGAGGGGGCCCGTGGGGGGTGCTTCGTCGGAGGAGTCGGACATGAATGAGTCGTCGTTGGGGGCGGGGGTTGCACTGTCGAAGAGGCAGACGAATTGGAGTCGGCACAGCTCGAATTCTAGGTTGCTGCCGCGTTCTTCGAGGAGGGCGCTGCGTTCGCGCGCCCATTGGATGGCGGGGGCGAGGTTCTGCTCGTGCCGCAGTTGGTGCAGGATGTGGTACATGTCGGCGAATTGCTGTTGCAGTTGCTCCGAGTTGAAGGTTCCTTCTGCTAGATCTTTCTCCCAGGCTTCGCGTATGTATGGGTTGGGCGTGGGTTCTGGGTGGGGTGGCTGTCGGCGCGCTTCTTCGATGAAGGTGGATGCTACTTCGAATTGGCCTTCGCGGAGGAGGTGCATGGCGATGGCACGGTTGATGAGCGAGGGGTGCGAGGAGAGGGCATCGTTGTCGGCAGAGGGGAGGGGCTTGTCTTTGAATTTCTGTAGATAACTGTTAGGTTGGTGGTGTTGAGGCTTGTATAGGGAAGCGCACCTTGTCCAGCGTCTTGCCATACTTGTTCAGGCCAGCGTAAATTGGCTTGAGATCTTTGTTCACCGCGTCCAGAGACTTCTTGAACGGGTCCTGGAGTTTGGCGAGGGTCACGGGCGCCGTCTTCGCATCTGGTCGTGCAAGTTAGCAGGGTCCACGGCGAGATTGTTGACAGAGTCCGCACCAGCTGCGATCTTAGCGCGAGCTGCCGTCAGCATGTCTATGGCCTTTTGCACATCGTCGATGCTGGTGGAGAGGTTGGCGCTGCTCTCCAGCAGCTCCACTTGCTCGCGGAGGTCGTCCATGGTGTTGATGATAGCGATGGGATGCCCGGGGGCAGTGGCTATGATGGTTTGGGGAGATCAGCTGGCAGTGAATAGCTGTTGTCTGGCCAGCAGAGCTCTCTTCCGCTGTCCATGGCCGTCGTGTTGGCGGATTGGAGTTGGCGTCGAGCTCGCGATCGCCGCATGGTCGCTGCAGCCGCGGGCATGACGTGTGGGGGACCAGGCCGACGACGTCCGCGCGCATGATGCATCAGCTCCACCGCATGCACAACCTCCCCTATACCGACGCCCTCTCGCCATCCTGATGCAGCGCCGAGCTCGAGACTGCTGGAACCATGCATAAAGTGCCATTCCACTCGCTTCCCGTCACACTGCCGCCCTCGAACCGGTGGCTCGCGCTCGGGCATCGGCGAGACTCTGCGCCTACCTCTCTACGATGAAGAGCACGCCTTTTCAGCGCCCTGTAGTGTATTCGAAACATACCTCACCGCCTCTGTTCTAACATGGCGCACCCACTGCCCATGTCGCCGCCGCGGACGCACACGGAGAAGGAGCTGCGGGACCAGATACCGCCCCTGCAGACGACGTCAACCCAGCGCAAGACTACAGCCCAGTCCCGCCCACAGCCGCTCTCCAAAGCTCCTACCACCGAAATGATACCCGAGGAGGCCAGAATCAAGTCTCCCACGTCGCCTGCCGGGCACCAGCGCTTCATCTTGACCGACGTGGTAGCCGCGCGATACATCGAAGAAGACCCGACCACCTCATGCCACGTCCTCGCCCGTCGCCAGAAGATCGAGGGCTACGAGATATACCTCGTCGAGCAATGGGCCTGTTCGCGCACCCATCCTACCTTCCTCATCACAACCTATACCGGCAATCCCGAGGACACTGTGCTAGCCACAATCATAAGCGTACCCAAGAATGAGGAGGAATGGTCGCCGCAGATGCGCCTGTACTTCAGGTCGCTGACTGAGTACCATGCGCGGAGGAAGGACACCCCCTATGGCGCCTTGATGGTTACAAACCTCAGCGGCTTTCCCTCGTCCCTGACTGTCATTCCCATCCCCGGAGGCGATCTGAAGAAGTATCGCGAGGCCTTCTTCGTCAACGAGAACCTGAAGAGACTGGGATGTTCAGGTCGGCTGGGCATAAAGCTCACGCCGCCAAGCAGTGCCACGCAAGCCAAGTTCCAGCAACTATACCGTACCAGCGAAAAGATCCCGTTTAACGCTTCTGTCATTGAGCTTGTGAAGCTCTGTCAAGTGGCACTTGTCTTGTTTGGGAAGCTAGAACCAGAGTATGCAGATGGGCTGCTGTGCGATGTCACGGAGAAAGCTATCAACGATTGGTGGATAGACTTTGGATCTGAGTACTACACAGTGGAACCTCACGATGGCATTCTTGGTCCTACCACAGTCGCTGCTCTGCTGGGTATGCTGATGGGTGCTCGAAACCGACTGAGTGCTTGTAGCGCTGCAGTTGCCAAGGATGTCTTCGACATTGAGGCCACGAAACGTGGTATTGGACATTTTCAGAAGTCGCAACATCTTCCCAGAACTCGACGCCTCGATCGACACACGCTCGATAAGCTACGAAGAGCCTCAGCAAAGGCAGCGAGTAAGGAAGGCTGGGCCGTTCCCCGGGCTTTCAAATCCACCGTGGCCGAGTTAGGAGGCAAGGGCGGTGAGATGGTCATGGGCATTGTTGGGGCTGGACAGAAGGACGGTATCGCTGAAGTGGAGACTGTCGACATTGACCAGTTTGTGGAGCTTGTGAGAGGTGAACATGCCAAGTGGTTGTGGCACGGAAAGCCCAGGAAGACCGTATCCGGAGACAGCATGTTCGATCGACTTCCTGGCGGAGAAGCACGCTCAGCCTCCCCAGACAAACATGACCCTTCACCGAAGCTGGTTCACCGAGAATCAACGCTGGATCAACAAGGCATCGCGAAGCGCGATACAGGGTCTTCGGAGATGAAGAAGGCAGCAACCTTTTCGCCAGATGGCCAGGAGAAAGACAGCAAGGATCCGTACTCAAAGCGGGCTACCATCAAAGCCAAGCTAGAGTCCGGTAGCGGCTTCCATCATATCAAGAACGCCGTGGGTCTGCGCACTCATGCAAGCAAAGTGTCGCGAGAAGAACATGGACGACATGTGTTGCATCGAACCAAGAGTGGCACACCACAGTATGCAGACTCAAGAACGTCGATGGACTACTACGAAAGCCAGTCGGACGACCCCTATTCTCTCATGTCGCCTCAGAGTACAATGGGCGAGGAGCCAGCCTACACCAAACAGCTTACCGAAACCCCAGGCGACTCAGTGGTGTCATTGAACGACAACAAGCTAGTTGGTGGCCGCCACGCGTCCAACCTACGCAGTTCCATCATCGAAAGCGACGTCTCAGATCAGCCCGATCAACCACCCACGATTTCCAGCTCCGTCGCCGGATCCATCTACCACGGCGTAGACCTCGACCAAAACCTCCCCGTCGACCAAACCGCCCAAGTCCCACCCCTCCTCCGCCGCACCCAATCCGGCACCCAATTCCTCCCTTCCCAACCCGCCCGCAACGAAAACTGGTGGCCCCGCCATCTCTCCTTCAGCACAGCCGAAGAAAGCGTCCTCCGCTGGTCCACAATCAACGCTTCGGACCCCATCATCGACGAAGAAGCAGTCGCCGATGGTGACACCGACGCCGACGCTCAGGACAACCTCACTAAAACCACTACAACCGCCGCCCTAACCACCCGCGCTACAACACAAAACCTCCACTCCACGCAACTAAAGCGCCTCCACACCCACCTCCACACCCTCTCCACCCAAGACGCCCTCTGGGTCTCCACCGCCCTCTCCTCCATAACATCCCTCTCCACCTCCGCAGACACAGATATCCAGACTCTAGAATCGATTTACTACCCCCGCCTCGACACGTACCACTCCCTGCGCGAAGACACGCACGCTACCGTGACGAATAACCGCGGGCAACTGACGGCTAGTCTTAGGGAACTAGGTAATGTGGGCGATAAGCTTGAGTATGAGATTAGTGCTCTTAGGGGCAAGGTCGAGGATATCGAGGATGTGGTCGGTGAGTTTGAGAGGCAGGTTGAGTTTGTGGAGGGGAGGGTGCGGGAGCTGGACAAGGTGTTGGGGGAGAGGGAGGGGTGGTGGGGGTGGGGGGTTAGGGTTTTGACGGGGGCGGCGCCGGGGTGAGTGAGCATAAGGAGAGTAGATGGTCCTTTTTTTATCTGTTTTTTTTTTGTTCTGTTCGCAGGTGTGAGGGTAGACTGGGCGTTCGGGGTATACCCGCTTGTTGTAATCTTTTGAGAATATCTTTTAGGGTTGGTGGGATGGATGTATATACGAGATTAATTATGTATCACATTAGATATAGAATATTCAATCACATTTTCTATCGCAACACTTGCTTCAAACGTCATAATTTCATATACTATTGCTCAGCCATCAGGGTATCACATACTACTATCATTCATCTTCCCACATCCACAAAACCATCCATCCCCTTCCTCCCCTGTCCACCACCTCCAGCAATCAACCTACTTCCCCCCAGCAACCCTCTGCCTATGTTCCTCCTCAAGCAAACTCTGTTTCCTTACATACTCCATAACAATATCCTCCTCCGTCCTCTGCTTCTCCAAATTGCTAATCCGTTCACTCTCCGCTTTCTCGCTCTCTGCAAGTACTTTCTTTAGTTCCGCATCTTCATCTTCATCGTCGTTGTCGTTGTCTTGCATCGTAATGCGATGAGGCAGTGGCGGAGGCGCAGCCCTTGCATCCACATCAACATCCCTCCCACGCGGTTCACTCGCAGAAGGATGGGCGTAAGGAGGTGGAGAAGCGACCGTCGAACCTGAAGCGGCACCACCACCACCACCAATAGCCTGACTCATCGCATCCATAACACCGCTTTCCTGCTGCGCGCCCTGCGTCGACGTCGCATAATCATCCGGATGCTCAGCATGAATCATCGCAAGCTGTTTACTTTCAGCGATAATCCTTTTATAATCCTCATCATCCTCGGTATCGTTATCAGAACCCCATTCACGGTGATCGCTGGCTCGTCTTGTCCGCTTACTCGTTTCAGACAAACTCTTTCTGAGCGTTTCTTCAAGCGCCTTCTTCTCCTCTTCCGTCATGTCGGTCTTGCCGGCTTCGGACATGCTGGCTGTCATGGCGCGGTGGAGGGCTGCTTCCTCGTCTTGTTGGGTCGGCGCGCCGTTGGAGGGGGGTGCGTTTTCGAGTTCGGCGATGGAAGCGCGGATTGCGGAGGCGATGAGGCGGTCTTCTTCGGGGTCGCCGCGCGAGGATTCGGCGACGGAGGCGGCGATGGCGCGTTCGAGTTCGCGTTGGTCTTCTTCTTCTTCGGCGAGGAGTTGGGCTTCGAGTTCGGCTTGTGATTGTTGGGATGGGGCGATTGACGATGCGATTGATGGGGAGCCTGATGTGGGGGTTTCTTGCCGTCTTATTGCGCGTGTTCGTTCGGCTTCTTGTTGGCGCCAGCTGGGAATCGTTGATCGGATTTCGGGCTCGACGCCGCGTCTGCGTGGGGGATCAGGGTATTGGCCTGCTGCGCTGCCATGGGGAATGGAATTCGTGTGGGCTGACGGCTGGGCTACTGCACCGACATGTGAGTCGAGTATAGCAGAGCGCTTATCCTTCCTATCCTTCTTCTGTTGGACAAGTGAATGGAGCGAGTCCATTTGCTCGGCTCCAACGTTGCGCTTCTTTTTGATGCCCCATTTCATGTGGCTCCATTTCTTGACGATCTCGTCGCGTTCTTCTTGCGTTACCTCGGATGCTTCATCGTAGCCCTGCGCGATACGTGCGGCGATGATGTAGTTTTGCACGCTCTTTCCCTTGCTCTTGACCATCTCTTGGTAGAGTCCTTTCATGGCATAGCCAGGAACTGACCAAGCACCACCCATGACGCGGAATGGTACGCTCATGATGCCGCGTCCAACTCCCTTGACGAAGCCGATGCCACCTTCTTTCTTTGCGCCTTTGTAAGGATCCGTCACAATACCAGTGATGCCATCATAAAGACCGAAGCCGAATTGCTGTGTTGACATCAGTAAACATCATTCGTAGCTCTATAGTCCACATACCTTGGCAGCGGTTCGCATGCCACTCTGGAAGTCGGTAACCTTATCGACCTGTCTTACTTCTGCTCCGTAGAGCTTCGGTACGTTGTGAAACCCCTTAGCCACATTGAGTGAGAAGTCCATGGGTGACTTGAAGCCAGCGCCAACTATCCTAGCTAGACCCTTGCCAGTGTCTACTGCAGATTCACAATTCTCGGCCATGCTTGGCTTTGGCCCAGTGTTGGATGGCGCTGCAGATCCAGCCACCGATCTGGAGCGACTGCGAGACCGCGATCGCGAGCCTTGGGTAGATTCAGCAAATGCTTGAGACATGAATGATGACCTGTGTGAAGGCGTACCAGGAGAGCCAGGGCTCTTGACTGCTGGGTTGTCCGCCTGTATCCGGGCTAGATCAGCAGCAGCATCGGCTGCTGTTGGTGTTGCGGCCCCACTTCTACCTGAGCGATCGGTAGCATCAGTCGCCGTCCTCGATGTTGTCGGGCGTCCACTACTACTTCTTTCTCCGGTCGACGAAGTTTCGGTACCTGTGGCCTTTTCTTTGCCTTTCTTAGATCTGGCATCAGGATGTATGTTGAGTAGTTTGAGAGTCTGAATCGGCATATCAGCAACACCCATCATCACTGAGGTTGCAGTTCCCATAATAGCACCAGCTGCGCCAGAAACTGGATCCCAAGGGCCTTCATCAGGGACATACTCGCGAGGGCGGTACCTACAAGTTTTAGCACATGTCATAAATTGAGCATGCGATTGCTTACAGTTTCATGTCAGAGAAGTTCACTTCGCCTTGTTGGGCCAGGACAGTAGCCGCCTTAGCACTCAACTTCACGTCAGTGCGCTTTAGTCTCCAGACAGCCGGTTTGTCTGGCATGAGAGCACATCGCAGTTCGTCGTAATTAAGCATCTGATGGAATGATTGAGCTCCCTTCTGTGTGCCGTTTTCCTGTTTGATCTTGTCGCAGAGCTCCTGCGCCCGATCGAGTGTTTCCGGTTTGAGGGCTTCGTTGATAGCTCCGGCAAGCTTCTCCGCGGTGAGTTCCTTATATGGGATGGGATCAGGCCCAGCGCCGGCTCTTGAGACCATGGCTCCCCAGAAGGCTTGATCTCCGAAGAATGGCACAACAACGGTCGGCTTTCCAGTTGCGATACCAGCTGCCGTAGTTCCTGCACCACCATGATGCACGACGGCAGACACACGTTTGAACAGCCAGTCGTGAGGACAATTGCCAAGCATGAAGACGCCATCTGGCTTTCCAAGATCATCGGCTCCTAGCCCGCCCCAGCCTTTGGACACCAACGCACGTTTTCCGGTGATCTTCACGGCGTCGAAGATCATCTTAGTCATGGCATTCGGATCGTCTACCACGATGGAACCAAAGCCGATGTATACTGGTGGCTCACCTCCATCAAGAAAGGCAGCAAGATCCGGGGCTGGTGTGTAGTTGGACGCGAGATTTAGGAAATAGAAACCCGCGACGGAGATGTGGTGGTTCCAATCCCTGGGTTTGGGAATCAGTGCAGGAGACCTGTGAGATGTGAGTCAAATGGTGTGGAGCATTCCAAGTATGCTCACCAGCAATATGTGAAAGGCACTTTCAGACGCGCGAGCATGGCTGGCGCCCAGACAGCGCTGATGGGATCCAGCCGAAGGCTATCCTTGCGGAACCTGTTGATGACGTCGCCCAGACCCTGCCATGTGAGCACATCAACCATGATATATGACAAGTAGTTGGTGATGGTGGGGTCTGCATTGCTAGACTGGATGTTCGCGAGTGGATGCGGGAACTGCTGTGTAGGCGACCATGGCATACTATTCAAATCAGCAGGTGCGCATAACTCAACGAGACCAGACATACGTGAACATCATGTGTAGAGGTATGCCCAACTTCTCGGCACAATGTATATGTCCGAAAGCGGGAGGATTTGCGATTATGGCATCGGCGACGAATGGTTTGCGCAGTTGCTCTGGTAGCTGGTCCTCGATACCCATCCACTCTTCGACTGTCTGCTGGAGCGGATCTACACCAAGACCATTACCCGTCTCTATGCAAGATCTCCATGTACCGCTCAGAATCTCTGCGATGCCCTTCCTCCTCTTGCCAATGTCACCACTGCGCAATGTATCGAAGCCAGGCATCAGCCCCGGGTTCTTCACCATGAAAGCCATGAGCTCAGCTGGGTCGCCTCCGATACTGAAGAATTCCAGTCCATTCTCGATAACGAAGTCCTTGAACGTCGGGTGTGTCGCTAACCGCACCCTATGGCCGTACGTATCCTTGAGCACCTTGCCCAATGCGACGAATGGCTGGACATCACCGCGAGAGCCCACCACTTGTATGACGACGTTTAGCGGAGGTGGAGGTTGCTGGCCGGGTGCACCACCAAGAAACTCTGGGACGTATGGTGGAGGCGGCTCGGGATCTTCTTGCGCGTTTGTGAGCTGACGCTGTATTTGTGGGAGGATGAGTTGTGACAGCGCGCGGCTCTTTTGGTCGATTCGAATATTAACACGTCCATCGTCGGCGACTACTGCGTTGGTGCCTAGCTCTTCGTTCTCGACCTGGCCTGGCAACTCGGTGTATGCGGGCGGTAGGTCCCCAAGGGTCGGTGCTTCGTAGGCGGGATCATCGTTGACGCTAGGGTTGTGATGTGAACTAGAGGGCGCGCTACGCATCAAGTCAGTATAGAACTGTCGTCAACCACCAGGTAAGACCAACGCAGGTTGTGTTTGTGTATATGGCTGTGTTGGCGGGGCATTGTCGCGGGGCGCGTCATTGCCCTGCGCGGGGCTACTCGAACTCGCCATGATGGTTGCAAAAGAAGGCTCAGAAAGAGGACATGGTAGGTAATGACAAAGCTGCAAGAGAGAGCGTCAGAAGGAGCCGCTACCCTAAGAATGAGACGTAGGAGCTGCAAGCCTGTATTCCACGCGCGGGAGAGCATATGCGCTATGATGCGGACCTCTTCGGCCTTCTTGGCGTGTGATTGGCCATGAATAGATCAAAGCCACAAGCGGGGCTTCGTCATCGCTCAGCCCCCGATGCCTTGTTACCTACTCCATGGCGGGAATTCATTATTGCCCTTCCAATGATGAAGAAGGCCTAGTAGGGATTCCATCCAATAGAAGAAGGGAGGGAAAGTGGCAAAGCTATTCCACATTTGATCAACAGACCTACAGCATGGATTTTAGGCCTCTCACAAACCTCAGATTTACTAGTATTTGGCCTCATTGGAAGAGCAATATTGAATTCCCGCCATGGAGTACTCCTGGGGTCCAGTTTGCATGTCACAGATTGCATCTGAAACGATCGACACTGAAAATGCTAATCTGGGTGCTGCTTGAGCGTCAGGCGTCCACCGACCCTCCGCCAATTCAGTTGGCTTGGGTTGTGAGGAACCGAATTCACCGAATACACACCAGTTGTCTAGAGGCCTAGTTGAGATATGACTGATTATCGTAACACTACCTATTATCGATGACTCAAAGCCACCTGAAGCCTGCCTTGCCCACTTGCCGAGGATATCGCAGTCCTACTGGTGCAGTCTCAAGCGTATCGAAGCGTATACATGCGTATTCTCGTGTTGTTGTAGCAGCCCACATGGGGTACTCGGTCCACATAGCAACTCAGAAGGCCCGGAGCAGCAAACGATGATACGTAACCATGGGCTTCCACGCGCCGGGCTCAACACCTACAGTCCTGAGGACTACCCGCTCATAGAGAAGGGCTCATTATCGAATAGAGGTGGTGGAACGGGAAATCTACCTGTTCGCACACACAAGTCAGCCTCTTTATCGGGTCATTACGATACACATACCTACCACATATGCGGCCATGCGGAAACGCCCTCCCAAGAACGTTTGCCGTCCGCCTCAGATGCGGTTGACTTTTGCTCATCTTCTTGTTTCTCTGGGGGGTTCTGATATACCGAAGCCTTGCTGCTATCAGTGTCGCGCTTGGGTGCTACTGATGTATCGAGAGCATGTTTCGCAAGCCAGATCAGCTGCTCTGTACGCGTCGTTGCTCTATCGTTGGCGAGGCGCGTGCATATCTTGTTGACAACGCGACCGGTAGTCGTTATGCCCTGCGCAGCCTGGAGCTCGTTGACGGCTCGGTCAACGCACCCGGCGCGGTCGGACGCTGAGCTGGAGCTTGATCGTAGCTGGCGCTTGGAAGAGACTGGTGCAGATCTGGAGACACCACGAGCGGTTTGGAGAGGTAATTTGAACATGGTGACGACTGTGCTGGGTAACGGTGAATGTTTGTCGAGAATAAGATCTTGCAAGGGGAGTTGAGACGCGTCTAGGTACGTGACAACTGCCGGCTAGATAGGAAGAAGAAAGGGAGCAGATAAGGTGAAGAGGTGGTGAAGGGGATACTGGTGTGAGCTGGCGAAGAGGAAGGTGAAGGTCGTTTCCATCTCGCCTTAACACAGGAAGGAGCTCTCGGTTATCGAGGCGCAAACTTCATCTATGTGAAAGGGAGGAAGCTGCAACTGTGCCTTGTTTCACAAGTTGAGCGATGCTCCTCTTCAATACCATCTACGATGCATTCTCAGTCTTTCTCTTCCTCGACCGTCTTCCATTCCATGCGTTCTCGTACTATTAGCCGCGCGACTGTTGAAGAAAATGGCGTCAGACTTGTACCCTTTTTGTCTAAGGATCTTGAATTGATGCCATCTCCAAGACCGCAGATGTGACAGGCGCAGGTGAAAGCGCAGTGATGGCGATTCACACCTGGGCACATGTGCACGTGTGGGGAAGGCGCGATGCGCGTTGCCGCTTGGGCTCTAGTGCGCTTGCCCTGCAGCAATCTCCCCGGCCACCCCACGTGGACGGCGCGTCATCTGGTGCATCACGCGTCCCGAGGTCAACAACAGAGGCACCAGACACTGATCGCCTCGTCTCTGCATTCTTGGGATACTGCTATTTGTACAACATCTCAGTTTAATCTATCTTGTCATTTTCATACGGCAAAAGTGGGATTCTAGGCTTCCGGCCCTATCTTTCAGCTCGCATCCACCCAGCCACAAGCTCTAGCAGGTACATAAACGCCGCGCGCTTCGATACCTCTAGACATAGACTCCTCATCTTCTCTCTTCGAACTAACAGCTTTACTAACCTCCGGTACCATGATGCATAGAAGCGTCTTCATAGGAGCTACACTTGTAGCTTCGGCGACAGCATGGAACACAGACGGTACGTCCTTTCACTTTCGCGAATAGCTAGCGCTAAGTCCACACAGTTCATAATCAAGTCGGCTTCATGGCAGAAACCTTCTTCACACCCGAAACCACGTCCGTCCTCGCAGAGATCCTCGAACCCCAATACAACGGCTCAGTCGGGCGCTCAGCAGCATGGGCAGACGCGTATGCACACACCAGCGAAGGTCACTTCTCGTACCAGTGGCACTGGATAGACACACACGATCGTCAACCTGAGAACTGCAGTCTAGACTATGCGCGGGATTGCGCAAAGGGCGGATGCGTTGTTAGTGCTATTGCAAACCAGACGAGCATACTGCGGGAGTGCATAGACCAGGTGTATGCTGGTGATTTGACGGGAGGTGCAAATTTGACTTGCTCTTATGCGTTGAAGTGGGTTGCTCATTTCCTGGGCGACATTCATCAGCCTCTACATGCAAGTGGCCGACAAGTAGGAGGCAATACGTACAAAGTGGTATTTGGTGGCGCTCACACGCAGTTACATTCTGTCAGTATCTTACACCGATACCAAAAGTACGTGCTAACAAACAAGGTCTGGGACGGCTACATACCGTACTTCGCGGCAAACGTCGACCATCCCTTCTCGCACGAGTCGATCGATCCATTCTTCTCTGGGCTCGTCGCTCGTATTCGCAAAGACCAGTTCTACTCCGCGCCGTACATGTGGCTCTCCTGTACCGACCCTTCCATACCCGAGGAGTGCGCAACAAGTTGGGCGAAGGAGAGCAACAAATGGGACTGCGACTACGTGTGGAGTCGCGTAACGAACGACACAGATCTTGGAACTAATGGGTATGCGGCAGGCGCTGTGCCCATCGTAGAGCTTCAGATAAGCAAGGCTGCGCTCAGACTGGGTACATGGTTGAACAACTTGGTCGAAGGGGCCAAACCCACTGTGGAAGAAGAGGAAATAATGGAGCTTTGAAGTGACAATCTAACAAAGAGCATCATTTGCGAACTGCGGCTGGTTGTACATGTGCCACGCTGATCTCACATCATCTTGACTCTCCACATGCGGGCTCAGCCAGTATCTGTTGCATATGCGAACCAGTGGCGTTGATGCAGGATGCCTTGCCTTCAGCCCTACGAAGATGCCGGGACCCCACATCGGCATAGGTGCCATCTCCTTCCCCACATCCGGTTATATACTCTCCCGTCGCTGGCTGCATTGGCAACCAAACATCGAATTGCTTTATCTGCTTTCTATACAGCGATTCTATTTGGAGAAAGAAACTTGGGGATTCTTTCAACATGGCTTTCGACGAGTTCAATGACAAAATCACACCTGCCGTATGTACCTACAACGGCCCCACATCTGCATTCTCGATACTCTTTGGCATCTTCGAACACATGAAGTCGCCTTTGGGACCAACTCTTTCTTGACAAACGAAAATACCAACATTCAAAACTTGGCTGACCACACTCCCAGAACCCAAGCCGGGAAACATCACCAAACCGCGGCTCCTCTGTCCATCAATCCATCGCCATACCCAAGCCCTGCAAACCACTCCGACAATGGCAGCAAGAACAAAACATCGACCGCGATGCCCAAATCAAACTCACAAAACTAGTCCACATGCGCTACCAACACCCTGATCTAGACGAAATAACCACATTCCTCCGTGACTTCGGCATGAGCGTGGCCCAAAAAGCCCCAGGCAAGAAATGGTTCAAAGGCTACGGCTCAGACCAATACGTCTACTACGCACAAGAAGGAGAAAAGAAGTGCCTCGGCGGCTGTTTCGAAGTAGAAAGCTACGCTGAGCTAGAGAAAGCGTCGAAAGTCGCGGGTGCGGGACCTATCGAAGAGTTGATCGACGCACCAGGCGGCGGCCACATGATCACATTGCACGACCCAGAAGGCTTTCCCATAAACCTAATCCACGGCCAGACCAAAAAGGACCCAGGCCCATTTCCCGAAGTCCTAACAACAAACTACGAAAACGAGAAACCCCGCATCGCGCGCTTCCAACGCTTCAAACCCGGTCCCGCCGCCGTCCACAAACTAGGCCACTACGGCCTCTGTGTCCAAAACTTCCAAGCCGAAATGCAATGGTACACCCGCACCTTCAACATCGTGCCCACCGATTTCCTCTACATCAACCCCAACCCCTCCTCCCCCTCCCTCCCCCAACAAAAAGACGTAGCCATCTTCGCGCACCTCGACCTCGGTCCCGGCTACACAGACCACCACACCATCTTCCTCTCCAGCAACCCTACTTCCCATGTGCATCACTGCAGTTTCGAAGTCCACGACTTTGATACACAGAATTTGGGGCATGAGTGGTTGGCGAGTAAGGGGTATAAGAGTGTTTGGGGCGTGGGGAGGCATATATTGGGGAGTCAGCTTTTTGATTATTGGTGGGATACGACGGGCAACATGATTGAGCATTATGCGGATGGGGATTGCGTTAATGAGGAGACGCCGGTGGGGTGGGGGGAGGCGGGGGATGAGAGTTTGGCGGTTTGGGGGCCCGAGGTGCCGAGTTGGTTTTTGGATTGAGGGAAAGGGGATTAGAAGTGTGAAGATGAGGGTTTCAAAGAGGCTTTTTGTTTGAGACATGGAAGTTCGACGTTGTATGGTCTTATACTGCTACAATAGACTTGATCTACCACTCCCTCGCCCTTCCCCACCCCCTATCCGTAACCCCATCATTCCCATAATATCTACCACTTATCGGCTCAGTTTCCTGTGTTAAACCGCCGTCTCCATTCCCTCCCTTACCAAGCTGCCCAACCCCCAACCTCACCGGTATCCTCGCCCCCTCCTCCAACGTCTTCGGCGGCCTCCCAATCTGATTCCCCATATCACTATCCACCCACCCAGGACAACAGCAATTCACTAACATGCCCTCGTTCTCACGTGCCAGAACGACTGTTAGCGCGTTCATCAGCGCTTTACTGACTTGATACGATTTCGGCGGTGCGCCAAACCCGGCGGACTCTTGGGATGATGAGCGTACGGAGTCGATGTATTCTTGAGCCAAGGTGTCGACGCCGGAGATGGAAGTCGCGGACCGGAAACGGGTTGCAGTGGCGCTGGGATAGTTTGACAAGGAAGAGGCGGTGCTGGAGACGTTTACGATACGCGCGTTTGGTGTGGATGACATTTGTCCTTCGGAGAGGAAGAGTTGGCACATTTGTTTTGTGCCGTGGTAGTTCACGTTGATGACTTGTTCGGCGGCATCGGGGGTTTCGTTGTTGTTGTTGTTTATGCCGGCGTTGTTGATCAAGACGTCGATTTTGCCGCTGTCGTTGAGCGCGGTCTTGAGGAAAGATGTTATGGATGATTTGTCTGAGACGTCGAGTTTTGCGTAGCGGATCTCGTTGGGGGGTTTGGCTTGGATTTTGAGGTCTACGCCGCCGCGGGATGTGGCGTAGATGTGGAGGGGTTGGGGGTGTTGGGTGGTGGCTAGGAGGTTGATGATGCCTTGGCCGATTCCGCGGTTGGCGCCGGTGACGACTATTGTTAATGGGGATGCCATGGTTTCTGTTAATTTTTCAGATTAGTGGTTCCGAGTTGTATGCTGTTCAGAAACTACTACAGATATGTTTATGTACTCAGATGTGTACTTGTGAGAGTGGTGATGTCAGGCACGATCCATGACGTAGCGATCTTCACTTGACCACATGTAGCGAGAGAAGAAAGGAAAACATCAAAGGCACTTCAGTCAATGAGTAACGGTGTAATATAAACAGAACTTCTATTTTCATATGGCCATACAGCGCACGATATTCGAAAAAGATTCTGGCGACAGGACCTGATACCAGCTGACCTGTCCATCTACTAAGCTTTCCTTGATTAGTCTCCGTACTCATGATTCTGTCCGTGATGAACGCACGTATTCAGCACATTTCACTCCCTCCATAGGCCCCTTCAACGTGATAAGGGCTTGCTGTCCAGAAGCTCTCCAATCTTCCCCGCCAACCACTCTTCAGCCTCGGGCCAGTCGTCTCGCCCCAGGAGCATGTTGAACTCATTGAGGTCTGTGCGACGCAGTTCTGGTATCTCAAGCATGATCTTCTTGATAAGCTCGGGGGCAGACATTGAACTGGTCAGTACTTCTACGATCGCGTGGTACATGCCTGACTTAGCGGTGAAGCGTGCTTCGGCACATCCGGTCTCCTCCATAGCCTTGGTATAGACTTGACGATAGTGGTCCAGTTGGTATCCCATGCATGGGTAGTCGTGTAGAGTGAAGCAAGTGTGCCAATCACGGCGGAGAAAAAAGGGAAGTGAGGCGTAACCCACGAAACGTGGACTTGCGAAGACACTCCAGTCTAAAATGCCTGTAACATTGCCATCATCGTCGGCGAGAATATTATGGAGGTAGAGATCATTCCCCAGGACAAAGGTCTCTTCCTCGCTAGCCTCGGCGTTAGACGCTTTGGAGGTCCTGATGACGGGATGCGAAAAGATGATCTCGAGCACTTTCCGGTAGCCTAGCGCTCTAAGGCGGTCGCAGGTGCCTGGATACAAGGTATCCAGTACCTCCGAATCTAGGGGCGGCCAAATAGTCTTGAAGTTAGGAGTCAAGTACTCGATACTTGACGCGAATGGTCCGTACTGGTAGACCTGAGTGTCAGACTCCAGGTCTTCATGCGTGAGGTCGGATTCATCCTTCCACTGAGATAAATAGGAAACGCGGGGCGTCTCACTGCTCTCCCCATCGGTAAACGCAGGAATGCCAATGCCCTTGAACTCAACCTTTTGTAGCCCTGCCATAGCCTTGGCAAGTGAACGTAATAGGTTCACACGCTTTACCTCAGTTTCCTTTGAGATACGGACTGCGGTAATGTGGCTCATGTCCGAGGCATCTTCGAACCAAATCTCATGCGCACGACGGCCAGGTAAACGCTTCATGAGGATGTAAGGCGCACCTAGGTTGGATCCCTCTACAGACTCTGCTGATGCGATGATCTCTGGGACCGGAACATCCGTGTGCTGAAAGAGGTACTTCATAAGACCAACTTCATTTCTCAGATTGTGGGCGTCTCCCGCTCGCCAGCGAGGTTGCGTGCCCACGGATGGCACCGATACGACGTAGTCTTGATCACCCTGGTCTTTGTGGCGGACTTGAAGCGTCACAACGAGGTTCATTTCGCCCTCGTAGCGCGAGAGAATCTCGACATCTGCACGCTCAAGCTGGCCGCTGGGATCCACGGATAGCAGGACAATATCCTTGAACTTGTCGTCTGGAATTTGTCGAAGAGTCTCCCAGTCGTGGCGTTTTAGGTTAAGAGCAAGGTGAACGCTTTCATCGTCATCAACAATGTAGCGCTCGTGGTCGTCATCATCATCAGACACTGGTTCGTCCAAGCCAATGCCAGAATTCATGCCGCCATCCTCAGTCTCTTCGTTCCCCTTAGGTCTAGAGGGCTGGTTTCGATAATTCTTGTTTTGATTGGCATGTTCGTTGGCTGGAATGCTGTTCGGGTCAGCTGTCGACTCGTGCGCGGTCATGCCAATGTCTAAATTGGCCAGCGCGGATATCATCTTCTCCTCTTCCGATGACATGATGGTCTGAAATAATGCTTCGAATGTGAGTAGTATGTGTAAAGAGTAAGTGGCGAAGTTTTGGTTGATCTGTAAAAAAGGCGTAGGGTTTCGGACGGTGAGTAGTGATGTGGAGAGAACAGGGGATGAACTTATAGTCGAGAGAGGTATTAGCGCATGGGGTGAAATGAAGCCGCAGACTCATCTGAGAACGACGGCGAATACTGGCCTGCTAAAGGGTCAGAGTGAATGCGGGCGCGTTGTTTGACAGTCGGAAAGCCCAGACTTGTCACGCCAAATCATACTAACACTTGACAACAGCGTGAATTCTGTCACACAATTCTCGACTACTCATGTGAGACATTCTCATTCTGTCTGCAAGATTGAGTGCGGTCCAAGAGTGACAGGCATGTTGTTGTGCCGTTACTTTCACCACACAGCCATGGCAAGTAATGGTTCTGGTTTCGCAGTGTTCATTCCGCCGTCGAACACAGGAAGCTGCAGTGGCCACATGTACGTGAAAGGCTATACTGAGTTCTTCAAGTATGCTGGTCGTGACAATCGCGCGCAAACTCAGGCTAGGCCTCTGGGCCGGGTTTTGTTTCGCGATCGGTGGAAAATGTGGCAAGTACATGGCTTGACACGATGACGAAGCCAGTTCAGTACCAAGTGGCCATATCAATTGATACAAGAGATAAATAATCGCACCGAAAGTCGAAAATAACGGAAGTCGGCAAAGAGCGGAGGGTAAGTCGCAGCTTCAACGCGCATACGCGTAGCAAGGAGCCAGGCGATTGGTGATTAGTCAGCACCGCGCTTTGGTGGCCAGTGCTCCAAAGTTCCTTCCAACTCGAACCTCAACCACATCTCGTCACCAGACACCGCATCTCACGCAAGACACCGAGGCTTCTGAGAATTCTTTTCATTCAACATAAACAGATCTTGTAAGCCTAAGGCGTTCTGACAAGAGGAGATCTACACGCCTTGCGCATATCTCATGAACGCCAGGTTGCCTCGCTAAGCTTATGCTGATTCTACAGTGCATCACAGCGCAGCCAGTGGTTACCACTGTGTCTGATCATCCTGCAATTTCCACATTGCATCTCAGCACCTGCAGTTCCGTATCAACGCAAAACGATGTTCGGGTGCTGACTGATTGCGGAACTACATTCGTCAGCGATAGCAAAGAATTGCGCCAATTCTACGCGGAAACATCAAAATCCAATTGAAGTACTTACAGAACCGGGATACGCTAATCAGTCTTTCTTCTTCCGCTTTGCTGCAGCCATTGCCTCCTTCATACTCTTCGGCTTCTGCAACTTGGCCCTGGACTTGGAAGAAGCGGCTCTTGCTGCTTTCTCAGCTGCTCTGGCTTTCTGGGAGTCTTTTGCTCCCCTTTCTCGCTGCTGATTGGCTTCTCTGATAGCCTGGTTATAGGTCATATAAGAGGCGGCATCATTATATGCTTCTTCGTTTGTCTCTTCCTCCTCGATTATACTAAGGAGAGCTGCTGGCTTTCGAGGTGTTGCATTTGCTTCTGCAGAGTCGTTGTCCGAGGAGCGATCGTTGCTGGTCTCGGGTTTGGTGAGCTGCAAATCTCTCTCTGCTACCTTAACAATTTCACAGATCTCAGCGGGCGAACCGTCTGGCGAGACCTTCAGAACTCGAACAAAGCTCGGTTGACCACTGATCAGACCCATGCACATAGTGAACGGGAAGCGGATATCTCCGAGCTTGGGTAAGTCCATCTGCCATCCGATCTGCTCGTGGGGGAACTTGCTCGGGAGCTCATACTCCAAATTCTTCTTCGCCATCTGGAAAAAGCGGTTATCTTCATACTCGCCGTAATGGTGTAACGAGCAACCATGAGGAGATTCTACTCCGAATCGGTTGCCGCAGAACCGCCACTGGCCATTGGCCATCTGAATGGGTACGCAGCAGTATGCAAGATGCAGCCGCTCGAAGCAACTGCGCTTGATTGTGCCACATCCAGGCTCTATACAGTGGTGCCCTTCCATGTCGCATGTCATTCGCCAAATGTTGCAATAACGGCCACTCCAGGAGACTACCCAACCGGGCCCATAGAGTCGCAAGAAGGGCAAACTGAATACTGCCATGGTAGATATTCTCAAAGATAACGGACCAGAACTTTGAGCTTCGAGATCTTGTAACTGGGTCGTTAAGGGAGCAAATAATGTCTTTTGCTGGGTATTTGATCAACAGTGGAGTTGAATGTGCGCGTACTGATATTGGACAGTAAAGCCAGGGCATTCTGCGAACTTTTGAACCAGCAAGAACTGGGCCGTGTGAAAGGCATAAGTGCAATCTATCGCTTCCTGATCGCATTTACCGGCAGCAGTGAATCACAAAGAATACGGTTAAAGCTTTCGACTCTTGCAATACATAAACATATTCTCACTTGGACCTTTCAACCATCTGCTACCCTCTCACGATCACGAGTGGCCAACTCAACTCTACTAGCTATGGGAATTCTAAACAAGATCACAAGCCTATGGCCGAATCGTCAACCGAAGGTGACGACACTCAATGCATCTTCCGTCATCCCGCCTGCACTCAACGCCATGGAAGCTCCCAAATCAGGAAGAGCATCGCGCATGCTGGCTTCTTTGCGGAGACTGTTCCACTATAAACACGGTCGAGCCGTCTCGCCCAAGACCTACGAA
This sequence comes from Alternaria triticina, assembly GCA_022609215.1. Classification (NCBI taxonomy): domain Eukaryota; kingdom Fungi; phylum Ascomycota; class Dothideomycetes; order Pleosporales; family Pleosporaceae; genus Alternaria; species Alternaria triticina. The sequence goes on from JAGKPX010000015.1 coordinate 474,178, forward strand.
GAACGCACATCCGAGACCAGCGACGACGTGTACCAGCTCGAACCGCTCACACTCAGCCTCGAGCAGGAGTCCAGTGGTGGGTGGGAAGTTGATGACATCTTTCGAGGGTCCGATATCGCTGAGCCCGGTGTTCAGCAGATCACAAATGAAGGCTTTGCGCGGTCGTCCGATGACCATGTCGACATTGCGAAAAACAATCACGTTCTTAACAAAGTAGACAAAGGATCAACCGCTTGCGAAAGCACCGCAACTGACGACAAACGTACAATTCGTGAAGCTGGGAGCCGATCCACCGTCACCTCGACTCTGACTTATGAGCTTGCTGGGTCCATCTTCGATAGCGTACATCAACACGATAGCTACACGACTACGAACGGATCGACTACGATTATTCGTTCTCTGAAAGAGGTTACGGGCGACGCGTCGACGGCAGTAAACCTTTACAACGATATGTTGGAGAGCTTTGACATGCCTTCGGATCCTTCAAGCCGTAGCCAGCAAAGGGATAGCGTATCCTCGCGAAACATACAAGCATGTCAAGAAGATGATAATCTTCTGATTCCGAGTAACACGACGCAGTCGCAAGACGGCAATACATGCACGAATGCAAAGAGTGAAGCAGATACTGGCACTGAGGACGATCGCGACACCACCGTCAGGACAGATGCATCTGAAGCCGGGATGTCGCGCTTTGATTGGGAAAAGATTCACGCAATTCCTGATTCGGCATTCAGGCAGCTGCTGCATTCGGTTATCGAGAGCTACAGCTCCGTCGATATTGCTTTAGAGGAGTGCCATGTTACGCAACGCAGGGATGGTGGATTTCATCACGTTGTGTTCATGGCAGCGGTAAAAGACGAGCCTTCCAACCCTCTTGTCGAACGATATGTTTTCAGAGTCCCTGCTATTGGAACTGCAGCCCGGTGGCAGCCAGGCGATCAGCACAACCTACGCTGCGAAGTGACCTTGATGCAGTGGCTGCGAAACAAAACTTCCATTCCGATACCAGAAGTCGTTGACTTCGCTCTAGATATCGAGACCTCTTTCATCGGCGCACCATACATCTTGATGAAGCGCATGCCTGGAAAAGCCGCGCAAAACGTCTGGTATGACAAGCCTAGTGATCGCAATCATGTCACTACCAACTGTGTTTCTCCACAAACGGAAAAGAAGCGTCGTAATATTCTGCGTTCACTTGCGCAGTGTATGTCACAGCTAAGAGACGTGAGCTTCAATGAGATTGGTCTCGTAGATTGCAAGGATGCACTTTCTTTGGGCGCGACGCCAACAACTACAGTCTCATATCGCTGGAAGCCGCCGTATGAACTCACTGCGGAGGATCTAGAAGGACCAACCCAAGTGTACCGATATGGACCATTCAAGAAGAACCTGGACTATTGGAAGCTGAACCTAGAGGAGAGCTGGCCTGCGATCCCTGAATACGATCCAGATGTTGATCAAGATGCACTGAACATGGTATCTGGAATACGCATGATCATCGACATGCTTCACGACCACCCAACCATCGCCGTTTCGAAGAAGGACCCCGCAGACGCCGACGAGAACGAGACGTTCGTCATCCGTCACCCTGATCTCGATCTACAGAACATCCTCGTAGACGACGACGGCAACGTCACAGGCATCATCGATTGGGATAATTGTCTCGCCGTCCCTCGCTGTATCGGTTATGCTTCACTACCCGATTTCCTCCGTCGCGATTGGAACGAGGACTTTTCTCTCGCTGATTCGCCCCACATGCCCACATGGGAGATCCAGAAGTATGCGGACATATATGCCGATGCCATGGCAGAGACTGGTTGCTCCGACGCGAAATACACGCGTAAGTCTGGCATGTATCGTGCTATTGCTGGTGCAATTGATCATGGCGATATCACGGATGTCATTGAGAAGCTATTTGCTCATATTCCAGGGTTGAGGATGAGTAATGTTGTGGAGCTTCAGCGACTGATAGGTGGAGGATGGGTTGAGGGTGAGGAGTATATCAGGAAGGCGATTGGGGAGTTACTAGAGCCCAGCAGCCGCTTTACTTGATTCGCTCGTGTTCAAGTGGCGAATACCCACCCCCAGCTGGGACGCCTAAACTGCAAAGACGGAATCGGCATACATTCAGGCAACCATACACATCAACATCTGAGTCATCCACTTCACTACATTGAATCCCTCTTATTACCATCATTGTTGTACAACTCTCCCCAGTTCCGTTTATCAGTCTGCAAAGACAATCAAAATACCACAATGGCTGACGATCGATGCGGGAACTGCTACGAATGCACACGCTACCAAGATCAAGTGGACGCCACCCAAGAAGCCGCACACGAACCAATACCCAGCGACACAAAGTCCACTGGTATTACCCCAGCCGAAAATGTCGATCTACAATGCGCTCGCACGAAAATGAACCATGAACCACTAGCATGGTCTCTAGATCCTTCAAGAGTCCTACCCCAACACAACTGCCGCCTCTTCACATCACTTCCTCTGGAACTCAGAGAGAAAATCTATACCTACGTTCTCACGGACACAACCTCCTACCCCATCGACTACCTTCTTCCGAAAGATCAAATACCAGTCGTTCATGTCAAATACCTCGGTCACGGTCAAAATGCTAGGAGTTTGGCTGGCGGGAGACCCTTACATCCCTCTGATATAACGGTATCATTCCGCCATACTTGTAAGGCGGTGTATCTGGAGACGTGGAACATGCCATTGAAGGTGAATGCATACCGCATGGGTGCATCTCGAAATCTTCAAAGCGCCAGAATGTCTGCATGGCATCTAGCACAGATACGCGGACTGGACATCACAATCAAGCAGCGTGAGCTGGAGAACGGGAAGCTGGGGGATGTGTTGAAAGCGATGGCAGGCAACGCTAGACACAAGGGCGCATACGTTGTGCCTATGCGCTGTTTCCGCGATGGAGAATGGGCGAAGATAAAGGGGTGCTCACGCACTCTTGACGACAATGTTCTTGTACCGGCCACAGTCGACTCGCCAGATACACAACCTCAGCGCCTGAACAATATTCTAGACCGTCTTCCCACCCCCACGGAATCTATCCTACCATCATCTCGCAGCCTTCACGTCACCCTCGCTCAACCCCTAACCCATCTCACTCTGCGTCTCACACGCACAGACTGGTCAACATGGAACGTAGCCAAAAACCTCCATCTCGACCCGTCGTTCGGACGCTACAACCTCGACGAGGGCCGCCCCTCGGGCAAAGCCATGCGTCTGCGCGCTGAACAGCGCAAGGCTGGTTGGCATCCGCAGCTCGACCCGCAATCTTGGGGCGCGCACATCGTTTCTGGGCTTCCTGATCTGAAGACGCTGACACTGGTGCTGGAAAGTTTCGAGGCTAGGAAGGAGGAGTTAGAGCGCGTTGTGCAGTATGCGAAGATGTGGAGGTTTGAGTTTGGGTTTGGTGATGGTGGGGAAGAAGAGGAGAAGGGGAAAGAGTGGGCGTTAGTGTGGGATGGGGATGTAGTGGAAAGGCGGTGGAAGAGAGATTTGGGAGAGACTGTGGTATCGAGGCGTGATCGTAGGCTTTTGCGGCCTGGACCTTCGTGCAATGACTGTAATGATTTTGAGGTGAGGACGCTGCGGTATGTTAGGGCGAGAGTGGTGGAGTAGTTTATGCTGTAATTCAGGCTTCTCGTTGTATGCTGGACTTTGCGCATAGTTTAACAAATGATGTTGCCAGGCACTCTACATCTTGCTTCCACCCTCTTGTGGTACCTTGACAACAACCTTACCCCAGCTATTGCGGCCACCCAACGCCTTTAGCGCCGCGGGTACACTGTCAAGACCGACGTACTCCACATCGGTAAAAGCAGTGCCCTTGTATTTCCCCTCCTTGACAAGCTGGAAGATACCGTCCCAAACCTTATCCTGCATCTCGGGCTCGTTCATCGCGTACGCACCCCAATGCAACCCAACAACACTAACGTTCTTGAGCAAAATGCGGTTCGTAGCCATCTTCTCGATATCGCCTGCCGCAAATCCGATGACCAAAAGTCTGCCGTTCCAGGCTGTGCACTTCATGGACTGTGCGATCAAACCAACAGGGTCGTATACGATATCCACGCCCCGGCCCTTGGGAGTGAGCTTCTTCACTTGCTCAGGCCAGTCTTTGTCGCGGTAGGAGACGGCGTAGTCTGCGCCGAAGGAACGCGCAACGTCGAGTTTATGTGATGTGCCAGCAGTGGCTACGACGGTCGCGCCGAAGGCTTTGGCGATTTGCACGGCGGCGAGACCGACGCCGCCGGCTGCTGCGTGGACGAGTACCCAGTCGCCTACGTAGCAGTGTTAGTCTCTATATGGGAAAATTAACAGGGTTCGGAGTTCCGATGGCTTACCCTTCTTGATGCCTGCTCTAGTCACCAATCCAGCATAGCTCGTCGGCGCTGTAACAAATACACCAGCAGCATCTTCGAAACTCCATCCCTCTGGCACAGGCTTGAGTCTCTCCTCTGTGCAAACAATGTGTGTTGCGTAGCCGCCCTGGGAAGCACCAAAGACCTTGTCGCCCTCCTTGAACTTCGGTGTCTTGCCTCCTGCGAGCGAGGTCGGTGCTTTGAGGACAACGCCGGAGAACTCTGAACCGGCTATCCAGGGGAATGCAGGTTGGTGTTGGTATTTGCCGCGGATCTGGAGGAGATCGAAGAAGTTGGTTGCTGAGGCGTGGATGGCGATTAGGTACTCGTTCGATTTGGGAGTCGGGGTCGGGAGATCGAGGACCTTGAGATCCTCTGGGCCCTGATAGAGTTAGTAGTGAAGCTTGAAGCTGGTACATTGCTAGGTAGGATGCTTACCGAGACATATTCCTTGATCTGTATGCCTTTCATGATGAAGTTTGATTGTTGTTGAGCGTAATATGTATGGTAGCAAACAGCTTTATTGTAGGGTGTAGTAAAGGGTTCAGTCAGGAACTCGAAGACGATGTCGGGTAGTTAGAGTCGTCGCGGACGCCATTGTAGCTTGCATGACGGCCGACAGCTACTCAACGCTCAAAAGATACCTCGGCTGGCTTCCCCGGCCAACCTCCGCTCCTGCCCCCACCCAGAGGCTTGGCGCGCGTGTCTTAGTCAGCGGAAGCCGCGCGATATGCACGGGCACGCGCTAAGAAACGGCAGGGTACCAGGTGCGGGTCCAGTGACGTTCTACTGCCTTCCAATCCTATCCAAGCTAACGACGGCCTCTCGCACAGTCAAACATCTCTGCTGCTATACACCACCCATACTCGTCAAGGACACGTATCAGTTCGCAGTCAACAGTTATACCCAGACTGCTCTATTCCTCCAAGTGCCTAGAGCTTCCTATCACTACCCCACGCTCGTAAATCAGCGACCATGGCCGACGACGCCGCCACAACCACCGAGGACACGCAGATCACCTTCAATGTCAAGGCTGCAAACGACCAGAAGCACGTTCTCACACTAGCCCAAACCACCACAGTTGCCGACCTCAAGGCCAAACTCTCGACGTCGGAATACGCAGATGTTCCCGCCGAACGCCAACGCCTGATATACTCCGGTCGCGTACTGAAGGACCACGACACACTCGCTAGCGTTAAGATCAAGGATGGCCACACAGTCCATCTCGTCAAGGGTGCCGCCAGCAACGTACGAAACCAAGGCCCGGCGGGCACAGCAAGCGGGGGCAACACCCAGACGCCACAGGTGCCGACCAACATTGCTGCAGGAACAGGCAACAACCCCCTCGCTGGGCTCACAGGCGCGCGCTATGCCGGTTTCCACGGTCTACCAGGCATGGACACTTTCGGACCGGACGGTGGCGTAAGTCTAGATCAACCCGAGATTCGACATGGACATTTACTGACACGTGGTAGATGGGCGGCCCTCCTACAAACCCAGAAGCTTTACTAGAGCAAATGGAGAACCCCATGTTTCTATCGCAGATGAACGAGGCTATGAACAACCCAGCAGTAGTAGAAATGATGCTGCAGAGCCCCATGGTAAGTTTGTTCCCTCTTTCTACTATGCGTTGTCTAATCTGAGATAGATCCGCGACAACCCGATGCTTCAGCAAGTCCTCCGAAACCCCGAAATGCGCCGTATGATGTTCAGCCCAGAGATGATGCGCATGCAACTGCAGATGCAGCGGAATATGGGTCCCACAGGCCCGAGTTTCCCAGCCCCAGGAGCTACCGACAACACCACACAGCCAGGTTCGACCGCCACAGGAGAAGGCACAACCGCGACACCGAACCAGCCTAATACGACCGGACCAACAGACCCATTCTCCGCATTCGGTACAGCCGGTGGTGCCGCAGGCGCTGGAGCAAACCCGTTCGCCAATCTGTTTGCTGGAGGCCAGAATCCTTTGGCTCCTCAGCAACAGGGTGGTGCGGCACAAAACACACAAGACGCCTCGGGCACCTTTCCCAACTTGTTTGGTGGAGCTGGCGCACAAGGCGGACAAGCGAACCCGTTCGCGGCGGCCGCCCAAAGGATGATGCAGGACCCAGAAGCCATGCGCAACATGATGCAGATGATGGGCGGTGCAGGAGGCGCAGGAGCAAACCCATTCGCAGCCTTTGGTGGACAAGACGCAGCAGGAGCTCCAGGAGGCGAAGCAGGCCAACAAGCCGGCGGTAACCCCTTCGCCGCACTCTTCGGTCCCGGTGGGTTCGGCGGCGCAGGCGGCTTCGGTGCCCCACCAGCCCCCGCAGACAACCGGCCACCCGAGGAAATCTACGAGGTACAACTCAGGCAGCTCAACGAAATGGGCTTCTACGAGTTCGACCGCAACGTCGCCGCCCTACGGCGCAGCGGCGGCAACGTCCAAGGCGCAATCGAGCACCTTCTCGGCGGCGGAGCGTAGCGAGCTTTCCCCCGCATCTTCTTGCTCCCCGTGCCCCCAGAACGACCGTACTTGACCCAGGACGAATTATAGGAAATCGAACGTTATGAAGAAAGAAAAAGAGAGCGGCAATTAGCTGCGGACGACGCTGGCGACGATATCGAGGGTGTCGAGGACGCTTATGATAGTGACGAGGATTGGTCTTTTGCGTTTGAGGATGATGAGACGCTCGTTGCGTTTGATGGACTCAAGAAGTGAGTGATATTGATGATGACGAGAGCGGTGGTAATCATTTGGTAAGGCGTACACGGGAGCGTGTGGATAGATAGTACAGATACCAAGCAGTAGGCAACACAATAATGCCGATTCGTACAACTTATCTTGCATGATGCCTGTGTGGTGAACACGATCTGCAGAGTAACATTCTGGGTTCAATCTAGGTTGGTACTCAAAACAGATTATTGCTACTTCGTCTTTAATCACATGCAGTTTTTGTCTTATTTGATTCGCCTCTGATTAAACCCCCGCATAGATGAGAAAAGCGCTCGCAACTTAAAAAAACGCCAGGCTGAACCTTCCAACGGCAGCCTTGTATTTCCTCTTCAACCATTCTGTCCAAACGCACACAAACATCAAGAAACGCCATGACCATGCAGAAAAAAACACGACTACGAGAAAACCCGAAAGTATGAATACCCCCGACCAGATTTCCGCTCAGAAGACAGGCTAAGCCTATCCATAGCGTCCGACAACGACTAGTCACGGACGCTCAATCCAGAGCGATCGGTAAACATGCGCGTGGCAATGTTCATGGCGAGGAGTTCCTGGAAGAGCAGCTTGGCGGCGTAGGGGATGTGGATTTGGGAGATGCGGGTTTTGTTGTGGCAGGGGCGGCATTCGTAGAGGCCCTTTTTGAGTTGGCTGGATGTTGGAGTTAGTAAGAGTGTTTAGGTGGGAGATGGGGAGATGTGGGAGAGGGAAAACTTACGCAATAGGACTCATCAGACCGCAGATGTCGCACACGTGTACGGTGTACGCGTCTGAGACGGTAAAGAGACGTTCTTTCAAGAAGGCGGCGGCGCCGTGCGCAATCATACAATCACGTTCCATCTCTCCGAAACGAAGGCCACCATCCCTAGCACGACCCTCGACAGGCTGGCGAGTAAGGATTTGAAGGGGACCACGAGCACGAGCGTGGATTTTGTCGTCGACCATGTGCCTGAGACGCTGGTAGTATGTCGGGCCCAAGAAGATTTGCGTGCGCATCTTCTTGCCGGTGTGGCCGTTGTACATGATTTCGAAACCACGCTTCTGGTAGCCGGCGTCCTCGAGCAGGCCGGAGACTTGGTCGACGGTGATGTCGGTGAAGGGTGTGGCGTCTCCTTCTTGCCCGGTGATGGCGCCGACTTTCGAGAGTAGACACTCGATCAAATGGGCGATTGTCATACGGGAGGGAATGGCGTGGGGGTTGATGATCAGATCGGGGGTTAGACCTTCCTTGGAGAAGGGCATGTCTTCTTGGCGGTAGGTGATACCGATGGTTCCCTTTTGACCGTGACGAGAAGCAAACTTGTCACCGATTTGCGGTACCTTGGTCGTTCGTGTACGGACCTTGACGAAGCGGAGTCCCTCGGTGTTAGTGGTGAAAAGCACTTGGTCGACGATACCGTTCTCGGTGCTACGCAGTGGTGTTGAGACATCGCGCTTGGTGTGGAGAGTAGTCTTCTGACCAAGCTCTTGTGCGTCGGTTGCAATAGGAGCTGTCTTTCCGATGATGATATCGTCACCAGAAACACGCACACCAGGCGCAACGACACCGTCATCGTCGAGCTTGTCGTATGTTCCACCCTTCAGACGGAGTGTATCGGCACGCGTAGGCTTCTCGAACTGCTCCAGAACGTTGACACCAATACGCTTCTCCTGCTCAGTGTATGCACGGTAGAACAAACTCCTGAAAAGTCCACGATCGATACTGCTCTGGTTCATAATGACGGAATCTTCCTGATTGTAACCACCGTATGTGGCAATGGCGACAATGGCGTTTTGACCAGCGGGAAGCTCACGGAACTTGAGGTACTCCATTGATCGAGTAGTAGCCAATGGCTTCTGGGGATAGTATAGGACGTTCATCATGGTTTCCATGCGCAGCGCGAAGTTGGTGAGGGCGACACCCATGGCTTGCTTACCCATGGCAGATTGGTAGGTGTTACGGGGCGACTGGTTGTGATCGGGGAAAGGAATGATACTGGCACAGATACCCAGAATCATGGCCGGGTGAATCTCGCAATGAGTGTAGGCGTGGATGCGTGGGTCTGGTAGTGGCTTGAGACGTCGAAGACGGTGCTCGCCTTCGGTAGAACGCTCAGCCGCAGGTAGGCCCATCTTCATCTCTCGCCACTCTTCCAGATCCTCAGGAGAGAACGTTATCATGGCGGTCTCCTCTTCCTCAGCGTCGAGGTATTCCACAACACCATCCTGGATAAGACCTCTCCAGCCGTATGTGGCTTGTTCGACCTCATCCTGACTCCATCCCTGTCGCGTGCTTGTCTCCATCTGTTCCTGCTTCAGCTTATTACTGATTTCCTTGGTAAAGATGAGGTGGTTGCGGTTCGGTTTCCGAATGTCGTTCTCAACAACGAACAATGGTCTCATGACACGGCCGGCATCTGTGAAGATCTTGAACTCTCGGTCACGAATGTCGCGAATCAAACTCATCTCGTAAGATAGAGTTCCGTTTCGTCGCAGCTCCTGCACGACTGTGACAAGTTGTTGGGCGTTGGAGTGAACACCAACCCAGACACCATTGACGAAGACCTTGGTCGCATCTGGGTTCTGGTTTTGGTCGTACTCTTCCAGAAGCTGCATGTTTCGCTGTGTCATGAAGTCGATGATAGGCGACGCGTCGCTACCGACACTGACGTAGCACATCAAAGACAAGTTCTTGACCAGACCACAAGCTTGTCCTTCAGGAGTCTCGGCAGGGCAAACAAGGCCCCAATGGGAGTTGTGAAGCTGTCGCGGCTTGGCTAGCTTGCCGTCACGACCGACTGGGGTGTTTGTTCGACGCAAATGCGACAGTGTGGAGGCGTAGGTGTATCGGTTCAACACCTGGGACACACCGGCCTTGGCGGAAGCGGCCTTCTTCTGGTCACCCCAGTTACCCGTTGCCAAAGAGTACTTCAGACCATTCGTGATGATGCTGGCCTTGACAGCCATCTGAACGTTGAAGTCCTGGTTGTTCTCAACGCATCGTTGGAGGTACTTGTACACGTCCTTGGTGAGCTTCAGGAAGAGAATACGGAACAAGTTGGCAACCAGAGGTCCAGCAAGATCCAGACGCTTTTTACCGAAGTGATCACGATCGTCCTCGTCGCGGCGACCCAACACACACTGCAAAAGGCGGTGGATCATGTAACCAAAGAAGTAGGCCTTGCGTGTGTCCTGACCCTCCTTCTGGGAAATATGCGGCAAGAATTCTCGCTGCATAATGTCCCTCGCAAACTTGAGACGCCGGTCCTTCGTGCCTGAGTTGGCGCCACGCTTGGCAATGAAGTCAAGAGCAGTCTCTCGGTCCTGAACAACTGAACCCTCCTCGATACTAGGCTTCAACAGCTCCAGCATTTGTGTGTCGGTACGGTCGTAAACGATGTGGCTCAGAATTTCCTCGTCGGAAACGATACCAAGCGCGCGGAAGACGATGGCCATGGGCACATCCGCCTTGATGTATGGGAGGGTAGCGTATGCGAAAGGACCGGGGATACGTTTTCCGGGACCTGCGAGTGAGTTCTCCGCCCACTTAATGTTGAATGATGAGATCAACCGGGTGCCCTTTTCGACTGCACTTCGAATCTCAGCGATCCATGGAATAGGACCCTGCTTCTTTCGGAAGACCTGTACAATGTTCGCGGCACTGCGCTCCTGAGCGATGAGGACTTTCTCACTTCCGTTGATGACGAAGTATCCACCCTGATCGTAAGGGCACTCGTTCAGAGCGAACAGGTCCGCGTCAGACTGCGCTCGCAAATGGCAGAGCTCTGACCGCAACATGACAGGAAGCTTTCCGATGAAGACTCGCGCCGCAGCGCCATCATCCATTGGCATGTCTTCACGCTCCCACCGGATCTGCGATGGTCCGCCTGTGTAGCCACCCTCCATCTCCTCGTCATCGCCCTCCTCTGGTTCGCGTCCCTCACGGGCGACCATTATTCGGTTCTCGATATCGGCCAACATGGCACCGGAGTAGGTGAGATTCCGTAAACGCGCTTCGTGAGGGTAAAGTTGCACCGTGGTGCCGTCGCCTTCTGTGTGTGTTGGCCGCGCCAGGTAGACGCGCCCGAATTTAATTTCATAGCGGCGCTTGATGATGGGATTCTCCTCCTCATCGGGGTTGTAGGGCGTATTTTGCTCGAGAATGACGCTGCCGTTTTCTTTTACGATATCCTGGATTGTGTTGCGCGTGAATTCATCGTACGAGTCGAGCTGCTGCGAGACCAGACCCTTGGTGTCGAAGAAGGAGCTGATGACCGCCCAGCAGTCCTCGGGCAAGACGCGGTTCTCCTCATCCTCGTACTCGTCCTCCATACCGTCGTAGTCGTACGGCTCGGCCATGATCGCGACTGGGTTGATTAGGCGCGGGGAGGTGAAGGGGGGTGGGTGAGTGCGGACGTGTAGTGTCCTGTCTGTTCGGTATGCGACGGCGGCGACCGCCTCTCAAAGGACGTTCGGTGCTAACGCTCCACGTCTTAGCGCCACCACGCATCACGTGATGACTACTAGCGCATCAGACCCCACCCATGGACACAGTCGACAGGTCTCTTCCAGGAATCCATGTCCAGGGACATCCAACTTCCCGATGACGCGTTTCGGGTTCATTCATACATTCAGTCCCGCCTGTGCAAGACTACGCCTGCAGCTATACTGGACTTTCCAAGGTTCTCAAAGCTGGCCGGCTTGAACGCCAACACTGAACCCTTCTGCCCCCAATCATTGGCGACAGAACGCTTTCCCTAATCCAATCTTTCAACGCAAATCTACATACTGCCGACATGCCACGCTTGAAGCCTCGCTCCGTGATCGCGACACCATTCACTCCCCGAAGCTAAACGGGATATATTCTATGAGACACTAACTCTGAACGTGCTCTTCACGTCGATAGTCCATTCTCTAGGAGTGCACGATGGCTCAAGAAGGGGGAAATGGCTGGCCGAACAAAACATGGGATTCACATTAGCCGGTCGCCACGTCAAGGCAGGAAAGACACTGGCACCATGAGCTGGAATAACGAAGGCATATATATGAGAGGTGTAATTGCGTGTACGGAACCACCAGACACTTCAAAAAGCTCCTATTCACACGATGGCAATATGTCTCCCTCGTCTACTCTCTTAGTTAGTGCTCTCACGCCAACCTAGGAAAAAACTGAACACCATAGAGTCTACGTTAAAGTTAGGTTACCCACTTTGCAAGCTTTTGTCTTGATGTAGTCTGTAGACCTGTTTAATTCTTTCTTGTATAAAATGACCCCAAACGCAAAGATCCAGCTTCAGTACCAACCATCTCAATACATCCCATGATACACAGCCAATCTATCCAACACCATAATCTCCAGGTCCACCCCCGCCTTAGCGAAAGCCTCATTCAACACCCCCGGCAGTATGAACTTGCAACTCGGCCAGCTGCCGCGCTCCTGCTTACAACCTCCTCCGTCATGAGCGCAAAGGCTCTCGGTCATTCGAACTCGGCGCAAGCTGCGCAGTTGAAGCAAAGCTAGTATTCATCCAAACCACTTTAGTCTCTCCGGTTCAGACAGCTCCTGGAATTGCCGCATCTTCGTCCCACCCGTGGCGAAGATACCAGATGGGTATCTGAACCAGATTTCTAGTTCGCGTACGTTCGGTGGTAAGAGAGTCGTAATATCGCTCCTGAGCTCAAAGCCCACGCGGTTGGGATTTGCTTTCAGGCTACCGCATGACATTTCCTCGAAAAACGCGAAAGCCGGCACATGTAGGGTCTGCAAGGCGGTAAAATTGGTGAATCTAGTTGGGCTCCAAGGTCTCTGCGGTACTTCGTAGCATATGCCAGGCAAAATAGTGAGTTCTCGTAGCGTCTGTTGAGTCGCCCATAAATTAGCGATGCTGCCATCTAGGCCGAGTGTGGGCGCGCCGTCGAGATACCATGTGAAGCGCAATTTCTCCAGTTGACTAGCAGTGCCAGCTTTCTGTACAGCAGCACGTCCATTGTGTATGGATAGATATGTACACCATTTGTAGTCGATGGAGGTGAGATTTCTGAAGTTGACTGTGTCAAACCATTGGATGGAGGGCGCGGTCCAATACCCGAGCGCTGCGTGCGTGATATTCTCTCGTACGACTAGTGTTTTGGCGGTGGGCAGACCGAAGAGCCAAGTTGACATGGCTAAGTGATGCTCGGGACAGTCTATGCTGATAGGTGTGGTAGTGTGATCTCTCAGCCTGTATTTGACGTTAGCTCCTTGCCGACAATCACGTTTGGTCAGTAATCTTACATTTGAGCAATCTCGGATGATGCGTCCATCTGCTCAAACGTTGATCGCGGATCGTCCAGAATAAAGATAGTCAAGTTTTGTAGATTCGCAAGTTTGGCGAGAATCTCCCGAATCGCGTCTCGTTCGAGGGAAAGTTTGCCATATGGGTACGCGCCTTCGAGCTGGCAATCGATTTGTAGCGTTTGTACTGAGCCGGCGAGGTGCGGCGCGGCTGTAAGCGCGGTCAAGAGCATCGAGCAGCGTCCATCATGAACTGGAGTATGTTGCGCAGGTACTTGGATGTCGCGGTAGAGAAGTTGCTGGGCTGATGCTCTGAAGCTGCGGTGTGTCTATCAAGCTGTTAGCACAAATAATGAGAGATCTTAGTACCGCGTTGGCAAAGCATAGCAAGGGGGCTATATACTAGTAATAAGTTAGCAAGATATCTTAAGAGCTATCCGTGGCGGCTACTTTACCCTTAATCAGAGCAAGCCAGGCATCCTTGTCGGCGAGATAGGCGAAGATCTTGTCCAATGTCTCGTTGGCGAAAGTTGTAATCTTCGATTGAGACATGATGTGTTGTAGAAGGTCACAAATTGTTCGACTCTACTCAAGTTCCGGGTGTTGAGAATGCGAGCTTTTTAGATGTGGAAGCAGGTGGGTATTAGAGTGCGCGGTGGCCGAGTTAGACTGGTAGTACCTATAGCGTGGATCTGGTAGTGATTGGCAATGTGAAGACCACCATTTTGCAGACCGTGCATTGAGTCCCAGAGCGTGGAATATCTCGCCATTCAAGCAATCCACATATCTTGACAGTTTCCCTTCCTCTCCTCCCAGATTTCTCCCTTCATGATTCCATGAACATAAGCATCACCTATGAACTCCCACGTGCCTACACCCTCCCGCAATATGAGCGGTGTCACAACGCCCCCAACTAGCACGACATGGTCTCCAAGCCGACATATACTGGGTACCAGAGCATGATAAGTTATCTTAGAGTCTACAAGATCGACCATTCGTGCGCCCTTGCGATTCAACATATGCCCCACCATAGCCCTGAACTGCGCTTCAGGATTTACCCAGCCGAAGAGGCGAAGCATACGCTCAGTCAAGACTACCGCGATGTAGCAAGTCAAATAGCCGTGGATATTGAATGTGTAAAGAAGCCGTAAGAGTCGCTGGCGCCTCTCAAAGGCGGCATAAGCGCTTCTTTTGGCTCCTGGGGTGTTTTGTAGTTCGCCAGCCATGAAGGTCTCGTATATGGCTTCAGTCGCAGACTCGCCGGTCGCAGGGTACACTTGCTTGTCGTGCTGGGGTCGAAAGAGAACCTCCCACTCATGAACTTGATGCATGTTGATTTGTAGTATCTTTGCTTGTTCAAGTAAGGATTGGCGAAGTGTGGCTTTGCGCGCTAGCCAACGGCGTGGTGTGAGTTGCGTGACCTTCGCTACTGTAACTCCAGACAGCCTCAGCATCTTGGGCAAGTCCATTGGGTAGATACCAGGGTCTGGTGGTGAGTTGGACGTCTCAAGTCCGAAGCCGGGTTCAAATAAAGAGTTGTCCGAAGCATGGTAGTCTCGCACTGTGTAAGCATCATTGGCGAGCATTTCGGTTCTGATCAGCGACATAGGAGTAGCGTCTGTCCACCGCCAGTCCGGTACCCATGATGGGAGCGCCAGTTTGTATTTCGGGTCGCTTTCTTCGAGGGGGGTAGTAACGAGACGAGGCACATGGAGGATCGCCACTTGCCCCTTCTGAAGCGTGCGCGCAGCCAAACGAGTGTACAATATCTCCGGCGTTAGGTTCTCGTCATAGTCTGGCTTGATTCCCACCTCTTCTAATGCCTTTTTACATCTCATGCCGTAGAAAGCGTAAATCTTGTCCCTAGAATCACCGGCAAAACAAACTCGATGTCTCAGCAGCGTCCCAGGCCAATCGAGATCGACGCCATTGGCAAATTCCATCTCACTAAGCTTCATGAGGATGACGTTGCTTAGCCTAGCTCCTTCATAAAATTCCCACAGCCTCAGTTGACTCGTCAAAAGATACAGATATGCAGCCAGCAGCGAATTCCAGGGTATCTTGGCGCTTCCACACATGAACCACACCGAACTAGAAACCACGACTTCTTGCATGATCCAGGATCGCTCGAAGTAAGGCCGATCTAGCAACCTCAGCAGCGTCTCGAGTGCCGGGTCGCCTACCTTGACCTTAACGCGAACATCCTTCTCTTTCTCTTCCTCCAGTGTCAAGACTATTTGTTTCTGTTCCGCCATTTCTCGTCGGTAGGTTGTGTGTAGTCCAGAAGCGTATTCGAACGCTGCTTCTACCCCCGCCTCTTTCGGACCCAGCCAGCTCACAGTGACAGAAGCCTTCATGTAGATCTGTCGCATCTTTGGTACTTGCGCGGTCTTCTCCTCATCATCTTTCTGGTTCAAGCACACGCTGTCGACCCACAGAGTGCGTGCTTTCTGCCAACGCCATCCTCGAATCTCGTACAGTAACGGTGTTAACGTGCGGGGTATTTCGAGGATGTTGTCATTCTCCAGATCACGAGGTGAGGCCGCGTTGGTGATATGGATGGTAGCGTTGTGTGGCTCACGACCCCAGTTATAGGAGAGGGCGTAGAACTTCGGAGCTTTCGACAACAACGTTGTATACAGTCGACCGGTGATAGGGCCACTTGGAGGACCCCTGTGAACTTCCAGCAATCGTATGTATACATCTTCTGAGTTGTGGAGAGCCGGAAGTGGTTGGTACTGGTATGGCATGTTCGTGTGCCAAAAGAAACGGATGGTTCGGACGGTTTGTCAAACACGTCCGGTGGAAGGCACACCCCTTCAAATATACCTACTGCGCGTCGAACGCCAGGTGTGTTACATCCACTGCACTCTCTTGGGCGCGCCGACATCGAAATAAGACCAGCCCAGACCTACCGGAAAACGCCATATCTTCAGCTTGCTCGTTTGTGTACAAAAAGAGAGACGCGAGGCTAGAGAAAGATGCGCATTTGCGGCTGAAGTTTGCAAGGCTGAACGGAGGCCATGTCATTCGCTTGCTCGGATCCTCGATCCGACCATTAGAGCATACTAGTTCACCTGTGTGTTCAGCTGGTGTTGAGTTGTGAATAGTCCGGCCTCATGTGATATTCTTCAAGAGAGCGGGCGTATTTCTCGCTTTCGAATGCAGGGCCTTTGTGTGGCTAGCTGTGTGGCTTTGCGCAGCGCGTCGGCGAAACGGTACGTAGCGGATGAGGTTTGCGTGTTGCTTGCGTGTTTGCTTACGAAGGAGCTCGTTTATCCGGTGCCACGCCCTAGGCCGCATTCGGCGTAGCGCTCGTTCTGAGGAAATCTTCCCGAGCCCTGGAGGTCGTCCAAAAGGAAACTCACGCACTCGAATGACCAAGACGCCCATACCAAGAAATGCGTAACATAATGCTTATCGCGAGCAGAACTCCAGTTTACAAGATCTGCTACCCCACAAGTGATGGGCGTGGTGTGGGCCCTAGCGCCCACCCTCCGTCTCCACCTGGAGCACCGATCCTTCACACCCTCACATGGCCCGACTGCTAGCGCCATCGTCCCACCCAAGAGTTCTTGTTCTCCCGTGGATCGAGGTTTATAAGGTTGCGCAGCATGTTACAACGCGGGCGCCTTGCCCTCCATAAAGTTTGTCGGCCCTTTCAGCTCTCGACCCCGCGTCACAAGAGCACGCCGATGAAACCTGGTTGGCCAACTTTAAGAGCTCTGCCCTTGGCTCAAGAATGGAGCACGCTGAGAGGAGCGACGCGTCAAGGGTAGATAGGCCAAGCCCGCATTGGGTGTATCGAGCTGCAGAGCCAGCCTTGGGCTTCATCTGACGATGATGTAGCTACTTTTAAGGTTGGGTCTTCCTCTGTCTCTGCGAATCCGCCTTCCTCCGAGCTGCGCGCTCGAACGTGAACACTGCTTTCCTATCTACCCATCCCGTGGTCCTCGAGCCATACATCCCGTTACTCCGGGGTCACCACCTGCGCGCAGTCGGTGATTGCGACACCCTTGGTATGCACGCAGCTTAAATCGGTCGACAAAGGAACTCCAATCCGCCGTATATACGCAACACCTCGAAGCGCGCTCAAGCTTTGGCTCTCTCTCTTCTCTCTGTGTGGATATACCCTACCAGTCTTATTATTATGGCAAACAACACTGAAGAAGAGACGTCGCCGGCGAGTGTAAAGAGTGGTACGATCGTCATCGCGATCATCGTACCCTCGGTCTTGATCATTTTACTTCTTACGCTGGTCATCATGTCAGTCTCCGCACTGGTGTCAGAGGACCTCATGCATGTCTAAGCTGACGATAGGAACCGCCGCAGGGGCTTCATTCTCCCACGATGCGTCCGCGATGAGTCTAATCACAAAGAGAAGCGCTGGAAGACGCGACAAGACGAGCTAGAGACGCACATCAAATCTCAAAACTTTTATGATTGGCTCGAAAGCCAAAAGGAGAAGACATCTGATTCAACGCAAGCATCCGATCCCCTGTGGTGAGTATGCCAAACAAGCCATATTGGATGAGCGGACTGGACTGACTGTGAGACAGCGCCATCTGCCTTGACGATTTCGCCGAAAATGCGCAAGTTCGGGGACTCCACTGCTCTCACGCTTTCCACTCACATTGTCTCGACGAGTGGTTCACAAGGTACAATGAGTACTGTCCCTTGTGCCATCGACCGATCATACCCGGGTCTCGGGCAGCGAGAAGAAAAGTCCGTGAAGGGATGGATCCAACCATTCCGGTAGTCCTGATGGTGTAACTGCTGCAATGAACAATGGGAGACACAGATCCAGCTTCATGGGGCTCTCGAATCTTCGGAAGATGATGCACACCTCTACCAGATCTTGGCATAGGCCGCTTTGGACAATTGAAAGCGACCACATCCGCGGATAGGCGGACCATACTTTAGATCGAAGAGCCCGGAGCGATATACAGCCAGGGCTTAGTCGCAGCGGAGACGGGTTCAACAACGGGTTTTTAGGTGCTTCGCCTACACGGGAGCTTCCGCGCCACAGCCGCGTACGGGCTAACGGACGGTTCTCCAGCACCTGCCAATATCACTCCGAAGATGCCAGGGTCAGTCGAGCGATCGGGCGGAGACCATGAAGAAGTGGGTCAATATACTCAACTCAAGACACTATGCGTCTTAGGAAGAGCAACGGCCTTCCACTCAAGCGCAACGATAGCATCACATCGACGAGAAGAAATTGTTCGATGGCGGTGATCTAGGAGCATCGACATGCTGAAGTCCCAGGATATAGAGGAGTGGAGCTTAGTCTACGGGTGACCTCTAGATGCCCGGCATTCCTTGTCTTGGCGAAATAGTTCTCGCTATGTCGATTGAATAGATACACCAAACGAGCTTTGAACCTCTTGCGAAGACCCTTTGCGTGGTTTTACTTCCCCTACAGACAAAGAGAGGGCATACAGGTTTGGTCTCGATTGCATAGGCGCGTGTTGAGATGCGGCTGCTGTTAGTGGGGCAGCCGAGGCCGCTAACGGGAGTGTCGTTGGCTCCCGCTCTAACATGGCACATGGCATCGCCTTCAACACACCTGCACTCTTTTCACCCCATGTCACCCTGTTATGATCTTCAGGCACAATAGCGACGGCATTCCGAACATAATGCGAAAAAGATACTGCTGTGGCTAGGTGCTCGTAATGAGGCGCACGGCGTGCCATCGCTAGGATGATTCCGGGCATGGAGCGGGGCGCAGGGAAATGTCACGCCACCCTCTGGTGGTCTGATCAACCTCTACCTTGGTAATCTAGAACAGCGCAGAACAGGGCACAGGACAACTTCCGCACAATTGCTGTACCGAAAGTCCCGTTGGAGCGACTGACATTTTCTAGGCTTTTGACTGCCCTTTGCACCTGCCACTCTCGATACTGCATCTTCATACCCCCTGACCAGTCGGTAGATCAAACTCCGTACGAGCTCTACCACGAAACGGTGTGGACTTCGCTTGGATTGACCTGCAACTACTGCCAAGCTATTCCTTGAGTCTTACTCACCCGCCTTAAGCCATCGCCTATTCCCGTGTAAAAACTAGAGAAACTTCTCTCAAACGCGTGGATACATCTTCACCATCGGCCCATGTTGAGTACCTGCGAGCATCTTTTCAACTTGACGAAGACAAAGGAAGTGCCCGCGCTTATAACCTCGACCCCAGCTCGACCCTGATCCTGCACCTCGCCCGCTAGTCTCACGTGTGGCTTGGCCAGGGTACCTTAGCGATTGTATCTCCTGATCAACGCGTGAGCTCTTCCGTGCAACAACCCACCCGCGGACTATCATCATGGCTCTCAATTGGGACGCATTCCTCAATACTGAGGGTTTCAACCTACCGAACGACCAATGGTCCGATCTTTTACCACCAACGTCTGCCCCTCCCACTTCCCAGATGCCTAAGTCGACCACCACCGACACGTCAGGCTCTTCACCTGAAGACGTCACCAATTTTGATTCCCTTCTCGGAGGAACATCAGGCGACCCCTACTTTGACGACTCGTTATTCCTGCCTAACGACTACTTCCTGGGCGATCTCGACGTCCTCAAGCCCTTTGGCAACAACATCGGTGGAGGGAGATCGACCAATGAGTCGTCACCCGAGCCTTCACATGGGACTGGTAACAACTCTGCATCTCAGACACCATCAGACGTAAACGGCCTAGACCAGTCAGCCAACATGCCGCCAGCTCAGAGGCAAGCACTCCAACGTGCCAACACCTTCCCCAACCCTGCCTATGAATCTTTGTTTCCCAACAATCTAGATTCCGGTTTCGTCGAAGACCTCACCTTCCCCGACGGCCCGAGAGGATCATCTACCACCACCAAGCCGGGGCTTGAGAGGACTCAAACAGCAACAACAACAACAAACACGACATGGAAACGTACCAAGAACAAGCCAGATATACTCTCTGCCTGCTGGACGTCCCCGCTTTGCCCCAATCACGATGTAAATGGTTCACCGCCTAATCCATCGACGTGCGGCGGAGGATGTGCTCCCTTCTTGTTCGCAGACCAGGACGCTCTCCCAAGTATCAGCAACCTGCTTAATGACCCACAAGAAGTCACTGCAGAAGACGGTATAGTGGAGATCCAACCACGCCCCAAGAAGCGATCTGAAAGCGACGCATCAGCAAACGGCTTCTCAACCCAACAGAGAGAAAGCAAAGACACAACCACATCCCCATCAGACGACCGGCAACGAATGAAGAGCGAGACGACAGAAGACGCCTCCGCCAAAGAATCACCTCAAGCCAACGATGATGATAAGACAAAGCCACGCCGACGACTACCGCACAACCAAGTCGAACGAAAGTACCGCGAATCACTCAACACACAACTAGATTCCCTCAAGCGCGTCGTGCCCTCCCTCCAGAACCAACGAGCATGCGACGGCGCCGATATCGAGGACCTACCCACACCCTCGAAGCCGAGCAAAGCAGTCATCCTAGCTTCGGCGACTGCCTACATCAAGCAAATGGAAAAGGACAAGAAGAGCCTGGCAGATGAGAACCAATTACTTCGGACGAGGGTCAAGGCTCTTCAGTCGCTTGTCAAGTGTGATGACTGCAGCTTGATGCAGTATGTCATGGATCTGAAGATCAAGCAGGCTAGTTGAGAATATTTCTGCTTTCGCTAGTTTCTTTGTTTTCGGTTTACGCGATGCTGGCATCAATACAGCATCCACTCGGCGTTGGTAGGGTTTGGGATGAAAACATAAAGCGTTCCATGTCAGCGGTCACAACTTCACAGGATGAGTTTTGTGCAATCGCACACTGAGAACTCTTTCGTTTTACGGCCGGACTTGTACTGGATACACATAGCACATCGCTGCTTCGTAATGACAGGCGTTTTAGTAATGGGAGTAAACCGGTATGCGCTGGGTAACGGCGCTTGAATGAGCTTGGTCGATGCCATGAGATAGTCTTCACTGTAGTTGAATAAACGGCATCTAGACTTGACTTTCCAATCAGCAGTCTTCAGCGTAATATCTGTGTACAGCAAGCTTCCAGACTGTGTTGCGATGTGTGTGCTCGTTTTGTTATTATAATTAAGCACCGGAGGTCTCATCAGTATATCAAATACATGTCCAAACAAAGCCATCCCATGTAACAGCTTCCTCTCCCAAGCGCCGCAACACCCAAGAAAACATAACTCTCAAAATCATCTATGCGCCTTCACTTCTCACTGACCTCCATCACCGTAACTTCCACGCCTTTAGCCTTCATCTCCTCGATTGCGCTCGGCGCAACATGTCCATCCTCCTCTGCGCGGAAATAGTCAGCTATCTGGTCATCCTCTCGATCTCACAGAGGTAACAAGAGAATAGGAAGATGACTTACGCATCCGACACTGCACAAAGCCAATAGGATAGATCGGCCCGTCCCATCGATCCCAGCCTTCTTCATAAGACGTTATGGCAGCTTTCTCGCGCTCGAAAGCGAGGTCTGCGGCGGTGATTGCTGTGAGCTGGGGATTGGAGAGGACTGGTTTGGTGGTCATGATCGTTGTTTTCGTTATCGTTCTCGTAACTGTTTAGATAGATGAGTAAATGTAGCTGTTGAAGTTGAAGCTGTAGTCGTTGATGGTGGTCTTATCGTTGTGTTGTTATATCTAGAGCCTTTAGAAAAACCATCACATGTGCATTAAATATCCTTTTCCATGCATGCTACCTCCCCATCTCGTAACATTGAACGTGGTGGTGAGACTCCAAATGCTAAAATGGGCTTCATGTGCATGCACCCAACACGCGACATCGTATTCCATTCCCCACACGCATCGACTTGCCAACGTCACCCCATCTCCCAATTCGGAGTCCTTGGTCTTCACTGTATCAATGCAGTTGCACTATAGCTGTGCATAGAGGATTACTCATATACAGGGATCGGGTGGCTGCCGGGAACGCATGCCGCGTCGTTGTGGTGGCGAGACCGGCTGCTTCCGCCGCAAACCATCACGCCACTTGTCTCTCCACCACCAGGACCCTGCGTCGTCGTGTCGAACGACGTGCGCATATTGACAGCTGCGTTTGACGCCTGTTTTCTCCAAGTTGTTATTTTCTGGTCACGGGTGAAGTTGCCCGAGGTTTGTATACTGGATTGCATGGAAGTCACACCATGGTCTTCTGTCTCGTTCGGTCATGGGAAGTTTGGCAGACGATGTTGACGTAGTGTTGGCTCTGGAGGAGTTCGAGTATATACTACAGCTGTTTGGATGTATCGATACTGCTGTACTTGTTACCACCAAGTACAACGCTACCTGGGTACTGTTGTATCTTCACCAATACCTTAACCACCAAACCTCTACATCACTATACCGAACACGACCAAGCACAACCAAACACAAAGAGTGTACTACATCTTCTACACACCATCACATGTCACTCTACCCGCACCCCCTCTCCACCTCAGCCTACAACACCATGCTCGCGCCGCACTACCAGCACCAAATACCTCACCTACCTTCCACCTCCAGTAAACTCACGCACTCTCCGCATCTACACCACCACATGACTTGCAACCACCTCTCCGACGCGGTCCAAGACTTCTTCTCACACATGTTCGCGCCCGCATCACATCTCGCGTGTACATGTTCGACACCCTGCTGGGCTCCAGCCCCGCTGGCTCTATGCAACTACAACGCGCATGATGGGAAAATAGCGATTGTCGTTGACAAAGACATTGTGGTGGTGGAGGAGACGGATGAGATGGAAGACGGAGGACCGTTGTGTAGAGAAGCCACGATTGCATCTTGGAAGGTGGGAGGGAAGCAGCAGGAGCAGGCGCAGGAGAGGAGGAATAATAGGAGGAGGAGTCTTGAGTGGTTGGCTGGTGTGGTTGGGAAGGGAGGGGTGTAGGATGACTGAATGTGAAGGAGGGACTGGGTTAGTAGAATGATGGGAGAGTTACTCAATGTTGCGAAGCTATTATTAGTGGGGTATTTCCAAAGGTTTTGTGTCGCAATATATGCAACGAGACAGGTCTTCCGCGCAATTAGAATCACAGTATGATTAATTGAGGTCATTACAGTCGATATATGTAGACAATTGCAGGACGAAACGTTGTCATTAATGCATACTACAAGGGTTCTCCATTGAGTAACTCGCATACTTGGATGCTGCTGCGACTAGGGTAGGCTAGGACAGGCGCAGTTGTATTCCTTTTTACCACACATCTGCCCAGGCATATTGCATACCACAAGCACCCACCTCCAAACGCCCATTCCTTTCCACGTGTCTTCCCCCAAACAAACTTCAAGCCTTCGCGCTCCGAGCCAAATCTCCTTTCCCATCTCTACACCCAAACTGCACTCAGACTACCCTCCCTAAGCGAGCCGCAAGCCCCCAACCTACCTGCGACCTAACGATCAACTAAGGCACGGAGTACAGCAGACTAGATCCTCCAAGCTAGCGGGAGCCAAGATCGACCGCACCTACTAGTGAACCAAAGCGGAAAATATCACGACCAGCTCAATGTCAAATAACGCCTGGGGGCTGGCCGCCGCAAGGACTGGGACTAAGAAAAGGCGTGATTCTAGCAGCTTGGAGTAGTTGGAGTAAGAAGTAGTGCGATGTTAGTGTAGTGGGAGGGAACAGGAAATATACGTGAGGCAGGTGACGCGCTTTGCGTACCCGGAGGTCTGTCGTATAGACTGAAGACTGGTGTTTGGATACGGAAAGATGCCGCAGGCCGTGGTGAGGTAGCGGAAATGAGTCGACCCCTTGTGAGGAAGAGCGGTGGCATGACTGTGGCTTTGCTCGACGATGTCAGTGCAATTTCCCCACGGACTTGCTCGAGTTTCTCCACGGACTTTTCCTGCTTTTCTCCGCGGGCTTACTCGTACGCTTGTCGTTAGAGATGCGTAGGCGGCTTGACGACTCACCCGTTCACGGCCGGGTATACGTAGGTACGTACCTCTCTCACCTAGACAAGCTGCAATGCGAATGCGACGACTGGCGTAACGACCTACCTCACCGACGATCATCGGCAACGCGAATATTCCTATACCCACGCCGTGGGCTCATGAATCGCGTCATCGGAGGTGAACGGCCTGGATCGACGGCTATGCAGATCCCGCAAACGCGGTACCGCCGTGTAGAGTCAAAGATGCGACGCAAGCAGTGTCACAAACCACTGCCACCTTCCCAGTTCTTGCCTATTCTCCGATGCCAGACCCTCGATTCAAGATCTCCTCTTAACCGAGTCGAAACTAAACGTACCAAGCTTTCCGCTAGTAAGTATGCTAGAGTTGCTATAAGAGCACTAGCTTTAGCACCGGAGTGTTCGACCCTGACCAATGGTTAGCTTTGGATACGTCCCGGTGAGTAAGCGTCATTGCAGAGTGCGTGGTTTGTTGTGGAATATCAGAAAAGTTGAGAAGATTCTTGGTAGAATATTGCTGGTTTTTGAAAGCACTGTTCCTGCGATCCACTCCCCCATGCGGGATGAGGGAGCGGAGAGGAACTCTTATGGCCCCAGCGTTTGTCATCATAGTGGGGGTCCGAATGAACGAAAGTATAAACTGGAGTCGGAAACTTACAGGAAAGCGGTCGAGTAGGGTGGCATGGTGCGGAATGTTTCCTCAGTGTAAGCGATGGGGATGTGAACTGACTGAGTCGAACGGACGGACTTCGAGGGAAGAGCCAAGTGGGTGGGAACTAATGCGGACCATCTTCGGGACCTGCGAGGGATCCGGTCCGTGGGGCCAGTCAATCTGCAGCCTGACTGGCTGGCTGGCTGATCGTGTAAGAGGATAAAGCTCATTGGATCCGTGGAGCAGGATCAAGCAGAATCAAACAGGATCGAAAGGCGCGCCCTTGCATAATGTAAAATGTCGCTGCCTCCGAGAGCGAACAAGATGGGCCGAATATAGCAATCCATCGTTGTTGTTGCTGGGAGCTGGGAGCTGGGAGAGGATCCGAACGGTTGGTTGTAACCACGCCACCAACACGTCGAAGGACCAGGCAAACGGTTGCCGCTCACCGGCAGATGGGCTAGTGTAATCCCATAACGTCGTGCATATGTATTCTGCAGCAAAGATTTTTTTCGACCTGACAGCTGATGCGACTGGGACGGAGCGCGGAGAGATCAGCGAGGCCAAAGTTTCATTTCCACCATTCTCTGCTAGCACCGGACAAGTGTGTATATCGCACAGCGATTAGGTCGGCGACTGCGGTTCGCAGCGGGCGAAGATTATCCGGGAGAGTGGTAAGATACAGGCGGCGTGGTGACAGGCGGAAAAAGTGGCGCAGGACCGGCGCAGCACGTCGGTGTACTATGTGAGATGCTGCGCGGCAGGACCTCGCCATCGGTAACGAGGGCAGCGGAGGGTGGGAATCGCATCATGAGCTGGGTCCTAGGGCGGAATAGAGTTTGCAGCGCCCGCCAGTCACATTGGCGGTGTATAGGTTGGATTGAGGAGGAGTTTGGTAGACGAGGTGGATGCCTTGATGGTGCGCACATGGCTGTCGCGTCCGCTCGAAAGGAGGAGTGATGGACGCAGGGCAGGACGGAATCGGCGGAGGTGAAAAGCGGTCCCCTACACGTGCGGCTCGGTTGCGGGGATGGGGAGGCGTGGTTCTCGGAGGAAGCGCAGAGTCCGGTGGTCTGGCGAAAGGCGATGGCAGATGCAATACGCGATTGTGACGAATTGGCGGTCACGATGCAGGCAGAGCGCGTCGGCAACGCCTGCTCATGCCGATGTCGACCGGCGAGCTGTCACGGCGGTGCCGGACATGTCAGAACATTGTGCGGCGATCACTGACAATGGTGTGCGCATTACAGGCTGAGGGATGCTCCGAGAAAGGACCGTGGTTATCAAACATGGTGACATGGCGCCTCTCCATGTCGTTAGCAGGTCGCGCGAACGTGACGCGTTGTTTGGTTGCACGCGGCGCAAGATTGCGATGCGTCGTGGATGGGGGTGTGGGCAAAAGGGAGCGCGGAAAACATGGGTTTGCTTTCCGTGGGTGCATTCGCATTTGCAGTGGCATGCAGCGTGCGTTGGAGTGCGCGAAGACCGGAGAGTGAGTAGGTCCGAGTCCAGACGTTGGATGCAGTGATGCACCCTTTCCTCCTACGAGTGGGCGGCCGGCCGTTCCTTCCCTTCTTCCCTGGAGGGTCCGCGGAAGGTACCATACGCGGGATACGGGAGAAGCCTCAGAAGCCTCGGCCGGCCCAAAGCATCGGAACCCACGCCTTTTCCCTCGCCCTCGCCCCCATTCCCACCCCGCATACCACCACCTCGACAAACTTGCTGCCTCTGCTGCAAACGTCATACGAGTCATGCACTGAACTCTCGCGCTGCTAGAGTAGGCGCGCGTCGGCGCACATCGTAGTTGCAGCCGTCTAGTATATCGTGCATGCAACTGCATGGGCGATAGACACCCATGTTGGCCATGGCATGCTGCAGCTCGCTTGCTATTATTGCTCCAGAATGGATCGGTCCGGCACCCTGGGCCTCGAGAGGCAGCGATGCAACACTGAAACAATACGCGCCCATCTTATGCGTCCCGCCGTCTTGTGTAGAAGCGCCGCTGGGTCTCCACCGTTACAGATCTTCAAGAGGGCATCCTGGCCCAGAGCCAAGAGTGCCCACCACGTCGGAACGGCGACGCGTGGCAGCAGCGTATAAACCACGGACAAGTGATAGAGCGCATTGCCACCTGTGCGACGTCATGGTCCTTCCCGGAGGGTCGATACTTCCGACAGACTTTCTCAGGAGAGGCGTTGCGATAAACTCTATGAGAGGAAGTGGGGGTATATTCCAGCTATTATATACTGCTCGTGCTATCGAAGAAAGGGGACACACCAAGGGTCCTGATCGCTCCGCTAAAAAAACAACAACATGCTCGTCAGAAAGGAGCCAAAAGGCCGCATGCAATCCACCATGATTCGCGTCGTGTGCGCTGCACCGACGCAAAAGGACGTGACATGCACAACGAAGCTGACGCGCTGAGACCGCCATGCTCTCGTGAAGATATAGGCAAACAAATCGTTTTGTCGCAAGGAAACCGAGGTATCAAGGTATCATATTCTTAACATGCCGTAACGCCAGACTGGGGTAGTCGCCCAAAGAAGACCCGATTTTCCCTACCGCAAGATGCGCCATTAGGTGAAGAGCAAGTCGAAGAGCAAGTCGACGCGAGGAAAGGCAGAAGAGGCAAAATCCCCCTGCTCCGAGGTGGTTCGCGCTGGTGCGTGAGCCATGGGATCGGCGAAAGTGAGGCTAAAAATGGTGTCGCGGAATGCACAACATCCTGGAAGCATCTCTAGAGTCCAGGTGTAACGAGGCCGTCGCGTTGATGCGCTCGATAGAGCGTCGGGGGAAAGCCAGTCCGGGCTAGGTGGGTGCCTGGCAGGGGCTACCTGTGTAGCGGGCAGGCAAACTATCCATGAACAGAGTGGTACAAGGGTGGTGCGAGATGCTACTGCTGGGGACGGCGGGCAGTCCAGATGTGGCTTTGGGCCGGTCAGTGGGCGTGGGCAGGCGCGGATTGGTGCGTGACTTACATGTTGTTGTACGCATGGATTTTGCGGTTGCAAATTTCCCTGCGAACACTCTCGAGCACTGGCCTGACATGCGCGTTGAGGTCCCACTGATAGACCCTTGTGAGAGGTGCGAAGGTTAGCGCCTCCAGACCCTCGGTCAGGCCCAAGTTGTACCACCTCCCAATATCCTTCTGGTGCGGGTCATTGGGCCATGTGTTGTAGGGGACGCGAATAACCGTCTCCTGGATGTCGATGAAGCCGGCGGCCTGCAGCAGCTGGCGGGTGCGGTGTTCGTAGGCGATTGGGCGCGAAACTCGTTGCGTGGCGTCCGCCAGCCAGCCGTACCACTTGGTGAGCATGCTGTCCGGGGGCAGCGTGTAGTCGTCGCAGCGCGGCTCCATGTCGATTTCAATGTGCTCTATCCAGCCGGTGCCGGGCTTGAGATGTCTGCGGCAGTTAGCAGGGGCGCCAAAAGCGAGGGTCTAGCGAGGGCGCGCACGAGTAAATCTTCTGGTAGAGTTCGGGCCAGCTCGTCACGCTGCCGCACGCCATGCGCAGGTGGATCAGGTCCCAGGAATCTTCGCCCAGCGTCCATGGGCTCTCGTAGTCGCGTGGCACTCGGAATCGCAGGTTCGGGGGGATTCTGCGGGGGCTGCATCAGTGTCAGGCCGGACAAGCGACGGGCGGGCGGCATACTTCTCAGGCTGGATATTGACGAGATCTAAACCTAGGACCTGCGCAACCATGTCAGCCGTCTGGCAGCAATGCGTCATGCCTCAAGTGGGCGCACCTCGGCGTTTAGGTATTTGCTGCACGGGCGCGGTTAGCCTTGAGTCGGTAGCTCTCTGGCTGCTTTGGCCAACTTACTCGGCCATGTCAATTGCCCAGATGCCCGTCCCACAGCCTACGTCGAGGATGCGGGGCTGCACGTTTGGCTGCGTCGGCACCGGCGCCTGGTGCAGCTGCCCTCTCCGTGCGACGGCAAAGAATTGGTGGTAGATGTCCATGCGGTCCTTCTCTGGCTCGTCGCACGGGTACATGTAGAGGCCTCTCCGGAAGCCATGGTACCAGCGGCCATTTTCCATGTAGTTGCTGTTCTGAGCGGGCACGGGCAATCTGCGGGCGAGGGTCAGTCTGCGGGCGTGGTACGGAGAGCGGGGGCACACACCCATTCGAAGCCATCGTGACCATTGGAGCGAGAAGTATCGACAGCGAGGGCAGACGGCTAACGTCGAGCGAGGGCGGTGCTAGGGGCCAAGTCGTCGTATGCGCTGATCATGGGACAATGACGGGGACGCGGAAGCAGGGCGCGCTGTCGTTTGGGACGTGTACGGCGTCGAGTGCGGTCAGGCGTAGGTATACTGCAACAGTCCAGCAAGGCGATCTCAGTCATCAGGGCAGAGCGATGCGGGAGGTATTTAAAAGCGGACGACCCCTGCAGTGCCTCCGTCAAGCGCGACTACGAGTGCTGACGCTGGGTCGACCACAAGCAGGCCGGCATCAATGCAAGAGGCAGTCCGAGGCGTGCTCCACTCATCTTTTGCACCTCTCTGGGACCCATCGGCACGCAGGCCATAGCTGAGCTACTATTAATTAGGTGGCCCTGTCCATGCCACTCGCGCTCGGAGCTGGACCCAACCAAGTCAAGTCTCTTCCGGCTACCACAATGGCGGGTGCAGTCGTCTCTCGGAAGCGCATCCGTGCACTCGACTGCCTGCGAGTGCCTACCAATCTCCTAGCCAGTAGCTCTCCCTATCCATGGCATGTCGTCTGGTAGCAGCACACACCGCTCCCCACGACCGCCATGCCTCACCAAGACCGTCATGCGCCTCACCCTCAGCATCACCATTCGCATCAATGGGACCGTCATCGCATGCACCACCATAATGCATCCCCAGTGTTGACCACCCCCTTCCTCTTGGCCGCCATGATGCCGCAACGCCCAATAGAGTGGTAACCGACCTGCGCGGAATCCCGTACCATGCTCCACTCGAGCGAATAGCATTCTCGTCATTCACACACACCCTGCCGGTTCTGTGCTCGTCGTCTGCCGCTTCAGGACACCATCAGCCCTCAGCACGCTTGTCGGCCCAGGCGACGCTTTCGCGTCCAAGACCGAAATGACTACTCAGGTGATACCATTCAGGCTGGATAATCTCCGCGATCCCCAGCAGCAGCTCAATCACCATGGTGCTTACGCGAGACGAGTACCGAAGAATTGCTTATCCCAGCGGACCGTCAGGCTGCATGCGCGTTTGCCCGCCTGGAGCGTTTAGAGCACGTTGCGAGCATAGCACAAAAGCACTCTGGGACCGATCCCACTGCCCCAATACTTGCAACCAGGTTATGGCAGACCACCGTTTCGACTGCATTGTCGACACAAGTCTCGTTGCAGCGCCGCGCGCCGTTCCGCTGCCGACTGGTCGTTCGGTACAGGAAGGGTTGCGCAAGGGGCCAACCCCGCCTGTCTGTCGGTAGCAGGCTTTGCTTGCGACGACGATAACAGCAATAAATGCATCGATATCTTTTGTGAGCCCTTTGTGACAGTAGCGTTCGCCAAGTACGTAGCAGGTAGATCGATTGGGCCGATCAAGCCATGGCCATGCAGTCGCCGACACGGCAGGTAACTTTGTCGATACGTGATGCGTGCTGTCGAAAGCGTTCCCAGAAGCATGGTTCACCGCCTAGGATCACACACCTCATTCGCTCCTAGTTGCCGTCTAGAGAACTGCGCCGCACGGGAAGCTATAGCTCGCGAACTGCGTTCTGCGTATAGCTAGAAGGCGATCATCCTGCATCGCTTGCATCTAGCGGGGCCGACCTTTGCAGAAACTTGAACAAAGACGTCGACGTAATCGTTACAAGCTGCTCCAGGGACTGAGACGCGACGTGGCTGCAGTTGACAGTTCCGCGAGGGACATGCCGACCGCGCCCATGTCAGCATGTCAGCTCCACGATGCAGACGGCGGAGGCCTGGTAGCGAGCCCCCCCTGCAGGCACAGAGGGACCGTTTCAGCTCTCAGCACAACACCAGCATAAATCGGAAACGATGCAACCTCGCGAGGGACGGCTGCAGGGTTGGAGAGGAAGAAACAGGCTGACTGATGGCCGCGAGGGCGACAAGAGTGCGGGGAGGCCTGGACAGACAGCCGTGAGCAAGGCAGAGTGAAACACGGTCGTCGCTGACATGGCTGAACCGGCGGGCTGGGTCTCTCCATAGGGCTGGGAAGGAAAGTGCGACTGGCGAGCCGCCGGTCGGTCGATGCCGCATGAACACCAGAGCTGCCTCCACCATCACCCACCCACCGCGCGACAAACACGGCGCCGTGACGCCGAACTGCTTCTAGCGAGCCACTCCCCTCTTTTGACAGCCAACGACAAGGTCGATGCTGGTTGTCACTGCCGGCACCCACATGGGTCGCGCCTGGGATACAGCACATCGCGCGACGGCATTCGCCCGCGGCTGCAGAATGAAGCGCGCGTGGGGCTGACATATCCACGCCTGAGACGACTGAGCATGAGCGCCTGGGCCCTGCCGACTCCTCAGCGCACAAGAGACGGCGTTTCAGGCCTGCTGAAGCGGTTCCAGCTATAGTGCACCTGCACAGTAGACATCATCGAAACATCGCAACCAAGCATCACAGCCCGTCTTCTGCAGCACATCTCTAATCGGAAACCTTTGCCAACGCAGAGTCAGCGACCAGGCGCTTCCACCCACCCCAGGCGCGCCGACTTACGGTCCTTCTTTACGTCATTGCCCGCCAACGGAATGACTTTCGGCGCGGGCCTGATATCACCATCTCCAGCTCAGGCATGTGTAAGTTATCCGAGGCAGCCAGATTGCGATGACTGGGGACGCAGCGGTTAGCGAAATTTATCATGGTGTAGTCTACAACACGGCCTGATACCCACCGAGCTTTTGGCGCCCGTTATTCATGCACAACATATCTTCCTTCGACATAGCACCGCCGCTATCTCTTTCCAGAAACAGCCTCCACGGGCAGCGAGATCCATCTGGCTACACTTTTCCTTCGCCGCGGCATCCAATCTTGGGCGCTGGCAGCGAGTCAGCATGCGTGCCGTGCAGACGCCTTCGATTGCAGCCGTAGATTGTCATACGCGACGATTGTGTCGTCCCAGCCGCGCTGGCTGTGTTCACACATTGCGTATGCCGCAAGTGCTCGACTCGCGGACCTCTGCATCATCTCAAGCCGTCACCGTGTCACGGCACATCCCAGCATGTGCGGTGCGGTGGTACAACTCACAAAGACCGTTGGAGACGCAACCCAGCCCGACGGCTGCTTGCAACCGTAACCACACGGCAGCCGCCGCTGCAACCACCAAGTGCCGAATTAGCAGAAACAGTCCCTTACAACGGACCGAACCATCAGGCTGTACGTGCACGACAAGCCAACTATATTTGTGTAACTTGGAATTTGTAAGGTCTGAACGCACGAGCACAAAGTGCACTGATGATCACATGGGACGTCACGCAGAACACCTGCAGGTAACTACCTTGACAGCGACCTAGACCAGCAACAAGGTCTCCCACGAGGCAAGCCAACGCAGTCTGCTCATACAGGGGCCATGAATCATCGTCTAACCTGCTCACCTGATTTTCACGTTGCGGAGTCTACACAGAGCACGAGAAAACGCAGACCGTCACCATGAGCCATGTAACACCGGATACTCGGTACTCCCAGCACGATCTATCACCCTCCTACTGCGGAACTAGCAAGCTCAACACACGATTTCGATTTCGATCTGATACCCGACGGACATGGCGCGCATGTCCGCCCCCAAGATCCGATGTCAGAGCCGTTTCGGACACCAGCGGCAACCCCTTGCTAGACATCGCCTTGTTGCCTACAGCCCGCGCGTCAACTACGATTTGGTTGCAGAATTGAGTCCCTCTGATTCAGAATGTGGGTACCATCATGCACAATCGGGGCGTTATTCGCTATACGTCCCACCGGCTGATATCTATCCGACTGAAAATGAGATTGACGTGCTCACCGCCCGCTCGAAAAACTTCAATCTTGTCCAGAACTGGAACCGGTATTCGAAGCCGAACGCCTTGCGTGCGAACAGCATCTCCATCTGTGGGGTTCGCATGTATACCCTGACCCACGTTGGTCTGGCTACGCTGGCGGACCAACTGTCCTGGCGTATGACTAGCGTAAAAGTCTTCGGTATCTCCTCCGTTCGCGCTAAAAAGCAGGGTTCTGCGTGTCATCGCAAATCAAATCACGGCAACGCAGTCACTTGTTTTCCAATGAGATTACGATGTGCGAGGAATTAAGCTTTGCACGTTCTGGAACCCTACACCCGCGAGGGACCCGTCAAAACCCATGAAACCCAAGGCTTCCAACTCGGGAATCACCGTCTACTGTACCCGTCATACTGGTCCCGCTATGTTGGCGTCTCGTCTCATGGTGTATTTTCGACACATGACTGGTGCTAGAGATTAATTATTACCGACGGGATGACCTTGGTATTCGTCTTATACACAACCCGTCCTATTACTACTCCTGTGCAGCTAAACCGTTCTGCTGTTATACACCAGCACAAGCGTCTGTTAAGCAAGGAACATTCCAAATATCTTCCTCACGCCCGGGCGTGGTGCCGGTCCAACGGCTAGCTCGCATCATGATCGATGCCCATCCCATATTGTACACTCCCGCGACATCTAGACCCATTGCCATCTCTTTCGTATCCACTTCAGGACATACACCAACAGCACAAGTACAGGAACCTCGATCAAGGGCCCCACCGTACTTGCCAGAGCCTGCCCGCTACCGGCGCCGTAGACCGCGACGACAACCGCGATAGCAAGCTCAAAGTTGTTGCTTGCAGCAGTAAAGCTCTGCGTGCAGCTAACCTTGTAGCTGAACCCCATTTTCCAGCAGAACCAGACCGTACTCGTAAAGATGACGATGAAGTAGACCAGGAGCGGCGCGCAAACCCTCAGCACATCCGTAATCTGCCTGACAACATGCGCGCCCTGACTAGCAAACAGCACAATAATCGTGTAAATCAGGCCGATGAGCGAAAACGGCGCGATATAGCGTATGAACCTGCGTTGATAGCGGTCCTCTCCCAGCATCGACCTCAGTGCCAACCTCGTAATCACAGCAGCACCAAGTGGTATCCCCAAGAAGACGCCCACACTCTGCGCGACCTTCTCATACGAGATATCCGTCTTGTCCCCATGACTAACCACCTGGATATAAAACACCGCAAAAGGCGCAAACAACACAATCTGCAATATCGAATTGAACGCCACAAGCACAGCGCAGTAGTCGCCGTCGCCGCCTGCGAGATCCGTCCAGATGAGTACCATGGCGATGCAGCGCGCAATGCCCACGAAGATGAGTCCTTCGCGTAGGTCCTGGCGGTCCGGCAGGAAGGCCCATGCTAGGCCGACCATGAATAAGGGGGCGATGATCCAGTTGAGAACGAAGGAGACGGCGATTTGGATCCAGAGGTCGCGTTTCTTGAGGAGGAGGTGCAGCGTTTCGAAGCGGACTTTGCAGAGGATGGGGTACATCATTACTAGGAGGCCGATTGCTGTATAAGGTATTAGCATCTGGCATGATACCTGCGAGATAGATCATGGGATGAGGATGGTGATGGAAGGAATGAGACTTACCGATCGGAATACTGACGCCCACGAACTCTCCTCTCTGCAACGCTGGACCCACGGAGTCGACGGTGTTCCCCAGCGCGATACCAATGCCCATGGCGAGGATAATCCATACGACTAGGAAGCGGTCGAGGAACGAGAGGCCTTTTAGAGGAGGAAGTTCTTTTTGTGTGGATGAATTGTTACCTGCGAGGACGTTAGTCTACACATCATGAGGCGCAATATGGGATAAGAATGAAACTCACCCATCATATCCTCCCCATCACCAGCACCACCATTAACACCACCCTTCTCAACATCACCAGCCCTTCCATCTCTTAACCGTGCATCTTTCCGGGCAACCTCCTCATCGCGTATCGCTCCTCGCTCAACAGTATCCATCTTCTTTCGCTTTCGCTTTCCTTTCCTTTCCTTTCTCAATTCCTCTTTTTCTTCTCTTTTAGCAGCGCGTGGGTTTCACGATACCACGCGTTTGCAGATGCGCAATGGGCACGCGTCTAAAGTAGGTAAAGTGATGATGGCAAAGTAGGCGAGTGCGGCCAATCAAGGCGCAGCAGTGACGTTTTCCTGCCGCCAAGCCGCTAACAGCGGGCGGTGAGGCGAAGTTTGGAAATGACGAACGTGATGGTGTTGGCGATCTTCGCGGATGTTGGACTTGATGGAATGCGCATGTCGCGCGTGGGTAATGAGTAGGGGCTTCTTGAGCCTGTTATGTTGCACGAGATGGAAACGTGGTCTTCATGTCATAGACGCATGTTGAGGTGTCTAATGGATTGAGGGTTGCTAAATACCACTATTACTAGTACGTCTTTTCCAGCAGAAACTGATCTCGACATCTGGAGATGGGGGCTCTCCCTTTTCCTTCATTGCGGGTGATTCAAAATGAGTGCCACCTACAGTGTGCCCATTTGCGATACACTGAATAACAACAACCATCCTGCGGCGAACAAAGGTCTTTGAGACACTTAATCAGGCTATAGCGCGTCTCGTCGTCCCAGCCTTCTGGCACTCCATGAGACAAGAACCCGTTCCTGCGTTCTTCTGGCCACCACCATCCCTTTCTCACCATTTCATGCAATGAAGCAATGTCCACCATGTTCATTGTCTTTTCCCAAACCCGAACACCAGTGGGCAACCATGTATTTTGCCAGTAGGTAACCCGCACGGGGAGACAGTGATGATTGAGCTCAATTTCTACGATAGGATTCTGAACTCTCAGCGGAACCCTCAGTGAAACCCTCAGTGAGTGCTCCATCAGAACCAAGACATACTTCCGGATCTCACCGAGTGTTGTAATGTGGTCTCGGGTCTCATCACGGCCGCATACACGAACGATGATGGTGGTGCCGGGTGGGAAAACGGAAGTGACCCGCAGGAGGTTCCTTGCGTCGATACGAACTGTAGCCAGTTGTAGTAGCTCGTTTGTCTGGAACTGCAGAACGATGGTTGGCGCAATCTTGTACCTCTGGGATGCTTCGATTGGTGTACAGCTCCGCAGTCTTCCCTGTTTCTGGCCGTAATGTTGAATAATGCGGCGATCAAGCCTTTCAAACATGGCCGAGGAAGATCGAAGTATGTTTGAGCTCAGGACAATAATGAAGTCACTCTTGCAGTGAAAGTCGGAAGAGACTATAGTGCGGAGTTGAACATTGACGTGGAGCATGCTGAGATTGAGCCCATTTGTGACACCTGTGTTGAAGTTGTATGTGATCTCACGATTGGTGGATGCAAACCCAGAAATGATTCTAACGACGTCGTTAGGCAGATTGAGAAGATCAGGTCGACTCGGTACAAGCTCGTATCCCTGGGTCTTCTCCGACAATTGGAATCGCTCTGTGAAATCGGCCTTACGACTAGTCGAGAGAAAGCAGATGGTGCCTTGCTTGCCGTCTGGGGCCACTTCGATATCCTGTAGTAGGCGGCGTGCGTTCTTCAACTTGAGTGTGTCCAGTCTTCCGAGCTCATAAAGGACCTTGGTGAAGAACTTGGGGTCAGGACCCAATTCATCAGGGTCGGGGTATTCATCGGAATCGGGGTGTATACGACGTCCACTACTCTCGAAACGAACTGACAGATCGCGTGCGACTCCGTTCCAGAACACATCGAGAAACGGCAAGATATCTATGTCACTGCGGGACCACCTGTAAAAGTCTTCCCAAAAGGGAAGATGATCATACGCATTTGATAAATGCGGCGGGTCCGTATCGATGACAACGGTACGCAATGCTGAGAGACTCGATCCGATATCTTGCGTCCACTCCAGATATGCCTTTGTAGGAAAGAGAATGGTCCCTTCATCAAGGACTATGCCATAGTTGAATTGGAAGATATTGTGGCCGTAGAGGACGCCGATTGCCTCATGGTAGATCTGGCGGCAAGTCTGAAGGATGGCCGGACTTCCTGAGAAGCTGCTGGTCTTGATGACTGTGTCGTGTAGGCTGCTGCCCGCGATGGAAATGGGCTCGTCTTCTACTAGCAAGTATTCGTAGATCTGGTTGCGGAGTTCAGCCGGAATGGTGAGGAGTGAGGTTTCAGCCGGATTGCTGATCTGCGAATACACTTGTGCGATCTGCCCATGGATGGACTTCGGCAGTGGGAAGTGCATGATGGAATGAGAGACAGCGCTTCAGCTACTGATTGGTCGTGCGACGGCGGCAACTGGAATTCGTCAGTAAATGCACATAAACAACTACAGTGAGGAAAGAGCCTACCGAATGGCTGTGGGCGTAGCTGTATGCAGCCCTGGAGTCGCGGAATGCGCGAGTATAGTGTCCAGCGTGGCTTCCTACAACGCGAGGGAAGCGACGAAGATTGTGTGAGTGTCGGTGTTCAGGAATTTGCAGTGCCCAGGTGAGGTTGTTGTGCTTGAGCTTGGACCTTAGTTGTCCTAAGAGGAAAGAGCACCCAGGCAGCGACTGTTTGCACTAGCGCGCTAGGAAAGTGTTTCGTTCACCCTATACTACGTCATCTTCTTTTAATATGTGCCCAAGTGACGAACATTTTGCTGGCAGTAAAATCAGACGTCGGTGGCGACGCGCGCCCGCAGCTACTGGATGATGTGAAAAGATTAATGGAAGGTACACCGATCACAACGACTAGGTGGTGCCGACAAAAGACTCGTGGGGTGTGATGTCTACGCAGATGTTTGAGAAGTGACGATGAATTTAGAGCTTCCATGTAGAGTGAAGTTTTATCTATGGGATATGCCCAGGCAGATGTGCGCTAAGCAATGCCAGGTTAATGCAAAAATGGAAGTAAAGACATGGCAAAAGAACCTGTGTTCTTCCGACCTTTGCGCTCGAGCTTGGAATCTTTTTGCGAGCAGCTTCGGTCGTGTAAATTTGTGTATATGGTAGTCCCACATGTCAGTGACGGAGCCGATAAAGACGCCAAAGAATGGCATACATCGTCTGGTCCTTCCACTCCTCCTCACCGTAGTCCTCTTCAGGCCAGTATGGAATTCTCATGAACGATTGCTCGTGCTTTGGACAATCCAATTGCTTCCACCACCCGGGATTACGCTTATCAAACAACGACGTGAAGTCCCCCGTGTCCAAACTCTTCACAGTGACCGCTACGGAAGACTGCGTATCATCGTCAACCTTCAGGATGGCAGCTCGCATAGGGACACACTGGCTGTTCAACTCAACCTGAACGCGTAATTTGCGGGTGTCTGCGGCCGTCTCGGGCTCTAGATGCTTCAAAAGTAGGTAGGCGTTCTTTCGGATATCGCCCAGTTTTGCAGTGTAGTCTCGGGTTTCGTTATGGCTACCACATACACGAACGATGATCGTAGTGGTCCCCATGAAGACTGAAGTGACACGTAGAAGATCCCATGCATCGATCTGAACGGCGGCTAGGTGCGGCGACTCATCTGTGTGGAACTGCAAGATGATAGTAGGTACACTTTGGAACATCTTGCTTGCTGAAACCGGATCACAGCGTCTCGGTGAATCCCAGTTCCAAAGTCTGGTCTGCCCATAAACCTCTGCAATGCGACAATCAAGCTTCTTGAACATTGCCGTGGAGGTTTGAAGGGAATTAGTATCCATAATCAGGGTAAAGCGGCTTTTGCGTAGAAATTGCGGTGTAACAAGCTCGCGAAACTCAGTGTTGACGTTGAGCATGCCGGGTTGGTGCCCAATGGTGACACCGTTGTGGAAGTCGTACGTGAATTCGTGATCATCAAGTGCGAGATGGATGATAGCATCTTTGACCTCGCAAGGTAGATCAAACATTGTCGATGGGATTTTCAGAGGAACGAGGTGGTATCTCTGGGTTTGCATTGACATTTCGAACGCACGCGACATAGTCACGCTGTATCCGGTTGACTGATATATAATGGAGCCTCTTGTACCGCTCTTATACAAGATGACAGCATCGAGCAAGCGACGTGTTCTCTGCAAATCGAGTGCATCGTTCTTTCCAAGCTCGATAAGGACGTTGGCGATGGATGTTGCGTCGTGCTGTTGCTCTTCGAAGTCGAATTCGTAGTCATCTGATTCATCGTCCTCGGCTATTTCAAACATGACTGACGTGTTGCGTGTGTCGCTGTTCCAGAAGACGTCCAGTAACGGCAAGACGTCTATCGGCTGACGGGAATTCCTGCGCACGTCTATTCCGAACCTCCAATCCTCATACTTCTCCGGTATCTCTGGCACGTCCAGGTTGATGTTGATAGTGCGCAGTCTCGGAAGACAGGAGCCAATGTCGTCTATCCACCTTTTGCATACGTCCATGGGACTAATAAGGTCAACGTCGAAAAGGTCGTCGTATATGTTGTGCTGGAAGCGGAAGGCATTCCGGCTGTAAAGGAGACCGACTGCCTCATGATAGATCTGACGGCAAGTACGAAGGATAGCAGGGCTCCCTATGGCGGTAGAAGCCCCTTTGGTTACCTTGGTCTTTCTGAAATCAACCGCGGTAATCTCGAACGTTATAGGGCAGGGTTCCACGAGAAGATACTCGTAGATCTGATTCCGTAGCTCAGGCGCGATAGTGAGTAGTGAGGGTACATCTGGTGCCACAGATTCGGAGCACGCTTGCGCGATGCGGCTGCGCTTAGGATCTGGGACTGGAAAGTGCATGGCTGCAGTTGAAGCCAGCGGTTGAACGTGGGTGCGACTGGCAATCGTTAGTAAGTGTACTTGAACAATACCCGTGATGAGCGAAGGACTTACGGGATAGCCTCCAATGCTGTTGCATGCGACGGTGGCACGAGTGACTGTCGTGTTGTATGGTTTCTGTACAAGCCGACAGAAACAGTGGAGAGCAGGTGAGCGTCGGAGTTGTGGAAGTTAGTGAGGTTGTAGCGCATGAGCTTGGACCTCGCTTGTTGTGGAAGGAAAGACCGACGACGGTTGCCTTGGAGCGCAAAAGACGTCTCTCACTCACCTGGATTACGTCATGCTGAAGCGATACCTTCAGAAAACGTGATGACAGTGAGTGACTGCGAAGCCTGATGCCAAAAGAGAGGCGACAATAGCTATCGCATGAGAGGACGAGATACCCTGCGGGTGGTTACACTTCCAATGCGCGCAGATACCAGCAACATGAGTTGCATCTTCACAACAACAAGACATGCATTCAGCCCCTCAACATCTAAATACGTCCCCTATCCAAAAACTTCTTCGGCAAATCCACAGTCTTCGCGCGCATATACTCCATAGCATCTGTCACGCTGTCAGCAAAGTTCACTCACCCAAAGCCCCACTCAATGTACTTACTCTTCCCCAAAGTATCATACGAAGAACACGTATTATACCCCCCATCCCTCAAATGATCATGCAGCAAAAAATGCACCGACCGTATCCCCGCAATCTCAAACCTGTCAATCGGCTTCCCCTGGTACTCATCCTTACCAAGAAGCTGCTTCACACGCTCAATCGTCATAAACGAGCGCAGCCAATCCCACTCGTCGTCGTGGCGCACAAAGAAGCCGCAGTTGCAGTCTGAGGCTTTGTCTCCGGAGCGGCCGGCGACGATGTAGCCTAGTGGTGCGCGTACGGTTTCGCAGAAGGAAGATAGGTCGACTGGAGAGGCGGTTTCGTAGGAGGCTTGTTGGCGGGGGTATTCTTTTGTGATGGCGGGTGGGCTGAGATTGGTGGACGTTTTCTTGCCGTACATGGTGTGGACGCGTAGGGGGAGTTGGTCTTGGGGGAGGAGCGAGACCCAGTAGTCGTAGTAGGGCTTTGGTGCGATCTGGCGCAAGTCGTTCGATAGCGAGAGACCGGGGGCGGATTGGAGGAATACTTCGAGACACCAGCGGTTGAAGCCGTTGGGGATGTCGGGTCGTACTAGATCGGGGTCGGAAGTCTGGGCGAAGATGCGGAAGTCGACTGTGGCTACGTCTTGGTTGCGGGCATCAATTGGTGAAGAGCCGTTTTGATGGAATCTGAGCGTCTTGAAGCGATTTACGTTGTCGCCCATGGCTGATCATGTTAGTCTCGCGTTGTGTGTGTGGAAATCGCGTGTGCTTACCGTAGCGGATTTGGTCTTCAGTAATCTTGCACTTCTCCTCGATATCAAGACCGCATACAAACATATGCCACTCGCATTGCCAGCCGGCTGGAGCGGTAATACCTATCTTGGTTGTAGGTGGTGGAGGAAGGCCCTTGACTCCTGTGACACGCACAAGATCCTCGCCTACTTGCTCCATCTTGACGTCCGTGATATCAGCCGTGACATCACAGTTATAGTACAGCGGTCCCTGGATCTCGTATAGTAACTGCGAAGTGCATGTTCCGACGGTCACGCAACCTGTATGCATTAGCTGCGTATGTCTCTAACTCAAGGTGCTGGTACCCACCTCCGGTATCTTTCTCTTTTGCAATATTGAAGCTACCATCATACTCGACTTCCGCGATGGGAAAGCCCATGTTGATGTGCTTGCCAGTCTTCATAAGATCTTTAAACATTGAGTAGTATCCTCCCGTGACGTAGGCTGAACACTCTACAAGATGACCTGCTATGAGTGCTCCGGCAAGTTCGTCAAATTGATCGTTCTTCCAGTCGTGCCACCAGCTGAACATGTTAGCAGAGGCCGAAATGGTATCGTAACGACTTACGCCGCAGCACCAATGACCGGCGCAGCATCTGCGAGCCTTCCACCAAGCACGATATCAGCGCCCTGTCGAAAAGCCTCCGCGATGCAAAGTCCACCCAAATACGCCTGTGCGCAGATTGGCTGCATTCCCCATTCCTCCAGCTTCTTGCCATGCATCAAGCTTTCGAACTTCTCTCCCTTTTTGATAAGACTGTTGACCTGCCCAGTCACATCGTCTCCTTCTATCCATGCCACTTTGAGGTGACCAGCACCCGCTTTCTTCAACATATCGACTACAACTTCCGCGAGAAGTTCAGTATCTGAAGCACCAGCATTCACCGCGAGCTTCGTCTTGTTCTTGACTAGATTCGGTATCGCTGGCTCGAAGCATTGGATGAAGGTATCGGCGTACATGGCGTTCTTCTTCCGGTCTTCAAGGCTCGTCGTGCCGTTGGCATGCTTCGTAGGCTTTTGCTTTACTTTTCCACTACCATGTACGGTCATGGTCATCTCGGACAGCCAGTCACCTGTTCGTGTCAGCTCGAGGTCCTCCATAGCCAGCTTTTAGGGAAGTCTTACCCATCACAACATCAACCTCCGGATCACCCGCCATCCTCATAATAGCAGTCGAACGATCCGTAAACCCTCCCGAGCATCCTGCGATGCGCACAGCGCGCTTGCGGTCAGTGGAAGGAGACATTTTCACTCGTTTGGGGTTCGGCGCCATATAGATATCGTTTTAACAATCTGAAAAAAAGATCAATTGCTCCATAACGGAGAGTCTCAAAGCTATATACCAGGCCGTCCAGGACCGGCTTTCCGGGGTACGGCAAACCATCGAGGCTGTTGCAGGGCCGTCCCTTTGGTATCGTCCAATGGCGGCTATGCATAAAGGTAGCGCGACACTCATGTCATGTCCTGGGAGCTACTCGCGGATAATCTTGAACGATGGAAGACGATTTCCTGAGAGCTTACGGCGGGGTTGCGGGGAAAGAGACGGACGCGAGCGCGTTGTGCTGCTAGAGGTCCAGGAAGCCATTTTCGTTGCGATAGAAACGAACCTGTACAGTTTGATGCAGTTTCGTTCAAGTTGTAATGTCGGTTTGCGCACCCAGCATGCGCGTGCTTGACTTTCTTGAGTTGGCGAAGTATGGAGAGCACGAGAGGACTGTGACGCGCGATGTTCGCGATTCGGCTAACGACTCATTATGATCAGCGATGCGGTTTCGCATGACTCGCTAGCTTTGTCTCGCCTCAGGAAGGAGCGCTTCGCAAATCTGGCAGCGTCACCCCCATACCGCGACGGAGCAAACAATGAGCCCACTGGACTTATATATATGTATTTTAGAGATAATACCCTGATGAGACGGTCGATGTGCCTTTGCAGCCTGCTCTCCCCGCAGACCAAAGTACAAATCCAGTGACCACCCCCGGTTCCGGACTATCAATCCATCTTGAACCCGCGTATATAACAATGGCTTTTTCTTTTTCTTTTGCTGCAATGCAGAGTACCAAACTTTCACATTGTCGATTGTTCTGCTATCCCGTCACAGTTTCGTGTTATATAGCTGTAATAGATAGCGTTCTTATGACCACCATCCCAGACACAACCACTCAAGGCGCCAAATTCTCAATCACCAACCAAACCCCCCCGGCCATCTTCCCCTCTC
Organism: Alternaria triticina; assembly: GCA_022609215.1. Lineage (NCBI taxonomy): Eukaryota > Fungi > Ascomycota > Dothideomycetes > Pleosporales > Pleosporaceae > Alternaria > Alternaria triticina. The sequence continues at coordinate 517,418 of JAGKPX010000015.1, forward strand.
CTCCCTTCTCCGACCCTTCTCGCGCTTTCCCCCCAACCGCCATCCCCTTCACCCCCCTCTTCTCCCTCTTCATCTCCTCCCTCGCCTCCCGCCACTCCCTCTTCAGCGCCACCCTCTCCTTCTTCAACTCCTTCTTCTGCACTTTATACTCTTTCTTCGCAGCTTTCCAATCCGGATCCTTCTTCGCTTTCTTCGCCGCTTTGCCTTTACCCTTGCCTTTGGTGTTGGTATCAGCGTGTTTGGCTTTCAACGCACGTTTCTTGAGGCGGTGTTGTTTCTTGAGCTCGCGGTTTCGCTGTTTGATGTTGCGGCGCGCGAGTTTGAGGGATTGGGCTTGGGGGGTTGGGGCAGGGGTGAAGTCGGAGTCAGAATCGTAGTCAGAATCAGAGTCCGAGGAGGAAGAGTCAGAGCTATCTGATGATAGTGAGGAGGTGTCGTCGTCGTCATCCAGGTCCTTGACTGCAGCTTTGCCCTTATCTTTCTTGTCGGTGGGGTATGCCGTGTCGATTTTGCGGTCGCCGTGTAGCACGCCTGTTTCTTGGCCCGGTGGCGTGTCGTATGCAGGTGGGAGGTCGTCGTGAATTTGCTCGTACGAGGCAGGACCTGAGGTAGTAGGTCCTCTATTCCCACTCACACTCACACTTCCACCTGCATTTCCACCAGCCATCCTACCCACCTCCACCCCGAAAGCACTAGCGCGTTTACCAATTTCAACACCCAAATCACCCATATGTTTACCGAATTGCTCTCCAATCTTTCCTAATTCTTTGCCTACTTCTGCCCACTCGTTTCCGGATTGTGGTGGTCCACGTCCGCGTCCACGTCCGCCACGAGAGGAGCAGCCTCCTCTACCGAAGAAGGCGTTGCCTCGGGGTCCGAGAGGTCCTCGACCGCCGCGCCCGAAAGGCCCATTGCCAGGTGCACCAAAAGGTCCGTTGCCAGGTGCACCGAAGGGGCCATGGCCTGGCATACCAAAGGGCGACCAGTGGCCGCCTCGTCTGCCGCGGGGATGGTGGCCACCCCGTCCATGTCGACCATGTGCGTGTGAAGACTCCTCTGGAGGTCCAGGAATGGAGTGAGGTGGGTCTTCATATGATTCAGCAGATCCTAGCGCCCTGCTATGCGACGATGTGTTTCCAACATGATCAGGCGAGCCAATAGCCGTCTGACCCGAGAATCGTTCACTCATCTCATGCAGCTTAAGCACTCTCTCGCTCGGCATCGGCACTGCGTCAGCGTCGAGAGCTTCGATCCAGGGGTATAATTGCCTTGCACGCCATTCAGCCGTTGCAGTCTCATCGGCCAAGTTGGCGAGAACGGTGGGTTTGTGGCCCGCAGGTATAGGTAGCATATCTAGAAGCGCAGTCTCGCTGCGGAACGACACAATCAGACCTCTCGGCGCGAAGAAAGCTTCATTCGCTCCTCGAATGTAGTCGTGTACGATGCTGGAAGGGAGTCCTTCACGCGTCGGTTCGTGCAGCAAATCCTCAGCCGTCGTGTTTGCCGCTGTAGTCAGGACCTGTAGACCATACAAGAACTCTGCAAATTCGGCTGGCTTGATGGAATGCCGGTCCAACACTTCGGCGTAGGCAACTAAGAAGTATACGTGTTCGTCTACACGTCTTGCCGGTCCTGCATGGTCGGGTATCGCGATGATGCGGTTTAAGTGCGGTGCATATTGCGCTTTCGCATCTGGTTCTTCACGGCTGAACTCCAAGGCTTGGGTGAGCAAGTCAGAAGCCAGATCGGGCTGTTTGCTCGACGAAGAAGTAGGTTCGCTATGCACTCGTCCCACAGCGATGTTCTCACTCGTACTGACATGCTGGACTGGAACACTGGTGGCCTTGTCGCTTGCATGATTCGCATAATCGGGCGCTTGTTCCTGTTCACTTGCAGGATCTGGTTCTTCGCCTCTTACACGGTACTCCCATACTTCTGGCTCGTTTGGTCCTTCATTGGCAGTAATGCGATGGGCTTCGATTTGGCTGGGGTCTACGGGCGCGATGCCATGACGCGTGTCGTGGACGGCTTGGTCGCGGGCTTCGTCGTAGGATGGTGGCAGATCTTCATATTGTGGACCTCCTGGGCTGTGGACAGGAGTGGGCTCAAACTCGTTGTCGGAGGAGTCGGCGATGGAGGTTGCGCTTGGTGTGAATGCGACGTTGGACTGAGATGGTGTTGATGGGGGTGGTGGGTTAGAGGTAAGGTTGGTATTGGCGGGGTATGATGGTGGGCCGGCCATGGTCAAAGTAAATCACAAAAGCCAGTGTTGATTCAATGTGACGATGTAAAGTAAGACGTGGAACATGGAGAAAGCGTACTTAAGGTTGAGGCGTAAAGGACGAACTAGAAGCTTGTTTATTCGTACCTACTCCACTGCCCTGCACAGCCTCACAGGAAGCTGCTGCCTTCAGATGCGGGGAGATGCCCAATCGCAACTTCACACTCGAAACCACGCGTTTTATCTAGCACTCAACGTCCAGTAAGACGACTCAACTTGTCAGATATGACGCGTGGGCAAGAGGGCTGCAGCTGCGCAGCACTTGAGTTGGAGAAACGGTGTGTGAGAGTGGGGCTGGCCGTGGCGTAAGCCTCGGGCGTCTCTGTGGCCAAAGAGCCAATTACAAGACTCAAGCCTCTCCTGTTTCGGCACACCAAGATGTCAGCGCCGAGAGAGCGCATCATGTGTGTTATGGTAAAGCATGTAAGAGCTAGATGTGTTGGCGGAATGCACGACATCAAATATAGCTTTAGTCGTCCCTTCCACTTGCGTCGGACTTGCTCGGCCTAACAACACGGCCGTAAGGTCCACACGCGATATCTAGGTTCAACTCGCTTTCGGCGTGAGAGTGATCGCGTTACGGTTACCAAATCTACTAAACAACACGATTGTTGCGGAGTCGATCGCGATCGCTGTGCTGGTCTGAAGAGCAGGTGGCGAGAAACATGCGCAAAGACGCATCATCACGACCAGCATCATGGAAGACGCTCCCACTGTAGCAGTCATAGGACTAGGTGAGATACCTCTTCCTTGACATAACGAATCAACTAACCGAATCTCTCAGGACCGGCTGGCCTCGTAGCATTGAAGAACCTGCGAGAAGAAGGATTCCACGCCACAGGTTTCGACCGCAACGACCACGTCGGCGGATTATGGCAGTATTCGGAGAAAGAGCAAACATCGGTAATGCAAACCACAACCGTAAACGTCTCAAAAGAGCGATCGTGTTACACTGATTTCCCTTACCCGGACGACGTATCGTCACATCCAGCGGCCACGCAGGTTCAGCAATACTTGACGGACTATTCGAAGCATTTCGGATTGGAACCTTACATGCGGCTTAGTACTGCCATCGAGCAAATCACGTTCGATGACGAGCGGGAGAAATGGGTTGTGGATGTAAAAGGTGGCGTGAAGGAGTACTTCGATAAAGTTGTTGTAGCGATTGGGGGTATGGTTGGTAAGGCCAGTCTGCCAGTCATAGAAGGCGTGGAGAAGTTTGCTGGACCTAGTGTACATTCGCAAGCTTTCAAACGGCCGGCAGACTACAAGGGGAAGAGAGTCATGGTTGTAGGGTTCAGCAACAGTGCGGCGGATACATCTACTCAGCTGGTGGGAATAGCAGATAAAGTGTATTTGGCACATCGGCATGGAGCTCGGGTTGTAAGTTGAAGCGTATCTTGTTGATGTGCGAAGGTCTTGAGACTGACAATGGTTCTTGTAGTTCCCGCGGCGCATAAAGGGTGTCCCGATAGACCACACGCACAGCCTACGTCTCGCCAGCTTCCAAAGCCTCGTCATAACATACTTCCCTCGCCTCGGCGAGTTCCTCTTCGATAAATTCCTCAAGAAACTGCAAGACCAGAGTTTCAACATCCGCCCTGAATGGCGCTTCGAGCCCGCAAGTAAGGTACCAGTGGTATCTGATACGTTAGTCCCCTGCCTCGAGGACGGCAGCATCACATCAGTCGCAGGCATCAAACGCATTGTGAATGCTACCGAGGTAGAGTTGCAAGACGGGACAAAAGTTGACGTGGACGCAATAATCTGGTGTACGGGCTACAAGTCCGACTTCAGCATGATCGAGCCGCGTTTCAATCCTGAATGTCGGCCTCAAGCGTGGCTCGACGCGCCGGGCTCGAATGGGAAGTCGCTCTTCCGTCTCTACAAGAACGTGTTTTCACTCGAAAAGCCGGATAGTCTGGCGTTCATGGCTACTGTACACATAACGATTAGTGGGTTTAAGATTTTCGGTGAGCGACTCTAGGTATGATGGTTAGGCGAGACACGTGCTGACGACGACTAGACTTGACAACCATGGCTATAGCCCAGGTCTGGGCGGGCAAATCCTCTCTACCCTCACTTCCTGACCTGAAGCTTGCTGTGGATGAACACCACGTATGGTTAGCAGAGACGGCAAAGCGTGTTTACAACTTGTCGCCAGGGCAATGTGAGACAGGTGATTGGGTTGCGGCCATGGACGGTCTTGCCGGTACGGGTGTCAACGAGTATCTGGGATACGGGTGGAAAGGCTGGCTGTTTTGGCTTCAGAACAGGAAGTTCTGCAACCTGCTGATGGGCGGGATATGGAGTCCGCACATACATCGCGTGTTCAGCACAGGCAAGAGGAAGTGCTGGGATGGGGCGAGGGAGGCGATTGAGAGAGTAAACGAGAGCGCTACTAAGATGAGGGAAGAAGAGAAGAAGAAGAGTGGTTGATGGCTGCTCGGGGTTCTGGTTCGCGAAGGGGCCAGGGCGTGCTCGAATGTTCTCTCATGAGCTTCCCCACACATGACGACAGGCTGTATCACGAGGGTCCATGGCTGTCACTTTTTGCGTGGCGCAGTACATATGCCTCGAGACGAATATCTCGAATATCTTCTATAGCTACCGACTCGAAATAAAGACCATCTCATTCTTACACGGCCATTACAGTTGTCCAGGTGACGTGAAAGGGTAAACCTTGGTCGGCATACCACAAGGCTGACAGTCAACCAATCGCAGCACGGGCCGTTGCACAACAGCTGGGGAAGGCGCGACGGGCAACAGCCAATTTCGATTTCTTTCCACACGCCACGCCACACATCTTGAAACACGTCAATCGCGAGTTATATGGGCAGAGGCATTGTCTGCACCAGAACACACCACGCGAATCGCTTCCATCCAAACATCCACGAGCCCGGAATGGCGACGCAGACGCTGCACGGCTCCTGCGCGTGCGGACGTAACCGCTATGTCATTGAGATGCCGACACAGCAGATTCGCCAGGCCGAACTGCGATACGACAATACCTCTGCGTCGCGTAAGTACACGCCGAGTGTTGTGCAGCCCACGTCTGCTTTGGGTTGCCGCGCGCTACTCTCCAACACGGTGCTAACAACACTACAGGACACCACTCAGCGAACCCCCTCACACTCTGGCTCCGCGTCCCTCTGCCATGGTACACCTCGGCCACGTTTGCCCAATACCCCGACGAGACGCGCCTGAGCATCAAGCGCAGCTTCGTCAACCCCTATACCTCGAATACCCGTCGCCAGTTCTGCGGATACTGCGGCACACAGCTCTCGTCATGGAATGAGCGGACGAGAGACGAGGCCGAGCACATCTCCCTGACCGTCGGCAGCCTGCTCGACGAAGACCAAGACATGCTCGGCGAACTCGGTTTTCTGCCCAGCAGCAGCGAGAGCAGCGACGACGAGGACGAGACATCCGCCGCCGGACCCTCACGGACAAACCGCTCGCGCACAGTCGTCCGCTCAGAACCGCAATCGCGAGGCGCGCCCTGGTTCGAAGAGATTGTGCGCAACACCCGCCTGGGTCGCTTCAAGCAGCAGCGCGGCGGACACTCCGAGAGCGGCGTGCATGTTGAGTGGGAAGTCACCGAGTGGACCGAGGGCGACGACAACGGCGACGAGGGCAGCGCGACGCCTAGCAAGCGGAAGATTGGCGACGTGGACGATGCCGAGGATACCGAGATGCGCAGCGCGTGAGCCTGCTACTTTCTTTCACACGGAATGAGTTGGATTGATTGAAGACGGATTGAACATGTCACTAGAAACGGATATCGCTCACGCGTAAATGAGGACGAAACGTATGTAATCACTGGACCTCTGGCAGAGCGACATGACATGGGAACACGGAGTTGAAGGTGCGTTTGTTTATTTTGTGTACAATATCTAAGAAATATAGCATATAGCGCATGTCACTACAGCCTTCCTATCCGGCGCATGTCACCCAAAAAGCTGTGGTGACAATGCACTGGACGTGGGTGGACCAATCTACTTTCTTTTTCGCTGAACACATTTGTACTTCCCGACCGTACAGCCATTGTCAGCGTATCACGCTTTGTTTCTCCATGGATCTCACTTTACGCCCCAATGTCACTGCATCGCATGGTATCAAGTCGCACGACCAATGGAGCCGATTAGGACGCGTGGGGTATAGCACGGGCGTAAGCGGCTCGATCATGGCGCCGTCTCCCGTCCTGTGGACGACACCCATCACACCACCATCTAGGCGCTAACATGGGGAGAGCAGAACGAGAAACCGTCGCATCTCAACTCGATTATCCCACTAATCTTGCGAGTCTGAAAAAAAAAACATGCTAACAACATCTCCCGATCTCACCTCCAAACCTCCAAAACCCGTCGGAGTAATCACTTATCTCGCCTTACGCCACCTCGTTACACAAGCCATGCAAGATATCTCCGCATTCCCCAAGTCGCAGCATATCCGCCTATCTCCCGGGATGCACTCTCCACCAAACCTCACTGCCCTCTCCCCATTGGTCAAATTTACGTTCCTGCACCACATTCCCGGGATCGTTGGTTATCTTACACCCCTGGTCCACCATCGCTCGCCTGAGGTTCTCTTATCAGTTCGACATGCATGACTGCGACACAACGTGATTAGTGTTCCCTGATGTCTGATATCCGTCACCCGTCTCCACGGTATCCATTCCAGCTGCGGGAGTGCGGAGATGGCGGAATAGACGTTGCACTATGGATGTCGCTTGCTCCTTTTCTGGGTTATCTAGTAGGTCTTTTCATAGCTAGATTGTAGATGCCGTCTTTACGCCCCGGTCACGCCAGCCCCCAGCCCCAGTGCAACCAACGACCCTAAAATTGACATGGTTTCTCTATCTCCGTCTTGGGACGTCGCTTAGCATACGTACTTACGTGTAGATGTCACTGTTGTGTTTGACACAACACGACGGTAAAGATAGAGGCGTCTCGCCCCGAAGCCGGTGTCTCGCATTGTTTGTAAATGGGATCCCCTCAAATGTAGATTACTCTTTCTTCTTTCCTTGAATAGTTGTACTCTTGTCATTTTCTCATCCCCATCGTTCTTTGCTTCCTTATCTCTCGGGCGGACGTTTGCTAGGTGTACGATTCCCGCGTAGGACCGTTTGATCTGCGATCGATACCGGAACTCCACGCAATCGCTTGATTGTCTGAGTTTGGTTGGTGGTATTAATCTCCGGTTAGCCGTATCTGGGCAGAGGAGGGTTGTTATTGTTATTACGTCCCTGCTTATCGCTTTCTGCGTATCCTCGTCATTGACGACTTTCTCGCGTACGCATCGCATCGCAATTCAACAGGGGATTGCGCTACAGCTGGCGCGTTGTCTAGCATCTATTCTCACTCTCGAAGATGGATCTAGAAAAGAAGTCTGCTGAGAAGCCAAGACCGGAGGATGTCGATGAAGCGACAGGTGTGGGCGAAGTGTTGAATGCGTCGGGTCACAAACAGGAACTTGAGAGGAATTTCAGTTTGTTGAGTATCTGTGCGATTGGAATTACGACGGGGAATGTTTGGGCTGCGTTGGGAGGGTCTATCGTACGTCTATCCTCTTCTCTGGTACAAATTCATGGGATAGAAGATGCTAACCTTGCCTAGGTCATTGCGCTCTACAATGGCGGCCCAGCAGGTGTCATCTACGAATTCATCGCCGTGGCATGTTGCTACTTCATGATCGCGGCGTGTATCGCAGAGATGGCATCTGCAATCCCCTCATCAGCGGGTGTATACCACTGGGCATCCGTCACAGGCGGAGCCAGATTCGGTAAGGTAATCGGGTTCTACGCTGGCTGGTACGTATCACCCAACCCACTCCAACAGATGATATGATGTAAGAAAAGAGCACAACTGACACAACGCAGGTGGAACGCCCTAGGCTGGATCTTCGGCACAGCATCCATCTCCTCCATCCTCGCCAACCAAATCATCTCCATGTACGGCCTCTTCCACCCCGGCTACGCCTTCGAGCGCTGGCACGTCTTCATCGCCTACCTCATCATCACCTGGCTCGCCTGCTTCGTCGTCATGTTCGCCAATCGCGCGCTGCCTAAACTAACGAACATCGGACTCTTCTTCATCCTCATGGGTGTATTCGTTACCATCATGGTCTGCGCTATCATGCCTAGTAGAACCGGAAAAGGGTACGCCAGCAACGAGTTTGTGTGGAAAGACTGGCAGAACCAGGCGGGGTGGAAGAGCGATGGATTTGTGTTTTGCGCGGGCATGTTGAATGGGGCTTTTGCTGTGGGGACGCCGTGAGTTTATTCCATCCCATCCATCTACCATGCCCTTCTTTTCCCCCACCTCAACAACCAACCAACCAAAGAATTAAAATGTCATACTAACAACCACCCCAGCGACTGCGTATCCCACCTCGCCGAAGAACTCCCCTCCCCCCGCACCAACATCCCCAAAGCCATCCTCGCCCAATACACCGTCGGTTTCCTAACCGCCCTCCTCTACCTGATAACAATCTTCTACGCCGTAAACGACCTAGACAGCCTCTTCTCAAACCCCTGGCCCTTCCCGCTCGCCGAGCTCTACCGACAAGCCACAAACACGCACGGCGGCTCCCTCGGCCTCTTACTCGTCATCTTCGTCCCGACGTTCTGCACGAATATCGGGTGTTATATTACCTCCGGCCGCATGCTGTGGACGCTGGGTAGGGATGACGCGACGCCGTTTAGCAAGTGGGTGGGTAAGGTGGATAGGAAGTGGGGGAATCCGTGGAATGCGACGGTGGCTTGTGGGGGTATCAACACTATCCTCGGTTGCATATACATCGGGTCCAGCACCGCGTTCTCGGCTTTCGTAGGCTCCTTCATCGTGCTATCGTCGATGTCGTACCTCGCGTTCATCCTGCCCAATATCCTGACTCGGCGCCGCCACGTCATCTCGGGCCCGTTTACGATGCCCACGCCGGTGTTTTATACGGTCGCGAGTATAGCGTGTGGGTACATGGTTGTGTGGATACCGATTTACTGCTTCCCGTTCGCGGTGCCGTTTGATACTACGACGATGAATTATACGAGTGCGTTGGTGGGCGGGGTTACGATTTTACTCGGGGGCTGGTATGTGTGGATAAGGAAGAGGGGGTATGTTGGGCCGAGGCGGTTGGTGGAGACGTTGGGGATTGGGGAGACGACTATTGCTGGGGTGGAGGGGAGTGTGGCTGAGAAGGTTTGAGCGCGGGATGGGGCGTGTGTATATAGGGATGGATGTATCAATATGAGAATGTTGTTAGAATTGACTCAGAACTGGAAAAGTGCTACTTTTGTTGTACCCATGAGGAATTGGGCTGAACGAAGGGGGAATCTGATTACACTACCAAAGTACCTGCCATGTCGTCCGACTAAACCCAACAATCTGACTAAACGCCTCGTCTCTCTTCTCGACTTCATGCAAGATCCATTCATCGCCTTCCCGATTCAGAAAACGCAGATCCCTATCACACTCCTTGAGAACCTTGATCATTCTCTCTTGATATCGGTCTTGCTTCTCCAGATGGTGGATCTGCACATATGGCAGCGAGAAGCGGACATCATGTGGAGGACGTTTTGCGACGAAGCGCACTCCTGTGGCGTTGATAATGAGATGGCCTGGTATCTTGTCGTAGTGTGAGGGGTAGGATGCAAAGTCTTGGTTGGATAGTGAGGCGGGAGTAGAGGAACTAGGCGTAGTTGCCAGTTCGGCTGCTTTGTCAATGGCGTTCTGCTTCTCGGTGACGACACGCAGGCCTTCGGCTTGTATGTATTGGATCGCCCACTCGGCGTGCGTTGGGATGTTCCAGAACAACCGCTTCGAGGGCGAGACGAGAAGACGGTAGTTCGGGAAATTGACAGAGACGGGAAAGAGGCAGAAGAATGTGAAGCCGGCAGAGAAGGTGGACATTTTGATGAGTAGCCACAAGGGTGTGAAGACCGTGATGAGAATCGCAAGAGCCAGAATGACGATGACAGCCAGTGTACGTGTCGGTTTCCGCCACTCGTAGAAATTGCGGACACTCTCGAAGAAGTTGGCCAGATCGGCTAGTTGGACGATGAGCCAAGGACCGAGATCTTGAAGGAGGTCGTGTGCCCAGTTCTCATCACCTTGCTTTTCGATGAACTCGGTGAGTGAAAGTGCTGTTCTTTCCACATCTTCCCTGTGCTTGATGTCTTCGCGGAGGTCTTCCATGGACGGAGCATTCCAGCGTCGCTCGCCAACCAGATACAGCAACGCTGTCATGACACCGGGTAATAGCAGGTTGAAGTACCAGAGTATGAGGTAGATCGCTAGGTATTTCGTTGTCTCGAGAGGATACTCCCAGCGGTATACGCGACGGGTGGTCATGATGAACTCCTGGAAAGGCGATGTTGCAACGATCAGGCGCTCGATGTTAGGCATGATGGTCTCTTTGCTGGGAGTCGGTGGGTCAGACCCGTAACCTATGTATTGACCACCGTATCGATGAGCGTAATAGTCCAGTAGGTGCGAACCAAATCCCTTCCAGTCAGTGACAGTACGGCCCGCGTCATCTTTCTTCTCGAAATCCTTTCTGGGCTTGAGGACGGCAGTGTCTCGTGGAATGATTCTGATCTTCGTCACATGGCGGTCGAGCGACCAACGCACATAAGTGCTTTGTCGTTGGTCGAGCATCTCAGCGAGACTTTGCTGAGCTTGTGCCTTCTCATCCTTAGTCGCAGCCTGGTCCAATATAGTCGCTGCATTGACCAAATCCACTTCCTGGCCATGAGGGACTTCGCTTACAGCTATGTTCGCTGCAACCTCTTGGTTTCCTAGAGTTTGTAAGTTAGTAAAGCGCTAGGTATGTGTTGACTGAGAATTTGCTCGACCTAGCACATTGAGATCATGCGTAGTATTCGTCACTTCTGCATGCGCAGGTGAAACAAGAGTCGCTTACCTTGATTCCATCCCTTAGACTTGACCGTATCGATAGGGTTATGCAAGAGGTCTTTCAAAGTATGCTTCTCCGCTGCCGTAGACTTATGATCAAGACGTGACTTGGACTGCTTCACCTCCGTCGTATCGACAAGTACCACAGCATCTGGATCAGGCTCTTCGATCTCATCTTCGGCCTTCGCGATATGCAACGTCTTCCTGATCTTGACACCGGCAGTATGTCTCTTCTGCCGAACCTTGTTGACTATCCTAGTAGTAGAGGATACAGGTGATGGGTCGCGTGGGTGAGGTGTGTCGTCATTGCTGCTTTCGGAGCGACTTCCGCTTATCTCGATTTGACCTTCATAGGTAATGTGTGAGCGATCGAGTCCAATGTGCAACTCGTCGACCTGAACGAGCTCCTTGTCGATGTCCATGGTGGCGCTGGGCCTCGGTTAGTGGCGCGCGACGTGCGCAGGCTAGATTAGCAGATGTATGTCAACCTGACAATGTCGCATTCAATACGATTGTGTTTTGATGATATTCCGTAAAGATTGTTATTCTCAGGTGAGTCTATAGGCGCTGACGTCGCCCCGTTCTCCAAGCTGCTGGTTGCGTTTGCTCATCGAACAGGCGCCGCGGAGCAGAGAGTGCGGCGACGTCATCGCGTCAGCCGTGACCAGCAAAACGAACCCGTGGCGTGAATGAGAGGCGCGAGCTGGCGAACGCGGCATTGATTACTGCCTAGAATGTCGCGATGGTACGTTGATATTCGGACGAGGTCTAGAACCTTGTCCGAACCCTGATCGCCCTAGATTCCTGGATGGCGGATCTGTCGGTAGGAGAAGGTGCGTCCAACCCTGAGGCGGGGCAAGGCTGAACATCCCAGCAACTCAACATGAAGCAGCTGGCACGGTATTCAATCGGAACAGAGTGATTTCAAATACATGACCAGGTTTCTATCAAAGTACATCTGAGTATCTAGACTGATCTCTAACCAGTGTGTATAGTCTCCGCTCTAGCATGGAACGATTAGACAAAAAAACACTACCCAGTATCCATCGTCCATGCGCAGCCCCTACATGTTGTATTCAGGCCTCTCCCAAAAGCCCCAATCCTGCAAATCGCAAATACTAACATCCTCCCTAGTATCGTAGTCCTGCCAATCATTCATAAAGCTAGCCAGTCGATTTACATCCGCCTCGATACCCAACAGACGCAAGCTCTGCTCCTCAATCTTCCTTGCAATCCGCTGCCACGCCCTCCCATGAGAAGACCTATTCTCGGGCGTACCACATAGTTCACACATATGTTGATCCAGGAAGATATGTAGCATCTCGTGTAGAATGACTCCCATGCGTTCTTCCGCGAGGGTCTTGCCTAGACGCTTGTACTCTGATTGTGTGTAGCAGCGACGTGTTGGATGGAGGCGAATGAATGAGCGGTTGTTTCCGTCTTTGAGTTTTGTAATTGCGTCCCCTAGTACGCCGTGTTCGCCGTCCAGCTCATCGGTGTTCCAGACTGTTTCGAGGCTCTTGATTGCGCCGAAGAAGAAGATTTCGTTGAGCTGCGAGACGAGCCAATCTGTTAAGAACTGCGTGTCTTTGTTGCGGATGTCGTGCTGGGCTAGCATTTCGAGGACGCGGGTGCGCTCGTGGCTTTTGCGCCATTGGGCAAGAGCCGCAGTTTGGCTGGAGTCCATGGCAGATTCAGGGCGAGAGAAGTACTCGATGGTGCGGTGTGCCAGTAACAGGGGTTCGTAAATACCATCTTCGTGATCTTGGATTAGGGTAGGTCGTGAATTGGGTTGAAGGATGATGTCGTCCTCGTTGTGCTTGGAATTGCATGTCCAAGGCCAGTTGAAGTAAAGCTGCTTTGCGTGCAAGTCACAGGAGCACTGGAAGTCGAATCTCGACTGAATGAGATGGACATCGAGTATAGTTCGGTTCTCCTTATCTCTAGAAACCATGGCAGGCCGATTTGCGGAGGTATCCATTTGAGACCTTTGGCTGTGCTCTTTGCACGGATCGCAGTGGCATGGGACCACAGGAAGCTGTGTCGCGGTCTCAGCGACGGGCGGGGTTGCGGAAACATCGTGCTGTGATTCCTGGCTACTCTCTTTGGGATTGTTGGTGTAAGTCTCTACTGTGGTATTCACAACGGACTGATTAGTAGAGGTATCGACCTGAGACTGCCGAGCACTCTCCTCTTTCTTTCCAGGATGAATCGTAACCTGAGGAGTCTCGGGTTTAGTCTGCGCAACCAAGGACACTGGTTGAGTCTTCAGCCGTGAATCAGACCACCGTAGGTACTCGAAAGTCACAACCGAACCTGCAGCGATAGCTGCCAATATGACGACTAGCTGAGTTTGAGTTTTGTCCATGGTTGAATTAGGGTTGTAAGTAACTGGAGGGATGAAGAAAGGCGAAGCTCGAACCGCTTATGTAGAAACCTACCTAGTTTCTCTGCTTGTTCACCACCGCGTTGGGCTACATGGTTGCTGGTGGTTAAGGGTTCTCTTACTTTGCTGTTGTAGGTGTGAATGGATGCCCAAGTGACATTGTACACTACGCAAATGTGAGAGTAGACAAAGAATTGTCTCAGACATAAAGGAGGCGTGGATCGCAAGCAAGAGCGGGGATTCTGAGTCTCGAGCACAAATACACCGCAGAAATAAGTCGTCAGCGAGATGATCTCGGACTGCTGTCGGAGCTCTCGCTCCTTATTGACGGTTATGATGTAGGTATGAACAAGAAGATCAGCGAACTGTGTCTGAAGAAGGAGAGAAGGTGTCTTTGACCTAGAGCCTGTTCTTGGCTCGGGCATACCTTCTTCTACTTCCACATCGACTACACAGACGAACCCACGTGCACTTCATCCACAAGCAACGAGCATTTTTGAAAAAGATCTTGTCAAAATACAATCCGGTCAAGTACTTCATACAAAAAACTACAATAGTAACCTATGCCGTCTAAAAACGCTTTCACAGCAATCATCTTACTATGCACATATTTCCTCTCCTCCCCATCAGGCAGCTGCTTATGAAAGCATCCTGCTCATATCATTCCTGATCCTGTTGTAATCGAGCAGACCCTCAATCTGGCCCACAGCCGAGACAGCGACATCCTTGTCCCACAACCTGTTGCGGGCGAATTGCATAACGTCCTTCTCTGTGATGCGGCCGACGACGCGCTCCACCTCCTCGGGTGATAACCGGCGGCCAGTGGTGACGATTTGGCGACCAATGTCCTCGGCAACGGCGGTGGTGCCGTCGAGGGCGAGGAGGATCGAGGCCTTGAGTTGGGCCTTGGCGCGCTCGACTTCGGCGGACGTGACGTTCATGGAGAGGCGGGACCACTCGCGGAGGGTGAAGTGGACGAGGTCGTCGAGCTGAGTCAGGTTGGAGCTGGTGAGGTAGATTCCCCAGAGACTAGGTTTGTTAGCGAATATTTATAGTATCGTTCAATTATGACGTACCCAGTGTCCGAGTAGCTGGTGGAGAAGCTCATGAAGCTGTTGGCGAGGGCGTTTTGCGAGACAAAGTTGCTGAGCTTGCTGCCAAGGTAGTCCGAGGTACCCATGGCACGGTCCCAGTTACCGACGATAGCCTGTGTGACGAGCGCGGTGAAGTAGTCGGGGTCGCTCCAGCTAACACCCTCGACGGCAATGGCGATGTTGGCGGTGCCCATGGTGTCGTCACGGAGGCGGACCTCGGAGCCGATGAAGTCGGGCTTTGCCTTTTGCTCAGCAGCGGCGGACTTGGCGGAGTAGTCCTGGGGCTCCGAGGGGAGGTTGGCGAAGTACTTCTCGGCGAGGTCGACCAATTGCTCGTGGGGGATGCCACCAGCGCCAACGAGGACCATGCGGTCAGCGGTGTAGTTGGTCTTGATGTAGTTCTCGAGATCGGCGCGCTGGATGCTCTGGATGTTCTCCTTGGGTCCGAGGATGGTGCGGCCGAGGGGCTGGCCCTGGAAAGCGGTGGCGTGTAGGTGGTCGAAGACAACCTCCTCGAGCTGCTTGTCCACCTCTTCCTGTTCGCGGAGGATGACATCACGCTCGCGCTCGATGGCCTGGGCCTCGAGCTTCGAGTTCTGGAGGATATCGGAGAGAATGTCGACGGCGGCGGGGACATCGTTGTTGAAGGCCTTGGCGTAGTAGACGGTGTTCTCGCGCTGTCTTGGTCAGTATCCGGCCCTGGGAATTCTTCGTTCCGTATGACGTACCGAGGTGTAGGCGTTGAGGTGGCCGCCCATGTTTTCTATCTCGAGCTCCAACTGCTGCTGTGTGCGCTTCTGGGTTCCCTGTGCCATGCATCAGCGTGCTGTCCCGGCCATTGCCATTGAGTGTCCGTACCTTGAAGGCAAGGTGCTCGAGGAAGTGGGCAGTGCCGTTGGTCCTGTCCGTCTCGGCGCGGCTGCCAGCGTCAATCCAGACACCGACTGTCGAAGTCTGGGCCCACGGGGAGTGCTCGGTAGCGATCTGCGCAGGCGGGTCAATTGCAGTCCTACATCCTCGTACAGTGGCGGGCATACCGTGAAGCCGTTTCCGAGGGTGGTCGACTCGGTCTTCGCGCCGTAGGCAACGGGCGTGGCCAGGCCGCGGGTCAGAGGCGAGGCCCGCGAGGATTTGACGGCGTTGATGGCGGAGCGCGAGCGCATGCTGCGCTGCAGGTTGAGGGCGAGCTGGCGGGAAGCCATTGCGTCTGCTCGCGGTGCAGGGAATGGGAGATGGGGCGGTGATGGGTTGGGGTGGATGTCGATACGTCCAGCTGCAGCGCGGCCTAGGTGAGGTGGATGAGTTTCGTCAAATCTGCGATCACGGGACTTTCCGGCTGCCACCGCTGGCCAATGAGGGCGGCAGGGACGTCAGCAATCGACATCCGAGGCATTGTCGTCAACTACGACTGCGATCCCGATATTGCTTCTTGCGACCTCCACGACCTCAATCAGACAGTCAGACTGCACAATGGCCTCCGTCATGCGTCCCGGCCTCCTCAGGCAAGCTTGCACGCCCGCCCAGCCCTCGCAGCGCATTCTGTCCACCGCGACCTCGACCCTCAACCGCCCGCTCGCCCAGTCGCTGCGACCAGCATTCCAGCGCTCAGCCATCCCCCAGTCGACCCGCATCGCCGCCTTCCACGCCACACAGCGCAACCAGATCCTGCCCCCGCTGCCCCAGAAGATCATCGGAACCACCAACGACCCCGTCCCCGTCCCAGACCCCGACTACGCCCACGGCAGCTACCACTGGAGCTTTGAGAGGATCGTCTCGGCTGGTCTGATTCCCTTGACCATTGCGCCCTTCGCTGCTGGATCGCTGAACCCGCTCTCCGACTCGATTCTCTGCGCTCTCCTGGTAGTCCACTCGCATATTGGCTTTGAGTATGTGAAGTGGATGTTGATATTGTAACAATGGCTAACATATACGAGGTCCTGCATCATCGACTACTTCCCCACCAAGCGTGTTCCCCTCGTTCGAAAGTCCGCCATGTGGGCTCTCCGCGCCGGAACTGTCGCATTGGGTCTTGCCCTCTACTCTTTCGAGACAAATGACGTTGGCATCACCGAGGCCGTCGCGAGGTTGTGGCACGCATAGATACATCTTGGGACTTGTAATACAAATGCAGAGGCAGGGCTTTTTTCTGATTGAAGTGTCGTATTGTTTGGAGTGTTGTGATGGCTCTGCTTGTCGTTGTGCTTAACCTCACCAGCCTTCATCGTTCTAACCCCGCCCTTCTACAGGCTTATCGAGACGGGGTCTTTGCGACCTAGGAGATACAGACTCGTCCTGCTTGCATGCCTCCTGAGAGGACATGATGAGCATAGATATCCGCTTATTTAAATGTGTACTGCTATTCGCTACTAAGGTTTTGGTCCGACTGATGATCAATTCATTGACTATGGCCTAGACAAGTCCAGCTTACATTGCGCCGTACTGTGATAGACAGGACTCTCCTCTAGACCCCACCGGACGCCCCATCTGGTGTTCATGCTAACATGATACCAGCCACGCGATTGTTAACTGTTGTTGATACTCTCAGCGTGATCATCTCCTCCCACCTTATACAATGGAAAAACTAAACACCATGGAGCCTACGTTGACCTTAGGCTACCTACTTTGTATGTTTCTACCTTGATGTAGGCTCCATGGTGTTCGGTTTTTTCCTAGGCTGACGTGCTCCGTGCTACCGCTACTTACTTGGTCTCAACCTTCCACTGCTCCCAGTACGCCTTCTTTGGGTTGAAGACCACGCCCAACACCTTCCTCATCTCTTCCTCATCAACTTCCTCAACCGCTCCAAACTTCGCCCTGAGCTTCTTCTCGGGGAACTCTTGCGCGGCACATCGTAAAAGAAGTCCAGCACAGAGTCCATAATATCAACTTTTTCCTCTGCGTTGCTCACACCCAAAAATGATGTTTTTTCTGGCCATAGTTTCATCAGTGGCCCCCAGCTGCTCAACCAGGCCATTCGACAACATCCTATCGGGCAGTATGCATTTGTCACATCGAACTCCAGATAGTTGAGGCGGATCAATGGAAGCTTCTCTCCGTTTCTGAAAAACTTGGCCAGATCATCCATATAATCATCCAAGTCGTTTGCCATATTGTCTGTCGCCGAATCATGTACCCAATTAAGACGGGCGCTGGAAACCATGCTGTCGAATTCGCCATCTTTTTTCCAAAGCGAGTGGTTGTAAGCGTATTGACACGAGCTTTCACCGGAACGTCTGCTGACGGCTACGCTGATATTCTTCACCAGACGAGAAGCTGCAGCTGAGAACAGCCACCGGTCGTGAAACGGTACATGGCTGATGTTCTGACCTCTTCTCGCAGCATTGGAACATAGACCCGATCCTGCAAGTGGTTGCCTCATCGTACATTGGTCCGGGAGTACGAACAAGTTCTTTCCCAGGTAGACTTCTTCAGCTTCGTCGTGAACTTGCTTGCAAGTCCGTAGTATGGCCAGTCGTGGAGCGCGGTAAGATTCCCAGTCCTTGAAACGTTTCTCATTCTCGATAGCGTAGTCGTCAGGCGTGTAGAAAACCTTGCCAACAACCACCAGTTCTTCGTACACCATGATTCGTAGCTCGACAGGCAAGTCGAGGAACCGGAATGGGGTGACGACGGTCGTGCCTTGAGGCGTCGTGGTCGTGACTGTAGTAACTGTTGTTATGGTCGTTGTCGCGGTAGCGGTAGTCTTTGTCGTAGTGACCACCGTGGTGTTGGTGGTCTGGGCCGGTGGCAGCAAGCTGATTGCGTCCATGGCTGTTGCTTTAGCTACAGCTGACTTGAGCGTATTAGTACTGAGTCTGCAGACTACATTAAGATAAAAACTTACAAAGTAGATGACCCAACGTCAACGTAGCCCTAGAGACTCCAGGGTGTTCAGTTTTTTCTTAGGTTGGCGTGGGGCGGTGAATTCGTCGTGTGGAGGTGGAGTGGAGGGAGTGTAAGGGCAAGAAAAGGTCGAACTTGCGAAAGGACTGTTAGCCTAGCAACTGCTAGTGAGAGGGTATACGAACACCTATAAAGTTATTTGTGTAGAAACAGGTCGAGCAGGTCACAAAGAAGGAGCTCGCCCAATTTCTTGCGCTACCTTGCCTTCCGTGGTCTTCGCTGCGCGGGTGCAGAATCAGTCGTCCAGTGCAAGCTTTTGAGAAGGTGGTGGAGGGTGGAAGAGTGAGGGTGAGAGGAAGCCGCGACCACAACTTACCTTGACCGCGTGCGTGACGTGACGTAAGCGGTACAATGCGGAAAGAGCGCCCAGTCAACAAACGGCATTCACTTCACACCTTTGCTCAACACCCCAAATAGAAGCGGATATCTTTGATTATAAGTCTTGAAGAGAATGTAGGAACAGCAAAAGAGCCAGAACTTCGATAGCCACCATCCAGCCACACTCTAATCTTAAAACACGGCATACTAAACCAACGAGACTAGGCAGGAAGAGGACGGTATAGTGGTATAAAGGGCAAAGACACCAAGGTAAAGGATGTAGACAGGATTGAGAATTTGGAGTCTAAACAAAGCGCACCCGGGGCCTGAAAGTCACACCTAGGATATACCCTCTCATGCCACTACTGTAGAAAATGATGAGTCTAGCCATCATTGACCGTTTACCAAGATGCACCAATAACCACTAAACCCCTGCCATTTTTGCGTCTGTTATCGGTTTTTCGGTATTTATGCCTTGGCGTCGGCGGGAGCCTCGCTGCTCTCAGCCTTGGGCGCGTCGGTGGCGGGCTCGCCGGCGGGGGCGTCACCGGAGGGCTCGGCCTCGGACGATGTCCAGAGGGTCTGATAGGAATTAGCGTGTGTGAGGCAAACGGGCTACGGACTGAACTTACGAGGTTGTCACGGAGAAGCTGCATGATGAGGGTAGAGTCCTTGTAGCTCTCCTCAGACAGGGTGTCGAGCTCTGCAGATTCGTTAGCCTTGTTCAGAACGACTACTTCGTCCTTCACATACCAGCAATAGCGTCATCGAAAGCCTGCTTAGCGAGTTGGCAAGCCTGGTCGGGCGAGTTGAGAATCTCGTAGTAGAAAACGGAGAAGTTCAATGCGAGACCGAGACGGATGGGGTGGGTAGGAGCAAGGTTGGAGGCAGCAACGTCGGTAGCAGCCTTGTAAGCCTCGAGCGACTTGTCGGCAGAGGTCTTGCGCTTGTCACCAACGGCGAACTCGGCAAGGTAACGGTGGTAGTCGCCCTTCCTGAAAAGACATGGTGATTAGCAAACTGGCTAGTCAAATGCACGTGGCGCCTTACATCTTGTGGTAGAAGACCTTGGACTCTCCGCTCTCAGCAGAGGGGATCAGGTGGCTGTCAAGGCACTCGAGGATGTCCTCGCAGATCTTGGCCAGCTCGGCCTCGATCTTCTGGCGGTACTCCTTGATCAGAGTAACCTGGGTCTCGTTGCCCTTGGACTCCTCCTTCTGCTCGATCGAGGTGACGATTCTCCAGGAGGCGCGGCGGGCACCGATGACGTTCTTATAGGCAACGGAAAGGAGATTTCGCTCCTCGACGGAGAGCTCCTGGTCTGCGGAGGCAACGGCCTTCATGTTCTCGACCATCTCTGTCACATGTCGTTAGGACACGATGCGGTGCGTTGTTTGTAGTGCGCTTACCCTCGTAACGCTCGGCCTGCTCGGCCAGCTTGGCCAGGTACACGGAGTCTTCGTAACCCATTGTGATGTGTGGTCTGTGCAAATCGCTGTTAGCTGATGTAAATCGAGTTGAAGCGCGCGACAAGTGCAGCCAGTGGCTATCGCAGTTGCTCAACAGCGAGCAAGCCCCTCAATGTGCGCTATGGCCGTAATCGGAGAAAATGTCGTTTCGCTGCCGTTGTCGACTGTTCGCTGGCTGTCCTGCTTGTGTTGGGGGCTCGGAGTATGCGGCAAGTGGAGATATGCCAATTGCTTGCGTGGACTCTACACCTCGCAACAGAGGCGCAAAGAGGGGCGGCTCGAGCTACCACGGGTCTCCGAAAAGAGCGCCGATACACGACACCCACGACAACAGCGGCCGAGCGACTTGAGACGAGCGATTTCGACAGCGGGCCATGCTGATGGGAAGAGCGGGCCTTGTTTACTGCGGCTGGGGGCGCAAATTGCAGCTGTCCGCGGATTCGGGGGGAGTGACGAAATGCAGTGGAGCAGCACTTACGTAGAGAAAAGTTGGTATGGGGAGGGAATGTAGGCTGCTAGAGGCGGCGATGTGGTGTTGGCAAGAAAGTGAAGTGCAGATGTTTTGGTCAAGGGCGGCTTGTGGTTGAGTTATCAGAGGAGGGGACTTGAGAGGGAGAGAACCCGACCAGTTGACTCGTCTTGGCGTCGATCACGCCTGCCTATCCTTGGTTTCACACGGCCCAGAACTGGCGCGACCTTCTATTCTGACAGGCGAACACCATCCGCCACCGCCTCAGCAGCCCCTTCTTGGCCTGAGTAGTACTTGCTGTTGTTTACAGGCTTGCAGAGTCGCCTTGGAGACGCTGTCGTCGAGTCCCTGAACAACATGCCCCGCAGTACACCCTTTCCATGACAGCTACAAGGACCGGGCTTCACTACGAGCATTGGGCATCACGTTTGGCCTTGAGCAGCGCACATTGGCTCTGCCCACACAATGGATGCGATGACTATGAACATGCCGAACGTGCGTTGAACGAAAAACATGCCATGCTGTTCGGAAAGCGTTGAGATCAAGACTATGTTGCTGCAATCCATGTAGTGATACAAACCCTGAAGTCTTCTTGTCACATGGTGCTTGTTGTGCTTTTTATGCTGAAGCAACTTTCATAATTCAACAACACATCGACAGACGTGTCTCCCTACGTTACCCCTCCAGTATTCCCAGATATACAGACGTATTATGCTAAGAGGTCATGCGCGTACCAAACTGTCGAGTGGGCCAGGCAACGATGTTGAGACCCTTCGAGATCACGTGATCTATGACGCACATCCACGTCCAAGCTCCCATCTCTTCCAGATGTCGAGCCATCACTCCACCTCAGCATACCAATTGCATATAACCACCCAACATCCAGCATCTCATCTCTCCACCGATCCGCCACAATGCTTCGCACATCCATCATCAAGAGCGCGCGCTCAATTGCCGCTCCTCGCTATTTCTCCGCCTCCGCCCTCCGCATGGCTGAGGGCTCTACCGGCTCTGGAGCTTCAAGGGCTACTGGTGCCGCTGGCGGGTGAGTCTATGCTCATGAACTGTGAACCCTTCATCCAAACTAACCGGTATTGCAGTGACGCCTTCACCAAGCGCGAGGCTGCTAGTGAAGAGCTCTACATCCGCCAAGAAGAGAAGGCGAAGTACGTACTCCAGCTCTGTATATCCCGATGTCCCGATGATTACTTCGCACCGTTTCAGAACAAGCAACGACCCGGTACACAATTCTGTCATAGTACAACGTTCTGACAACAAACAGGCTCCTCGCCATCAAGGACAAGCTCAAGCAGCAAAGGCAGCACATGGAGGATTTGGACAAGCACATGTCAGTAATCACAGCTTGGCGAAAGACAAGACTAACAACAACATAGCGACGACGTCATTGCTGAGTCTGAGCGCTCCGGCCAGGGCGAGCAAAAGTGAGCGCGTAGCGAGTGCTCCGGACGAATATCGCGGGCCGACCCATACGTCGTGTTATACTTGCTATGATAAACAATAAACATATCGAAAGAACATAAACTTGGCAATTGGGCTGTTGGACTTCACGGCAGATGCTTGCGTTATCTCGTACTTGCTTCTTCACCTCGTCCTTGTTCGTGTCAAAGAGAGCATGGGTCTGAACACTTAAGGCCTCCTTCCCAGCACATATGTGGGCCTGCCATCTCAACACTCGCACCTGCCACTTTGAGGCTTGATGGGTTCTTCACCGCAGGATACTCCAAAGTTGCCCTTTTCGTTCAGTGTGCATCTGTACATATGTACATCACGTTTCAGTATACATGGAGCGAAGTACTACCGAACGATCACGGAAACTTTCGGTATCACGCGGAAGTGCGTCACTCGCTCTGATTCGTTCGAGTAGGTTGTTTCTCGGATTATTACAACGTCAGCTCATCGAAGATCTGGAGACCGCGGGATCCACTACATGGATACAGCCCGGGATACTCCAGCCACCACCCCGCTCGAGGCTGGATCACAACTCGATATTTCCCGTTTTGTTTTTCAGCCGCGAAGGATCTGACGACAACACATCCTCGTATTCAGGCCCGCTTCTCCAGCCTCCGATATCTGGAGCAAGTGCTTACGCAGCCTCGCGCAAAGTCTGTCATCGCACAATCGGCCGGAGAGCGGAGAACGTGACTGCCTTGCGCCGACCTAGAACATAGTTCACTGCCGTGTGATACCGCTGCATCGGTATGGTCGATCGTGAAATTCAGTCATTTCTCCAGCCACATTCGCAGTGTCGAATATAGACTTTACTCCTTTTTCGCGTCGCGAACATGCCGACCGTATGAACGCCTGACTGCCTAGGCCTCAGACCGCCGTCATTGTTAGCCCATTTCAAACGCCTTCCGTGTTCACGCAGCTAGGCGTTTTACTTTTGTTAGCGAAACAGGTACTTGGGCTCGTACTCGTGCGTGCCGCAGGGATCCCACTAGCACGTGTGGCAGATAGCCGACATCTTACCACGAACATCCCGGCTGCGATCACAACTACAAGCGACTACCCTGTGAACGTTCGAGTAACTTTCAAGATCGTGCTGCGTTCTCATTTGGCCGCCGCCGTCGTCCGTTCGAATTAACCGTTGGCCCAGCCCTCTGACAACCTCCTCTTCACCCCCACCAGGTGAACCATGCTTCTTCCACAGGATGTCCCATGCCATCGCCAAGTACATCCCACCCATTTCTGTATCAAGGGACAGCGAGACGACGTCATTGTAAGCATCGCTTTGACTTCGATATGGAAAACCCTGAATCTGGAATCCACCCGTTGCTCCCATCAACGAATGAAGCAAAGCTCGGAGAGTTATCGCGCCGAGAAGACTACGAAGAGACGACACTGAACCAAATTAGGTATGACGAGAGCGGGTGAGGGATCTATTCAGGGTCTTCGCTATAGCCTTGGCCACCGAGCATATATGGTCTCCTTTGTCGCTCAGCATCACCAGTTCATACATCTAGCCACTGATCTGCACTGATCTCAAACACCCAAACTTCACCGTTACTCAACTAGCTGCATAAGCTTTATTGCTCCTCAGACGCTCTAATATAACCGTCCCTCGCCAATACGAAAGTCTTCTCTCCATCAACCACCTCACCGCCAAGTCTAGCAGCTACCTCACACCAACCGCCTACATGGCGCAGTCAAGTTTGAACTCAAACAACTCACTGCCTCAATACTACGGTCAGACGCTACAAGATGGGACGATAATGGAGTCTCCCGTCATGCCAACACACCCACGTGGATCCAGCGACTCGAGGCAGGAGCTCCTACGACTGCCTGCACAGCCTCACCAAGCACATATGGACTACAACGTTGATCCTGAGTCACATAACGCGCCCGTACAACAGGCCAACAACACCTTTGGTCTAACGCCAATGCCTTCGAACCGAAAACTGGGAGGACAAGCCGACATCCGTGACTGGGATGCAACACCTCGTCCGCGACGACCCTCTCAACCTGTGCCTTACAGCCCAACCACACACCGTGGTCCCTACGTAGAAGACTACTCTGAAGAGGAAGACGTCGATCCCCGCGATCCTCGCGCGTACCGTCGCCCAAGCAGGAGAACGCAAGGCCCTCCCAGTGCGTACCGCAACTACCATGAGCAGAACTCCAGGTATGGGCCCATACCTAGGAACAGTGTCGACCACAACATGCAGCCTTATTACAGCGACACACCAGGCAAGCCTAACTACGAAATGTACTACCCCGATGGAGGTAACTACGGTAGAGGCCGCCCTCCCATGCCCTACGCAGGAGGGAGTCGAGGACCACCCAACTACCCACCTCAGGAGAGTGTAATGAGGTTGCCATGGATGATCTGGATGGGAAGTAACGCAAAGAACCGTAAGTCACCCTCCCATCTCCACCCTCCCACATCGCTAACACAGCTTGCAGACTTTGTCGCTTTCGTCGGCGAATTTGTAGGAACAACCATGTTTCTCTTCTTCGCCTTCTCCGGCACCCAAGTCGCCAACATTGACTCATCCGCCACTCCCGACTCCAACACGACGACCAACGAATCCGCTGGTTTCTCTCCCATCGTCCTGCTCTACATCGCTCTCGTCTTCGCGTTCTCTCTCATGGTAAACGTATGGGTCTTCTTCCGTATCAGCGGTGGTTTGTTCAATCCCGCCGTCACGTTCGCCATGTTGCTCTGCCGCGCTCTGTCTCCTATCCGCGCCTTCCTGCTGGTAGCAGCGCAGATCAGCGGAAGTATCTTTGCCAGTTTCCTCGTCAGCGTCTTGTTCCCCACATCCTTCAATGTGCGGACTACGTTGGGTGAGGGCACGAGTTTAGCCCAGGGTGTCTTCATCGAAGCTATCCTCACCGCCGAACTGGTCTTTACCATTTTCATGTTGGCAAAGGAGAAGCATAAAGGTATTTCATCTCATCATCCTCCCCTTAACACCAACTAACACCTTCCAGCAACCTTCATCGCCCCCGTCGGCATCGGCCTCGCTCTCTTCATCGCAGAACTCGTCGGCGTCTACTACACCGGCGGCTCGCTCAACCCCGCCCGCTCCTTCGGCCCCTGCGTCGTAACCGGCGTCTTCGACAACGAACACTGGATCTACTGGGTGGGCCCCGCAGCCGGCGCCATCATCGCCGTCGTCTTCTACCAATTCATCAAGATCCTCGAGTACGAAGTCGCCAACCCGGGTCAAGACGATGACGACAAAGACCAAGAGGTCAAGGAAGTCATTGAAAAGGAGAGAGAGGGCAGTCAGGAACCTGATCTCGAAAGGGGGGATGCGGGTGGTATGACGGGTGGCATGGGCGGTGGACACCCGGCCAACAGTTCTGTTCCTCTGCCTACGCCCGCGAGCCATCATAATCTTAGGGCTGTGCATAGTGTGCAGGGGCTTGTTCACCATGCGCGCAAGAAGAGGCAGGAGGGGCAGGGGTTTGGGGGGAGGGGCGAGCATACGTACTAAGATACACAGGCTGAGTGCGATTATTGAACGAGACTCCGTGTCGGAGCCTTGAAGAGGAGATGTGTTAATGAGGTATGAGGATCAAAGGGATGGGGGCTCACGCGGTTGAGTCACGCGTTTGATGGGTCACGGTAATGTGTTTATGTGGTTGGTTTACGACTCTCCTTCAAGTCTGATCTTACGAGAGTACATGAGAGTGTGATTTGGTTATGGGATATGCATGGGCTTGGGTTTGGATTTGGGTATGGGATGGGTTACGAACTTAGAATGTACAAATAGCTACGTATATAGAGCTGGGTTTGGGTATGAATGCGACGATGATCGCAGCCTGGCTGGCATAGCAAAAAAGAATGATTGCATGTCTTTACATTGACTCTACGCTACTTCTACTGTCTTTGAGTGTTGCTGTGAGGCTCACACAAGATCGTCCGCAAACGTTCTCCCCAGCGCATTCCATGTTGACGACGAAGCCGGAACCTGGGTCATGATTAGGAGCTCCGTACCTTCATCTCTTAGAGTCAATAATAGTACAAGAGCAGTCAGCGTACAACAATCTCCGTGTCTTACATTCCACTCCTCAACCCATCCTACCTACCCCCTTCCAATCCCTTCCCAACCTCCTGAGAAGTCAACGAAAGACACATCATCAAAACTCTATCCCATCCACCCCGGTACGTCACCTCGCCATCATGCAATTCAACATCCGCATCCCAAACCTTACCCTACATCCTCCTTCTCCACAAACCCCCACGCAATCCGTCACATCATCACAGCATCGAAAACCCACGCATTCACGATTCCGATACCGATGATACCGAACACATCCGCATGACATCAGAACGACGTCCCATGACGAAGGGTGTGGTAACGGGTAGCCTCGCCTCGTTTCGCCAAACTCAAAACCAACCCCAAACCTTGCTGATGCCGTGTGACGGACTAGTGCGAACCCAACGCCCGGGACGTTTAGGGTTTGGTATGCGAAAAGGGCTATTTCTGCGCATTAGTAAGAACGGCAGGTAGAGGTGTGGTTCTTTGACCCGTGATTTGCAACGGGGGCGGGTTATTGGGGGTAGTGATGGGGGGCGGGATGTTGGATGACGTTGGGATGTTGGTGCGAGGAAGTGTGGTGGTGGGATGGGGGTTGGAGATAAAGGAGAAAGGGGATGTCTACGTCAGATATATCTGTGTTTGGGGGTGAAGATTTGACGAGTATGGGTTCTTGCTGGGTTTTTGGTATAAGGTGGTTGGAGTTGTGAGTACACCAAAGAAAAGCGCTGCGCGAAACGGTGAGGTAACTTGCGATATCCGCAACACCTATCTAAGCTGTATAAAAAGTTACCCTTCTGTATGAGCAACATGCCAAAGATCAGACACTCCGCTGTAGGCTGGAGCCGCTTCAATTCGCCACACACAGATCATCAAGCCCGTACATATCCCTCGACCGCCCCGCTGCGTTCTCGCTTTCTGCGACTCACAACACAAATGACGTACACCCACCTCATTCTTCTGCACGTTTCAAAAACGCATGTGATGACCTCATTTCTGTGGCAGGAGCCGAAACACGCGGGAAAGAAAGAAAGAAAGAAAAGAGAGCGAAGAAGGAGGAGAACGCGAACATGCATTACAGTGAGTTAGATCAGGTCGGCTGGGTGTAGTTGAAGTGGCCGGAAGAAACAGAACACAGATATTGTATACAATGCCATTTGTATATCAATAATGATAACAACAACACTCAAAACCGGACGACGGACGACGCAATGCTAGAACGCTACAAGATATAACCAAAACCCTCGACTATCGGGTGCGTGAACTTGTGTACCACGCACTAATCCGAAAGCCACAATAGCCCTACAAAGCCTTTCAAGAGCGACTCCCGTTCATAGCACTCGCAGGCAACTCGCCACCCCTAATCTCACTCATCGCATACCCAGGGCGCCACGCAGGATGAATGTCATTCAGCGCGCCTCGAGTGCTATCCCGTACGTTCGTTGTGTGTCTTGGTTCTGCCTCGACGATGTAGCTTACGCCGTCTTCTGAGGCGTACGACGGGGGGCGAGGACCTTCTTGCTGGGGTTGCGCCGGTGATGTCGATGTTGAGGCTGCGCTGCCGCGGAGAGATGCAGCTGCGAGACCCGCGGCTAAAGCTGAAGGGCCAGACAGCGAGGCACGCGTGGAGTGAGGAGCGGCAGAGATGGCGCTACCGCGTGTAGCATCTTCGACGCGCTGCCAGTGGAGGAGGTTGGGATCCACGCGTACACTACTCCTCCAAAGCCCGTACGCGGGTGGCGGAGGAGGCGGCATGTTCTTCCCTTCCTCATCCCCGCTCGCACCCACCATGTCGTTCTCCAGCACGTCATCCATATCCGCGTCTGCGGTTTCCTCGTCGCGCCGCAGATGTACGCGGATAGGCACGATGGGCTGGAAACCCTCGCCGCCGCCGGTCATATCGGGCATGACGGCGCGGTGTTCGTGGCGCGGCGGGTTCAGCATGAGCATGCAGAGGCGGATGAGGGAGTGGCAGAAGAAGATTGTTATGGTGAGGAGGACCATGATGAAGAGGATGTGGATTTCTTGGCCGAGGGAGCGGTTGGTTAGGGCGATTGCTAGATCTGTAGTAGGAAAATCTGTTAGTGGGTGATCTATGTTTGATATTGCTTTGAGGGAAGGGAACATACAGATTGCGAGGATGGTGATGAGAAAAGTGCCGGATATCACACATGCGATCATCTTCCCGCGTGCAGCTGATCCGCGGATGTACACTGCGGTGGTGCCGCGCTGTTCGCGCCTGCGAACCCATCCGTTCGAACCGCTGGATGCATTGGATGCGGATCGTTCGGTGCGGTGGTGCTTTCTTCTTCGGTGCTTGCGTCGCTTGTGTCTTCGGCCGTTTATCTCATCTTGTAGTTGCTGGATCTCTGGGTCTACGAAGCCATCCTGCTGGCTGGGCAGTGGTACATCGGCTGGATGACGAGCGTAGAGTGTGGTTGGTTCCTGTGGATCTTGAGGCGGGTTGATGGCGCCGATGTAGGAGCCCGCTGTGTGATGCGCATGAAATGGAGCCCTCGAATCATGTGATTCTCGATGCGCGTTCTGATGGGTGGGCAACCCGTCCTGGTTGGCCGGTTGTTGGCGGTTCCAGAAGCCCAGGAAGGGCGTTTTGGGTGTGTTGATGTTGTTATTGTTGTTATTCATAGCCGGCGACTGCGAGTATATCGACGACCCGTTGACCATGCCCCGCACATTACTGCGGAACGCGCTGAACCGAGATGTCGACTGCGTTGCCGGCGTTGCGTCGAACTCCTGGTTCTGGTCTGGCCGCGGCGACCAAGCGAAGAGTGGTGACCGAAACATGGTGATCCGTATATAGCGCGGTAGTTCCCTCAAGTCCAGAAATATACGGTTACGAGCCCCCAAGTTCTATCTTGGGCGTACGTGAATCCCTTATAGCAGACGCGTCGTGCTAGCCGAAGGTCTCTGTGTTGATTTCACTCAAGACAAGACAAGGGCGAATAAGAGAAAGGATACTCCAGAACCAATGCAGGAACGCCGTGTACCCGAACCGTTTCCAGGAACAGAAAGTGTGGAGTGAAAGAACAATGAATGGATCTCGCCCTTGCCCAAGACCCTACACCAGCATATGCAAAGTAATCCAGTTGGAGCGAACCGTTTGGCTACCAACCTCTTGACTTTCTCGAAAAGCCGTCGAAACAAAGATCTTCCCAGACTCTGAAAATGAATAGTAAAAGGGAAAAGAGTGAAAAAAGGACCAGACAGGGCTATCCAGCAGCGCACCTCGGCCAAACGAGCGCAAAAGAATGAAAAGAAGCGAAACCAGCAGGAGCACAGCAACCGCTACCTCTATTACCAATGACTGGAAGGAAATAAGACGAAGACAAACACGACTTGGTTGAAAGAAGATGAGAAAGGTAGTAGGTGGTCGCAAGGTCTGTACCAAAAGGGTGAAACGCGGGAGTGTCACGGACCGCAATGCGAATACATGGGTGCGTCAGCGCTGGATATTCGCAAGTCTTGGATGGACAACAGCCGCCGCAACAGGGTGAACTACAACAATAAAGGAGCTGCGGCTATTACTGCATGAGTGGATAGCATGCTCCTACACAGTAGAGGTAACCTCCACCACCTCCCCTCCGCCTCCCCTCCTCCTCCCCACCGCCTCCCCCACCCACCCATCACAGCGTCCCAATAGCGATGGACGGTCAGAAGTCGAGAAAGCATTGAGCGCCATGCGTTTCCGCGACGAGTGGCGTATCAGACTTTGATCGCTGGAAAGATGAAACGCGTCTCCGCCATCAGCCCGGCAGCAGCAGCGATCCAGGACGTGTCACGGACCGCGGTTCGCGTGTATCGGTGCATCAGATCTGGGTGTTCTCGATTCCTTGAGGCCTGTGGTGGTTGACCGGAAAAGACGCTGGTAGCAAAAGCGTCAGGCCCGCAGCACGCTGGTTGGCTCGCACAAAAACAACATGAAACGTCTACCCCAATGAGGAACGACTGAGCACCAGTAGCTTCGCAAGTGTGCTATTTACGTGCAACGGCATTCATAACGGTGCATAAGACGCGGGTATTCATCTTGATTGACTTTGGTTGTATTTTGTTTACTCTTTACATTGTCGATGGTGTTGCGCGTCATACTGTTCTGTCAAAAGTAAACAGATTAGTGTCTTCGACGCGTCTTTTACCCCCTTCCTTCGCTGTGTTTGTGGAAGACAGTACATGCGACTCCGTACTCTGTCAAATGTCGCACCGGCGTATCCAGTTCTATATGTAAACAACGTCTTCTGACGTACCGTGGGGCCGGATGTTCCTCGGGCCTTTCTCCACGCTTTCCTCGGTCTCCACGCTCCACTGGGGATTTCATCTCGAAGCATGTTTGCGTAGCCAAGTTGCTTCCTACGCACCAAGTTGCTTCATCTCCACGTTCACTTGCCTAGCTCGCCTACCATGAGCTTGCGGTCTGAAGATGCGGATACCACTAAAATTGCCAAGTTAGCTTCGTGTTCGAAAGACCATAGCTTTGCGTTCAGCGGTGAAGAGTGTCAATGCAAAGGACTACTCTCCTATCCGCCTCAAGCGCTAACAATCGAAATTGTTCGCTCGTTCTCCAAACCCGATCCGCCATGATCACCATCCGGTCGGGAAGCTGAAGCATAGCGCGGGGTCCAGAGCGGAGAACAGGTAGAGGGACGAATGCAAAAGGAGATTTAGGGTACTTACAAATTGGTTCACCGAGCGGGTGGAACCGCACGTCGTTGACGGCACCTCGATGGCCGGGAAGCTTGTGCAGTAGCTTTCCTGTTCGGGTTTCCCAAACGGCTACGCTCTGGTCGCCGCTACCGGCTGCGATCTTCTCGCCCTTGGAGTCCCAGCTTGCCTTTAGCAGGTTGCGCTCTTGGCCGGTGGGGGCTCCGTCGTATGTTTGGATGCGCCTGTCTGCAGGCGCAAAGGGTCTCACGTCCCATGTTCTGACGGTCGAGTCGTGTGCGTTGGAGAGGAGGGTTTGGTTGTCTGGGGACATTTGGAGCGAAGTGACGGTGTCGGTGTGCCCGAGGAGTGTGTATGTGACGGCTTGTTTCCGCAGATCCCAGACTTTGATGTCGTTGTCGATGCCGCCGGTGAAGAGCTCGTTGCCGGCTTCGGCCAGGCATATGGCGGTTATGGGGAAGTCGGTGGGGATGAATGTTACGGCGTCTTTCGTTCTCGTGTCCCAGATCTTTGAAAGTTAGAAATGTTCCAGAGTGGTATACTAAAGCACTCACCCCGATGTAGCCGTCGTCGGACCCGCTCACAAGCATCTCTTCACCGCGCTTGCTCACGTCCATGCAGTTAATAACTTCCTCGTGCCCTGGGTGTCTTCGTATCCTCTCTCCCGTCTCCACATCCCAACTTGCTAGGTGCATGTCTGCCGAGGCGGAGAAGAGAACCTTGGAGTCGCGCGACCAGTGCAGATCCAGGACTGCCTGCTTATGTCCAGTGAGTATGCCGTAGTTTTCGCATGATCCAGAGCTGCGCCAGAGTACTGCTCATGTCAGCGCATATCCCTCACGTGTTCACAGATAACTGACATATAGAGCGGTCCATGGAGCCCGAAGCTATGTACTGCCCCGTTGGATCAAATCGCGCGGCGAAGATCTCCCCAGAATGGCCCGTCAACTCCATAACCGGCGACTGCAGCGCGCTGGTACGCGAGCCCTACAGCACCTGTCAGCACGTCGCAATCTTCAGCTTGGTACTCTATCAAAAGTCCGTGGGCATAACATACCGCTTGTATCAGCGCGCCATTTGCGCCCGAGCCATTCACGACGGCTACTGCAGAGCTTCCCAGATTCGCGTCCGACTTGGTGCGCTTGACCAGCTGGCTCGTGCCAAAAGCCTCGTTGGCGGGTCGCTTTTCTCTCGACATGGCGATGGAAGGGTGCTTGATTCGGTATACGTGTGGGGTCTGTGGATTGGTGCGCGGTGGTTGTGGTCAGTTGTAGCTGGTAAACTTTCCTCAAGGCAGATCTACGCTAGGGCCCGGGCGTCCCAGGTACGCTCCTCCGCAGTCCGCATGCTCCCCAACGCAACAACACGCCTTGATATCGCGACTCTATATATCAAACACACGCAATAGTCTACTCTCACCCTTCGAAACCACACACGCCACCTGACTAAATCCCCGTACAATGGCGTCATCGACCAAAGCAGCCCGCATGGGCGAGGAGTGAGCTCCAGGCGTCTAGTAGTTGCTGCACATGTGCTAATAGATGTCAGAGTGTGGAAGTAAGTCTCGCATATGGCCACTCTAAGCGACTGCTTCTGACGGTGCCAGGACTCGAGTAGACAAGGTCAGCGCCGAACTCGTCACCCTCACATACGGCACCATTGTCGCGCAACTATGCAAGGACTACGAATACAACTACGCCGACGTCAACAAGCAACTGGAGCGCATGGGATACAACATCGGCATACGGCTGATTGAAGACTTCCTGGCCAAGTCGAGCGCGCCTGCCTGCACCAACTTCCGCGAGGTCTCGGAGATGATCTCAAAGGTAGCGCCACCGAGTCAATGGGGTAAAGACCGCAAGCTGACATGCGGTTGTAGGTCGGCTTCAAGATCTTCCTCAACATCACACCGACCATTACCAACTGGTCAAGCGACAACAAGCAGTTCTCCCTCATCTTCGAGGAGAACCCATTGGCCGACTTCGTAGAGCTGCCTGACGACGGCCGCGCGCAGGACGAGCTGTGGTTCTCCAACATACTGGTGGGCGTGCTGCGGGGTTCACTAGAGATGGTACGCATATACCGCATCAAGATTGGGCGTGGGTGATGGACTAACACCCACCAGGTACACATGCAGGTGGAAGCGCACTTTGTCAGTGACGTCCTTCGCGGCAACGACACAACGGAGATGCGGATAACGCTGATCCGCTACATTGACGACGAGATGCCACCCGATGACGAGTAGAATGAGGTAGGGTCGAGGAGAAATTACACTTGCTATTTAGGTTTAGCAAGCAGGCATTCGCCGATCCATGTATAGTGTGGAAACGTGACGGGGAGATATGCGACAGGAAGGTAGGCATCCTCTGAAGACATCGTCTGGGGAGAATTGCATACTGTCGGGCAGACGATTCGTGCTCAGACTCGATGCACGACTAGATAGGGTGCACTATTGACGACGGCCATGGAAGCCAATTAGAGGGTAATTGCAATCGCGCAATTGCACTACCACACCATCGACGCACCATTGATCGCTGAAGGCGGCCTCTCAGGCTACATTGTGCATTTAGTCTTTGCAGCCCCTTAATCTTACTGTGTAGGACTTGTTGACTTATATTCGCGCAACTACGACCAAGTCGGTGAACCCACCAGGGTGTATGAATGATCTGCTACCAGTACTGGTCGGGGCATGACGGTCGGGTTCGCGTTACATGTGCCCCACCAACCTCCCTAGATATCGGCCCTGGTGCATACGATACTGCGATGCGGTCACGACACTT
This sequence comes from Alternaria triticina, assembly GCA_022609215.1. Classification (NCBI taxonomy): domain Eukaryota; kingdom Fungi; phylum Ascomycota; class Dothideomycetes; order Pleosporales; family Pleosporaceae; genus Alternaria; species Alternaria triticina. The sequence continues at coordinate 551,220 of JAGKPX010000015.1, forward strand.
CAATTCCGCCATGTCTGACGTCTTGAATTGCTTTATGCGAGTAGAAAAGCAAATATCGAGGCAGTCCTGATGAGAGCGCGATGCTGCGCAATGGGAGGCTGGAGCATAGGGGATCTAATAATACCGAGATCACGTGGACCACTTGGCGCAGCTCACGAGCGGCCGCTCTTCCCCTCGCGCTGAGCAGCTCAGAGTTTGCACGATCCCGCTGCAGTCCCGTTGTGCAGTTGCTTCAATCGCGCCCTCTCGTGCAGGCAAAATATATCGCAGGCGTTGTTGTCGTGATCGCATCTCTTGGCAGACCCGTGTAGCGCGCCGTGAGGTCCCTCCAGGGCGCTGTTCAAGACCTTCCTTCACGCTAACCCCCCGACGACCCATAGTACCGTGCATCAGCCGCCGCCTTTTCATCGCGACGACACCAGCGTCGCTACCCACACCCGGCACCCCAGAGCTGCCATCTCGCGCGACCTCCACGCCATCGTCGTCCTCCACCCGTCCTTGGCACGACGCTCCGCTCCGACACGCACCGTGGCGACGCCCTCCCATGCTGTTGTAGAGGCCCGTCCAGCACCGAGGTGCACAACACAGCGCGTCTATTGCTACCACCGCGCACCTATCGCTAACCCCCCACCTGTCCACCGCGCCTGCCGCGCCGCCCGACCCCTTCCCTCGCGATGCAGAACCAGCAAATGGCGCAGATGGCGCAGATGAATGCGAACGGCTCCCTCAACGGCACCCCCATCATGGGCAACATGGCGCATCCCAAACGCATGGGCGACCAGGACCCCAAGGAAAAGCTCAACACGTACATCTACGACTACTTCCTACGCAACCGCCACCACACCCTCGCGCGCGCCATGCTCGACTGCGACCTCAAGCTCAACACGGAGAAGGCCAGCCCCAACAACAAGCCCAATGGCGCCAGCGACATCGACATGCCCGACGACCTGCCCCTGCCGCTCATGCCCCCGGGCCAGGCCGCCGACAACTCGTTCCTGCTCGACTGGTGGGTCCAGTTCTGGGACATCTTCGCCGCTGCGAGAGGCGGCGGCGGCGGGCCCAAGAATGCCGCCCAGTATCTCGGCCACAACCGGGTAGGTACAAGCGCACTGATAGACCCGGAGGCGTACTGACTGAGACGCAGAATCTGGGCCACATCCAGAACCAGCAGCGGGACCAGCGCCTCATGATGGCCACCAACCCCATGAACGGCGCCCAGTACATGATGCGGAACGGTGCCATGACCAACGGCAACCAGACCGACCTCAAGCGGGCAGCCGCTATGAACAATCGACCGTAAGCCTGCGATCTCCCCATGCTCGAACCCAACTAACACCCCCCAGCGCCGGCAACCCCATGGCGGGCATGCAGCCCATGAAGAACCCCAACATGATTCAGATGCAACGAGACGGCTCCAACATGGACATGAACGGCAACCGCCCCAACTCGCCAGGGTCCAACGAAAATGCTCCTTCCCCAAACAAGCGCCCCCGCGTCGACGGTACGTCATCTGTCACACCCATGTGGAGAGTACAAGCTAATCAAGACCCGCCCACAGGTGGTATGAACGCCGGTAACATGCCCAGCAACCAGTTCAATGAGTTCATGCCGCAAGGCCCAGGTGCGCAGCAGAAGAACATCGAGGTATATGCCCAAAGTCTGGCCCATCAACACAGAGTGGCAATGAGTAACACTTCCTCCCCCCAGGGTATGAACTCTGGCGTCCAAGGCTCCCCCATGGCCCAGTCCGGCCTCGACGGGCAAGACCTAACCTTCGCCGGCAACGGTCCACGGCCCGGCAATATGCCCAACAACCCTCCAGGCGCTCCCCAGCAGGGCAACCACGCGCTGCAGGACTACCAGATGCAGCTCATGTTGCTCGAGCAGCAGAACAAGAAACGGTTACTCATGGCCCGCCAAGAGCAAGACAATCAATCTGGACATCCTCAGCAGGGCGTCATTGGCGCCCCAGGTTTTGGCGCAGCCATGTCGCCTCAAGGTAGCAGAGCCGGCGGCCCATCACCCAACCCCGCCGACCAGATGAAGCGAGGAACACCGAAGCTCGGCCAGCAGAATCTACCAGGCTCGCCTATGCCTGAGGGAATGATGGGGCAGCAACGCGCATCTCCCGCACCCAACATGAACTTCGACCCCAGTCTGGCACCCCCAGGAATGCCTCCTCAATTCTATCCCCAGAACATGTCCGGCCCGAACGGCAACCCCATGATGCGGCCTCCGAGCTCACATCCGCAGCCGCCCAACTTCAATGGTCAGCAACTAACGCCTGCGCAAATGGAAGCCATGCGCAATGGCCAGATGCAACAGAACGGTTGGCGAGGGCCCCAACCAGGAATGATGGGTCCAGGTGGCCAGCAGATGGGAGGACCAATGGGCCAAAACCCTCAGCAACGGCAGCAAATGCCGCCGCCTCCAGCGCCTACGAACGAACCACCCCGACCAGAACCCTCTCCATCCGTGTCTAACCAGGCACCACCGACACCGAACCAAGGAAACAAGGCCAACCCCAAGAAGAAGGTGACCAAAGACAATAAGGTAACGTCTCGCGCTTCTCCTATACCCTCGAGCATCGTTGATATTGATTTTAGAAGCCCGCAAACAACAAAAAGGGGGCCGCAGGTTCTACTCCCGCCACGACAAACGGCGAAGAACCACCGACTCCCACATCCTCCACTCCCGTCGCACCCATCACGCCAGTACACAAGCAATCCTTCAACCAGGGACAAAACGGCCAGCCGCAACCTGTGCAACCGCAACCGCCTTCCGACCAGAACATGGACAACGGGGGTCCGCCATTTGGTAACATTGATGGTGACGTAAGTTTTCGCGTTTCTCTAGGTTTAATCACATCTGCTAACACAATTGATAGCCCAATGGCTTCGATCTCGGCCTCAACTTTGGCGACGACGCTGGCGCCCTTGAAACTTTCGACTTTGACTCGTTTCTACAGACGGGCAACGACAATGACGCTTTTGGCAATCTAGTCAGCGACTTTGATTTCCCTAATCCCACCGAAGTATAGCATCCTCGTCGTCGATTAGTTGGTTGGCTGGCTGGCTGTTTTGGTGGAACAACAAAAAACAAAACCCCCTCTTGTTTTCATATACCCTTTATGTTCGTCTTTCGAGACGGCGCTCTATCTACATCGATCGCTTTTTTGGGCCATCATCTCTTCTCTCATATTGGAGCATAACGGGGCTTCTCTTTGGGCTTTTGGGGCTAGGAGACAGGGCGGCGATTGGTCCTTGCAAACCCTTTCTCTGCTTCTGTTGTTACTGTTGTTATCTTGGGCGTTTGTGCTTTACTGGGCGCTTGCTGCTTGCTATGTTCTTGATTACGCAACCACGCTATTTACTGATCATGCTGTTGGTCGACTTGTTTTTTCTTACTTATCGTTACCTACCTACCTACCTACCTACACACCACACAAATATTCTCTTTATCTGTTCACACTATCACACACACAAAGACTCGAACATATATTCTTCTTGCATTCGCTTATCTGCACTTCTGTGCCGGAGGCCTTTTTGTTGGCAACGCTGATGGGGAGAAGGGGAGCGAAGCAGAAGGGGAAGAAGGGACTGCGTCCCGCTTTTGCTATACCATTTCCTTTCATGCCGTTGTTTTGTTTTCGATCGCGAGGAGAGAGAGAGATGGTAAGGAAAGGTGAAAGACGGAGGAGGTTGGAGAAAAGACGAGTGGGGAAGAAGAAGCCGGAATGGAATATGGGGAAGTGAGAGAGAGAGAGAGAGAGAGAGATGTAAAGACAGATTCTTATCATTCGAGATGACCTAATGCCTGAATAAGTTCTTTTTTTCTTTCTCCTTCCAGCTTGAGATGTTATGACTGTGACTGTGACTGTGACTGTGGGTAGATTGTCAGAGGTGATGCTTACTGAGCTACGTGTCTGCGCGTGAGACCCATGTATGTGCGTAAACGGTAGGTTGGCATGTAAGGTAGGCACAGGAATACTCCGTCTGAGGCACATGATGATCTCGAACTTGTGGTTTAAATGGTATTGTGGATATACCGTTTCTAAACCCGAACCTATCGAGCTAGTTATATCTTGGACTTTCTTTGCATAGGGCCAGGATCGTGTGTATGTAAAGCGTTTAGCGGAGTGAGATCACGATTGATGGGAGCAAAAGCAAGTCAATACATTCACGGTATTGGTCTACGTCTCTTTCTACAGATGCTATCCGTTCCATGTGCCATATTGTTTATAAGCCGACGGTTTCCGGGCGGGTAGTTGGAAGAGGAATTTCTTCTTTCCTTGCTTCGCGCTTTTCTCGTCGTTCTACTACCCATATCTCGCGACTTTTGAGTCATTTCAATCCCTTCTCGCGTGTGAAGGATCACCGAGTCGTCCTTAGGTACCCCGTCTCAAACTTCCCCCTTGACCCAGCCTTCTCTCTTCATATTCGTTCAAGTCAAAACCAGACTGTTGCCCCATGGCTTCATCTCTCTCCCTTATGTATTTGTCCAATCTATCCTCCTCTCTTCTCCTCTTCCGTGCCCAATCCTGCCAATCACGCCAATACGCTCCTCGGAGCGCTGACCACATACCGCGTCGACCCCATGGCACCTCCCCCTCTCTATTAGACAGCTCCATGGCAAACTTGTACCCTCTCTGCCGTATCTCGATTGGTTTGAGCTTCGCGTGCCGGTTCTCAATGCGACTAGCTGGTGCAGTAGCAGAAGCGGAGTATGTCGCACTGATAAGCTTCCCGTGCCCGTCCATCCAGATATCCGGTAGCTTGTCCTCTGCAACGGGCCAGCCAGATATGACATCAGACAAGAGCAAGAAGAGTCTTCGCCATAGATTCGGCAAAGATATCTTGCCACTCTGTAATGCTTCGCACGCATCTGCGCCCGGGCGCTTGAGTGAGATGGAGATGCTCATATGTTCTTTTGCGGCATGGCTCAACGCCGTTATAAGGCCTGTGATGTTGATACGCAGCGTGCTTAGTGATGTTGCGGCAGCAGTTTGGAAAGTGAGGGCGATGTTGACTGACGCGATGGGACTATACTCTGTGGGTACGAAGCAGCGCAAAGGCCATGTATGACAGCCCTTCAAAAAGTGGAAGTCCTTGAAGCTAGTCTTACACTTGGTGCTCGTTTTGACTATAGTAGCGTTCATGTTGAGAGTTAACATGTTCCTGATCCTGAAGTCAGAACGTGACTCTCCGCTGAGATGGAGGATGTTCAGCTGTAGCCCATGTATGGTACGGTTGTCCATGTCTAGTACTGGGCCTTCAGGCGATAGCGCCGCTAGGTTGATGATCTTTGACAGAACACTTCGAGGAAGGTCTAGAAGGTGGCGTGGCTTTGAGCCTAGCTGTCTGATGACGACCTCTCCATTGTCATCCACTGTGAACTCCCTCCAGTGACTATGTTCCTTGTCAAATGTGACTCGTATGTAGCGCTCCAAAAAGTGGATGCTGACAGAGTGAATAAGCCGGTCAAAATTGGCGAATCTTTGCAAACTAAATTGCCCGTTTCCAATCAGACTGGAGATGATTGCATTCATGTCGTTGACTAAGTCCTTGGGGTACTGTATCTTCTGCTCCTGGTATCGCTTCTTCATTTCATCATTCCGTATAAAAGGATTCTCGCACTCAGGGTCCAGTCTTCTACCAGTGCACGCAAACGTAATTGGAGACTTCTTTGAACCGTTCTTCCAGAGTAACCGTAACAAAGACAATGCATCGAAGTCATCAAATGCATGCTTGCAAGCGTAATAACACATGGCATCGACATCGATATGTACCTTCTTTAGCATCCCAAATTGACTGCCAATGTTGGATAGCCATACGGAAGCATAGGCGAATTGATGATAATCTTTCCCACCGAAGTCGTCATAGCGCGGGTTATTTCTCCCATCATGGCGATCGAGCACACGCGAGAAAACGAAGGTATTGTCGCTATAAAACACACTGGCCGCTTCATGGTAAACCTGTCGACAGACCAGCAGCAGCGGTAATCCCAAGTGGAAATCGTGTGTGAACTCATCATCAGCGCCGATTCTGGACTCGAATTCCGTGTCAAACCTGGCTGTCAGGGCGTAGAATCCCTCATCTGTGTCGTAATTTCTTCGTTTGGGTTCGACCGCATGGTAAGCATCGGTGTTGTGAAGGAGGATTGGTTCGGCGCGCTTGAACAACTGTTCGTAAATCAAGTTGCGGATCTCGCCTGGCCGGTCAAGGAATGAGGGCTCGCTTGGATCGGCTGGGTGCGAGTCTCGCTTTGGAATTTGCATCCTGGCAATGGTGCTCGATACTGTTGGATGGAATTGTGCTATGGACGATACGCGACGAGAGAGCGACGAGTTGTGAGCGACCGCGAGCAACGCCAACGAGAACAAAAACGACTGCGTACAGATTTGAGGTGCTTGCCCGCAACGCGGTCGCGACAGTGAGACTTCGCAGCAAAGAATCGGAGAGCGAATGCTGATATCGTTGCGTGCCAAGCATGCAACTCTGCAAGGGTAGAATGTGACAGGAGGGTCGTCGCCCAGAGAGACACGAGAGCGAGAAGCTGAAGCTTGTCGGCGCGGGATTTTACGGTGCTAACGAGCGAAGAGGTGAGATGCAGCTTCAAGGACGCGCCGTGACGATTGAAAACAAGGCGAGGTTTGCTTCAGGCGCCCATCCCACCTTCCCATCCTCGACGAACCCGTGGACGCCAAGACACACGTGATAGAATTGCGTCGCACACAGCCACACATGCGAGAAGAAGGAATGGTGAAGAGTAATCATACCGGAAAGTTTAGATCGAAAGGCGTAGAGAACGAGTTCATCGCTATGTTGAATATGCTGGTGCTGAAATGCCGGCACACCACGACCGAGTAACACTACATATAATCGCAATACAGCTGTATGCATACTCTTTAGCTGCGCAGGCTGGCGATGCCCAGGCGGTCTGGTAATGTTGTCATTCTTTCCATGCGAGCGCTACATACGCCTCAGATCTCGTGTTGTTACCCTTTCGAGCCATTTCAGTTCCTGTAGAGAAACCAAACTGTACGAGGTTTCTTAGACGCAACGAACCTTATAGCTTAGCTTCTAATGAATAGAACTTATTGCGGTGGATTGTTGATGCAGAGCAGAGCAACAAAACGCGGTCAGGTAACTCTATATACCTAGGTAGTGATCTCAATGTAGGTGTATTTCCCAAACACCTTATATTCGCTGTAATGCAGCAGTAGGGATCAATAAATAATTAAACAGAACTTATGAAAAGACTACACGCATAGCAGCATACTGTGATAACAAGGTGTTCAGAAAACGCACCTGCATTGCAATTACCTGCAGAGGTAGAGGTACGAAGTCAGTCTATCTCTCACATGCACTTCGTACAGTCAAAACTCAACTCAATTGCGTTGTGCTCCCATCAGTGCACCAGCACGCTCAACAAAGCAATAGAGAAACAAGATTCATACCATCATTCCATCATACCATCCTACCCTAATCATAAAACCCCAAAATCTTATTCGCCCTATCCAAAATAACCCTCTCCCCCGGCCCCAACCCTTGCGCATCACTATCCCACTCCTGTAACCCCATAGCCCTCCTCCCCTCCTCTCCAACTAACTCCTCCATATCCTGCGCCTGGACCCTCCCAACATGCTCACTCTCACCAACCCCACCACCGAAATCCGGGCTCGGAGTACCAGCAAGAAACGTCTCGCGCTGACGAACAAGGTAATTGGCGTTATCCTCCGTCATGGGACAGGCAGGGATGTACAGAACGCTGGAATCCGAAGTACCGGCGTGGGTTTTGTCAACGCTATGAATGGTATCGCAGTGCCAGGCTACGTAGTCACCCGGCCTGACCTCCGGCATATGAATCATAGATTTCTGCAAATTGAGATGGGGATGTAGCAAATGTGACAGTTCCTGGCCGCGACCGGGTGTTGCGCCGTGGACCCAAGCGTTTTGCGTCTTATCCATTTCCCAGTTGTCTGAGGCGAGGAAATCGGCGGTGTTTGTGGTGGTGGTGGAAGAGGCTGTTTGCGCGCCGGGCTCGACGCCGCGTTTGGGGGAGAAGAAGGGGCGGAGGAGGTAGTATGCTGTTGCTTTTGCCAACAGTGGGTTGACGAGGAGTGTGCCTTCGAAGGGACCCGTTGTAGACAACGACAACCAGCCTTGGAACATGCGGAATGCGCTGCATGCTCCTACGCCTTGGTGCAAGTCCGAAATAACGGGTAGACGACAACTGGCTTCCCAGGGATCAAAGTCTTCCCATCGCCCTTTCCAGACAGAGTCGTAGACTTTGCCTAGCCCGTAGCCTTCTTCGTCCCAGCGTTCCACGCTGCCGCCGTCGACGTGTGGGCCGAGGGCGAACTTGGCGTCGCCGGGGAGGCGCATGCGCAGGCGGTCGGCGTAGCTTATGGGGTGTTTTGTGGAGAGCGGGATGTGTGGGTTGAGGCTGTGCCAGTAGGACATGAGGAAGGATTGCGTCTTGAGGAGGTTCGGGTTACCGCGGGCGAGGAGCTGGGTGCGCGACCAGTAGAGTTCGAAGACTTGAGGATTGTCGGCGGGAAATGCTGCAGAATGGTTAGTTATGCGTACATTTCCGGGATGCGCCCAGACGTACCTTTTGTCTGAGGATTCTGGCGAATGTACTCTCTCAGGTCTTCCTTCCATTGCAGCGCTTCCTGCTCTGGTACCACATTTCGGATGACGGCGACACCTCTCTTCCGCAGCTCACTGCTGAAAGACTCGGGCGCATTGTCGATATCCTTGAAATCAATCTCTGGAATGACTTGGCTACCGCGCTCAACAATCAGCGGGATCTCCTCGCGCAGATCTCGAAGGAGTCGTTCCCAAGATTCTCGCACTTCGGCTTCGTGCCCCCGGATCAGACGGCTCTTGAGGTCCGCATATTCTGGCGTCAGAGGCGTAAACTCCTGTCCCGAGAGCGATGCGAAAGCGTCGGATATATCGCCAGCGCGCTTCTGGGCTTGTGTCGCGGCGGTGCGCAGTTGCGTGACGGCGCGTCTCGTCGGAGATCGGATGGTTCGGAGCGCGGAGAGCATCGCGGAGGTTCGTGTGGAGATTATTCGACTGTTCGATACTGTATCATGGCTTTCTCATCCCCAGAAGCCACCCATTATATACTGCTGCTTGCGCCGAGGTTGCACCAGCCTTCAGTGTAGTTCCGACAGTGTAGTGAAGCTCAAGCTGTCGAGAGAAGATACTGTACATTCGGAAGCTCTTCTCGACTGGGTATAGCGCCTTCTTTGAGCTCTGCCAATCCACCATCCTCGTCACTACCACTACATGTAGAGCATCGTTCCCGACGACTCCATCTTAGACCGTCATCCGCTCTTAGATTCGCGAATGAGGCGATGAGGAACATGCTCTTCGGCGCGACTTGGTAGACGGACGCCCTGGAGTGGTCGCGCGGGAAACGGCCGCCAGACCCAATACCCCGCCATCCCACTCCTCCAAGCATCACCTTGCGCCCAAGATGACTTCCGCGCTGCCGCCTAGCAGGTTAATAGGCAGGCTGAATCAACGGGCCGCAGTCCCACTGACCGCCTTCATCATCGAGGACCCTCATGGGCAGAATCGACGTAAAAGTGTAGCTTCGTCATGTGGGATGAAGCTATAACACCCAAGTGATCGTGACTATGAGCGGGGTCGCTGGACCAAGGAGCCATTGAGAAGGCGGAGAATGCGACCTCCAGCCCGCTTGAGCTCGACGGAGCCGTACCAAGTTCCTCATATGTCTTACTGCGCGTCGATTAAGGTCTTGTCGACGCGTGAGGACGGTTACGGCGGGACGTTCTCCGCAGCCTTTTTGCTGTGTCCACGTATATAGAAGTATACCTGTCCCGTTGCTGCGGGTTGCTTTCTGCCTCTCTAGATTGTCAGCGTAAGCACCTTCTGACAATAAGACTGCTTGAACCGCAATCAAAACCATCATGTCGCAGTCGTATCTGCCGAAGGATTTCCTGTGGGGATTCGCAACAGCCAGGTTCGTCTGATTCTCAGGACCGATTTCTCCACTCCCCAAATTGTACCCCGCCAACGAGATATACGGTTTGGGGGCGCCACATTGTTGTCACATACTGAGTTTCTGAACCCGCAGTTACCAAATCGAAGGCGCACCGCATGAAGATGGCCGCGCCGATTCCATTTGGGACACGTTCTGCCGCATCCCGGGCAAGATTGCTGGCGGAGAATCCGGAGATGTTGCATGCGATTCCTACCACCGCACTGACGAGGATATTGCCCTCTTGAAAGATATCGGCGCAAAATCATACCGCTTTTCGCTCTCGTGGTCCCGCATCATACCACTCGGCGGACGCAACGACCCCGTAAACGAAAAAGGTATGCAGTACTACATCAACTTGGTCGACGATCTCCGTGCCGCAGGCATCGAGCCGATGATAACGCTGTTTCATTGGGATCTCCCAGACAACCTGCACAAGCGATATGGGGGCATGCTGAACAAGGACGAGTTCGTGAAGGATTACGAGAACTACGCCAGGGTGTGTTTCAAGGCTTTCGGTTCGAAGGTAAAATATTGGATCACCTTCAACGAGCCTTGGTGCAGCTCTATTCTCGGCTATGGCACCGGCCTCTTTGCTCCCGGTCGTTGCAGTGACCGGACCAAGAGCGCTGAAGGTGACAGCTCGCGGGAGCCGTGGATCGTCGGCCACTCGCTCCTCATTGCCCATGGTGCGGCGGTCAAGGCCTACCGCGATGACTTCAAGGCCAAAGATGGAGGCCAGATTGGGATTACGCTCAATGGTAAGTGACCAGCACGTGGCTCGCGTAGAAGGTGTGGGTACCACGCATATCGAAGGCCGTGCCAGGGTAGTAAAAATCGGCCTCACGTCTGAGCATGAATATGACAAGCTGATATGCCGTTCTAGGCGACTGGACAGAACCGTGGGATCCAGAAGACCCGAAGGATCGCGAGGCCTGCGACCGCAAGATCGAATTTGCCATTTGCTGGTTCGGCGACCCAGTGTACTTTGGCAAGTACCCAGACTCGATGCGCAAGCAACTGGGCGATCGCCTTCCCGACTTCACACCGGAAGAAGCGGCTCTCGTCAAGGGAAGCAATGACTTCTATGGCATGAACCACTACTGCGCCAATTATATTAGACACAAGGACACTGAGCCTGAGCCTGAAGATCATGTTGGCAATATGGACATTCTTTACCAGAACAAGAAGGGCGAATGGATTGGCCCAGAGACTCAATCCGTCTGGCTGAGGCCAATGCCTTTGGGTTTCAGAAAGCTAATCAAGTGGCTCAGTGATAGGTACGGCGGCCCGACCTTCTATGTGACAGAGAACGGAACCAGTCTCAAGGGGGAGAACGATCTCCCTCTTGAGAAGTTGCTCGACGACGAGTTCCGTTGCGAGTACTTCAGGGGATACATTGGAGCCTTGGCCGATGCTCACACCTTGGACGGTGTCGATGTCAGGGGCTACTCAGCTTGGAGTCTCATGGAGTGAGTAATCCCGTTTCTTGACGTCTACCCTGACCCCCACTTGTCATCAAGAAGTTTCTTTTTTCTTTCCCAATGAGTGGTGGAGTCTTTATTTGTCCGCATGGCGGTTGCGCGTTCGCTCCCGGGTAGATCATTCTTTGTCTCCTAGCCTCAAACACTGCGGGCTTGGGGTCCCGCGGACGCCGTGTAAAGCGTCATGGACACTGACTTGGTGTACCTGCAGCAACTTTGAGTGGGCCGAAGGCTACACGACACGTTTCGGCGTTACCTACGTCGACTACAAGGGTGGCCAGAAGCGATACCCTAAGAAGAGCGCGCGAGAAATCTCGAAAATCTTTGACAAGTACATCAAAAAGGAGTAAGAAACCGAGAATCCTAGCGACAGACGAATGTGGCGTACGACGGTGTAGGACGGATACGCATCCATCGAATCACTGTCGGGATGGGCCTGGGTTGATAGACAGCGCGTTCTAGGATTTTTCTAGCGTCATGTATGTGGATGGGAGACGGTGAATGTGGGACGATGTGGCACAATGTGGCATGCCATGATGGGCTGTCCTTGCAAATTACCGTGTGCGGAAAGCTGTGCGACCCTCTCTTTTCTTAGAAGGATCTCGGAGTCTTTGCATCTGTAGATACTATCTTAGATCCGGAGCATTGCGCCATCTTAGGCCCCGCGTGGTAACAACCACTGGGATGATGGTTGTGTATCTCCCGTGTTAGCCTCGCGATATTGATTCCGACGTTTGAACGAACTCCTCATCTGTCTGCTAAGATCGTGGTGCCGTGGTGCCCGAGGCGTAGTGTACCAAAGTTGATAAAGTTTGGTTGGGTGCCCACCATGCTGTCATGGTTGAGGGTGAAGGGTGCCTGTAGAGCTGAAGAGATCCCTGACAGCCAAATCGGCACGCATCCCATCTCGCCTGTTTCTCACACGCATTCGTCCACCAACGTCAGCGTACCGCCACTTTCAGCCTCGAATCATACCCCACAATTGCGTCTTTTATGCAGGTAAACGCCAAAAAGAAAGGAACGTGGCGCGCCCAACGACTATACAATCGCATTCGGGTTGAACGAAACGATAGCGACTGAAAACTGTAATTGCACGCCCCACCAATCACTCAATAGCAAGAGGTTGCGCCATCGCTATGTTGCACTTCTAGTCTAAGAGCTAGAAGCTTCGGAGACCTTTGATGGCGCAACAGGCTCGCTTGGCGCGAATCGTGAAGCGTGATCGGTGAGGGAGGGCGCGAAATTGTAGCGTTAGCGAGGCTAGGAGAGATCCAAATGGTGTGGTTAGAGCAAGTGGGGCATCCTTGTTGGGGTAGACCCGTAAACTCTAATTTTCCACAAGCATGTTTCAGGCTAGGGGTCGTCTTCACCAAAAGTTCGTGGCCGCTAGTGGGTGGCATGGTCTTGTGGAGTTGGACAATTGAGTTCGAGATTAGCAGCGGACAATCAGGATGCAGGTTCATGGAAGAATGCCGGCTGATTATCTAGTAGACACGGAAAGATAGATCCTAAGTTTGGTAGCGAAGGTATGGAGTCATGACGAACCGTCCGTCTGTGACAGTTTGGCGGCTGGCCTTGGTTTGGGACCGGCACTTGAGATTATGATAATGCTGATGTTTCGGACGCCATTTGATCCGGCCGACGCAGGTTTGCTTGCGCAATCGTGAACGGGCCCGCAAAGTGGACATGGTGTCCTAGAGTTGGGCTTGTCTGTAGGGCCCTTGGAGATGGTTGAACTAAGCTTGCGTGCAGCCGCCAGGCTCCTTTACGAGTAAGACAGGTCTAGCGAGCGAACCGGCGGCTCGCTCTGCATCCCAAGAATTCCAGTGTTTGGTTGTCGGTGGTGACACTGCAGCTGCGATCTGACAGGTAGAGATGGTTACACCGCAGCACCGATCTGCCGCTCCGGGCCACGACGCACGGGTACCACTGCCTGCATTGCACGGAAGGGGTCGACGACGATGGGGCTCCACGGAGGACGGGTGTTCGGATTTCGCATTCGGTTGAGCCCTGGATGGAGCGCTGAGATTGGAGCACACGGAATTCACCGCTACTATCGACACTGCAGAGACGAGATGGACGATACTGGACGCGAGGTGCATTTGATACGGCGCGCCGCCCTTGGATACGGCGAAGATCAACGTTCGGGCAGCTACGTGTGGGGAACCTCGATATTAGGCTCTCCATTCGCGGTCGTAGTAGTAACGGCTGGTTTCAGGATCTCGCGACTGTCATGACGATGTTGGTTAGATAGTCGGTGATGGCATCGGGAGAGCTGCCCCAGTCGCGGCGCGCGATTACAAACAAGAGAGTGGCATCATGTCAGCCACTCCTGGAGGTCCCTAACTGCGTAGAGCGTGACGGCGGCGGCGCTAGAAGTTTGCATGGACGGTGAGAGTATTGGGGCTAGACAGCGCAAGTGCAAGGGAGAAGGGAGTGCGGCTGGGGGCATTGACGTAGGCCCGTCGTAGGGAAGGAGCTAACCTCGTGACTTCCCGTACGCGTACCATGGCCCTCGACTCTACACCGAAACCTGAGGCCAGCGATGGAGTTGGCTGGAAATGAAGCACGCTTTCGGCCACCATCTCGCTGTCGCTGTCTCAGGTATACGCAGGACGTCAAATAACGTCGCTGCTAGCCGCAATCAGGCGGACGTTGCAGGTGGTGCGGCGCAATTGATCCTTCGGGCTCCCCACCTGTGCCCCTCCAAACCACCACGACTCTGCCCGCGAACCTGCATCTCGCGACCGTGAATGAAAATTCTGCCCAGTCTCCATCGCCAGCACGCACTGGGCAGGATCGCGCGCTCCGGTCCATTCTCTCATCGCGGCACGCGGCTGGCGGCACCTTAGCCTAGTGCTGCCGACGTGCAGCACTGTCATCTTCGAAACAGTTGCCGAAATTCACTATCGTCCAATATCGGCGCCAAGTGTGGCCTGGCAGCGCTGCCGTCTACGGCCTAGTCGCTGAAGCCTCGCCGTGTGCGCCTGCGTCTATGGAGCGGTGAGGTTGCTCGGAGGATTCTTGCTTTATCGATTATTGGGGGATGTGATGCATAGCGCAGCAGATCCGCGACCCCCATGGCAAAACTGCACTGGCTCTGCCCATCAGCATCTCCAACTCGTCACGAGATGTGATTATCCAAGGTTTGCAGCCCTGTTACTACAGAGGCACTGGATACGCTACGCACGAGCTCCAGCCACAACCTTCTGACCTCTTCTCCATGCGGCGTGCAGGAGCGCATCACGGACTCTCTCTGGCCAATGCTCCTCAGCTCATTTCTGCAAGTCCGACTGTCGGCAATGCAGTCCCTGCGAATGACGGAGCCCTCACCATATCTTCCCACGTGCCGACCATGCGCTTAGTCTGCAGGGCGCCGAATATAGACGTACCATATATGCATAGCCAGCACACGGCATGAAACGCATCGATAGCCATGAGGCCACGATAGAGTTTACTCCGCCGAACATGTCCTCCTCGCAGCGTCGGCAAGACTGCTCAAACTCGATATGTCACCTGTGTGTAAACATGGTCTGTGGAGTTACTTCGGAACTATCCCTCCAAAGCCCTGAGCCCTCGCTGCTCGTTCATGGCGGACCATGCCATGGCCCTGCGTCCCGACATGATCGACGTGCCTGTCAAGCTACCCCCCCTGGGACTCAATACTCGCAGAGATCCACAGCGGACCCTCGAGCGTCTCGCAATTGCCCGCCGCCTCGACGCTCAGTGCGACCCTCCGACTGAAGCAGCCATGGACAGGCCCATCGTGGCCCTTGGCACTTCGGGCTAATTTTCACCATGCAGGGCTTCCACGTGCTGACCCTTTTAGCGCTGCCGGGGCCTGCTCGTCTGCGCGCTCCTTTGCATCGCCCGTGTCATCCCTGGATCCTGGCATCGCTTCACGTACTCGCTGCATGAGCCCACGCCATACGCTCCTCAAACGTCACATTTTGTCCGTGTCTGGCTTGCCTGTCATCCAAACTTCGCTACGGTCCGCAAACACGACCAGCTTCCTGACTGGCAAGCGGCCATGGCGACATCAGCACCATGTCTGCCCATTATTATGCGCTTCCGTAGACCCTTCGCGGTGGGCCCACGGGCGCTTTTCTGCGCGCACTCTCGACGTCAGGTGGGCCGAAGCGTGTTGCGCAGGAACTCGGCCATGCCAACTCGGGTGGGGTGCAATGTCCCAGGCTAGAGCCTGTAGTAGTGCCTTTCCAGAACAGTCACGCCTCGCACCCAGACGCAGGGCGACGTGCTCCTAGCCCGGCCTTCCTGCCACCACCGTTGAGAGTTTATATGGCGTGAAGGGTCTTTACCACCCTAAGCTGATACGAGCCTGTGGGCTACCTACACTATGCGGCGTCCAAGCCTCGTACTAACGTACAAGCTAAAGTGAAACGATTTCCCCAGAACCCACGTTGTGTGGCTACCCACCAGGGGCCCAGGATCAGGATGCCAACACTAGCCTAGGGCCGAGCATGGGTCCCGACAGACGCTATCCATGAGACCTGATAGCAGGTTATAGGCTCATGCCAGCCATGTCTTGCTACCATCAGTCCTGTCTCTCTACCATTTTGCTTCGCTCTTTTGGTCGTGCCGTCCCTGACTTTGTTTCTAATATCTGTCTCTGACTGACATCATCCTTCCTTCGCATCTGCAACACGGCACAGAGCACCCCTCATCCCTCGTCATTATTCTCCTCCCAAAGCACGGGAGCACCCTCCGCCTGTACAGACATAACTGATATTGCCAAACGCTTGGACCGCATTCGTTTGGGCCACGCTGACATAGCAACGTCGACATCGCATATACTCTCACCGCCTCTCGCGGATCCTCGATGACTTCAATTCTTCACTACCGAGACCCTATCGCCTACAGGAGTGACTTCATGAGTACCTCCAGCTACCACTCGCCTCACATGGACCAGCAGAAGAGGTCGCCGCCTTACGAAGGCCATTCTTCTGGCTCCGAAGCCAGACAGCTCACTCCCGGTGCGAAGAAGCGACCTTCGAGAGCCGGCACCCGCAGCGTCACCACCCTCACCGCCGCTCAACTCGAGCGAAAGAGAGCGAATGACCGAGAAGCACAGCGAGCTATCCGCCAAAGAACAAAAGACCACATCGACACTCTTGAACGCCAGGTTCGCGACCTCACTGCGCAACTGGAGAACAACTCCTCCACCAAGATGATGGACCTCATCCGGAGGAACGAGGAGCTCGAGCAAGAGAACGCAGTCCTCCGCGCCCGCCTGTCACACGCCGTATCGGCACTGGGAGTCCCAGAATCAGGAGCAGGTACGTACTATTGATTTCATTCCTGCAAAAGCACTGTCCAATTGTTCGACTCACAAGCTCGTTGGGTTGTCATGGTTGCTTTTTGGTGTCTCGGGCCGCAGCCGTTTTGGTGCAGCCGAACCTCTTTTCGCAACATGTCACATCTTTCTTTTGCTTCATTTCCCGCATTCCGGTCTGGCGGCTCGATTGAGCGACGTGCAGTATCTGTAACGTCGGATTCCTTTTCCCGCCGAGGCGAGGCGAGAAGCGCGAGCCTCGTTCTCCACCCAATGTGATATCGATGCATGGAGGCTGACATGACTACAGCAGGCGCACCTTCACCGAGTGATCGGGTTCAGATGCTCAGCCAACCCCGGAGAATGTCCACTGGAACGGCGAGGAGCGCACATTCAGTCCCCGAAATAGCGACGCCCGTGTCTCAACCTGGACACTGGCAGTCGCAGCACACGTACGCCCACCACGTCTCCTCACCGCACGTTGATACGCCACCTGCCATGGGTGAAGTCCAAGCGCCACAGCACGAGGGAGTTCGCTGGAGTCCTCACCCCAACCACCCTCAGCAGCAGCACCACCAAGTTTCCATGCCAGTGCAGGATGCGTCGGTCCATGCGGTTGAGCAGCCCAACATGTCATACCCAAGCCCATATGTCATGGAGAGCAACGCGCGAGCCATGTCTTACCCTCTTGAGAACGCCTCCATGGTCACTTCTCAGCCGATGCCAATGTCCGGTTACGGTACACCGACCTCGCATCCTTCGCCTCACGCCTCGGAGTACCAACGACACATGAGTGTTCCTATGCATCACCAGCCCGTTCAAGGCCAGGGCCCACCTCAGCACCAGCACCAGCAACATCACACATCTGCTCCCTACGGCTCCTACCCTGTTGGTCCCCAGCAAGGCTACCCTCCCCAGGTTAGCCATGGCAGCGAGATGCCCATGATGCATGCACAGCACGGTCAGCCGCAGATGATGAACGAGCAAGGACAGCACATCATCTACCAGCCGTACCAGTCCAACATGAAGGTTGAGCATTGAGTATGACCACGACTCGTCTGAACATGTTCGCAAATCCTACGTGGCTGCAGACCGTTGGCAAGGGTACCAGGGAGACGATCCTTCGATCACACAACACCCACATCGAGCAATCTACTAGACGCAACCACGCTCCATGGAACAAATTGCTCCTTCATCGCAATCTTCTCGACGCGGGACAAAATGTCCTTGACACGCGGCACCACGCGGCACAGTTACGATAGGCTGTATTCCTCGGCGATATATCATAATTGTTCCGCAAGGGCCCTTCCGAAAGCAGTAGCACGCGCCGCCGCTCGATGCTGTCGATGACGGCAAGACGCGATCCATCTCGCGGGAATTTGGCAGGGACGACCACGCCGCCTCAATCCTTTGGGTTTTCACACGCTAGAACCAGGCACACGTTCTCGGTTCACCGCTATACGACGCGGCACCCGTTTCCAAGAGCGCCCCCAGCGTCGGACAATTTCGCATCACCTCAAGTTTTTTTGGACGTCGTCGTCGCTGCCCCCACGATCGCATGAAGCGCAATGAAACAGCAACACGGAAGGCCCCACATGCGGATTGTGGGATCGCATCAAGATTGCAGTCGCCCGTGGTGCAAAGACATCAGGTCCCGCTTGGGACGCTACAGCCTAGTGCGTTCCTGGAGACTAGCTTAGGGCACGATGGACGGTGAAGAGGTGGATACGATGATGATGGGATGGTGGAAGCGGAAGAAGAAGGGAAATGAGCAAATGGAACATTCCGTGGATCCTCCATTTTCTGCGCGCGCGCCTGACCGGGGGCCTCGTTGCGAGATTTGTGAGCCGTCGGCCGCGTTTTGGGCTTCCAAGCTGGCTTCCTTTCGCTTCCACCTCGCCCACGCCCCTTAGTCTGGTTCGCTGGGCTTTCGATGGTGCGATTGCGCAGACCAGCGCGTTCCTGAAGGAGCAATGCAACCGAGATTTCCCGACATCCGAGCATCCGTTCGAACTGGCCCATGCCCTGGATCCATCCATCCCCCATCCATCACACCCACACGACATCGGCCACCCGTCATGGTATTTGTCTTTTGTAAACTTACGAAAGGGAAACATGCATGGAAGCTAGCCCCACATGCGCCAGAAAGTCTGCTAAAATTTCCTCGTGCGGATAGGGCCCACCGACGCTGAAACATGGTATGCCAAATACACTTTACGAGCCAACTACGAGCTACACTACGCTACACACCGGACGCTGGTTACGCATGCAGCCTCGGGTGGTTTGCCAGGGCAGAAAAAGGTCTACAACAGCGGTTCCGCCGGCCCTTTTTGCCTCGTCCCTTTATCGGACGTTTTCTTCCGATGGACATAGTAGCGCCGTAACGCCGAAACACGGTGGCCAGCAGAATTTCTCGGGCGTGGCTTTTTCTTCGCTGGGTGCTGCGGAGCCTTTGTTGCCAAGGCCAGGGTGTGGAGGCTTTGCGTGGCGTCCCGCGGATCCGCTCACATGGGATACATGCGTTCGGGCGCGCTTCCGCCCAATCGCATCGCGCCGTTGGATGCAGTAGCTCGCCTGCGCTCGCTTGTGTCCTGCATAGGGAAGCGTTGCCGATACACAACCATGTGAAGTGGACATGAGCTCACCGTATTGTCCCTTGATCCTGGATCACGATGGCGGCAGTGCTCTCGTGTGATTGTTTGTCACACCGCATGAACGCTGACGGAACGCTGACGGAACGGAAGCTTCACGTGAACCCGAGGCCGCTGGTGCTGCGTGTGTCGGGCATGGTCTACTACACTACGACTACAGGCTCTCTCCTGGTTGCCATCGCCTTCATGACGACGCCTGCGCTGCTGCCTGCTGCGCGCGGATGTGCTTCAGCTCGTTGGGGTACCACCGCTCGCCAACGTCGGGATGGCTCTTGATCCTGTTCATCAGCGTCGCCTCGCCGAGGTGTCCCCATCTGCCCTTCACAAACGTAAACTCCACATCGTCCTTGCGCTTCTTCCTCGCCTGGTCCCTCAGCTGTAGTACCTCGTCCGGCACATCCATGGCTTCAAACTGCGCGTCGTAGCTCACGCCTTGGAAGAACGGCACCGAGTACCGCGCCCCTGCCCCCTTGCGCGGACTCAGAACGCGATGTGTAGTTGACGCGCAAACCCCATCTGTCAGCGCCTCCATGCCCTGTCCGATCGCCACAACAAGCGTACCAGGTATGGGCTTACAGTCTATCCACTCGCCCTTTGCGTTCTGCGCCTGCAGGCCGAGCTGATCGGACGCCTGCAGCAGGTAGCTGGTGAGCATACTATCTTTATGCGGACCCACGCCCTGGCGCTTGATCTCCCACTTCTTCCGCTCCATCTCGCTCGCCCCAGCCGGCAAGTCACCTACATCAACCTCCGGATACTTGACAATCTTGAGCTTGTGCTGCTGGTCCCTATCAAAGAACTTCTCAAACGCGTCCGCAGGCAAGCCAATCGCCTCTGCGATCAGCGACGTGAACAGCGTGGAGATGTGCGCCATGCGCCGTATGTAGTCCTCATAGACTGGTCTGAAAGACGGGAGATGGTCAGCCGACGGCCATTGGTTCGGTGCGAGCAGGTTGTGGTACAGCGGTGCGTCGGGTCCGGGTAGTGCGTGTGGAGTCGAGAGATCGAGTTGTTCCCTGTGATCTGGATTGAATGCCGTGGTTTCGTTGTCGAGCTACGAAAGGAATCATGTCAGCATGCATTTTACGACGAGTCGTTTGACGACCAAAAGAAAGAAAGCAAAAGTTTTGAGTTATACGAGGAAGAGATGGGATGGATGTAATGGCAGGAGAGAGAGAGTGTGTGTGTGCAAGTTAACGGCCGTCGAGTACATATTGTTGGCGTCGTCTATTTGGGATATACCCGGGTGATTCTGTTATCTGTCTTTTTTTTTCTGTTTTTGCAGCTGGCGTTGGTATGAGAAGAGAGAGGGCATTGGAGGTTTATTGTGATACACGCGTTATGGGTTTACGGCCGGTTTCTCTTTTTCTTTCTTCGTTCTTCGGTTCTCTGTATCATAGTTTCCTTGATATATTTTTTGATCTCTCTTTCCGTATACACACCATGCATAGCGTAGCATAGCGATAGCTTGTAATAGACCATCGTCTTATCTGCATAATCGTCGTATCTCTCGCTCATTCAACTTGCTTGCTTGCTTGCTTAACCCTGCCACATAACAAAGAAGACGGTGTTAAACACAGAAGGAAATCACACAACTCACCCTACTCCACCCCAAAAAACTCTTCTCATTCTTCATCTCAATCTTCTCCTTCTCCCCCCTCGGCAACTCTTCAAAAAACCGTCCACACTCCTTAATCACATCCTGCACCAACCCCTCCGGCAGCCCCGTTTCGCTCAAGTACAAAAATCCCACGTTCAACAAGGCATCGCGCAGGTCGCGCAGGAACTGCGGTTTTGTAGCCGGGTCCAGCGCGGCGCTGAGTGGGAGGATGGGCAGGGATGTGAAGGTCTGTGGGGGGTCTGGCATGGTTCGGTGATGATGGCTGCAGATACGATGGTTGTGTGAGTGCAGCGACGGTGTAGTCGTCTATCGATGAGTGTTGATGTTGTAGCGGCTCCGTTCCGTTGTCGCTCGTGTGCATGTGGTTCCCAGTCCCGGCGAACTACCCCGCGCCTGCCTCACACCATTCAGCGGGGCAATCGCACCACCACCACCCCGCTGTTCTGACTGGCTGCGACACTTCCTATCGTCGCCTCATTCCTTCCCGTCCATGTTTGACAAAGAAGTGATGAGATGACTCTAGTACCTCGCCATCCACTTGAACGCCAGACCCACGGCTGTGAGTTTCAAACCGCCGATGACGAGGACGCTGAGGGCTTCGAAGAGCATGATTGGCGTGTGTAGCTTGGCTTCCCGAGTAGTTCTGGAGTAGGAAGGTGTGTAGTCGTAAAGAGAAGTAGATGAGTGTGATTGGTAGATAGGTAGTGACTTTCTTTGTTTTCTCTCTCGAACGGTATACTCGAGATGAAAACGAAAAAACAAACCACGATAGGGAGATATTTGCTTCTCTTATACGCCTCAATCTGCCTAACCACCTTGTGCCCAGTTTCCCGTTCTCGAACAACGGTCCCTTCGTGCCCGCGTGGTCCTTTTTTCTCGCCTCACATACGGTCTGGAATAAGAAACTTGAACCCGGCCGACCACCTGCACCGTTTGTTTTCGAAGCCGTCGCAGTCCGTTGGGCTGCTGCGCGCCGGGAATGACTTGCTTGCCTTGGTTGTCTGGCGTACACTCAAGTCTCCACTTCCCCAGCCCGTTCGATAATCGATTCGATCTGGCCATCGCATCGCCAGCCCGTCGTGGAGATACGCGTCTCCACAGATAGTAGACTTCGGCGCAACGGCGGCGGTGTTTTACGACAGTGTTATGGTTATACCAGCCACGTGCTGGGTCTTTCATCGTCATTTCCAACCTCGCCGTCACGCGAGACACACTCCGCGGCAGCAAACCATGGAAAGTATCGCGTAATGCGCTTGTGGTGCTTCATTCATGTGTTTACTGCGATGCATGCTTGATACTTCGATCGTGAACTGCAGTCGTTGGTAAGGATAGCTATGCACCTGTGACGTAGGTCACATGCGCGATGCGGCGATGAGGACGATCAGCGGTGGAAAAAATGAGGCTGGTATGCAGGTGTAGCGAAGCGGTTAGTGGTCATGTGCTACGTAGGACGACGGGCGACGACGACAACGATTACGACTGCGACTACGGGTGAAGTCGCGTGAGCGGATGCTTGTTGGGATGGCGGGCTGGGAGGGTGTAGATACTGATGCAGGTATGTGTTGTTCTTTTTTGATAGCTCCTGTGACGTTGTGCATGTGTGTGTGTGTGGTGATTGTAGGAGTAGGTATGTTAGGCTCCGCGGCTGCAAGTCATCGGTCTACGGGAGACGGGACGGCAGCCACGATGAACGATGTGGTTACAGTAGGGTTTGGGGCCTTATGTGGGACATGAAAAGGAAGCAGAGGATGAGAAAGGAATTTTACATTTATCGGTAGCCTTGTGGTTGTGTGTTTCCTTCTTTCTGTAGTGTAGTAACTCGTCCCGCAGACTACCTCGGCCTGTAGGCCGAAAAACAACACTCGGCAGGTATCCTAGTTCCCGTCCACACCTCTACATTTCCTCCTTCCAGCCACACATATACGATATGTGCAACCATCATCACACATAGGAGAAGCGAACAAAAGAACAGCAAAAAAGTACTCCCGCCGTAACAACGATGTCAACACCACCCACTACAACCCTGACATCCCACCGCCGCCAAGCCCCTACACGCGCGCTCAACAGCCCGCCCCAAACACGCCTCTTCGCGCAACCGCAGATCAGCCAACGGCATTGCATCGGAGAATTCTCATCTCATCCCTTCCATGCTCCCCCAACGGTATACGTCAATTCAGTAAAGCAGGTATAAGA
This sequence comes from Alternaria triticina, assembly GCA_022609215.1. Taxonomy (NCBI): domain Eukaryota; kingdom Fungi; phylum Ascomycota; class Dothideomycetes; order Pleosporales; family Pleosporaceae; genus Alternaria; species Alternaria triticina. Next base: position 574,482 of record JAGKPX010000015.1, read on the forward strand.
GTCAAGCGCGCGCATCATCTCAGGGTAAGCGAGCGCGCCGCAAGACAGGGGGCGTATAAAGCATGAAACATATACCAATCGCGTACCAAGGCATGCTAAGCGCCCTTTAACGGTGCCCTTTAACGGTTCCCAACGGTGCCGAGCCGACGTAAGTGACGATGTCGTGATATGGGGGGGAAGAGTATAGTGGGTGGTGGTATAGGGAAGGGGAAGGGGAAGGGGGTTGTCTGACTTGCAGTTTTGACTTGCAGACTGCAGACTGCACATCACACCCCCCGAGTCGTGAGGCGACACAACCTCAATCAGGTATCACAGGCGGAGACGGAGGCGGCGCGGCGGTGATGTGACGGACCACGGTGAATGGCGTGTGTATAGTCGTCGTGGTAAGGGTAGGTATGACGCGTAGATCCCGATATACCTACCGTCCATCAACCGAGGATATACCATACCGGTAGCTTAGCTTAACACAGTCCGTAGTAACCTACCTACCCTTACCCAGGTATTATCACAACACAACGTTGTCTACAACTCCACGGCACACCCGCGGCGATCGATCGTACGATACGCAGGATGCGTATCCTCGTTGGTTCGGAACGCCATTATGAGGTGGTGAAGGGGTATACTATAGCACAGCAAGGGGAAGCGAGTTAAGATGAGCCCGTTTTCATAGCAAGAAGCGTGTTATAGAGGGACGAGTCGTGGCAGATGTGATGGGGCATGGAGATGGAACGTTCGAATGACTCTAGAAGTAAGCTCCGAGCCGAATAGTGACTTGAGTCGTCATGATCTACAGTACCGAGGTGTCGTGACGGTGGACAGGCGACGGTCGGTACCCGGAACGTTGTAATAACCGAAGGAGTGATAATATAAGTGACGAGTCGTGATGGAACCTTGGAATTTTTCGACTCAGACCGGAACGTTCGACTCAGCCGCAGGTTCTGAAGCGGGAAGTCCGTCCCAGTTCTTAACACGGAAGTCTCAGTCCTCAGTCAGGAAACCTGCGGTATAGGATCTCCACTGATCCACATTGTCGTTACATAGTTACATCGGTATCTTCCGAGCCAGCACACTCGTACGAGACACCGTCACGCACTTTCCATTCCCCTCGCCATTCAATGCAACAACGGAGTAGGCGACTCGACTCAAGCCGACTCAAACTGAACTGCGCCGTAGAGACGCCATACGGGATACGCGGGAACCGAGAAAACCGAGACAGGACTGCGCCGTACGGGGAGGTCGGTACAACGGGGGACCTTGACTCCGATCGACTCCGACCTCGCCGTTACGAAGCACGCAAGTACCAAGTCGCCGTAAAGAGTAACAAGAGTCAGTCGCCGGAGGATTCAGGTGACTCTGTAACGAACCATCACCGCCTTTTACGCGAACCATCCGCTTGGGAACGTAACGCATGAAAGGACCCCTGGGGGGTTAACACCGCTCTTTCTACTATCTACGTGGCCACATCATAGTAGAGTCTTGCGGTCGATATGTGCAGTACTCGCCCTGGCCCCCTTCTTCGTCGTCATACTGTCTTCTCCAAAGATGCGGCGTTGTGTTGTCATATACCCTCGCTTCTACCCTCTGAGGAGGAGGGAGACCGCTTTTTTGACTTTGCACGTGGCCACATTATAGGACGATGTACTGTACTCGCCCCGGCCCCCTTCTTCACCGTCATACTCCTCTTTTCCCTTCCTTTCCCCCATCTCATCTCATCTCCCTTCCTATAGCTGTCCACGCCGTTGTCATATAGCCCACAGTAACCCACTCTTCTGCGGTTCGAGGATATCGCGATTTTCGACTCCTACGGGATATATTATAGTGCAGACTTCCTGTCAATATGAGTGTACTCGCCCCGGCCCCCTTCATGCCCCCCTCTCCACAGTAATCGCAGCGTTCTCATATAACTCCGTCTTCGCTCCGAGGAGCAGAGAAAGGTGTCGGAGTAGTTACGTTCCGCGGAGGGTGTGGAAGGGGAGCTTTGACTTTGTCGAGTTTGCTAGATTGGAGAGGAAGGCGCTCGGTTCGAGTGATGTGGGAAGAAAGACGGGCGGAGTGTCAGCAAGTCAGATAAAGTTAGACGTGAAAAGACTTGGAGATAATGATATTTCATCAACATCTCTCATTGAAAGTGTATATCGCTAGAACAGCAGACAGCGCACAAACGAACTAGGAAAAGAAAGCTACCTCAACTCTTTACATGCGATGCCAGTCGCTCCATGTCATAACCTCATACCTCATATCTCATGACCCGCTCTACCTCTTCTCCTGAGGATAGTACGCAGGCTGCCCCTCAAGCGACTCACCAACACCCTGACGGTAACTAGGCGGCGGACCACCAAACGAAACCTGACCACCAGGCGTAGGAGTACTAGACTGGTTGGGCGGAGCATTGTTGTTAGACACACCGACGTTTGGGTTCAAGTCGCTGGGCGTGATGGTGCCGCCATCGCCACCACCCACCATGACGGTCTGCTCGTTGCCCTTCTTGTCCTTGACCTTGCCGACGACCATGCCCTTGGCTACGGACTTGATGATGGCTTTTCTGCTGACGCCTGTGACGTCGATGTAGACGAGGCCGACGTTCTTGACGCCGCCGGCGAGGTTGGTGGTGATTTGTCCTGCTTCGGCGCCGTACTTGTGGCCGACGGCGGCGCTGGCTGCGGCTCCGCTGCTGGTTAGGAGTTGCTTGCCCGAGTGCGAGATGCCGTCAGCGACTGTGGAGAAGGCGATCAAGCTCTTGTTCAACAGTCCTGGCTTGTAGTTGGTGTTGGGCGTGCCGTCTGGGTTTACGCTCTTTGCGTGTGTCTTCTTGTGGCCTGCCATTCCTGCTGCGGCGTTCTGGGCGTACTTGGTAAGCTGGCCTACAGTCTTGGCCGAGTAGCCAGCGACGCCGGTTGTGAGGGTGTTGATCTTGCGGACGCGCTCGTGGGTGGCAGGCTTGAAGACCATGGGCTTCTCGTTCGGCCTCGTCTTATTGATGAAGTTCTCGGCACCGGATACCATCATGTTACTAAGGTAGCTGGAGCCGGTAACGACAAGACGAGATGCGGCGGCGGCGTTCTGCACGAGGCCAGAGTCTTTGTATGCGGGATGGCGGGCCATTTCGAGGTAGTCTTCTTCGAGCGGTCGGATGTCGATGCGCTTGCCGTCTGGCGAGACGACAATCTCGACGGGATCTTGACCTGTGTTAGCATGAGTGACCTGCGCGCGCGGAAAAGGTTCAGATGACATACTCTTGGATCCCTGCTGCAATGCTGGGTCGGCGTGGATCATGGCACCCTCGGCCAGCTCACCGACAACGCTGCCGTTCTCCTCGTCGACCAAGACGACCTCGCCATTGTTCACAGTGCCTGCGTAGCCCTGGCCTGGCTGGTAGTCCTGGGGGTTATATGCCTTGATGTCGCCCTTGCCCTTCTCGTGCGAGGGAGCTTGCGCACGCTCGAGGAAGGCTGTGCACTGTGCCAAGATAGTCTCAAAGGTATCCACATCTTCCTGCGTGACCGATGTCGAGCCCTTGCCAATTGGCGGGAACTCAATGCGTGTGAAGGCGCCGCTCTCTGGGCCCAAGTCCCATCGCGGTATCAGGTAGCTGCGCGGTGGCTGGTGGTAGATCTGTGTCGTCGCGGGGAGGGGGAGATCTAGCTCCGGGGGAAGGTTGAGGTGTAGGTAGAAGTCTTCTTCGGGCGCTTCGTTCTGGCCGCGCGTGTTGCTGAGGTCTGCAAAGGGCGAGTTGGTGGGGACCATCAGCAGCGAGAGCGTCTGCGGCCCTGAGGGTGTGAGAGGGCTCTCCTCGCCCTGCTGGATGTGGTAGGCTTTGATGCCGCCGACTGTATAGAGCAATCGAGGATCTCCATGGCCACTCATGCTTGCGATCTGTGTTTCGCGGGGTATCGAGGGAGGTTGGCAGGTGAAGGAATGATAAAGGAGCGATCAGGTGTCTTTCGAGGGATATGGGCAGGAGGGGTATCTTCTATTTCGGTGTACGAGTGCAGGAGCAACAACCTTTTTATGGAATGCAAGCGACAGGGAGTCGACTGCCCATGTGCAACCTGCTCGAGACGCCGCGCTTGCGACAGGCATTCTGACGTAACCATGCTCAGCCACGGGGAGCTCTGGACTCGGCCAATCAACGCTGTGGCTGTGCACTGCGCCACATGGAGGCAAACACATCTTCTGCGTGTGAAGATATGTACCGTCGTATTTCCGCGTGCACAAGATTCGCGAAGCGTCTTTGCCCCTTCACATGCGAGATGCGCCGGTCTTGTGTTGATGATCTGCTGTGCATGCGCCTCGGAACGCGTCATGCACGGACGACTCACGTCTTCACGCAGGGTAGTCGCTAACAACCCCGCGACTCCATCGTGCACTTCTTGGTGAAGCATCGTCTTTCCAACAAGAACAACGTCAGCAGCTTTCGTCATCTTACAATTACGGTTAGGCTCACCTAGCTCCCGCTCTGCATCCACTCCTTCATTCGTCTCATGGGACTTCCACTTCTGCCATCATCTCGACTATCGCGCTTTCCTGCTTTTTCGCTTCCCTGGCATAACGCATCCTGTTGAATACAATGTGCACAGAGGCTATGCGTTGGTAAGGTGGTGAGACGTATGCACCATGGTCGGCAGTGGCCTGCACCTTCCGTAGGAAATGCAATTTGGTACTTCCCGGTTTCCGAATATGGTCGCTTCTATCCCCAGGTCACCTGCTCCTTCTGTCTACAGCTCATTGGCGATGGCTTCTCTCGCCTTCTGTCCCCCACTCGTAAACAATGCATCGATACCAGCAGACCGACCCATCAGCCACCTCCCAGCGCCCGCCCTCATCATTAACACGGCCATCAACCGACCGATCTGAGCATCGTGAAGATCCGCGAGGGCTACTCTGCTCTACAGATCCGAGCGCCCCATCAATACTCACCAATGTTGCAAAGACTTCCATCATGGCTTCGAAGGAGCCACGTCCCTACTACTCACTTGTCACAAGATCTACTATGAAGCTGCTGAAGCACTTTACCGCTGGAACACCTTCATGATCTTCAGAGTCGGTATTCAATATGATCATGACACATGGTTGCACGAAACTTATCGAGATCAGAGAAGTTACGACTAGACGGCCTTCGCAGGCGCTTGGCTGGTCAGCCTCAGTTCACAGATACATTTTTTCAGGACGATCGTCTTCGACGCTGATACCATGTGTCCAGTCGTTTGCCCACTATCAGCGTATGTCCGACTTCCAATGCGACACTAGAGTGGGTATTAAATACGTAAGTGTGTATTGTTATGGCTTGTTTGGGTGTTTGCTTCTGACTGGTCAGTGTGGTTATGTGGGCTTGCTACAAGGAGCTGAGGGCCTCGAGTATCAAGGACTTGTTCCTGCTGTCGTACACCGTACTACTCAGAACTCGACACGGTCTTTTTTGAATGGCGTCACCTTCGTTAGCAGCCCGTGCGCTCTTTCTGGGCTTAGAGTGGTGGCCTGGCGCGCCTGCCCGTAGAAAATATATATTGATCTTACTCTACCCACTGTCAGGCACTACGCTACCTTACTGACTACACTGGCAGTACTGCGACCGAACGATCAGACCCAAATCATGCAGACTGCTACAAACCGCATTTCGTCTGCGGCTGATCCATATGCGGTGTCCTTACTGACTACGCTACCCCCCGAGATTCGTAATTGCATCTACGAATGGCTGTTCGAGCGCGACGATCCAGTCCTACTCCATAATCGGGATTCGTTCCACGAGGCAGGACCGTCACTGGAAGTGTATAACGGCTGGCCCGACCCCCAAAAAGCCGATGACCGACGCTTACAAGTGTACTACAGCAGTTACGAGACTGAAGTTGGAACCGATGACGTCTTCCGACATGATTTCCACGAAGGCCTCGCTTTGCTATCGTCTTGCCGCCAGATACATGACGAAGCTTCCGGGATCCTATATGGCGGCAACACCTTTGTATTCTCTAGAGTGCTTCAACTTCACCATGCGGACGATGACTCTCTGGACACTCTGCACGAAGATAAGGACTACCTCCAGGTCAACTACGCGGCTCAATGGCTAAATGCGATTGGATCGCAGTTCTGCTACCTCAAGGATGTCATTATTGATACAGACACGATGTGTGGTTGGGGCCGATGTTGGGGCAGCGAGAGAATCGAGCTCCTGCCTCTGGTACGTCTTGTCTGGAAAAATGCGGACTTCTTCAACGTACTCTCATTCGAAAGCACTGGCAGGTTACCAGTCTGTCACAAACTCAACGGTAAGATGGATGATGGGTCAAAGCTGACGCCCATTGACATCGCAACCTTCCTTAATAACTTGTTTACGGCCTTGGCTAGGGACGACATTCTTGACATCCGCAAGTATCGCAAGTCCAACCGTCTCATGGATGTGGTTGACATATATTCATTTACTCGTTTCCCACCAATTGGGTCTATGGGCTTCCGTTTCAAGGAAGGAAGAGAAGGAAGAGACTCGCGGTCGTTTGTTGTACTTGACCAAGGCAAAAAGCTTCAATGGAAGCCAAAGAAGAAGCATAAAAACCCATTTCATAACCTATTCGATGGGACGCGAGCACGGATAGCAGAGTTGGTATTACGCCATACAAACGCAATTACGATTGACTTGACAAAACACACCGTACACGGTCTCGACTTCAATCTCCATCACGCAGGCGTACTCCACCCGCATTCGCTGGGAGAAGAGTTAGCACGCTTAAATCACATCACCATGAAGGTGACGAGCCATGAGATAATTACAGATCTTGAGGACTTCGACAAGCTAGGAGACGACTTCTCTTGCTTTGATCATATTCCGTACGTCCTCAAGATAATGAGAAAATGCTGGCGAACATCCAACCCACAAACCATTCTAGTGGAAATCCAACCTCGAAAAGCAACCATACTATCTGCTATCCGAGTCGACATCAAAGGTTTGATGACTGTACTCCGTACCGATCAACTCCACTCCGAATCTACGCTCCGCCTAACACTTATCCCCCCTACGAGCACCGGTGCACCACAACAAGTCACCATCATCTCAACCGCCAAACTCCAGCGGCAGGTCTTCCTCCTCCTCTCCGACGTTATCCTCGTCCATGACGAAGAACTTTCCGAATGCCCCGGTCCATCAACCGTTGAAGCCATACTTGAGGAGTTGTGGTCTTTCCCCAATCTCTGGATCGATGGCAACGGCAACCTCCTCAACGCGTGTACTACCGAGATGGCTGTCCCCGTCGCATTCGAATATGGAAAGCTCAGTATGAAGGAGTTGGGCGTACTGGGGTACAGTAGAGCTACCACTATGGATTGGATGCATAAGATGTTCGAGAAAGCAGATGATAATATCACACGCGCCCATATTGTGCATATCTGGGATGATATGAGGAGGTCATTGTACGGGGACTGGGCATTGAGGCTTGCGCCGCCGGGGTTGAAGAAGTTTGCGCGGCAGGAGTGAGTGAGCGGTGGATGACTACGTTGGTTGGAGATGGTGGCGACGCAGTATCACATGGGTTCGTGAAGGAAAGACACTGGTTCGTATTGAACTGGAGCTGTTGGCTATCGCGTGCCTGGAAGCATACGATGAATAGCGCTTTGTAGATATCACAACGAGGATTGCGTCGAATGCTCCGCGGTACTGCTTGGTGTGACTTTTTCGACACTAAATCTGCCGGTAGTCCGAAGAGCGGAATGACTACACGTCTCCATGAATGCGATATCTTCAATTTGTTATCATCTTTACGTATAGTATGGTGGAAATAGTGAATTGCCTTGCTTCCTGCAGAAACGGACGCATGCAGAGTTATGTCATGAGTTCTTTGTTACGTTTCATGAGACCACACTTGGTAGAGCGACTGATGTATTAGCCGAGTCCTTACGGCCGCTTCTCCAGGCCGTGGTAGACAAAGAAGAGCAGGTACGAGTGCGTGTTCTGGCTGCTCGAACGGTCGCGTGACTCCTTGCAGAGAGACGAACCTTTAACTCCAAAGTTGCGCCTTCCATTAGCACCACATGTGTTTGCGTCTTCGCACTTATCCAGTCTCTCTCCACACCAAAACCTTAGAAAGATGGAATCTTGCTACGTATTCCGTACCTGGGCCGGAGAAACCCTCACTATAGCCTGCGCAATCGGCTTGGTAGCCTCAATCGCAGGCATCCTAGCAGTATACGACGGCAAACCCGTACCGGACTGGGGCGGCGACCTCAATCTCAACGCTCTCATCGCGCTTTTATCAACGGTTCTGCGAGCTCTACTAGTCGTCACCGTCGCACAGATTATATCGCAGAGGAAATGGGACTGGTTCAGCGTCACGAGTGCCCGGCCGTTGTCAGATATCCAGCGGTTCGACTACGGTAGCCGCGGGGCTTATGGAGCGTTGCTTCTCATTCCGACTGTTTTTCTCAAGGACTTTGTTACACTGGCTGCTGCGGTCGTGTTGCTACTGTCGTTCTTGGTGGGACCTTTCGCTCAACAGGCCAATGGCGCGGCGCCGTGCTCGTTTCCGAGCGCTACACTTAATGCATCAATTCCCTTCGCGCATACGGTACCTGGGAGTGGCGGCTACATCCTCTTTACAGGTGGTTCAGACGGAGGCCCCACAACCGACCTTGTTGCCGCGATTCTATCCAGTGTCGTATCGCCCTACGGCATCGAGAACAAGATTCGCACAAGTTGTCCCACGGGAAATTGTACTTTCAGTAATCTGGGTCCCAGACCAGAACTGGAAAAGGCCTTCTTCGACTCTAATCAGAGCATGCATTCGACGGTTGGGATGTGCAACGTATGCACAAACGTGGCGTCTCTAGTGACGAGCAAGATTGAGAGTACAGAGTGGAGTAACAACACTGTCCACTCTCTGCCAAGCGGCTTAAACCTATCAGTAGGAGCAGGCCATTTCTCAGTCTCAACCATAAAGCCAACTCCCGACCTCACCTGGATGGGCAGTCTCCTAACCGACAGCGTCAGAGAAGCATCCCGATGGGCCTACGTCAACGCAACCCTCCTCAACATAGCCAGTACCCCCATCACCGCCTCAGTCTGCAGCCTATACCCATGCACACGCACCTACAAATCCATAATAAAAGACTCCGAGCTCCACGAATGGGAAGCCCCCTCCTCAGCCATGCGCCTCCAAATCTCCGGCGCCCACCACGAAGAACTTGACCTCCCCTTCTACAGAAACAGCCTCTCCAACACGCAATACGAATACACAACAAGACGAGAGCCGTGCCGCGTAGGGCCCTGGACGCTATACGCCGGCGGTTTCATCCCCGACGGCACCGCGACAGCGGAATTACAGCTCTTCGATTTCACGCACGAGAAATATTCGTTTGAGAATATGACGTGGCCGGAACAGTGTATATATCGGCAACCAGCCGAATTCGTCAAAGCGGTGGCTATGATTATGAACGACGATATCTTCGATGGGTATTGCCAGTCGTATAAAACATTCGATTGCTTCAAGAACTGCAATAGCAGCGAGTTTTGCCAGTTGGAAAGTCAGTCTAATCTCGCGCATATAGGCGTCAATGCCGTGCTGCGGCCGCTGGTAGAAACAGAAGGTAGCTCGACCCATGCTAATGTCACGAAACTTTTCGATGCTGTGGCGAATGCCATGACTAATCGCTTTCGTTTCCAGTATGGTAGCGCGACAGCACGCGATTTCAGCTATGGCGCGCACGATCCGCCGTTGGATGTGGTGTATGGGCTCGCGTGGGAGACGAAAGCGTGTGTGGAGATGCGGTTGAAATGGCTTTTGTTTCCTATTTGTCTTACCGTCGCTACATGCATTCTCTCTGTTTGGGTCAATATCACGAATTGGAAAAGGCGGCATAGCGTGCCTATCTGGAAAGATAGTATCTTGCCGCTGGTCTTCTACGGGCAGAGTATTAAACCGCAAGACGATGCGCCGTTGTCTCCGCAGCGATTTGGATTTGGTAGAGAGGCGGGTGGAGACAGGGCAGACGGGCTCATGGAAGCGAGTAGAATGGCTGCGGCTAGTCGCGATATCATGGTGACTTTCCAGTGGCCTGATAGTCCACGAACGGACAAGTACGAGGACAAGCGTGGTCAGGGTGTGAGTTCGGCTGCGGCTTTGGCGAAGGAGTGTAATGTTGCGAGTGTTCCGTTGAGGAGGATGGACATTTGGGGGAATATTGTGGTGAATGGTCGGAGGAATAATGTATGAGAAATGGTATTTCTTTGTACCGCTTCCAGTTGTGGACGAAAGACACGAACTGTGCGATCGACTTCCCCCTCTGCCATCTATAACTCATCCATCCTCTCTTAGCGACAATACGCATCAATCTGGGCGTCAGACAGCGTATGACTCCCACCCGCACATCTATACCCGCTATATTGCTTGATCCACATGTACCCCATCGGACATGGTCCCATTACCTTCAGCTTCTTCTGCCTTTCCATCTCCTTCTGTCGCGCCTTCTCAACGGCTGCCAGTTCTTCATCACGGCGCCGCTTCTCCAGTTCCGCTGCTATACGCGCTTGTTCACGAATTCGTCGCTCTTCTTCGTCGGCAGCAGCCTTCTCGGCACGGATGAACTCCTTGATCTGCTCCTCATACTGGCGCTTCTGTTCTTGGAGTTCGCGGTATTCGTTTTCTTTGGCCACCATAGCGTGCTTGTCGCGCTCGAGCTGTTCCCATACTTCGTCGGAAACGCCTGCGTCGCGCTTGACTTTAAAGATGGAAGCGAACGGGTCTTCGGGCTCTGTCGCGGAGTCAGGCTTCTTTTCCATTGGCTTCTTCTTATCTTCCGGTTGGTCCGTATTGGTCGCGGTTGTTGGCGGTGGCGCTGATGTGTTTGTCGAGGTGTTTGAGCCTTGCGCACTAGGTGGCGTTGGGTTCTGCGTCTGTGGTGGTGGCATGGGACGGTTAGACCTTGACTTGCCGGACCGGCTCGTGCCTGCCGCAGCATGCCGTCGTGAACGCTCAGCTATCATGTCTTCCATAGTGCGAACAACAATGGGCTCTGTGAGTACGAGGCTAGTGATGGGAGGCACGGCCGTAGAGATGAGTGCTTGAAACATGCTCTTCGCGAGCGATTTAACGTCGCGAGCGTTGCCCCATGACTCCAAGACTGATAGCCTGCCAAAGAGGTCCAGTAGCTGCTGGCGTAGTTGCGATGATGGCGGATCGATAACGGAAAGGTCAAGCGGCGCTTTCTTCTTCTTCTGCAGATCTGAGAGCACTTTGACAAGAAGCTTCAGACATGTTTCTGGGACGATGTGCTTGAACATGACTGTTTCGGGGAAGCGGCTGGTGAGCCCGGGGTTCATGCTCATCAGTCGGTCAATATCCTTGTCGTAGCCAGCCAAAATGACGACGAGCTTCTGCGCATACTTGGGTTTGGTGAGGCAGTCGACTAGCTCATCCATCGCTTCCGTCGCAAAGTGGCCCTCTGCCAGACGGTAGGCTTCGTCGATGAAGAGTACCTTACCCAGGGCTTTCTCCATGAGCTTCTGAACCTTAGGCCCGGTGTGCCCAACGTACTGGCCGACCAAGTCGGTAGCGGAACACTCTTCCACCTTTGCCTGGCTAAGGAAACCCATGTCGTAGAATATCTTGCCCATCTTTGCAGCCGTGGTAGTCTTGCCAGTGCCTGGCGGTCCTTTGAAGAGGAAGTTGAAAGGTATTTGCTCTCGAGGGTCCATTCCAAGAGCTTTCATGTTGGCAGCCGTAGTTTGATAACCCTGGAACTGCTTGATCAGATCTTCGCACCCTACGACATCTTGGAATAGAGCCGAGACTTCGGTGGCTGCACGAGTACCGCGATCGAAATCAGGATCAAAGTCGATAGCTTCGAAAGTGCCAAATTGCTTGACTTTGCCCGATGATATGTGCTTCTGATGTAACGCCTTCGCGCGATCCAGGAGGATATCGACCTCGCCGGCGTTGCCAAAGTTTGGGCGGTTGCGCGCGCGTTGAATGACCTCCATGGCGACCTAGATTGAAAGGTGTTAGTTAGAATACATCAAAGTTGACATGCGACCTTACCTTCTTGGCTTGGTCTTTCGCATCAAATCCAATCCCCTTGAGCTTGAAGTCAAAGATCTGACGAATCTCAGCATCATTGAAGTCCTCAAACACGAACGCGGATTCGAGTGGGAACCGCCTCGCAAGGCCGGGATTGACATCTCGAAACATGTCTTCCATCTGGTCCTTGTAACCCAGCAGCAACACGCATCGATCTTCACCCGCGGTGCTCTGGACTTCGGCAACTATGGTGTCAATGACTGCGGCTTTGAAAGGGTCGCCCCCGTTTGGACCGCTAGCTTTAGCAAGCATGTAAGCCTCATCGATGATGAGAACTTTACCGACGGTAGAGGCCAGAATGGCTTTTGTGTTGGCTTCTGAGCCTCCTATAACGTTCCCAACGAAATCTGCTGGGTTCTTTACGATGACTTCGCCAAGCGAAAGAAGCCCAATGTCAGCCAGAACGCGACCGTAGAGTTTGGCCACGGTGGTCTTTCCAGTTCCGGGGGAGCCAACGAAGCAGCGGTTCAGCGAGTACTGGATAATAGGCTTCTCCTTCAGTTCGAGCTGGTAGTTGGTCATTATCCCGTCGAGAAGTACTCGTACCGACTCTTTGACTGAGGCCAAGCCAGTGAGCTTCTGCAGCTTTGACCACGCAGCATTGTTCTTGAGTACTGAAGAAGGCTCTGGACCAATCAGATCCTCCTTGGTAAGAAGGTAGTCATCCGGCATCGTGCCAGCCTTCCTTGCTTTACGCAGACGCTTGGCTTGTCGCTCGGTAATCTGGGCGATCTTGTTCTGGACTTCGCGGGCGTTACCGAAGCCATCGCGGCCGCGACCACGACCAATGCGCCGCGCAACGATACGTACGTAAAGGCCTTTCATGCCGTCTTCAATCTTCATGCGTCCGGAGTACTTCTTGTCAATGTACTGGCAGAAGATTTGTTGTAGCTCGCGATCTTCGTAGTCCTGGAACTCCATTCTGATAGGTATGCGGCTCGGAATGCCAGGATTGTGAGAGAAGAATGCTTCCATTTGCTTGTGGTAGCCTGCGAGAACAAATACGACTTTGCCAGTCAAGTTCTCCATTTCAGCAAGCAGGTAGTCCAGCACTGCTTTGCCGCCGGGGCTGTTTCCAGATACCAGTTGATATGCTTCATCGATGAAGAACACACCACCTCCTGCCTGGAGTATCTCGTTGATGTGAGCTTTGCAAGCGGACACACCGTCATTCGCAAGAGCTGATCCGGAGCTCTCAATGAAATGGCCACCAGGCAAAGCTCCCACCTCGACTAGAAATTCAGCGTAGTGCCTAGCCACAGTTGTCTTTCCTGTCCCAGGATTGCCTAGCAGGGCAGCACCGAAACGCTCCCCTTTCAGCGATACGCCCTGACGTACGACCGTATCAACTTTAGCTTTGATCGCGAGGAACTGCTGCTTGACGGACTCTAGCCCTATCATAGGTACCAGGGAGTCGAGAGCTTTGTTTTCCGCACCCTCGAATTTCTTCTGCCATTCCCAATCATCTCTGGCTTCGCTTTTGTCCCAATCAGGCTGGTCCTCGTCTGAATCTGACGACGTAGATTCGTCATTGGTTGGGGTATCGTGCCGGCTATCAGTCGTCGTACTTGGCGCTGCTTTCTCGCCTTGTTGTCCTGTAGTATGGGCTGGTGGGACCGGCGTAGTAGTAGATGTCGAAGGTGCTGGAACTGGAGCGTTTTTGGATTTCTTGACTCTCTCCTGCAGGTTGCGAAGATCTTGCTTCTTCTGCTCCAGCGCTTGCTGGCGGTCTCTTTCCTCGGCCTGCTCTTTCAGAAGGCGCTTCTGGTGCTCCATCTCTTCCTCAATCTCGACTAACCGAGCAGCATATGCGCGTTGTTTGGCTTCTCGTTGTTCGTCTAGCTCGTGGTCGCGTTGCCGCTTTTTTTCCTTGGCTCGCACTTCGGCTTCACATTTCCGACAGTGCGCTGGCGCTTTGTCATGGCACTTTCGAGTGGTCTTGTGTTGACTAGGGCATGTTGAAGAGATGATGACATTGCAATTCATTCGTGAATGGTCTTGCAACTGATGACATTGACGGGGACAAGCATGCAGTCCGCAGTTGAGTAGTTTGCCACATGGCTCGGAGCAGCCGCCGTCTGGACACACCGTATCGAATTGTTCTTTGTCGGTTAGAAGCGCGGTCTTTTCGGGATGCTGCTCGCACTTGACAGGAAATCCGTCGTAGACGTGACCCTCTCGCTTTAGCTGGTCCATAAGCGGTACCCATACTTCCTTGCCTTTACGACTGTTCATGAAAGTGTCCGCGTTGCCGATCATGATTAACGCGTTTCGCGCTCGTGACAGCAACACGTTGACTCGCTGAGGAGACGACATGAAACCGATATCACCAGCATCGTTACTGCGTGTGAGACATGCGATCACGATATCGCTCTCTTCTCCTTGGTAGTTATCGATGGTTGATATGCGAAGCTTGCGCTTGGAGATGTTCGCACCAGCCGGCGTTACAAGACCCGCTTTGATGAGCTCACAGGAATCTAGATCGTTCAAAATGGGATCGTTATCCTTAGAAAGAGTATTCATCAACAGGTATAGTTGCCCCAGGTAAGGTGTCAGTACCACGATGTCTTCCGTGCCGTAGCCCTGCTGGCCAAGGTATCGTACGAATTTCAGCACCATCTCAGCCTCGTACAAGTTTTCCTTGCTGGACTTGGCTCCACCATCGCGGCTATCGGCGATTTTGACCGCATTGAGCTCGGGGCGCGAATGTGACACGAATATAACGTTGCTTTGAAGACCACGTAAGTTCGGTCGACCTTGAGTCTTCTCGGCGTCTTCCAGTTCCGGATATGTGAGCGATCGGACGAGGGACGAGATCTCAGGGCGCATACGATGCTGCTTGCTAAGGGTGGTGTGCGGAACTCCGCTGAGCACGAGACGTTCGAACAGAGAGACATTGAGATCGTAGCCATCTCCTTTTTCTACAGTCAAGGCATAGTTGTTGACTTTTGGCCGCAGCTGTTTGTGATCGCCGATCAGGATGAGCTGCTTCGTGCTTGGAGTTAGAGCTGTAAGCACATGACTCTCCAGAATCTCTCCAGCTTCTTCCACCAGAACAATGCCTGGTGAGGCCTTGCGGATCTCTTCGGTGTACATAGCAGCTGCTGTGGTAGTGCATCCGATGATGCGTCTCTGGCTGAGCACGTGGAAATTCTTCTCGCGAAATAGTCGAACGACCTGGGCACAGCATTTGTTGTACTTGTTGGCAAGTGTGCTTATTTCGGTGATCCGTTCTTCAAGAATCGTCTTGTTCCACTGCGCCTGAAGTCCAAGACGGATCTGCGGCCGAACATTCCAAACGTGTGGATATGTTTGCATCGCATGACCAAGGAAGATGCCAGCGTCTTCTCCTTTGACCCATCTCCTGACTAGGTAGTACTTGTCGATGCGTTTATTCTTTTTTCCCATAACTGTCATACCGTCTTTACTGTCGGGCACAACAAACGCATCGAAGTATTCTGAATCATCCGAGAACTCTAAGTAGTCGAGGAGCATCTGCTCATTGAGCCGCATAGACGCAAAAGATGTCATCCTCCGGACTAGTGCGTCATGGTAAGATTCCGCTTCTGACTTTTGCTCTTGAATCATGGTCCATGTTTGTCCCGTCATCTTGTAGTTATTTGGTTGTTCTCTGATGGTCAGTGCACGAGTGTTGGCATTCGACTTTGATCCCAGCCTCACGATCGAACTCGCAGGGATGCCGGCCTTTTGGATATCTTCCAGGAATTGATCCAGAGCATGATTCGTGTAAGTGAGAATGAGCATCGTCTCATTGGTACGATCGTGCAATATCTTTGCGATGAGTGCTCCGATGAAACTTTTGCCCGTACCTGGTGGGCCTTGGATCAGACTGACTCTCTTTACTAGACTAGTCAGCAGTGACTCTGCTTGGGCCTGGTCGAGCTTGATTGGATGAGTGCTTCCGATGATGTCTTGAAGGTCCTCTTCCCAGTGGTCGCGAATGGCGTTGACAGTCTTTGTCGGTTGGATGCCGGACGGGGTTTCCGCGGAGTCTGGCGTAAGACTGAGGAGCTGGTCTTCCAGTGGCAGTTCAGTCAGGTCTTGAAGACATTTCAGGACAGGCTCATACGCAAATACAGCAGTATCTACCTGCACAAAGCAAAGATCAGATTGGAGCTTGCATGCCATCAGCACTTTGCCAAACGAGCTGGCGTCGGCCACTCGCAGCACGACAACAGCAGGTTGCTTCGCAAGGAGATCTTCATCACGGTCCACAGTTGCAAACGCAACAATGTTGCCATTGCTGATGAGACAGCCCAGTGACTGATGCTTCAGGACGTTCTTGTTGTCGGCCAGGAATTTCTTGCGGTTCGCGGGTTTGACGTTGCGCAGCTGAGGAACGTCGTCTGGACAAAAAAGCTGCAGCGAGCAAGGCTTGCGTTTCGCCTCTGATCCGCAGTCGATACCGGCATATTGCAGGTGTTCGAGAACCACTTTACGTCGACCTTTCTTCTGACCACTGGCAATCTGGAAGTCGTTACGTAGCTCACCGAGAAGATCCTCGCGGAGTAAGCGAAATTGGTTGTCAACATGGGTAAGACCGCGGCTCTCCGGGGCGACAGAGACGATGGAATCAGCGCGTCTGTAGAATGGATGCTCGGAAGACGCGAATTCGTCTGGCGTCGGTAAGAGCTTGATCTTGTGGATTTGCGCGAAGTCGTTGTCGTGTCGCCCGCCTGGGCCATCGACCGACTGGTCGGATGTGCTGTCTAGGACATGCTTGATCTTGTGCCCAATGTTGCGAATATCCAGCGAATCTGAATCGATGAAGGATCCATGTTTCGTGACGCGTTCTGCGACGTTTCGCACATCTGGAATGTCTTCGGAGCGGCTGTACAATAGCTCGAGGAGCAACCACGCGAACGCGCGAGTGCCATCGTTGGAAAGCACGTGACCATCATGCGCGTTCACAAAGGTGTTCCAGAATGTAGGAGGCTGGACGATCTGTTCGAGGACGCGCTGTAGAAACTGGCCGCCGTAGAGTTGCTTGACAGGGGGCTGGGCCAGATGATTGATGACGGCGGTTGCCCAGCCGTTAAGGAACGCGCTATCCCCGGTGGTGCGGAAGGCAACGCCGACGGCCGCTAGCCCTGCCGAAGACGCGATCAGACACTCAACACACTTCGACGCGTCTTCCTGAGCACATAACGCCTCCAAAAATCGATTACTATCGCCCGCCGTCTTGATTTCGCGACGACCATGGATGATAGCGTTGAAGAGCTTCGTCAGCCCTGCGGCACGCTTCGCGGCGTCCTGGTCCGCCATGTATGAGGTTTGTATCGTGTAAGGTATCGACTGTTGAGAAAAGATTTATCAAGACAAGCTGATATCTGCCGCTATTCCATCGCTCTTCAGAGGGCGTTTGGTTCTTTTGAGCTTTCTGAATGGGTAGCCGGGAGGTCGCACTGGACCCCAGCGTATGCGCGATGATTCTCTGATAACGGGCTGTGCGAATGATTGGAAGAGACTCACAGCTTGTTATGCGGCGAGGCATCAATCTTTGTCTGCCTGCATGTTCTGGTGAGCTCTGGACGAATTGAGGCCAACAATGCATGCGCTGTGCGACCTGCATGTTGAGCAAACAACGCCACACGAACTCAGCCTCGTCTAGGCAGCATGCCATACTTGAAGCCGGCGTGTCGCTTTCCATCCAGCGCATAACTCAGCCTCGCATTTCACAATTTCGAAACTAGTCAGTACATTTCCGCAATATGGCTTCGTTTTCAGGCAGCAGCAGAGGCGGCTTTGCTCCACGCAGAGGGCGAGGGCGAGGCCGCGGAGGAAGCGCTCCACACTTCGCGAAAAACAGGGAGCAGGTGAAGCCTGATCTCGAGAAAAACCCGCTTGGAGACGTTGTGAAAGTGTTTCGCAGCTCCGATCTGAGCCTGAAACCAATCGACTTGGCGGAGATATCGAATTGCCAACATGTCGCGTCGTACAACTGGCTCAGCGACGAAGTACCTACCATCGTCGTTCCGGGTAAGGCTTCTTTTTGTGCCTACATGGACGTTAGGTCGCCAACTTTGCACGTTTTCATCTTGCTGTTGTCTGCAAACCAGATGGAGCTGACAATTTTAGGTAAACCTCCGCGCTGGACACCACTCCAGGCTCCACAGCGTTTGAAGGAAGACGACGGACAGTACTTCCGCGACCCAAATGCTGCAAAGTATCCCAACTTCCCAATGGCGCCTGTCGTTCATGCCATTACGGAGACCAATCCCGAATTCGACGCCACAAACACCGATCTTTTCGCATGCGGAAGCACCCTCGGCAACCTCCTACGCTTCGCTCGTGGCATCGACAAAGCCTTCCGGTTCAATATTGAGGTCATCGGAGAGACTGTCTTCTTCGTTCGAAAGGAGAACGACCCCAGAGAAGTTATCAAGGATATCAGAGGCTTTGGTCATACGTTTCCAGAAGCATACACCACATGGGAGCATAGTGTCAAGGGCTCCGAGACACACCAGCGCATCATACGATATGAGTTCGGCGGCTTGGAGTGTCTTGTACGCTTCGAAAGCGACGGCTACATTGATGACTCCCTAGCAGGCCGTGATGTCGCGCCCGCACAGACTGCTGGGGACCAAGATGAGCTTCTGCAAGCATTCCAGCAAGCAGCCATCGGCCGTCCGCCCACCAACGCGATGGGTAAGTCGGAAGAGCTCAAGATCGAACACGGAGGATCTGCAGTACCGCATCACTCCATCTTCGACCTGAAGACACGCTCAGGCAAATACAAAAAACCCATCGACATGACCGACATCTACCCGGCGCTCTGGATGAAACAGATATCCAACTTCATCGTTGCCTACCACGACGGTCATGGCCTCTTCGAAGACATACAGGTACAAGATGTCAAAAGCGATGTGCGAGCCTGGGTCCGAGAGAATACAGACGGCATCCGCCGCTTCGCAACACTACTCAATGAGATTGTTGACATCGCCAAGAGCAGCACAAACAAGTTGCTCGAAGTGTATTGCCCCGGAGCGGATCGCCTAGAGATCCGAAAACAGTATGGCGACGGCGTACACGCGTTACCTGCAGACTTGGTCGACAGATGGGAGAAGACTGAGGTTACTGGCTCCTCTACTCAGGATGATGCTTCGGATGATGCTTCGGATGAGGACGAATACAATGATGGCGGTGTCGATCTTGATGCAAGGTATGGGTTTGGCAGTGGCTACGACGACGACTCAGGTTCTGAGCCAGACTACACTGCGTGTTCCGCCGAAGACTGTGGGTACTGTGGAAAGTGCACGTACTAAGACTGGCTACCACATGGTTGTGCGTTTATTTTTTCCTCGCTAGCAACTAAAAGTATCCGCCCATTCTGCCCTATCAAGCCTTGCTTCAGTACATCCTTGGTTTTCGAATACTCCTTCTTGGTAAGGCGACGAGGCTACGTCGTCGGCACAGCCTGTTGTGAAGAACTCTTGCTCTAATCGTAGTCGGTAAGACCTTCAGCGACGGACTCGGCTTTCTGGCGGGCGATGCCGGGTAGTCTGATTGTTTGCGCACTCATTCCACTCGCGGCGTCGATATCCATCACATAGCCATTCGTCTTATCCCATCGACTGAATAGTTTACGTCACTTACCCAGCGTCGCGCGGTCGCTCTCTCATTTGCCCTGTCCCCACTGTTCGCCGCTTCGTATTTAGGTCAATATACGTTCGCAGCTACTTCACCCGCAAGCATGTTCTTTCGCTATGAGGTTGTCGAGCAGGTGCTGACGAAGTCGGAACAACAGCCCGTAACAACAAAAAGACAACACGCTTCTTGACTTCTACACCACAATTTCTAACGTTCGCACTACACACAGTATTATACTTCGTCGCTTCGACACATGCGCCTACATCATACATCCACATACTATACTCTCACTTCCATGCCATGGGTAACCGAGACTCCGACAGCACCGCTCCGAGGAGTGCGACTCCACACACAAATGCAACGTCTTCTGCAAACGCGCCTCCTATAACCAGGGCAACGCCTCTCAGCACTTCGATTGAGCGACCTCATGGGGCATACGATCATTTGGGCTTTATAAGGATGGAAAACGAAGCCAGAACAAGATATAAAGAGGGTGTGATGACTAGAGCAGAGGGCCTTTTGCGAACGCGAGTAGATTCTATAATACAGGACCTGGTAGACTTACGACAGATTGATGGACTTGCCATACGACAAGCTTTCCTGGAGCAAACGGTAGCCCTGGGCCTGCTGCCTACTCTGGAATGGACTGTGGAATCTCACAGACAGGTTGCGGAGGGCACGTGGACTGGTGCGAGCATCATTCCGCGGGTCAAGCCTGTGCCTCAATTACCTGTGCCTGGACCTCAGCCTCCGTCGACCGAGCCTCCAATTTCGCCGCCCAGATCTCCTTCCTCTCAGCATGGCGGCTCACAAGCAACACTGATAGGCGAGGGTGGCCCAGATAATGCAGAACCGAATGACGGAGTACCGGCAGAAGAGAAGAGCGCGAAACAAGCAAAGAAAGCTGAAAAGCGGAGAGCAAAGAAACAGAGGAAGAAGGAGCGTAGGTTGCACCCACACAGACGCCAGTGCTGTGCGATGACTGACAAATATCGCAGGACAAGCAACAGCTGACGGCGGTGTGTATCTTCTAGTTGAAGAAGTGGACTGATCGGATTTCAGCAGTCACTGACGGGGTGGTATCAATAACATGAATCTAAACGTTGTTCCAATTGGCCAGTCCGAACACGAAGACTTAGTAATGCGTATACATTTTCTAAATTCTCGTAGTTGTGATTTCACTCTTGGGGTTCATGTTTGTCTAGTTAGCGAAGTCGTGAGGGCCACTATCTGCGTCGGAAGACGAAGGGCACGGCCCATTAAGCTGCAAGACCCAAGGCTGCAGTGTGGCCCGATTCTGTATAGCCCCATGTATTCTCTCCACTCTGGATATACTTAAGGGCTTGCACACTTTAACTGACACCTTACGCGCACTCCACGACTCTCAACCACATCGCTTCACATCGACGAACGCCATCATCATGGCAACTAAGCGTTCGACTGCCCTCAACGCCCTTACTAAGGCTCATCCTAGAGTCCCCTTACCACTATCGGGCGGCGACTCGAAGCCAGCAGATCCGCGCAAACATTCCCTCGTCACTCTACCCGCTGAGCTTCGGAATAAGATCTTTGGGTTTCTTGTCGAGTTCTCCGAGCCCGTCAAGGTCACTTTCCGCCGACATTTCGAATATAGCTCCGAGCGCATAAGCTTCTCGCTCCAACCAGAACATCAGCTTCAGAAGACCTTGCTTTTGACATGTCGAACTATCTACTCAGATGTGGCTTCGGCTTTCTATGCCAACAACAAGTTCCTCATAGCTCCGGACAGCTACCAATGCTCACAGCGTAGTAAAGCGACTGCGGACGAGGTTGCTGTGTTATTTTTCCAGCGAGTGGGCTCGCAGGTTCATTGGATCCGTAAAGTTATCCTCGATATTACGAGTAGGCCGTGGGCCCCAAACTTCGATAGATGTGCATTCCCGTACACATACGACGTGTTTGAGGTCGGCATACTTTTGAGATTCCTCTGGCACCACCGCCTCGCTATCGAGGTCGCTTACTTGCTAGCCAAGGGAGCTTCCCTGGATGTATGTAATCCTCCAGCGATGACCCGGGTCATGCGGTGTATTCTCGAAGGCCAAATAATGCTAAAGGCATCTCGCAGTCAGATGCTCGAAATTGCAATCAAATATGACGGCTCCGGTGGTATGTTCCGTCTGGGTAAAGCACTACCTTCTGGTGCACCAAGCCGATTTGCACCCGATCGCGAGCTACAAATCCACAGTTTTGCCGCTGAGGATAGTGGACGGTGCCTTACCTTGACAAAGCCGACACCCCCTACCTTGCTGACCTTACCCGTTCATCCCGTACTCTCCAAGATCTTTTCCGGGGTTCTCATTGAGCGGGAGAAAATCTTCATCGATCTTGATGTGGACACAAGCTTGCCAGTCAACTTCACTCATGCCAACAGGCGGCTTCATGAGACCTGTTGGGCAAGCTTGCTACAAGCCGCATCGTACACATTGCTGCTTCACTCAAGGGAGAAGCGCAGTACGTTCACTAACTTTAGCAAACTCGCCTGCATCTTACGCCGTACATTTACCACTCCCGAGGATCCCGGACAAAAATACCACGGGATATCAAGGCCTTTGCGATGGTCAGCGCCCCATTGGAAGCTCGAGAACTCACAAGATCTTAGCGTTGTGCTGGAGTTCGACTTAGCAGATCCGACCGCCTTGGAAGACCTGCGCATCAGCGTGCTGCCCTTACTCTTGGAGACATCTTCGTATTGGGGTGATCGCACTGTCACGATCCGTTCATTAACGTCTACACCGGGTGGCCGTTCCCTTTTCGCCGAGCAAACAATCACGTTTCAAGAACTTCGACTGAACGCTTTGAATGCGCTGAATGACACATTCGGTGAGACTGTTGGGTATGCAGCTACTACGCTGTGGATAAACGGGTTGGGCAAGGTCGTCGAGACAGAGTTCAGTCGTTTCTCTAGCCCATATCGCGTCCAATACGATCCGGCAAAAGCATCCGGGGGAGTCGGCGGTAGGAAATCGCGTAAAGTGTCCTCTATTTACCCAAAGGATCAGTACTTCCACGGACAAAAGACCCGACACGACTGTCAATCGAAAGATTGCAAGCAGCTGTTCCCATCTCAGTACAACGCAGTAGCGGTACTGGAATATCTCGAAGAGATCCTGATCAGATATGACATTGAGAATAGACCTGATTCGGGCAATGCGTAAGTATACAGTATGTTCCACTTATGGAATGGACCAACTGACAATTGCTAGCGAAGTCGAAAAGATCATGTTGACACAGCTGATGCCGGTGGAAATCTGCGGTCTCCGCCGACAAGACGAATCGCTGTGGAAGGCTAGGATAAATCTGGATTTTCTTAAGTTGGTGAATAGTTAGTGTTGCTGCTGAGCGTATCGCTCAGGTATGAGCTACTCCATTGGAGCAAAAGGATCACGGAGATGAAGATGACAAAGGCGCAAGAAGAGATCTTCGTCGATCATGTACCATTGCTGGACATCTGGCGAGATACGCATGTGCCGTATATTGTATGTCTGTCATTACATTAGCGATTTCATTCGTACTGTAAGCAGGTCCTTCCTTTGCGTACAACTCATGGTTATCACTGGGTGAACATACATTTAAGTTCTTAAACATCTCACGCTCAAAGTCAAGCTCATCCCCTTAATCTCAATCCTTCTTCACACTCTCATCCTTCGCATCGCTCTTCTTCTCCTCTTCCTTATCACCAGAACCGCTACCGCTGCCCTTATAGTGACTGCCTTCTTTTCCTGGCTCAAAAACTGTATTGCCTCGTAACTACTCAGTATGCATGTCTACGAAATCAGGGGCGTTGACATACAGGAAGCGCAATGCGCCCAAGCACCGTCTTTCGTCAAATCAGCCCCTGCACCGCACTCTGGACATTCGACCATAGCAAAGCTTTCTAATCGGTTTTCGGAGGATGGGTAACAGATTCGGTTTAGGATGTGGTTGATGATCAATGTTCGGTTGCTATCTTGCGATAGAGTTTCAATGCAGGTTGCGTGCTTGCGCTAAAGTGAGGGGCATGATGTCATAGACCAATGAGATGCAGCGGAGGCTTCTTGTCAATCTTACGACCACTGGAGTTCCAGCCACCGGTGTATTCTTGGAAAGAGTATGAGCGACATAGAAGAAGGCCCGAAGTTGGGCTTCCATCCTTCCATCAGTAATCTTTTGTGCGGTGGCTGACCTGGCGTGTTACAGACATCTCATAGCCTGAACGCCGGCGGCCCTGCAGCATGCAAGAAGGATGGCGCATATGGGACTTTGGTTCTGCTACCGCATGGTACGAATGCTACCAGAACTCTGAATTCGATGTGCGAACCACCAGTTCCCTATCTCTCGACGCGAGTCAGCCAGTATCCAGGTTCTCGTCTTCCGTCGTCTTCCGCCCGTCTTGGCGTCCAATCCGCGACTCCAAGAGTTCCCAACAACCACAACCATCTATCTTGCGCAATGCGATCACCCCGAGATTGTTGACTCGCACAGGGACTCTCCATCTCCATGGATGCTGCCGCGACTCAGACCCCAAAATGCCACCAATGATCGCGCTCATCAGGCTCACCTGGGCATCCTCAGATCCATAAGAGGCCGCGTCGGACACGCTACGCACGTACTGCCGCTGGACCAGGGCCAGAGTCGATGGTATCGCACCGATGAAACCGATTAGTTTACCGGAATGCATCGCCGCGAAGGGAATGCAAAGTTAGATGCTCGAATATTTGGTCTAGGAGATGAGCATCTTATCGCAGCTACGTCGCAAGCGATCGTACAACATCTTCGTACTTCGTACTTCCCGCTCATCTGATGCTAGAGTCGTTGCGACATGAGGAATCTGGGGTCCACATCTGCAACATTCACCGTTGACGTGCATCTACCGCATAAATTTGCTCGCGGGGCTGAACAACTCAGGGGCAATCCACCCGTCGAAAACGAAGCTATTGCTTCAGCTGCTCTTGATGCCTGGGTTCGTGAATCATGCCACGCGACTACCCGCTTGCGATAGCCTCACTATACCCAGCCGAGCGAGCGCCTAGACCCTGGTCGGCCTAGTGGTCGCGTGGTAAACGGTTCATCCGCAACCAACATTTGACGATGGATGCCTGAGGGCCCCATGCCGTGTCAAAGCAACGGTTCCCTCCCCACCGCATCTGCATTGCGCAAGTTTGTCTCCGCGTTGAAGGATGGAAGGTTTGCTTCGAACTTTAATGTTGCTGCAGGTGGTGTAGCCTCCACGGGACATATGGCCGGGCGCCTCATCAATCCACGGTGTCGCATGTCAGAAGGCGGGAAATACGATGCTTGCAGCGGTCCGTATATAGCGTCGATGAGCCGGATCCCGAGGTGCGAAAGTTTAAACTTTCAAGCCTGTTCAGTATCTCTTCAGGCCCAGGGTGTCTAGGCTTTTCTTTCTTCTCATTTGCCTTTCCGTCTTCTCGCCTTGTCTATCGGTGGCTTCCGTTCACGATTTGTCCGTCGACAGGTGTGTGGCTTTGGTAGAATCGCACCATACGAGGATTCCTTGAGTATCTCACGAAGCCCATGACAACTAGTCGCACGTAGCGTGCAAGACAATTGTAATACCCCAGACTCCTCCGTATCCTCACCTCTCTAAGCCCCACGACACGACACCACTCGATGGCCGACCCGATGGCCGCGGTGCCATACTCCAACAAAGCCGCCATCTACCTTGGACCCGTTGTTTCTTTCGGGGTCGTCGCACTCTTCTTGGTCATCGCACGAATCTACACGCGGTTACAAAGGACCGGGAAACTGTTTCTCGATGACTGGATCATCGTTGTCGCAGAGCCACTTTCTTTGATCGGAATATGTCTGGCTATCGCGTCGACCGCATACGGATGGGGCAAACCAGCGGCATCTTTCACACCCGAGACACTCAAGCAGACATTGAGGCTACAGTTCGCCCTCCAAACTGTATGGCTTCTTACGCTCTGGCTTGTACGACTCTCTGTCGCGTGCTCACTGCTGCGCTTTGGGACTGAAAGGCTTTGGCGATGGCCATTGTACTTCATTATGGGTCTCCAGACGACGATCTCCTGGAGCTACTTCGTCATCCAATTTGCGCAATGCACACCCGTCAGCTCGAACTGGGATACCGGTATTTCCTCCAAATGCTGGGATCTAGGCCCCATCATCATCTACGGATGGGTCATTGCTGGTAAGAGTTGCCTCGGGCCTACTCATGTAGAACCTGGCTAATTATCTCTATAGGCATCTACATCGCCATGGATCTCACTCTCTCACTCATGCCAATCCGCTTGATCCGCACCCTGAACCGCTCTCAGTCCGAGAAGATACTCATCGGCTTCCTCATGGCCCTTGGTCTTCTCGCAACCGCGATAAACTGCGCCAAGATGACAACGTTCACCACTTTCGGCCAAGGCGACGTGATGCAAGCGACCATCGTACCTTCACTATGGGCCAAACTCGAGGAAGAGATCGGCATCATCGCTAGTTCGCTTCCTTGGCTCAAGAGCCCTGCTGAGAACTGGTTGAAGAAGATGGGCATACTGAAAGAGCACCAGCTTACCAAACCGAGCTTCGTGGCTGATATGAGCTTGCCGACTGTGAAAGATGATATAGAGGATACGAATAGTAATGATGCGGATAGTACGAAAGTGAAGGGAAATGTTAGGGTGGATTCGGTGGCCACCGCCCTGGGTACCAAAGGCTCGAACAATAGCCTGCCAAAGGATCCGGATAGTAATACTTGGCAGGCTGTCTAATCGCGACGACGATGTTACGACTTTCATCTGGGATGCATGCCAAATATTTCGGCTTTAGCGCGGCGCTCTGGCGTTTTTGAGAGTCCGGCGCGTGACTCTACGGATTCGAGGAACACACAAAGGCACCGATTGCCTCTTTGCATGATCAACAAAATATACATACACCTTAATACCAACAATTCTGGCCGCACGAGCTGAAAACCGACTCTCGTAAAAGTGTGAGGAGTAAGAGTTTGGTGATGCCGCACTTCGGCGACATTCGCCCGAAGCTCTGCGAAATCTCGGATTATTACTAACAGATAACCGCTTACTCCGCATTTTCACAAACTATCGTCAGGACTTTGCGGAAGCCTTCCTTTTGCGCGTTTGTTTGCGCAGATTTTATCCTCGCTGTTGTTGCAGGGCCTGTTTGTAGGTATAGTAGCAGGGTCAGATATTCTGTTATCTTTGTGTCGACGCATACCAGCCATGCCTAGAAACAGTGGCATCAACAAAGATCGTGAACTCAGAAAGCGTGATGCCGCGGTCATTAGCAGCACTAAAACGGCACGCGCCATTAGTCCGGGGTGCATGATCCAGGCTCGATCCGCGATGGTGACGTCCCACCGGTCGTTATTCCCTTCTCTAGGTTCTGTTTACCGCGTCTATGCTTTCATCAAGCTTTCTCTCTTCCGCATTTCCACTTCTTGACATCACGACCACTACTACATCCCAATATTGGCACTGGATAGTCCTCGACACGACTGGCTTAACTCAGACGTTCTCTTCGGGTATCTGTCGTAGTCGCCGCTGCGTGCGCAAACTAGGCATCTTCCGCCTTCACGATGCCGATATGGGATCCTCTTGTGCCTGTTGAGCGCGCAATCCAGCGTGGTCTTGCACGCCTTCCGCAACCTATCAGCCACTGGCTTGGATACCGAACAAAAGCAGCACCAGCTGCTCGCACATGGGTCGTCTGTGCCTGGGGCTTCATCGGCGCTTTCTGCGGGCTTAGCGTCATCCTCGCTATATTTGGGCACACAGACTACATGAGAAGTCGCGCCGTACCACCAATCATCGCTTCATTTGTAAGATCTCCTATTGTTTCCATGTCTGATCTTGAAGAGAACTAACATGTTCATAGGGTGCCTCAGCAATCCTCTGCTACGGCGCCATCGACGTGCCCTTCTCGCAGCCGCGCTCCCTAATCTTCGGCCACTTCTTCAGCGGCCTAGTCGGAGTCATCATAGCAACAATCTTCCAGTTCGACCTGGAAAAAGATCCCTACCCACGACTGCAATGGCTCGCTGCTGCCTTGGCCACAGCTATCGCTCTCGTTGTCATGCATCTGACTAAGACGACTCACCCACCTGCTGGAGCCACAGCACTCATGCCGTGTGTTGATCAGCATATCTGGGCACTGCGATGGTATTTCTTGCCGGTCTTGCTGCTATCGTCGACCGTTGTGCTGGTTACAGCCATGATGGGGAATAATGTTCAGCGGCGATACCCAGTATTCTGGGTTGCGCAGATTCCGCCACCACCACCGGCGCCGAAGGCTGAGGAGAAGAAAGAGGCGATCAAAGAAGGTTCATCCGATGGAAGCCTGGATGGATCACACAAGGACGTGGAGAGAGGACCTCTCTAGGTTTCCTTCGTAACAGCATTCAAACAAGCACCTTTATCGTCGTTTTAGTAATGTGCTCTACTTAGCGATGCATGTTGGTCGAAATAGCGGTTAATGATAATTTATGTTGTCGATAATTCTCGCATTTTTGTTCTGCACTAAAAGAAGTTAGTTACTTGAAGTGCTTACTAAACGGCAAGTTATCTGCTCAGTCTTCTGCGATGGTGCGCGTCCTTCACACTTTGTCAAGGGTGACAAAATTCGATGATGTGGTTTGAATCATTTGTATTAGTGCTACTGCTAATTCACTCAAGGTATCTTCATCTATCGCAACTCAATCAAACGAACCATCGAACTCAAACTTTCTCGACCCACACAGTCCTGGCCACACTCGGCACACCCTCCGCACTGACAGCAAAGAGATACCACGCTCCCGGCAACACCACACCAGAGTCGTTCATGATTGGTAAAACTACCTCTTCACCCTCAATCCTTGGCTGGAGCGGGATGCGCCTCTGATCACTGTTGACGTTGTGTGTAACACTTCCAATTCTGATGAAGGACCACTTCACACCGTTGGCCGAACCTTGCATCTTGACCCTCAGCTCACCGCCAGGGGCGACGATGCTGTTGGCAACGCTCTCGATGATCGGGCGAGGAGCGCCGGTTTGAAGGTATGCTGGTGTGAAGATCTGGCCGTTAGGATGGTCGACTGTGTCTTTGCAGTGGTAGGACGGTCCACCGGTTCCGTCATCCCAGCAGAGACCCCCGCCTCCACTGAACACTGTGGCATCGGGTAGTAAGATAGAAACGGAGTGGT
This sequence comes from Alternaria triticina, assembly GCA_022609215.1. NCBI lineage: Eukaryota > Fungi > Ascomycota > Dothideomycetes > Pleosporales > Pleosporaceae > Alternaria > Alternaria triticina. The sequence goes on from JAGKPX010000015.1 coordinate 603,330, forward strand.
AGTTACGAGGAATGGCTTCAGCGGGCAGCTCGGTGAAAGTCTTGGTTGCAGGGTCAAACATCTCGGGGATGAAGACTGGGTCGATGTCTGTGAAGCCCGCAGCCCAACGCTGTCCGCCGGTGATCAAGAGCTTGCCGTCAGGAAGAACGACGATGTTTGCGAAAGCGCGGGGGTGATGCATATCAGCGATTCGTTCAGCTGTTACTGGTGCGCCCACGTAGTTGATTTCCATCAAATGTGCGACTGCGAGACCGGGCGCTTGATCATAGTACTGAGCTCCACCTGCAGTGAAAATCTTTCCAACATCGTACATGACGTGGACACCGCACATGGCGTCGTTGACATCATCGCGGATGCCTGCTGGGCTGACGCCTCCTTCGCCGTCAGTGTAGTACCAGTTCATCGCTTTACTGGGCCCGGCCTGGAAGATGGTGCCGTTGCGCCAAGGAAAGAGCCAGGCGTGGTTGTCTTCGCGGTAGATGCCCTCGTGGTCGGTAGTCAACATCGGCTCGACGGCAGCACCAGGAAGAAGTGTCCATGTGTTCTGAACTGGGTCGTAAATCTCTCCTGGCTTTCCACCTCTTGGTCCACTCCAAGATCCACCAATAGTGAAGACCTTTCCGTTGGATAGAATAGCACTGCTTTGGTAGCCACGAGGTACTATCATATCCGGTCCGGGAGCGAATGTGTTTGTCTCTGGTTGATATATGGTTGTCTTCTCCGCATTGCTTCCTCCTGTGATCACCAATCTTCCATCGGCCAACGAGCTCATACCAGGGCAGAACATGTCGTGGTTGGTTTCAGCAACCTGACGAGTAGTCATCTGGCCGGAGACCAAGTTGTACTCGGCGAACTGAGTGAGACCACGTTCACCCCCAAAGGCGTTCGGTGAAAACGCCGAATACACCATCATGCGAGTCGGAGTTGGCCATTCCGGAACAATGTAGGCTGCAACAGGAATGATGGGAAAGTCGATTACTGGACCCCATGATCCTTGATTTTGAGCGAGGGTGTTTGAGTAGAGGAATGGCAGAAAGGCAGCCGCTGCCTTTGCGTGTGAAAACATTAGATATTAGTATATTAGAGCACACGATAGGTGCAAGAAGATGAAGGCGAAAGCGACTGTCGGTGGGTGGTGCTCGTATCTGAAGGTGTCCACGGTATGTTTGTTTTATACCAACAAATGTTGCTTTTCCCGCACACCCTTCTTCGGATCGCGATGCCTGGCTTGTTGTGCGCCAATGCAGTCCAGCACGTCCTAATTCGTAGCCGATCCCAATGAATATAAGCCGAGACCTGTTCGAGAACCTAAGAGCTACAACACCAGCTCGGCATATGCTCTTGGGGTAGTGCTATACCCATTGTATTACACCGAGTGGTACTACATCCGGATAAGGACGCGCGATGACACGGCGGCATCTGCAGGTGTGGTAGTGCTATTTCTCGAAGGGTACATTGTTGATGTATCATCGCCTCATCATGTACCGCGTGAGATGGCTTAGATCGATCCTACTTGTGAGCTTTACGAGAAGAGGCTCGCGTAAGATAGGGCTGAGAAGCTGAATAGCCGCCATCCGTCTTGGTCGCACCGTAACGCGACTTGGCCTAAGCGTGGCACAGAAATAGTTTATCGATTGTTGGCGGCCGTTGCGGGGCGATACGATTATCGCACGTTGATGACTCTCACCGATGCGGGGTGTGTCTGGGCCGGAACTGACGATGCGTTGGTTGAAGTTTGTGCGCGAGAAAGAACGTTGGGGACGAAGGGGTGAGAGCTCGGCACGTGCTCGGTACCGATGACGTTGAGCACTGATAAGCTTGCGGTCGTTGCGATATGAGACCCCATGGCAACGACAGTCTGGACTCAGCACGTGGAATCTCAGGGCCATTTTCCATCACCATCGAGATGGCATTGACATGGTTCGAATACCATGAAGTAACTAAGTCTCCTAGAAGACCCTTCGACGTCATACAGGCTGCGCATACGGATCGCTTTCATTCCGGCTTCAACAACTCCGCCATCTTCATTCTCAACGCCTTTTCAGCTGCCGGCCAACCCTGCCCCAACTTCCGACAAAACAAATTCACATCAACGCGTCTGTACTCAGGCATTTCCCTCAGCAGCAGCTTCACAACATCCCTACACCGAAAGTCTTTATCCAAGGCCGCTAACACCAGCTGATACATCGCGGACTTGCGCGTGAAGTTTACATTCGAAGACTGACAGAGCTCCTCCATAGCCTGGGTGTATATCTCGCGGTAGCGCTCGATGGCCCAAGTCATATGTGGCAGCCGACCTAAGCCGTAGTCTGGGAGCCAGTCGCGACGAAGAAAGGTAGGCATGGATGTGTAGCCAATGCAGCGTGGCACCGCGGCGCAAGCATCCCAGTCGATAATGCCAGTCACATTACCATCTTCATCTACCAGGATATTCTGGAGGTCGAGGTCGTCATGTCGGATGACAAATGTTTCGCGTACCGGCACGGTGTGGCTACCGTACCCAGCCTGGGAAATTTCACCCTGTGAGGGCGTGGATGGGCTGAACGGTGCAGAAGACAGAATAATCCGCATCACTATCTGAACGCCAAGTTCGGTCATCCCATCGCTATCGAGAGAATCCTCAGGCTCGCGTAGCCTGTCAAGGCCAGCAGCGAAAAAGGCTTCGCTGGACGCAAATGATCCATAAGACGTCGGCTCTTCCATATTCATCTTGCAGTGCCACCGCCAGGCCGGCGCGATGAACTTTGGGTTCTTATCTTCCGGATACTCGTAGCTAGGGACGCCGGTATACGGAAACTCGAGTGTCGCAAGTTGGCTCATAGCTTGCGCAAGAGAGCGCAGAAAGGTAACGCGCCTTTGCTCGACCTCCGGCGAAGGGTCGTCGGCCTCAAGGTGCAGGTCGTCAGATTTGAACATCCTGTAGGGTTGACCGAGCCACAGATCCGTCGCCGCGATACCTTTGATCTTCTTCATGAGTATGTACGGCGCGCCTATCGCATTCTGTAGGCCGCCGTCGTATGCGACAACCTCTGGTACTGGACAGTCTGTATGGTGGTAAATATGCTTGAGTAACTGAGCTTCACATTCCAACATCATACGGTCGTTCATACCCCACTCTTTCGGTGTACCGTGTGCAGGTATCTTGAGAACATACTCCTGCGGAATTTCATCATGGCGCTCAATCCTCAAGAATACTGCATGGTGGAACGATCCCTCCGTCCGACGTGTAACATGACAGCTGCCAGGGGACAACTTCCTCTCAGGATCGACGAGATCGAGTACCATTTCTTCCAAGACTGCGCGCGATATACCTCGAATGGCTTTGAAGTTCCGGCGGTCGAATTCGCGCCCCGAGGGCTCGCCGTCGTCGCTATAAACCGTCGCGAGGGTTACTCCTTCGGAAGCTTGAGCCAGGATACTACTTTTTGGTGTATACCGTCGGCGATCACCAGCAAGTGGGACTCTACTGTAGTCGACGTAGTGACTCGGCGGCCGTATTCGATCCACGGTGGTGGCTGAAGTTGTTCGCTGTAGGAAGACACTGGAGCGAGTCAATGGTACCGCTTCTTCTGATGCACCATGGACGGTTCCCCTCCCCCATACCCAGGATGACCGAGGCCGTGGAGTCTTTACGCTCGTTCCCAAACGTGAGCTCAGCATTCGTTTGAGCCCTCCTGGATTCGGTCGCGCGCTACCATCGTCTAACGAAAGTCTGGAATTTGTTCGTAACAGAGGCCACCGCTTGTTTCGCACTCTGTCCCATACCGAAGGTCGTGTAGTGGGTATCGCAGTCTCTCTAAGCATGGTTTGGATTCTTGCGCCGGTGTGGTTGCGTCGGCTTGGATGAGAGTAGAGAAACACTGTGGTTGAACGCGTCGCGAAGAGAAGTCGGGGGTCCGAACTTGGGTGAATGCTTTGGTCTACACGCCTAGCCCAAGGCTATACCTTCTGTCACATGACCATTATGGTCCGTGCAGGTTTGCGTATGGCCCTCACGACTTCGCTACCCAGACGCACGGGAACTCCTAGAGTGACATCACGACCGCATGCGCGCCTCAAAAGACCATTATGCTGCCGTAGAGAACAAATTCTCATCAAATTGTGTAGTCACCTCAGCACAGCTATACCTAGGCATATTCGACTACGCACCGCGATCCGCTATCCCACCAACACCTTCCCTTTTCCATGCGCTACACCCCATTCTCCCTTGTTCTTCGCTTTTCTACGAGCTCTGCCGGACAATCAAAGTCGGTCTTCGACGGACCAGAGCGAGCCGTCGTCCGCCGTCCTCAGCGGTGAACCTGTGGTATTGATCGCAAGCAGGTATTATTACCCGAGGCTAGCGGTCAAAGTCGTCAGCCTCTCTCCAGCCAAATGCGCCTCCGGTGCCATCGTAGTCAATTGCGACTGACGCGATATGGCGCCGAGACGCCTTGAGCATCAGCTGGCCTTCGAGAATGGACTTTGTAATAGCCGTTATTGTTCTAGGATCGAAATAACGTCGTCGGTCGTTTGCGGACACGGTGTTGGTGAAAGTGATTTCTATTTTAAGGTCATAGTGCCAAAGGAAGTGAAGTAATCGTCCGATGTGAAAAGCCTCGGGTCTTTGCTGGTTGTATAGCCTGAAGCTTACACGTCTGTCCAAGACCCCTTTGGAGAGATCGATGGAGAACTTATGGTGCCAGTACACTTGAGACCCCAGTTTCTGGAGCCATGTCATGTAGACATCTAGAAGATATTCGATGGTACCAAGGTTTCTGAGATTGGCCTGAACGATAACGAAGGTGTTGCTGGCGTAGAACAGTGAAGCTGCTTCGAGGTAGGTAGTTCGACACGCCAGAAACAGGTTCCTGGGCATTTTGAATCCTGCACCAAGATAGAATTTGTAGACGTGTCTGGCTGGGGAGAGATCGAGATCGATTATGAACGGCTCAGAGTATTCGACGAGATATCCGTAAATCTTGTTTCGGATCTCAGCGGGCAGCTTGACGAGAGAGTATCTGCTTGGGTCTATCGGCTTTGAGTCGCCTGCTGTGGCTATAGGCGAGGGGATAGTATATGTAGGCATGTTGACCTGGCGTTGGAATCGAGGAGTTGACCCGACAGGTTGATTGGGTGATGCGATCGGTTGAGAGCTCGGGTGTGTGCGAGAGTAACGTCGTTCCAATGAGCCCCACTAGATAGAGGCGTTTCCACACGGTTGCTCGCAATGCTGCAGCCTTGATGCTGCTAGTAGAGTGAAGCGTCAGAGATAGCTACTCCCGCGAAGCTAGGGGGGGGCAAATGTAGCGAGCTCCAATTCTCTGCCTCCGCTTTTTGCAGTGAACTCAGTCATTGGGCCGCATTGGCAACGAGGCGGTGTAGCATTCTGACCTTCACTGGGGGCGCCAGTCCAACAAATCAAGCCTCCAGAACCATCCTTCTTGACCGCCACGGCACGCACCGCATCGCTCTTCTCCCTAAGCCCCAACTGCCCCGCGAGCAGTGCATTGACGACACTGATAATCTTCTCAGAGCATTCTTTCTCAAAATTCCCCATCCAATACTCCGCCCTCTCTCCCTCCACACCCACATCATCCACATCGATAAGCCTAATCTCAAAGTCAAGACCGCGACTCCAAGCCACCCGGAGTAACACCGTAATTTCCACAACATCCATTCTAGTATCAAAGACCCTCGCCTTTCTGTCCACATAAGTATAGAGAAATACACTATCTGGGAAGGTAAAAGTATCAAACACAACACTTCTCACGAGCCCGGCTCTCGAACCCAGAGTATCAAAGAATTTGACGAGTGCGCTGACGAAACACGGGCGCGTGAAAGTAGCAAATTTGCTTGTTCGGTTGAGCAAGAAAGTGTTGGTGGAGTAGAACACTGAGGATGCTTCTGCGTTGATTTGTCGGCAGGTTAAGAAGAAGGCGGTGGGTATAGTGGTGTTGGATGCATATGGCACGACTGGCTTGGGCGTGTTGCTTCTAGGATCTTGGTAGAAGTAGAGGCGGATTGGAGAGGGGCGGTGGCAGATGTGGTGGTAGATTTTGTTGCGGACTTCGGCGGGGAGGGCGAGGAAGGATGGGGCTTTGGGTAAGGCAGGTCTTGACTGGTGACTATTGCGAGACGTTGTAGTAGCGTGCATGATGTTTGATTTCGTGTAGAAGATACCTAGAGGATGAATAGAGGAAATGTGGAAGTAAAGAGAACTACACGGCTATTGCTACGGCTCATCGCCCGAGCGTTGCCCACAGACTCATGGCTATAACATGCACTGGACACAGTGTGAGAAGTCACTGCATGCTGAAGTTCATATTCGTTGCAGGAGATGTAGAGAGCCCGATGATAGTTCCATGAATCACAGGCGCACAGTCATCGTCTTAGAGTCATAGCTGGCGGGATCGAAGAGTCATTCAAACTAGGTAATGTGTATCCCGAGAAGTATCTAGAAGTCTATATCACCGTTCTCAACATTAGCAAAGTCTTGTTTTATAGACTCATGTAGACTACAGGTACCCGCTGTATTTCTTCCCTGTAGGAGGTCATCAATCGTTTTCGCAAAGCTCATTCTGCCTCCGCATTCGCCATTCAACGCGACACAAGATACTGCCAGTCAAGAATGCTCGAATCGTCATCATCATCTTTCCTAAGTGGACAGTCATCCTCGCAGGCGCAACAAAGCGGCGGAGCCTTCAACCTGCACTCTGTTAGTAAAACCATCCAGACTATCAAAGAAGCACACGGAATCGCAACTTACGTCTTGAAGTAATTAGGGTAGTACTCGATACTCTTCATGAGATACACCAAAATTTCCTTCTCATCAGCCCTAAAAGGGAAGAACTGCGTATCGTCATAGTATTCACACTCCAGATGCGTCTCACACTCCCGATAGTTGCGATCGATAGGATGGAGAGTTTGAACGGCGACGGGGTGGTATATTCCCGGCACAATCTCGGAGGCAGGCTCCCAAGCTTCCCCCGTGTCGTCATCCGAATTATGCGTGGTCTCGACAATTTCTCCGAAGCCGTTGGTCCAGAAGTCGGGTAGGTATGACTTATTTGATATTCCTGTGAATGCGCAATCCAGAATAGCTTTGATGACGTTTAGTCGTAGTATGGTGAGGGTCATGGTGTTGGTGGCGGTCATGGCCGAGAAGCCGTCGGGTGTAGGGGTCCATATTTGGATTGTTACTTCATGATGGGGTGGTGTAGTCGAGGTTTCCATTACAAAGGGTAGGATGTTGATGCGGATGTCGCTCAGCGTGGCCGGGCTATTCAGATCGAACCTGAGAATATAGTCTACGCCAGTCGGACGATAAACTCTGTCTGATGTTGCAATAGTCCTCATCGACTCATCAGTCGTCTGCTCACGGCTGTAACCGGGTTTAAATGTTTTGCGGAGGAACCGTCTCAGCTTATCGAAGTTCTGGAATGTAGTGCGGAGGTCGCTTGTTGCCATCGTCAGAGTAAAGCGGTTGTGGAACAGGAAATGCGACCTCCAAGTCTCGAAAATCTCTTGATTGGTATGCAGCAACCCGCAGTTGAACTTGGTTTCTTTGTCGAGATCGATGGCTATACCATCAACAGGGTTGATGATCGCGTCGAAGATGAGTCGGCGTATGCGTTTGGGGATACCAAGTAAAGAAGCGTGGTTGCTCTTTACAAGCTCGAGTCGAGACCCATCATCCTCCGCCACGAAGGTCGACATGTGCTCTGGGCCAGGAAGTATCCTAACCAGTTGCGGATGTGCGCCCCGATAATCGTAATTTGTAGTACCCCAGTTGATCATTCCTCCGGTGCCATCTCGCTTGAGACCAACAGCAGCAACTAGCCTTCCATACTGCCGTAGCTTTAGTTGACCCTGTAGAATAGATCGCATAATGGTAGTGATTGATGAAGCGTGGCACCGGAAAACTTCCCAGCCCTGATGATTAGCAGGACCAAATGGCTGGGTGAACGAGACATCCACGTCAGCGTGAAGACGCCAGATCGCTCGTAGAAGAGGAGTAACTTCAAACAGCTCCAGTCTCTCGTCGAACACCCGTTCTTGTTCCTCAAAGTCGTTGTCCAGTCGAGCTTCTCCCCTGAAGCAGTCTGTGGGTCGTAGATGATCTAGATCCAAGACAATGCTACGCAGCCAATGCGCTTGTGATCCAAGACGGCTGAAGAAGTCTCGTGGTACTTCGACAAACGAGCTAGGTAGGTCTAGTGGGTTGGGTGATAAGCGCGAAAGTCGAAACGTGTTGTTCGAGTAGAGCATGGTACCTGCCTCGTGATACAGCGTTCGGCATGACGTAAAGAGATTCACGGGAGGGTGAACCCGAGAAACAAAACGAAGCCGCTTGTTTCTATCGTAGGATGGGCTATAATGGGCATTGAATTCCACGCTCACTAGTGTGCGAGACTCGGCCAGATAGCTGAAGATGTGATTGCGAAGTTCGCCGGGTATATCTAAAATCGAAGGCTTGTTTGGATCGGAGCGCTTCGAATCTCCAAGACAGACGGGTGAGACGGGGTGGAAGTTGTCCATCGCGAGTATAGATGCCGGGGGGTACCAAACGTCATAGTGGTCCTTGAAGTCTCTGTTAACCTTGCCTGAAGGTGAGCCTGGAGGTGAGCCGAAAGCTGAGCCTTGAGACGAGCCTTGAGTTGAGCCTTGAGCTGACATTCTCGGCAGCTGAATGGAAGGTGGTTGAGGCGGCGACAGCAGTCCAACGCGGTAGGAAGCTGGACTTCAAGTACTCCCTCGGAGAACACTAGGCACCAACATTGGGTGCAACCTGAACCTGGGTGTGGTCAGTGAAACTGCGCATAGCAACTTACAGATATGAGACCGAGCGCTGTATACCCTCGGCCGACAAGCGTAAATGCGCAAAGACGATGGGTCGCGATCTGGAAGGTGGCGTGGTTAGACACCCAGCATTCGCTTTGTCATCTGCCGGAGGTGCAACAAAACGTACCCGTTTTCCATCTCGAGCGCGATGTAACGAACCCACTACTTCAATCGATGACGTCTTGCACCAAAGCCACTTGACTCTAGTATTGTCAGTATGCGACGGCGTACCGTGACAACTAAACTTGTAGTGTCGTTGAGCGCGGTAGATGGAAAGGTCGTGCCGTCACTGACAGATGCAGAGTCAACGTTGCGGAGTCATAGCACCATGGTCGAAGAGTGGCACCGACGTAATGACGCACGTTACAAGGATGACGTACCCCATATTGCGATGGCCGCCAAAATGTGCAAGTACCGAGATCATTTGTATTATTTATCTCGCTATGTATTTGTCGAACGCCGTGTTTCCGAGTCCGCATACCGCGGTACACCTTATCGTGGCCCAAACCACTATGTATCACCTTAAGCTCGGAAGGCTAGAAAACAGTCTTCTGTAGCGTGCGACAGAACAGACATCAACCTACTTTCAAATATTCCTTTACTCAGCAGTAAGCTTCGAAGCTTACTCTACATCATCGCTATCGTCACTTCCGTAGTCGGGACTCGTATTGAGCTCCTTGTAATGGAATGGTTGCGTCATCATCAACCTGGAAACTAATCAGTATGCAAAACAACAATCGCGTGCAAGTAAACACTCACCGACTGAACATGGTCCTGTCAGGCCCTCCCGTCGTTTCAATAGCCTTGATGAGATACGGTAGAATCTCCTTAACCTCTCTCCGGAACGGAAAGAATTGAGATTCTACAAAATGAACAACAGGCCTCGCTGGTGTCTCATTGCCTCGGTGATGAATGTCGATAGGATGTAACCTCGATACCTTGAACCCGTGTTTATCGAAATCTGTAAGCTCCGAAGCTGGCTCCCAAGCCTCGCCCGAGACAGGCATCTTCTCATCGGCGTCCTCGACTTGCACGACTTCTCCGAATCCGTTGATCCAGAAGTCTGGTACGAGTTTGTTTCCTGTTAGATAAAAGTTTTTCATCATGACGACAGCGATGTTTACGCGCAGCTCGCGGACTGTCAAGGTATGTGAACTGGCTAGGCTGGATATTCCCTCGCTGTTCCTAGCCCAGACTTCGATCGTGACTGTGTCGTCTCCACGAGTAGTAGTCGTCTCCATGACCAGGGGGAGGATGCTGATGCGGACTTCGCTTAGTGGGACGGGATCGTTTGCTTCGAACTTGAGAGTATACCGCATTTTGTTCTTGAGATATCCGCCGGCAATAGTCCGCGTTTCAACATAAAAGGTACGAGTATCATACGTCTTCCTGACAAATCTTCGCAAATGCTTAAACTGATCGAAGTCGGTACGCGCGCAGTCAGTCGTCAAGACTAACTCGAAGCTGTTGTCCCGGAAGAGTACTTCATCGCGCCACCGTTTATGAAGTTTCCGATTGACGTGAATGAGACCACAGTTGATATTGTTATCTTTGCCCAGGTTGACTCGATAGCCTTCACTAGGGTGCACGACCATATTGAAGATGCGATCGAGAAGGGGGCGGGGGAAGTCTAGCAGATTCAGCGGCTTCTCTCGCTCGCCCATTTCCAATCGATGACCACCATCCTTGGCGATAAAATTAGAAACGAAATACATATCGGCGCAGATTTGTCCACGTGTGGAAGACGCGTCTGACGATATGGGGTTAGTGGTGCCCCAACCGACTATGCCTCCCGCGCCGTTTCGGTCCAGGGCTACCACACACAGCAGCCGGCCGTATGTTCGTAGTCGTAGCTGACCTCCTAGGATAGAGCGAACCATAGCGCTCATGGCTGTGGCGTTGCATGCCAAACCCGAGGGGCCTAGGATTGGCAAACGCTTGCTGTGGGTAAAGGAGAAGTCAATGTCCCGTCCTGTACTCCAAATAGCGCGCAGGACAGGCGTGATTTTGAATAATGCGAGCCCATCGTCATGAGCAATATTCTCGGGAAGCGACCTGAGCGAACTACCTTTGTAAAAGCTTGCGTTCGGAAGATCCATGAGGTCAAGCACAACCTTCTTTAGCCAGCACGCTTGCGTACCAAGACGTGCGAAGAAAGCGCCAGGCAATTCGATGGGGACGCGATGTGAGGCTGCGATGGTACTCGGAGATGGATAACCACGGTTGAATGGTATAGGGTAGAGAATGCCGCCGCCGTCGAGTCCTATGGCGAAGGTATTGCCAGAGTAAAAGGCGGAGACTGCTTCACGATACAGCGTCCGACACGACACAAAGAGGGCTACAGGAATCCGTACGCCGCAGCCGAGACGCATTTGCAGCCGACCATTCTGATCCAAACGATATCTCTCGTGATATATATCCAGTGGGGCGTGAAAGTCGAGCAAGTAGCCAAATATCTGATTTCGTGTCTCACCCGGTAGATCGAGGATCGAAAGCCTGTCCAAGTTTGCGCGCTTCGAGTCGCCCCGCGCGAGAGGGGGGAGGAGCTTCCGATCGTCCATCGCGCTGCTGGGATTGAGTTGGTTGGAATCTCCAGGAAACTGGAAAGGATGTGGTCGAAATGGCGATAGTTCCTGTACCTAGAGAAGAGAGTTAAGTCTATATTAGCTAAACGCAGGCCAGGCACCAGAAATGGAGGCAGTGATGCCTTTCCTCTACCGAACCGAGAGAATCTGTTTCATTACTAGAACATGTGCACGGATTCGAATACCAAGGGAGGTACCGTAGCGACTTCAGTGCGTAGAGGCCTCTGGTGACGTAAATTGCTCAGCGTGAGCTCGCAACCTTGGGGACGCCGCATCGTCCAGAGCTTGAACGCCATCATAAATGACGACCTTCGCAACGAGCGAGTGAAGCGCACATACATGCGTACGATCATCGACAGAAATGCGACACATCAATTACTCCAGGAAGCGACATCTGGTAATTGCGACGTGTGAAGTTTGTCGACAATCGAGGTGACGGCTACAGACCCTGATTTGCTTCCGAACGCGACGCGACAACGCTAGTTACTAAGCACACATCACAATCTCCCAGCGCGTTCCACAGAAACACCCTCTCATTGAATTCTTCAGACCTCACTCAAGAATTCCAATCTACTTCTTCAGCCACAATGTATTCTCCTCCCCTCGTCATGCCGTGACCCGTAGCCCCAAATCCAGCGATGTAGCCGCCAACCCATCTACCCAAAGTACCTGGGTCCAACTAAAGCCTACTTGGATTCTCTATCCAGTTCTCGCGCGGACAAGCACCGTCATAACACGCACACCTCACAAACGTCCTTCCCAGTCTATTCTCCATTAGCACATCCACACTTGACCTAACAAACTCAACTTACCCCGTAAAAATCCCATCGCCCTCCAACCCCGCTCCATCCAGACAATGCATAAGATACGGTAGCACCTGTTTCGTCATTCTACGAAACGGGAAGAGCTGGTAATGAACATCATACGGATAGCGGCATTCGGAATGGAAGCCGCAGCCCTTGTTGCGATATACGTAGTCGATGGGATGTAAACTCGAGATATGGTACTCGCCCGCCTCCTTGTTGTATACGAGCGAGGAGGCTGGTTGCCAAGCACTGGTAGCAGCGCATGATACATCAGTAACAGCAGTGGTCTGGACGACGTCTCCGAAGCCGTTGATCCAGAAGTCTGGTAGTTCGTCGTAGGGATGGAGATACCTGGGATCGGAGTATAGGTGGCTCAGTATCGCTAATAGAATGTTGAGTCGTAGCTTTTGCAGTGTCACAGTGTGAGAAGAAGTCACCGTAGATATCCCCTTATTGTCGTGTTTCGTCCAGATCTGAATCGTCACGGTATTTGTGGCTTGTGTAGTCGACGTCTCCATGATTAGCGGTAACACGTTGATGCGAACGTCAGCAAGCGAGACTGCACTGTTGGTTTCGAAGCGAAGGACGTATGACGGCCCGGGTTTTCGACGGTCCTTATCCTGGGCGACAATCCTCGCGGTGATGGTGTCTGGCTCTCCAGTTGAGTAGTGCGATTTGGGCATGTAGGTCTTGCGGAGGAAGGTTCGGAGATGGTTGAAGTCGTCGAATGTCGTTTGTAGCTGCTGCGTGCTCATGATCAACACAAACTCGTTCTCGAAGAGAAATTTGTCACGCCAAGTGCGGTAGAAGTATCTGTTGACGTGAATGAGTCCGCAATCAAATTTCGTGTCGTGGTCGAGATCGATGCTTGTTCCCTCGATGGGATATACAACCATAGTATAGATGCGGTTCTGAATGGAATCGGGGAGGGTGAGCAAAGTCAATGGAGTGCTTTGTCGCGTGACAAGCCTTAGCCGGGAACCGTTGTCTTCGGCGATGAAGTCGTTCAAAAAATCAGGGTTCGCCTGGAAGCGGCCTGGGCATTGGAATGGCTTAGGCGTAGCTGGAGTAGTACCCCAGTTGAGTATCCCGCCTGATCCGTCGCGTTTCAAAGCAACCGCGCGCAGCTGCTGTCCATAACGCCGGAGTCCAAGTTGGCCCTGGCAGATAGATTGGAAGATAGCAGTCACGGCGGTAGCGTCACACTCAGTGCGCTGGAATAAATTGGAAGGACTTGGATGCGGCGACCTGGTGAAAGAAACAAGCACCGGCGAGTCTCGACTCCAGATAGCGCGTAGGAGTGGAGTCACTTCGAAGAGCTGGGTCCAGTCGTTGAATACAAAGCCAAGCCCCTCGTCACATCTGTGATATCGGTAGTCTGCTAGGGAGCTCACATCAAGTTCCATCTTGGCGAGCCACTGAGCTTGAGTGCCTAAGCGAGTGATGAAGGTGCTAGATATCTCAGCGTAGGAATGGTATGTTGAACGTCTGATATCCGGTTCCAAGGTAAATGTATTGTTGGCGTAGAAAGATGAAGCAGCTTCATGGTATAGCTTTCGACAGGAGAGGAAAATACTTGTCGGAATGCGTGACTGGTCGCTGAGATATAGACCCAGATCGCAAGTCCAAGGTTCTATTCCGTGATATCGTACCTCAAGGGGTGTCGGAGATTTGACCACGTAATCGTAAATCTGATTACGGATTTCGCCTGGTAGCTCCAAGAAGGAGTGTTTGTCTGGGTTCGCGCGTTTCGAGTCGCCGGGAGCAACAGGTGAGGCGTAATAGAATTCTTCCCTTAGGGGTCTGAACTTAACGAGCTCGTGATCCCATGTTCCACAGTCGAATGTGTCAAATGTGGACATGGCGTTGACTGTCATTTTCGGTGGTTGAGGAGAAGGTACTAGAGGCGCCGAAGTACTTATACCTTGAAGGAAGCGAGACCCCAAGTACCACCCAGGAGTCTGCCAGGCACCCAACGCCCCTGAGAAACGCAACGCCAGGATCCACATAGTGAATGCTCTGGGTAGGTAGCCAACATAGGAGAAGTCCTCCAGTCGTATGATAAGTTTCGTGCGCGAATGGACGTAATGAGGGACTGTAAACGCGTTAAGATGTCATCGCTCCAACGACCACTGCCACACAACCCTCCATCAACAAACACACTACAGCCCATACCCCCTCAACCACCTCAACTCCCTCGCCTGATGCTCCAACGCCCTCCTCATCTCAACCCCATACTGTCTCTCCCTCATCTTCTCCCCGCCACTCTCTCCCTGCTCTTCCAACGCATCCTCAAAAACATCCCTCGCCATCGGCGGTTCCTTGCCAAAGCCCAGCAGCCCCAACTTGCCGTCTCCCGTCCACAGAACAAGGTTATTCAGACCAAGTGTTTCTGTGGAGGAACCGGAGGGCGTGTAAGGTGTTAAGAGGGAGGCATTACTCGTAGGCAAAATCTTCTGCACAATATCACCCCACCCCGCTTCCTCGTCCGGCGTCGCAGTCACCAGACTACTCTGATGCTGTTGCGACACAGTCTCCCCATCCTTACCCCTCTGGAAATCATTGATATTGAACTGCCGCACAGGCGTACTCCCATCCCGTTCAACCCACTTCATATTCCCATCGCCATCCGAGAAAACAAGTCTCGTGCCCTGCGGCGCCACAGCCAATAACTTGGAACTACTAGCCGTCTGACGATTCTGATAATACGCTTTCTGGTTGCGCGTCGTGCGGCTGTCGCTTGAGTTGATGGAGCGGGAAGGTTCATTCGAGAGGCCGTATAATTCCAGCGAGCCTTTGCCTTTGTATTCCCCCGCTGCGATCAACGTGTACCCGCGTGTCGATTTCGTTTCGCGCAACAACGCCGGACTGCTGTACGGCCTGCCCAGTCTCAGATCTTGTGGTACGAAAGGATGCGGTATAGCCGTGATACAAGACAGTCTCGCGCCAGAATGCACAGTACCGCGTAGTCGCGGGAAAGACCTCCTGTCAAAGTTCAACATACTGGTGAAGCGTCCTGCAACCCAGATATCGCCGTTTCCATCCCAGTCGCGCGTGGTAGGTAGGTGGAGGATAGACAGCGCACCCGGCTGGGAGAGCGAGACGTGGCCGTCGAAGTCGCCGGTGTCGAGGCGCGAGAAGTCGCTGTCGGTTGGGCCGCCGATAAGCTCGCAGCGGACGGAGGAAGGCGGTGCGGGTGGTTTGCGCGAGTCGTGGAGGTGCAGCGTCCAGTTTGTGCCGACTGTGAGGGGGGTGCGGTGGTGGGCTTCCGAGAGGGCGGTGATGGGGAAGGGGTACGGCGTCCGTGAGACGACTTGGAGGGTGTTGAGATCGACTTCGTTGAGGGCGTTTTTGACGGCGAAGAAGCCTTTGTGCAGTTTGCTGTCGATGCTCACGCATTCGACGGCACCGGTTTCTGTCATGATGGCTTGGCTCTGTGTGAGGCGCGTGTCGTAGTCGAGACCTGAGCCTCTGCCTGGTAGCAGCCCGATGTCGCTCTTCGCTATCATCTTGCCCTGTCGGTCGCTGCTCGCTGAGGCGTCCCAGATGCTGATACTGCCATCGTCGAGGGGGGCGATGAGCTTGTCTGCTAAGCCATCGTCGTCGAATAGAATACCTGCACCCGTAGCCTCTCTCCTAATGGTTCCCTCATCTTTGTCTGTCCCAGCATCCTGGAACCAGCTAATCTTCTGCTCGGCATGCCGCTGTATAAAGTCCTGGTACCAATTCACCTTCTCATCAGGATAACTAGGATCCCAATTCGCAATCAGCGCCTGCCTCCGCTTTTCCTGGTTGCGCTCCTGCTGTGACTCAGCGCTTGGCGCACTTTCATCGTGTACAGAGATATCGAAGGTGTTGGCGAGGGTGTCGGCGGCGCGTATCAGCTCGGCGAGGCGGGGGTCGATGTCGGTGGTGATTTCGAGACGGCGGCGACGGCGCTCAGCGGTTGAGTGGGTGAAGCATAGCGACTTCCAGAGGTTGTTGTCGCGTGAGAGGTTGAGGAAGCGGCGCGACACGTGTTGGAGGGCGACGAGCTCCGAGGGTTCGAGGTCTGGGGGAGGGTCAGCGCTGGGTGGGAGATGCGCGTGATAGGCACGGATGCTTACAGGAGATGATGTGGAGGATCAGCTCGTCGGGGAGGTGTATCATGGTTTGAGAATATATTGAGACGCTATGAGAGTAGATAGAAAGAGACAAACAGGTGTTGTAGTTTAGATGTCGGAAGCAATGGCGTATGCGACACTTATCTCACGCATCTTCAAGCCCCCATAGCTCGGGGTTAAGGGCTGACGACATGCCGCCTCGGCCCACGACTCGTTGCCCTTTCCCCACACACCGCCTTTCCTCATCAAGCTCACCGAAAAGGGAGGTTGATATCTGAGTATATTGAGCGTAAATAAAGAGCGTAAATAAAATGCGTAATCACCATGTCCGTCAAGTTTACCTGTTGCAACGCAGTGCATCCTCGCACACAACCACAACAGCCAGATTGGGACCAAGTATAGCAACTCTTACTTCTGTGAAAACAATTATACCTAGGTAACGTATACATCACATAGCTCGTCTTACTTTGGCTCTCTGCGGTTGTGATGTAGCCTCGTAAGGTATGCGTTTTGACAGATTAGATCACCATCTCCCTCCCCATCTCCCCTACTTCCTTCTCAAGAAAACCGTACTCATTACACACGAAAAGAATCCGTGCATGGTATCATCCCTATATTTTGCTTCAAGAACGAAAAAAAAAAGAAGCCGAAATGTCCCATATCCCATCCCTTTGTGTATACTCCCAGAACGCCCCCAACCAATCCTAATACTCATCCCCACGCTCTACCGATGATGCATCTGCTTCTCCACATCCTCGGGCGGCGTCGTCACACTCGGCAACTCCGCCACAGGCTGCGGTGGCCTATACGCCTGATACGGCTGTCCTTTCTCATTTAACACCGGATGCACACTCGTATCCGCCAGCTCGGTGGCCTCGGGATGTGTGAAAGCAGCTTGTGCGGGTGAGTACTGCGGAGGAACAGTATCCCAAGTAGTCCTATTCGGATCGCCGTTTCCGCCTCCGATTCCAACGGCGTCGGGTCCGTAAGGCGTGCCCTGATGACCCGGCTGAAACCCGTTTCCAGACGGCAATTCAGACACGCGATTTGCGCGCCCCGCGCCAATTGGGTTCCCGTCGATTTCCGCGGTCGCAGGCCGGGAATTACGGTATGTTTCTTTCTTGCTCTTGTTGAGTTTTCCAGCAGCAGCAGCACCAACAAGAGGACTGTCGCCTTCGACTTCGGAGGAAGGGTCGTGGTAGGGATTCGCTTTTTGTTGGCGGCGCTTGCGGAGGAGCCAGAAGATTATGCCGACGAGGGCGAGGGCGAGGGGGATGCCGACTGCGCAGCCGATTATGAGGCCGAGGTTGGATTTTGAGCCGCCGGAGGAGGAGGAGGAGTCGTTGTTGGAGTTGCTGGAGCCGGCGGTTGGGGTCGGGGTTACGAGGACGGTGTTTTGGATTGTGACGACGCCGCCGCCGGCGCTGGTGGAGAGGCTTTGGACTACGGAACTGAAGGGTGTGGTCGCGGCGTCGTCGGCCGTGGCAGTCGCAGAACCGGAGTTTGGAGCGTCGGTAGAGGGCGAGCCTGAAGAGCCTCCTGCTGTCGTCTTCGATGCTCCATTTCCGCCTCCTGATCCACCGCCGCTCTGGGCCAGACCGGTGATAGTCGCAAGGTTGGGAGCAGTTGATGCTTGATTTTGGCCAATGGTCGCATACGCCTTTCCATCCTGAAGCGCGAAGAAGGGTCGTGGCGATGGTGATTCCTTGCAACAATCTACGTGTACGTTGTCTGCGTTGCAGCACCACTGGTCATCGTGGTCTTTGCATTGTGTGATCGACTCGCCTCCAACAGCTTTCCCACCTGCTGGATCTTAGCAAGGATCAATTGGAGAATTTGAGGTACTTACTGTTACTGACAGTGCACATGTTCGACGCACAGCCTTCTGCTTTCCAGTCCTTGTCCGTACAGCTGTATCTGCCGTACAGGTTGTCGGCCGGTAAGTGGCAGAGACCATTGTCCAAGCATTCCCAGGTATCCGGACAGCAAGCAGAACCCTCTACTGATGAGCAAGGCTTTTCTGATTTCGGCGCTTTGCTTCCATCGGGGTAGTCTTTTCAGTCAGTCGCTGTATATCACAACATCGGGTCCATCTTACAGCATTGCTGAGCAGTAGCGTGTGTCGCAAGAGCAGCGACAGCAGCAGCGCGCATCCACCTGAGGGTAGGCATAATGCGCGTGTACCAGAAGGGTCTCTTGCTCGGTGAAAAGGCGATACCAGAAAAGCTCAATCAATCCTTGCAGTCGGTGTCAAGATCGCAACGTCGACGACGATAGTGGAGCCCTCGTAGAAAAGGTGAAGTGAGAGCGAAGCGAGCAAAAAGTCCCGAAAGAATCGAGAGTGTAGAAAGCAAGCAGGTGCCAGCCGACAAACTCAAAGACACAAGACAAGGAGCAAAGACACTGCACGATGATCGCACGCCCGTTTGCACGCCCCCAGTCTCGCTCATCCTGGATATACACCGAACGAAGCACCCACCCAAGCAAACTTTACCCCATTCGATCCAATTAAACTACAGTCTCCACAGTCACGCCCCCCTCGGTTGCTCGCAGTCCGTTCGTTTAGTTACCGAGAGGCTGGGCGGGTCACGGTGAGGTCATCGGGAAATACCATCACCACCATCAACCCATGCACAGCGGCGCTCACGTTCCTTGCACTAGGCCCGAGCGGCCGCCCTCGTCCTCGTATCAGCAGCGTGCGCCAGGCGGGAATTTGGAAAGGTTGCGATGCGAGGTGGTACCAGGGCGGCGATGGCGATCCCCATGGCGGCGATGCGATGTTTGTGGCTGAGGCAGAGTGAAACTAACGCGTGCGCATCCTGTCTTTGATCGTGGAATGCGGACGCAGTCTGAAGCTGTTGGGAGCCCGCAGAGTGAACACCGACTGCGACTGTTACTGCGCAGGAGTGACCTACCCTACCTGCCGTTCTGCGATGCGATACGAGCGATCGCCGCCCGCCATTTCGACCGTCGCGGACACTCGCACGCTCGCTCGCATGATTCAAGCCAGAAAACCGGCTTTTCCGCGCCCTCGTGCGCTACAACTGTTCGCTGTCTCTCACCAACCCTGCGGATATCCGTCCCTTGTGTTGCTATATTAGACAGGTGTCGTAGGACGTATGCGCTTTGTACCAATTGCCATGTCTCGCTTCAGAGCGTCGCATGTTGAACCACCCCGTCCTTTTCACTCCGCGGCTCCTATTCCACATCCACGCATCAATAATATCCCGTGTCTACCTCGCTTCTCGCTTCCATGACAGCGAAGGCGGTGGGATCGACCAATAGTCGGTAATGAGCGCTTCGTATCACGGCGGATGGTGGTGTTTGAGCTATGCGGATGACGTCCTGTTGCACGGGGGAAAGGTCCCGAGGTCGATGTTGCAAGCAGAAGATGCTAAATTCTAAATACGGTGTCCACGCCAAACATGCAGGTGGTCTCTCAGCCTTGCGACACCGTTCAGAGACGGCGTGCTTGCCCTGCGTCAGGACTGCGACTTCATGCACACCCTTTTTCTCTGGTGGCTTCGCGCGGTCTTCGTATTTGTGGCTATCGGAATGTTCGGCGCGGCACTGTCGTTGGGTTTATTAAGGTATGCAGGTGTTGTCGATCTACCGGGCCTTACGCTGTCATGCTTCCTGGGGAGTGCATTGCCCAGGTGTTGTTGCAAGTAAACATTTTGTGCAACTAGAGATGTTGGTACTGCGCACAACATTGCACGAGGCAGTGCATTCATTTGACAGGTTACACGACATCCCATCTACCAAACGTTACATGTCAAAGCATCTTGTTTGGCAGAGTGAGGAGGATATAGTAGGCTCAACCTCGGCACAACCTTACCTTCCATCGGTCCTTCGTGTTCTTTAGAAGACTCCTTAGTGCTGCAACATTCGGCGCGCGACTCCACCAAGACACTTTGCCTCCCGTATTCGGTCGCTTCACGGATTAGTGATAGACGGTCATGCTACGCTAGGCAATCAATAGCCGGTGCAGGGTCGGCTTTTGTGCTAGATTACCTATCAGGAACTGCATCTGTAAAAGCTTGTGACCATTGGAGAGTATCATTGCATGGCAAGATATCTATGTACGCATTGTGGTCTTCATGGTACTACAACATCGACAAACTTTCTCCCACGTCAACCTAGGAAAGACCTGAACGCCCTGGAGGCTACATCGACGTCAAGTCACTAACTCCCGAGGTCTGCCATTTTTCATCTTGATGTAGTCGCTAGATCTGCTTTCCTGCCTTACAATCACCACCCACTCAACGAAACGTTATATTCTGAAGAATCGGAAGAGGACCATTACTGGCAACATGCTCTACCTAGATCTTCAATGACGAGGATTACCGCACACACCATCTCATCCTGCCACCACACCGCAACCACCAACACACGCCCTCTCTCCCAACCTCTCTTCCTGGCCGATACCACAGCCATCCTGTACTACGAGCGCCGCATATCCCGTCACTCCGTTATACGCGTCGGCGTGCATCTTTCCAATTGACCGATCTTACAATTCTAAAGGAAAGAATACATTGAAGACGAGCAACGGTAAAGATGGGAGGAGAGCAAAATCGCAGCTACTACAAAGCTCATTGATCAAGATTAATAGTCCGGTTGGCGAAGGTGTGAGCATGATAGTTCTGAGGCCATCGGCTCAAGTACACCAAGGTGCAGTTGTAGATCATAAACCACCAGCACGCTCACATCACTCACACACAGCCACGCTCACATCACAGATGAGGCAACATCACGTCATACGTTCGACTTCAAGCCCGACGGTATTGTAGGTTTTCATCTCATTCATGATGCCTATCAAACATGCAGGATGCAGGCAAGGCTGTTTATGCCTTGCCCTCCTTGCAAGCCAGCAGTATTACGTGCCCGGCTATCCCACCCTCCCCTCTTCCTAAATCATGATATCATATCCGAAAAGAAATAATTCGTCGTTCGAGCTGACGCTGATGCTGGAGCTGAAGCAGCAACGAAGCGTTTAGTGGGCTTGACGTCCGCCCTGGGTCTCGTTGGTGATGCCAATGCGCTCGGAGTTCTATTCATCATATGCGTTAGCGGGTGCGCTCTTCATTCCGTTTGCGGCGTAAAAGAGATGGCATAACAATGGTAGGAAGACATACCTCAGAGCTCTGCACACTACCCTCCTGGAGAATCTTCTTGAAAATATCATCTTCCTTGGCGTCCTTGCCAAACTCGTTCTCAAGCTGCTGCTTGCTAGCCGTGTTGAGGACACCTTGCTTGCCGTGTCTGTGTGAGCGTCAGCGAGTGTGTCCGAGCCTTGCGAGGATATCCCGAGTGGAACGAGGATATTCCGAGTGCCAGGGGGATATGTTGCGACGAGGACCTTCGGTCCTACGAGTCCGACTTACTCAGGTACCAAAACCTTCCACCCAGCCACAACATCAACCATGGGAATCGTGCTATCAGCCTTCCACTTCTGGAGCTCCTCTACGCTCTCGACGAAGATGCAGAATTGGTCGCCGGAGGAGCCCTTGTAGAAGACTTGGGTTTGGGGGGAGTTGCCGCGGGCCATCGTATCTAAATAACTCGTCGGTTTCGGTTCGTGTGGGTATCCGTGTAGTGTTTCTTGGATCTCGCGGGGAGAAAGATGTGGTGAAGTAGAGAAGAGTGAGATGTGTGTGTAATGGGTATCGAGTGATGTGGTGGAATGGAGGGGAAGCTTTAGAGGGGCTATTTAGAGCTACGTGATCTGGAGCTTTGACCGGGTGGGCGGGCTACGTCATTGCCAAGGAGGTATTGCGCACTTCTCTCACCACAAGGGACCTTGTAAAGTAGATTGCGCACGCCTTGTTTTGCACGCTGCATTGAGGCTCTTTGGGCTGAAACGGGTGGGCAAGGATACAGGCTGGATTTGCGTGCCGGCTTCAACCCGTTTGCCATGTGATGAGGCTGAGGCTGAGGAATTGCATTGTACACAACACCAACGTCAAGCAGAAGTAGACATCGAACACACATCTCACTCAAGTTGTTCAAAACGTATAACCATGATTCAATCATTACTATCCAAATACTCTGATCCCATCGCAAACAAACGCCACCCCTCCATCGTGCGATCGCGTGCCCAGGTACCAGTACGTACCCGTGGACGTGTCCATGTCCCAAACCCGCTAGCCGCATGACGTCATGCCGAGTTCCCGATCCCCCAGACTTTCAACCAGCCCGCCATCAACGGTGGCTGCCCAGATCGTGACAGAGAGCGGGTGTACCTTGCAGTAACGCTCTGCTGATCGCATGATTAATCATTATATTTGTTACACTGGCCCTTGGTTAATCGGAGTTGTTGCCGTCGCCGTCATCTCAGTCGTGGTTATTCATGTTTCTCGTACTTGCTGTTGGAGCAAGGATAGTGTGGTCGTTACGTCGTCAAAGGAAGTATGTACGTTGCGTTTTGGTGGACACCCAATGCGTGTCCAGCTGGTATGTGATGTTGGTCCAACAGGATATGTGTGTTGGATCATCGGAAGAAATTAAAGATCCTACTCTTGCTCTTCGAAAACTTGTTCGAGGTCGAGTGGTTTGAAGATGCAGGCCGGGATTCGGGGGTGGGCTCTTCTTGCCGTCGCTGCTTCCTGTTTTCGATGTTTTTGGTTACCTCGGCGCAAGGAGGTGGTGCGCGTACGGTGGTTGCTGTTGATGCGTGGGAGACGGTTCTCTCGGCGACGCGAGCGCGTGATTCTGATCGTGGGAGACTAATCAGATGCGTGGAAAGACGTCGAACCTTCTTTGGTTTGCTCTGTAGTGGCTTATCGGTTGGACGCTCAACGCCTATCGCTCGATTGGCAAGACGTCGACGTCTACTCGAAGGTCGCGTGTCTTCGACCTCAAAGTCCTCAGGTAGGAACGCGGCGGGTGCGGAATGGAAGTCGACAAGTGCGGGGGTCGGCCTTCGATCAGTCGCTGATTGAGCTCGCAGGTTCCCGTTCGACATCTTATGAACGCGGCTTCCGAAAGAGTCTTCTGACCGTGTGTTGCTCGTGTTGGAAAGACTGGGCGAGCGACGCGAGAAATTGCTTGCTATGCTTGCTATGCTTAGCTTTCGCATCACTGAGTTTGCTGAGGCTCTGATTTGGTTCTCCATCCTCCGATTTGACATGCCCGGAAAGGGCAACATGTCTTTGGTCCATACGTCTTCCAATGTACTCTCGAGACGTACGCGCTCAGCTCGTCGCGGGGCAAGTATAGGGATGTGATTTGCGGAGAGGTGCGATTGAGATCGAGTTACTATACTTGGCGAAAACGTCGGGGGCGTATCGGGTAGCTTTTGCGCCTGGGTGTTCTTGATAATGACTTGACTCGTGTTGGTCTTCGCACCGAGAGTCGCCGCTCGATGGACTGACATGCGTCGTACTAGAGTGTTCGCATGACCGAAGACAGGCCCGAGAGACTTGAGGCCTAGCGATAGGGATGTATACATGTCCTGCATGGTAGACTGGCCTTCGACGAAATCGTGTGTCTCATAAACAATACGCTCGCGCAGCTGCTTTTTCCAAACCTCCTCTTCGTGAGAAGTGCAGGCGCTGAAGATGAGTTCGTGTAAGCGATGGCCGTGCTCGAAGACGAATTTCCACGTATGTGGAGCGGTATGGCACTGTATGCCGCGGCCGTTATCACATTCTTCGATGCTGGCGTTGGCAAGCCCGATCGAAGCGACGACGGTATATGGCGTATGGAACCGGCTCGCCGTCGCAAGTACAAGGCATGATTTGTACAAAACGCACACCATGTACGCACCCTTGATACGATCGGGTGTTTGGTATGTCACATGTAAAGCGCCACATAGGAGGACATGTCCAAGAAGGCGAAAGACAAGAGCTCGAGAAATCTTCTGTTCCGAAAACGCTAGGCGGTCTTGCAGTTGCCATGTAATCTCAATAAGCCGCCGGGTCTGAGGGTCGTCTTTTGCCTTGTTGACTTCGCGGATTGTCTCTTGCAGCCGAAAAAGAGCTTTTTCGAGCTCGGCATGCGCTTCTGGATCGTCGTAGACGGGAGTGTGGCGGCATAGGTCGTCGAACAGTAGAGGGTACTTGCACACCCTCTGGATTGGTTTTATCAAGAGATCTGGAAAGCTGAGCGCCTTCTTGCTACCTGCCTCTCGGTTGTTCTCCGAGGCGACCACCTTCTGCAGCGCTTCGACACCGCGCTCGTATTCTTGCCAGCCATGCAGTCCTTTGCACATGGTGGTGAGATCTTGCGACATGGTCGTCCAATGCGCGCCGTACTCCTCGTATGTGAAGAAGCGTTTCATCTGATTTTGTTAGCGAAGAGGATTGTAAGGATCGCGCATAGCTGACATGTTTGTTGAAGATCTTGGCGATGTTCCCCGCCGTCTGCGTGTCCGTTACTAGGCCTCGCGGTCTACGGTCTGGCGATCGTCCAATCTCCAAAGAATGCCTCAGCCTCCTGGCAGTCTTGTGTTCGGCGAAGCGCCCCGGCACAATGTCGGCGCTATGAAAGCGGATATGTTTGGCTTTTGTCACAGGATACGTCTCCTGGTACGCGCTTCTGGTGAAGTCTGCCTGAGGTACAACCTGATGAAGTTCGGCGAGCAAGTCTTCGTGAAGCTGTAGAATCTGGGAGATATTCTGTTGTATGGATGATCGTGTCTGGCCTGACAGAGTAGGAAGGGCAGTAAGGATCATGAAATAGTCCTGCTTAGATTAGAATGGTAGAGTCAACCCGGTGGTAGGTAACATACGTTGATCAAGACCTTGAGGTCTGCAATGTAGCTCTCTTCCGAGGAGATCAGCTCCTCAACAACCTTGCGACGCTGCAGTGATCGAAGCCACGCGCTCTCATCAAGCACAGGCCCTAGCGCACCACGATGACTCTCGAGTGATCTGCGCGCTTCGGAGTAATTGCTGCTTCTGTTACCCAAGCGAACCTTCCCTGGTACTCCAGCTTCTGAGCGTGGCGCAATGCTCGCGCTGCCGATGGTCATCGAAGTCGACTTCATTGCTGTCACATAGCCCATTGACGATGTCATAGACTCCGATGTCCTGCGCACAGATTCAGACAGCCTTCCCAGCGGGCGAGAGAGGACAGACATGCCGTCAGCGGTGTCAAAGGATAGCCGTGGTATTTCAGCGACGTTGTCCCTCCACCTGTGCGCGTGTCGACGCCTCAAAGTGCTCATCCACCGCCGAAAGGGTTGTGAAGATACAGAGATAGTCGCAGGCGCGTCTTCGTAGTCTTCGCGCGGCTCATCTTCGTCATTATCGGTGAAGCGACCTTCTGGCAATGGCACGTGTATTGCTTCGTATAGATTGAACAGGTGTGTCTCTTCGAAGGCGTGGTCGTCAACGTCCATGTCATCAGCCGAGCTGTCGCTGTCAGAGGAAGGTTCCGCTATTTGCTGCGAGCTGTGATATCCTCTCGCTTGTGGCCTCGGCGGGACTGTGAGTCTCGAGAAAGATGGCGGCGGTCGGTCAGGCCCACAGTTCCGCTTGCGTGGTTCTTCGATGACATGTCTGGTACTGAATGGGAAACCTCCTTTCTCAGGGACCAGATCGAGGAGCGACTGAGAGGTAAGTGGTGGTGTGTTCTCGTTGCTCCGAGACCAGTCGCCTGCCCTAGTCGCCCCGAGGGAATACAACGAGCACGCGGAAGCATTGCGAGCAGTAATGTCGCTCAGTGGTGGCAGTAGTGTGTCTTTCTGAGGGGAGCAGGAGTTGAGGTATGGATTGTCGCTGAAGGACCGCTTGAGTGGGCTCTGAGGCCGGAGCGACAACACATATGCCATGTCCGTGGTCGTACGGTCGACACTGGATAGGAGGGTACGAAGGCTTTCAGCGCATGAGATAAATACTACTGCATCCAACGACGATGGCTTAAGGAGAGACAAGTGAGCTGCAGAGCGATAAGGAAGTTGGCTGAGGCATTTTGGATATGACTACTGGTTAGGACGGGAGGAAAGCGCAGAGGCGCAAAGTTCTCAAGAGCGTAATGGCGGCATCTAAGGGAAAGGGTCCAGACGGCGCTCAGTAAAGCGCATTCTACACAAGCTTACCGAGAGCCATGGACAGAGTTTCGTTAGGGGCGAGTGGTGAGCCATCGACGAAGGCAGCTAACATGGCGGCCGCGTTGCTCTCACCAAATTTTGGTAACCGCGTCTCACTATGACGGCAGGAGCGGCGGAGGTGCAGAACAAGTATGTCTATAGCCGAGCCGAGCCATCGCAAGATTGAGCATACTAAGCGACTGGAGTATTCTCTTTATTTGGCACGCAAGAGGTCACGCGCGTGCCTTGGGGATAGTAAAGTTTGGTAGAGAAGTGAGGGAGGAAAAAGGAAGGCGACCGTCCTGGCGGTTTTGCCCCGCGCGGCTCAAGCTCCCTCAAGCTCCCACCCCCACATCCAAGCTCCAGCGTAGTAAGCATTCACGCACTCAACTCTGCGGCGGCGACAAACATCTGCACACCATGGATGATATACACGCGCCAACCGTCTCATCTGGGCCCACGTCTGCAGGCTACTCCAATGGCATACCAAAAGAGCAGCTGACGCTGCAGGAGCTCATGGCCGAGAAGGACCGAGTAGAGACAGAGTTGAAGGCATTAGGGCAGGTGCTGGATTCGGTACGCAAATCAGGGCTATGGGCGGGATAAGCAGTTGACGTCTTGTTGTAGCATGGCGTCCGCATGAGCACCGGCCTGACCACCCTGGACGGCTTTCCACGCAGTGATATCGACGTCCCCCAGAGTAAGGAGCGGTGATCTTCGACGTCACTCAGGGTCGCTGACCGTCGCAGTCCGAACCACGCGCGCGCGCATCATACGGCTGAAGAATGACTACAAGGACCTCATGTCGCGCATCGAGAAGGGCCTCCACGAGCACCACGCGCGGCTGGCAGCGCAGGCGGGCGACGCGACGACGGCCAACGGCGCCCAGGCAGGGCTGAGCGCACCGCCTGCCGCACTCGAAGCGCCCTTTGCAAAGGTCAACAGCGTCGTCGCAGACAGCCCAGCAGCGACGGCCGGCTTACAGGTGTACGACACCATAACCAAGTTCGGCTGGGTGGACTGGACAAACCACGAGAACCTGTCGCGCGTGGCCGAGGCCGTGTCGCAGAACGAAGGGGTACGTCGCATCACGCTGCACAGGATGCTGTCTTCAGTCGGGCGTGCAGCAGGCTGACAAGTGCAGATTCCCATTACCGTCAAGGCGCTGCGACCCAACCCATCGGGCGGCCCGGCAGAGACAGTTGAGATGCAACTCACACCGCGGAGGAACTGGGGCGGAAGGGGGCTGTTGGGCTGTCACTTGCTGCCCATGTAGTATATTATAAATCACGAGATACATCGAGCTGGGAGATACGTCGAGTGGATGGGTGGCAGGCAAGGCTGGCGGCAGCGCGCGTGGCGCACTCGGTTTGGCCAACAAGCATAGCATGATACCCGGCGTTGTTTGCTTTGGGATGAAAAGATCAAGGAATTGCTAGTAAATATGGCGGTAAATCACAATCTATGACTACAAAGGCGCCAGGAAAACCCGGGCTGTTGAGACAAAGAAGCCTATAGCTGCCTAACGCTGCCTCTGCCTCTGCCTCTGCCTCTGCCTGCCTGCCTGTGAGGTCAAAATTGCGGAAGGCGCCAAGAGATTTACACCGCCCGGGGCGCCAACACTTCAGCACAACAAAACCTCTTCTTGCCCACCTCACGCCCGCTACTTTCCCCACTCTTTATCACCCGTGAGTCTGCACCACCGTCTTTTGCTCAATAACCCTGTGCGACCCCGACTGACATCTTTTCGACAACAGACTCTGCCCACTACCCCCCTCACACACCACATCACCCCGCCACACACCCGACACCATGGCCGAGACTGCCGCAAGCTCAGTCCCTACCTTCAAGCTCGTGCTTGTCGGTGACGGTGGTACCGGAAAGGTATGACGCCCATTCCGACGCTTCTCGCGATAGCAGCCCGTCTATTGAGACGGCCGCGCGACTGCGAGACTGCGAGAATTTGAGACTGCGATGCAGGTTGCTAACAGCCCCACCACAGACGACCTTCGTCAAGCGCCATTTGACCGGAGAGTTTGAGAAGAAGTACATCGCGACGCTCGGAGTAGAGGTCCACCCCCTCGGCTTCACCACAGTACGTTGTCCGCCCCTCTGCCGCCCGCGACACGCCTGCTAACAGACGACAGAACCTCGGCCAGATCCAGTTCGACGTCTGGGACACCGCCGGCCAGGAGAAGTTCGGTGGTCTCCGCGATGGATACTACATCAACGGACAGTGCGGTATCATCATGTTCGACGTCACCTCGCGTATCACATACAAGAACGTCCCCAACTGGCACCGTACGTGCGCCCACAACCTCCCGATACGCATTCGCTAACAGCCCCAGGTGACTTGGTCCGTGTCTGCGAGAACATCCCCATCGTCCTCACCGGTAACAAGGTCGACGTCAAGGAGCGCAAGGTCAAGGCAAAGTCCATCACCTTCCACCGAAAGAAGAACCTCCAGTACTACGACATCTCCGCCAAGTCCAACTACAACTTCGAGAAGCCCTTCCTCTGGCTCGCCCGGAAACTCGTCGGCAACCAGTCTCTCGACTTTGTCGCCGCCCCCGCTCTGGCGCCTCCCGAGGTCCAGGTCGACCAGGCCGTGCTCGACCAGTACCGACAGGAGATGGAGAACGCCGCCCAGATGCCCCTGCCCGATGAGGACGACGCCGATTTGTAGATACGGTCATGAGCTTGCTCTAGGCCACGGCTAGGGCTCTAATGGGTATACGACATGGACGAGATTTAGTGGAATGGGTCAACGGATATGCAGCTCGAGAATTGAGGACATTCTTGGCGAAAACGGGGCATGCGGAGGAGGACTGGCGGAAGTATCCGACTGGAAGCGCTGGACTAGCCGGCGTTTCGACGAATGAACAATAGACTGTTCCCGATCAACCAGATTTGTGTCAATTGTGATGAAGGAAGCTTTTCGATTCTACTATTAACACGCACAAGGGCGTTGCGACTACTACTACAACAGCACATTTCGTATCTTCATTAACTGGAACACTTTTCCAGGACCGCTCGCTCGGACTTTTTCAATCGAATGCGCCGCCCAAACGGAGGACAAAAAATGACATCGTCGTGTCAATATGCTCATTATACGGACAAGCAGAGTCGCATAATAGCGAACCAAAAGCGCGTAGACACCGAGACGTTGACGATTGGAAGGCTCGCTCGCTCGCTCGCTGCAGGCGGGAAGAACGATCGTTTTTGACTGGCGCAGCAACAAAACATCATGACTCGGAAAAAGATCAACACGCAAGTAAGCAAGGACGATGCGAGACAAAACGAAAGTGAAAAGACGAGAAGGTTCGTCTACGATTTCAGCATCCTGCGATCATGTTAGCATAAGTCTGCACATAGCATCAAGCACCTCAGACAGGAAGAAAGGAAAAAAGGAAAAAAGGAAAAAAGGAAGTACTCACGGAGCGATCAACTGCGCATACTGCTGCTGCGGCACACTCCTCCCCTCCTCAATAACACCCCTAATAACATCGTCCTGCTGCAAATTGCTCCAAAGATGTATACTCATCGCCTTCTTACTATTAAACAGCGTGTGCGCCACCCCCCTCACCTGCCCCAGCACCACATTCGCAATCGGCCACGTATTGCTGTATTGCTGCAGCGTGCCGACGTCGAGCCGGATACTCTGCTTGATGATGTCGTCCTGGCCGTCGGGGACAAGGAAAGACCAGTAGGAGAGGTGCACGACAGACGCCATTACGACGACGCAGGTGAAGAAGGGGGTGTGGTAGAGTAAGGGTCCGGGGAGACGGATTAAGGAGGAGATGTTTTCGGCAGAGGTGAGGCATTTGGCGGTGTGGATTTCGCGGGTTTGCGTGGGGAGGAGGACCTGCCCGGGTTGCACGCATATATTCACGCCTTCGACGCGGCCGAAACCGAGGTTGCTGCGCGGGCGGTGCAGCATTATTGTGCTGCCGGCGTTTACCATGTGGGCTTGGAACAGCACTTCGTCGATGTGGCCGTCGTTGGAGACGATGTCTGTTTTCGAGGCGGGGAGGTGCAGGCGCCAGTTGCACAGGTATTGGTCTACGACGTCGACGGCGTGGTATTCGAAAGTGGAGTCTAGACGCGCGCATTCGAAGACTTTTCCTAGGATGCGGATCGCGTCGATGAGGTAGGTGAAGGAGGAGAAGGTTGTGAAGTGGGGGAGGAAGGCCGAGTCGTCGTAGTCGGAGAGGGTGGAGGGGTAGGGTATTTGCTGGTTGTGGGTTGTTAGTTTGGTGATCTGTATAAGGTTTTGTGTTTGTAGTCCCAGGAGGATGGCTACCCCCACCCCACATGTATGACATGCATCGATCTGCCATCGGAGTATGACATGCAGTCAGATGATCTCATCTCGAGTACCTAAGAGCGGCACGGGTTCGCACTAAGAAGGGAAACATGCCAAGCCGATTTGACACATGTCAGATCTGATGTCAGGGGAGTGGGTACTTACACCTGAAAAGTACTCGACGTTCTCACATGGCAGTGGCACGTCGGTTACGACGTCTTTCAGTCGGAATTGCACGCCGGGGTTGACGGCTGTCATCATGCCGTTGGCTGTGAACATGGACCACCACGTTCTCCGCCAGCTTTCTTCCAGCTGCGGGTCGTTTTCTCCGTGCATCAGCGCGAATTCCATACGGTTGAGCCCGATTTCCAGCGTGAGGTTTTGGGCTATGGTGAAGATCTGGGCGGCGCGGGGGACTTCGTTGTGGGCGTGGAGGCCGATGGCGAAGAGGAGCAGGGCTTGGACCGACCAGGCATCTCTTGGGTAGTTGTTGCTGTCTATCTGGCGATCTAAAGCTTCCTTGTACATGGCCGTAGGCACCGACGGTATATAGCTGGATCCGATGAAATGCACGGCATGTTCCAAGAGTGGGGCATGTCGTTCCTTGAAGAGTTCCACTAACCTCCGTTCCGGAAGGCAGAATGGATGTGAGTTGTAGAAGAAGTGGTAGAAGGCCTGCACAGCCGTCTCGGGTCCCAAGTGGCCAAATCGGTTCAGACGCGCGGATCCATTTAGGTTGAGTTGAGCAACTGGTGGGGCTACAGGTCGGACGCCAAGACCGTGAGTTGGGCTGAGCTGGTTCATGCCAGCATCGCCGTTGTACGAGTACTCAGGTGACGAGATGTGGCCATTGTTGGCTTGGACTTCAGATGCAGATATACCTAATTCAGGTTAGATTTTGGGTTGATATTGTCGTCGTTGCGATATTACCCACCATTCGGGGTCGTGGACGCGCCCGTGTCTTCCTTGGTTTTCCGCTTGCCCTTCCAGCCTCTTCGCGACTTGATGTAGGTACATTCCACGTTGTCGGTCCTACATCGGGAACATCGCACACCACCGTCGCATTTCAAGTGTCTACTGCGACATGGGACGCACGCGACAGCGACCGAGGCCCTGGTTTGGTCGTTATTTGACTGCTTCTGGCTGTTCTTCTGGCCGGGTCCCTTGCTGCCGCCGCTGTCCGACTGGGGCGTTTGCGCCGGGGGAGTCCCGCCATTGATGCTGCTCTGGGTGGTGATACTCTGTGTCGGCGACAGATGGAGCCCTAACGAGGGCGACAATGGCGATGTGGAGTCCGGTGAGAAGTCCTGGTGGCCGCCCCAGTAAGTGGGATCTACGCCAGCCGAGATGTTCGAAGGAGCGCCGTTCATGTGTTGCCCCGGCATCGCCATGGCAGAGGGAGGCATCGCAACAGAACGGTCTACGCGCAGGCGATACAGAATCCACGGTATCCAGGTCGGCGTGGGCTTTGCGACTGTGCGTAGGTAGAGACGTTGAGGTTGCAACGGGTGCGGGCTGCTAGTACTGTTGACCCGGCACGTGACGTCCGTCTACTCGGCCTAGCGCTGAAATCGCCAAAAGCTTCCGAAGCCTCCTTCCATCTGGCACCCAATCGGCCGTCTCCGCCCAACTCAAGACGCCAACCGCAGGACGCAAGGAGAACCTCAGCCTCTTTGTTGTCGGCCCCTATGTGATCGTCGCCCCATTCAGCTCAGGTCAGCATCTTCTGTGCAACTCCATCGTACCGTCGACCTGGCCGGCCTGCCCCGTTGCCCTTTTGACGCACCGTTGGATCCTGCCGTCGCCTGTACTTCGCTTGTACCGCTTCAACGCAAGCCGGCCGGGACTGAAACGCACAGTGGGCGAATCGGAACTAACGAGCTGTCTCCACGGCACTGCCGTCGTCCATTACTGGGCCGTTTGCGCGCATTCCCGTCACCGCCGTATCGCTAGCCTGGATTCCGCCTTCGCTTTTGCCATTTTATCGTGGGGTTAGTGGTTCTGCGCACGTTCGGCGGAAAGGGTTGAGTGTAGCGAGCCAGCTGAAGTAGTCGCCTCGCCACATGCTCTTACACGTTCCATTGGACTGTCTTAGTCACGGAAATGGTACCGCGCCTGCGACGTAGCAGCACAGTGTGCCTCTAAGATTTCGCCTCGATGCAACCTAGCCTTGGCTCTCGATGCTGCCACAGCCTTATCTGATACCAGCGATGAACCCACCCACACGACGCCAAAAAGCAATCCAGCGTTCGTCTCGATTGGCCAAACTTGGGCTGTCTAGGCGCTGAACGCATATGAAAGGAGGTGAACCTGCGCATTAACTCTAAGCCTCGTCGACTTTCCACTAGGTCTCGCCCATTTCCGTGATCTGGCTACGACGTCCTGTACACTATCAGCCCTGCAGCAACTTTCGGCGGCGATGAACCAGAGTACTGATTGGTCGAATTGATCGTTTGGTGAGAAATTGGGTATTAAATTCGGTGCCTATGGTCTATCTTGCTGAACACACAAGAGAAGAGATGCCGCTGATGCTAGAATATGCAGGGAAAGGATGATGAAGAAAACCGTGCAGGGCCACTCAGCACGCCCCTTGTCTACGACTCTACACACCTAGCTTTAGTGAAGTTCCATACGTCCCCGGAACAGTCATTCAAGGACCTCTCAGCCTTCCACTGCAGCTCGTTCTCTGCTCGTCGCACCTCCGCCACACAGAAGCCAACATCTCCAGCCCTGCGGCCGACTTCCCTGACGGGGATCTTCCGTTGGGATGCGTCCTCTAAACTCTGGAGTACCTCACGGACAGTGTGTCCTCGTCCCGTACCTGAGTCGAAGTCAATACACAGACCTTAGTGTGAGACGTTCTCATATAAGGCCTCCACTTACCAAGGTTGTACGTGCGAAATGGCGCTATAGTACGACCAGCAGTCGAAGCTGCTAAAGCCGCAATGTGGCCCCGAGCCAGATCGACTACGTGGATGAAGTCCCGCACTGCCGTGCCGTCTGGGGTGTTCCAATCCGTGCCGAAGATATCCAGCACTGGCTTTGTCCCTGTCAGGACTGTTGCAATGACTGGAATCAGATTGCTCGGTTTCTGTCGAGGATCTTCACCCAGAATACCAGACTCGTGGCAACCGACCTGGTATTGTTAGGCACACTTCCAATGCATCCTGACCATCGAATGTACATACCGGGTTGAAGTACCGAAGGGCGGTTATGGACCATGTGGGGTCAGAAAGCGCCAGGTCTGCCAGAATGGATTCGCACATGAACTTGGATCGACCATATGGTGATGTGAGGCCCAGAACGCCCGGCAAAACTCGGCGTTCTGCTCCTTCGCTGTCCACGAAAGATTCTGGGTGATGCACGCACAATTCTTCGCGCAGAGGTAGCCCACAGTTAGCGCCTTCGCCATAAACTGTTGCAGAAGAGGAGAACACGAAGTTCTTGATGCCAAACTCCTCCAGCAATCCCAGAAAGTCGACCAGCCCGCAGACGTTGTTGCTGTAGTATCTCAAGGGCATCCGGATGCTCTCTTCAACCGATTTGTACGCCGCGAAGTGGATAACGCCGGATATTCTGGACAGTCTCTCAACGACGGGTTCTTGCGCATCATCCATATCCATGTCGATACCGGAGTCTGTTCTCTGCAAAGTCGAGTATGGGAATCGTGCTGGAGTGGGCGCTGGCTTGCCGATGATCGAATACGATGAATAGCTGGCCAGTACAGTCTTCATGTGCGCACTCCTGTAATCCAGCTGACGGAAGTGCAACGCTGGCATTCGTCGCCCATGTGCCGTGCAGAAGTCAATCGCAAGACCTCGCACCCTGCTCAGAACGCTTTCGTACGAGTTGCTCAAATCATCGATGACAAGCACGTTGTAGCCTTCTTTAAGCAACTCCAACACTGTGTGTGAGCCGATGTATCCCAGCCCACCGACGACCATGATGAAGGTCGACGTGGATCCATCGATGTTCAGAGGATCCGCTACTACATCGTCGTCGAATAGCACCGATCGCTGTGTTCCCGGTGTATTGAGTACTTCCGGTGTGACGGAGGGCGATAGCGAGTACGTCGAAGAGGATGACGACATCTTGCACAATTATGCTTGGCGAATGAACGAATGTATGGAAGAAGAGCGAGCGCGTTGATTGTCACGGCGCTACCTTTCTCGATACGTCCGAAATTCTTTATACGCGCCACAACTCCCAACAACAGCCTCAAATCGCGATCAATTAGGCAGAAGACATCGAAGTCAGACTTTTCCTGCGCCGTCAATATTATTTACATTGCTTGGCATAATGCGGCCTCTTCATCCCGACTCATCAGTTTCGGAGTCTCCTCAGGTCTAGCACTCTCAAAATATACTCTCGCATCGCTAACGATCCCTGTCCAATCTGCATAGCCAAGTGCGCAATACGTACCCGTGTGGTTGCATTGCCGCGTCCTCTAATCTCTCAAAATACCATCATCTGGGCCGTCAGAGATTCAACGTGGGCATACTGCGAGGCTTCGTTCGACTACTCGATCCCGGCATCTGTCAGCGTCTTCTTGGTGCCCAAACACACCATAAGGATATCCATTACATGTTTGCGTTCGTCAGTATCCGTAAGCTGTGTTTCTCCAGATCTTACCCTCTATCGGCTCATCTCCGTTTGGG
The DNA here is from genome assembly GCA_022609215.1 of Alternaria triticina. Taxonomy (NCBI): domain Eukaryota; kingdom Fungi; phylum Ascomycota; class Dothideomycetes; order Pleosporales; family Pleosporaceae; genus Alternaria; species Alternaria triticina. The sequence goes on from JAGKPX010000015.1 coordinate 638,644, forward strand.
CCAGCGTCTCGTCATCGGCTCCTAGCCTGCCGTGCTCAAAGCAGAGTCATGGACGGACTCAGCTCCGTAATTGTTCCGCTCTACGTCTACCCCTCAGTAGGCGCGTGGGATCCGTTTCACGATGTGTACGATACGGCACCTTTACTATTGTCGCTACTCATTATACCGGGACTAACGACATGAACTGCTTTCAGGGCATCATCATTCCCTCGCATACACTTTACGGTCGTGGTAAACGTGCATAACGGGCCTGGAGAGGGTGCACTACCAAACGCAGAATACACCGCAGCCATCGAGGCCCTCAACTCGCTCAGTAATGTACGCACTATCGGCTATGTGGCAACCACGTGGTGTACCAGGGACTTGAGTTCTGTGCTGGATGACATTGCTGCGTTTTCATTCTGGGGCGAATATGATTACTCACTGGCTCTGAGTGGTGTCTTCGTTGATGAGACGCCTACCCAATACTCTACAGACTATGCCGTCTATCTCAATAGCATCGCTCAAGCTGTTCAAGACAGTACCGGACTAAAGGACAACTATATTGGTAAGCTCAGCCCGCCTTCTTCTGTATTGAAAGTAAGACCGTCACCGGAGCCGGCTTTCGAGGCCCCTGTCGTGTTGCTGTACACTTTACCATGCGTCCTCAAATTGGTCTCTTTCTATTGCAGGCGAAAAGAACCCCTATTGTCCAACTCCGGCAGTTGTATGAGCGTAAGGCTGACACTGCACTATAGTTCACAACCCTGGCGCTCTCCCAGAGCCTCGTTACTTTGATGAAGCATTGTTCACTGGGCCGGACTTGACAGTCGTTTTCGAGAACTCATTTTCCAATTGGACGACCGAAAGTGGCGAGCTCTTCAAGGCGACGGGTTCATATGATCGCGAAAAGCTTGCGCTGCTTGTGCACTCCACACCGGATCTGACGATTCTTGAGACGGCTAGTACGCTATTGCAATTACTTGCCGTAGGTCGCGGCATCTGGTTGACAGGTAGCTCGAACTATACCGAGCTCGACGGTGTGCTACCTGTGTTTATCGAAGGCTTGGATGCGCTGTTGAGTTGAGGGTCACAGCCTTGGAGCTGAATACGGTAGATATCAGGTCATCGATCGCTAAATCCACGCAAGACACCAACGTCTTCGACAGTTGTCCTTTCCGTGTCAGACTCAGCTACTTCATCGCCTACGAACACTTATGCGGCAAGCCTCGATCACTTGACTGCACTGTCTATAGACCTGGGGCTGAGTGACCCTGATTTTCGGATTGAAGCTGGCATGCAGAAGGAAAGGATCTTCTGGTCACGACTGCTTCGTACTACCGTGGCTTTCTCAACAGCGAGTCGGCTAATGCGCCGTGACGAGGCGTGTCAAGGGCAGTCCGCGATGTAAGAAGTCCTTCCGTAACACAAGCGGTCCGCCACTCCGTCGGTTGAATCCGAGGAAAGTTTACGAGGAATTATCCCAGCTACACAATGCCGTCTTCAAACAAGCAACGATCATCGAAAAACCCGCCTTCAAATTTTCGACTACCAAGTATTCACATCTGGTTGGCTCTAATATTACCCCGAGAGCTCCCCTGTTTGCCGCTTTAGGCGGCAGATCTAGCTCACTCAACCCCTGCGCGTTTCCCCGGATCAAACAAACAAGCCTTTCGTCCTGCACTAGAGCTGCATACACACTTTATTTCAACCTTGGCCTTCATTTCGAAATTCAATCTCTGCTGCGTACCGCGTTGGCCCATGTCTATTTGTGCATCTTTCCAAGCGATGCTCCAGGCCTCGATATTGACACTTTCCTTGATGTATGTCATCCTTGGATGAGCACCGGAGTTACTTCGCGACGGGATGGAGACCAAGTACCGGCGGCTCTGCGAAGACATGCAGTGAACGTGCTCCCTAGACAGATGCACAGGGCCGAAGTCGTGCCGCCATGACTGCTGCCTCGCGGACTGTCGCGCTTCTCCGCATTATCATTCTAACCTTCGCTTACAGAGTACTGTGCAGATTTCTCGTTTTACGTGAACTTCGCTAGCTGCATTAGAAGGACGCATCCGTTGCGCATCCGATCGGTTGGGTCTGGAAGCGAGATGCCAACTTTCGGATCACGCCACAAACAACACGAGGTTAACAACACGAAGTAAACCTCATCCAAAATAGCTCTTGACAAGTATGGCTATTTACAACCATTCGTCCTGCCAGTTCGCTAGGCCTTCACAGGCAGAGAACATGACACTATGAGACGACGCCGTTGCGCGTGATCAGCCTCGCTAAATGACGACATCGATATGTGGGACTCACCTACCTATATTGTTAAGAGCTCTCGTAAACCACGCATACTGGCTTGTAGGGATGTCAAAAATATACATCCAGTAGACAGCGTAGCGGAGTCTATTCGCCTCGTGCTAGTGTTTCAGTTACACAGAGTGGATCCCAATATATGCGGCAGGACCCGACTACCGAATACGGAAAGTGAATTGGCGTGATCGCAACCACACGAAGGACTTTCGATACTCTCAGAGGCTCGTATTACACGCCGATACGGTGGATGTACCGCCCATGGTGGGTTGCATCAAGGGAAGGATCCGTGTGACGTGTATTCCGGTTCGCTGGTACGAACAAGTCTGCAACAAACCCGAATAACCTCGATTTCGACCCGCGTAACGCATCGAGATCCACGGTCAATCTAAGTACTTCGTATTGTATGCGACATGTACGTTCGTCCCGGCCATACCGCGCATCTGCCCCGAGCGGTGGTCCTCTCGCAGACTGGGGACCTACACACCTGCCACTAACGTCGTGGTTCAGATCTAGAAACTAATGCATCATCTTGTATCGGGACCGGTGCACCAGATCGCGCTCTAAAACTAGATGAACACGCCACTCTGCCCCGACATCTCTGCCCCACCCGGCAACTTGCTCGAACAAGTCAGCTTACCCACTCGACGAGAAGCCTCACTATAGTGACCGCAGGCGAAAAATTAGACGGCTTCAATATGCCGAGCATACCTACCGCAAACGACATACCCGCCCCAGATTTTCCACCTCACCTGCATCGGATATTGAATCGCATTCAACCGGCCGGTAGCTACACCTTGGCAAAGTCGACCCGTACCGAGATTGAATGCATACTATGCATACTTTCTGCTTGAGGTATCAAACAAGCAAAATGCTGGTAACGCCATATTCCACCAGTGAGTCGGTCAGCCTCAAACACACGCCACCGATGTCAGATTCCCGGCCGTACACACCATCACTTCGGTAGGAAGAGCCGGTGTAAGCAGGGGTTCTCCAGCTTTTACGACGGCTAAAGCCAAGTTGCATAGCCCGAGGCTGTGTGTGCTGTGTGATATACGGCTAGCAGAAGGGAAGGGTATGGGAGCTGGGGTAGCGGAGATGTGGAAGAATGGAGTTAGGCGTGAGAGCTTTGCTGCCCGGGAATGCTGGGAGGCATACCGCTTGGAAGTCTGACTGACTCGTTCGCTGTTGGTACAGTGTTTGATCACGATTTGGATATGTTGCTGCAGAGAGAATGCTGTATCAGCAGACAGCATGAGGCAGGTCACGGGGGTGGGCCTCCATCGTTGACCTCGTGAGTATAGGAACTACCGTATCATGTGATTAGAGCAGGCTGTTCTCAGCGTAGGAGCCTACGATAACCCGGTTGTGTCGCAAAGCTTGATACAGCTAAGCATGCTGGTTCAGAGACAGAACCATGTGCACTCGAGCTTAAACACAACATCAGGTATGAGAAGTAATGGGCAGATTTCGATGAACAAAGACATTATCATGAGCTATACCACTACATCCCTCTCCCCTTCTCTACCCACGGCCCCCCACCCCCTCATCCACATCCGTAACCTCAACCCTTCTATCACAAAACTCCACCCACCCATCCAACTCCATCTTCTTCAACACCGTACTAAACCCCTCGCTCCCCTGCCCCTTCCCCTCTCTACCACAATACCTCCCCACAACATCTTCCTCCAACCCTTGTTCCGCCCCCGCCCCATCCGGATACTCGATATGAAACACGGGTTTCCCCGCTGCGATGAAAGGGGCGAAGGTGGCGCACTCACCGTACTTTGCGCATTGCTCGTTTACGCTGAAGTGGACGATGGGGAGGACGGCGGGGATGATGTCGCCGGCGTTTTTGAGGCCGAGAGTGAGGTTTAGGGGGTTGGTGAGGGAGGAGAGGTAGGAGAGGAAGGAGATTGAAGAGGTGGCGGTGAGGGAGAGGCCGTTGGGGTTTTGCTGGTGGGGTTATTAGCACATCCAGTGTTTAATCGAACGGGATGGTATGGACGTAGGTATATACTTACGTATCCATCAACATTATCAGGATCAACACCATCACACCCCTTCTCCTTCGCCAAATCTACCCTGTTTTTCATTATCCTCCTCACGTTCTCACTGTCTAGATCCAACCATTTCTCCCCAGGCCACCCGTCTAGATCACGCCCGAGATCTTCCTTTTTAAACTCCGACGCGTCGGGCCGCCAGTCTTCGTAGCTGCCTGCGCTGAAATAGCATATCACTTTCTTGCCTAAAGAGTGTAGTTGTCGTATCGTCTCGGTGGGCGTATCGAAGAGATCGATATCGAAGATACTGACGTCGGGCGTTGTGCTGGTGTCTGAAGAGGAGAGATCGGGTGGGTGGGAGAGAACGATCTGCCACGTATCGGATACGGATGGTGTCCATGGGAGTGTGGTGTTTGGTGTGGGGAGGGGTGTTAGGGTGGAGCTTGGGGGCGAGGTGTTGTCGTTGTCGTCGTCGTTATCGCGTCCGATTGTGAGGCCTAGTCCTAGACCGAGGCCTAAAGCGAGGATCAAGAGGACGATGCCGACGGCAAGGAGGATCTTGCGCCGTAGAGACCATGGCTGTCGTGCTTTGGGTTTCGCGTACATTGTGCCTTTGTGCGACCGGTTGCTAGATGCAGAAGATGATGTTTGCCAATTTGCTGGATTTCCTTCGCCGACGCAGAATCTTCAATCATACGCCAGATTCAGTGGTTACAGCGACAAAAGATCTGGTCACTAGAACAAGACCAAGTTGATGATCCATACGCGTTGATAACCCACACCCGGCACACCTCAAACACTTCAAAAAATAATTCGATAGCCTGGGAATATCACGAGAAGACGCGTCGCAAGCGGCGCAGTGACGTGCGCTACCCTTGCATATGTAGGCAATATATAACTGTTGTATGTAAGACATGTGGTAACTGTAATTGGTGTAGCGCTCATGCAGTCATATTGCGGGTGAGGCGTGCCGAAGGAATTCGCTCCCGGTTGGAAAAGTTGGCAGCTGAACACAGTGTCCGTTGACGGGGAAAAGGCACTATGTAGTTCAGCTATCCGCAAAAGGCCATGGTGCAATTACACGATCGAGTTGTTTTCGGAGACGACGTGACTACGTGGCAGGTGTGGTGATAGTGCAAAACGCAAGTAGCGAAATGCGGCGCAGCTGCCCCGCCAGCTTGGGTCTGGAATTCACCCATATTGATGTTGTGGCCGTGCGAATGTGGGGTTAGCTCAGGGGTCATAGATGACCGCCTAAACTCCACAGTCGTTCACTGGTCATGCTGGATGCAGGGAAAAAAACACAAAGACAATTTTGACTGAGCTTCAGCTAAAAGATATACATTGAAAATGACAATTGCGATAATGACCGACGCCATGTTCTTCCAAAGGATGCTTGTGTTTACAGCGGAATCGCCTTTGAGAACTTGTACTGCCTACTTGCGCCGCTCATGGTCACCCATAGCGTGAGCGGATCACTTCCCAACTGCTCTTTCGTCGCGCCCGTCGTGCTTGCCACCGCGCCTGGTACGGTGATGGGTATGGTGGTGCCACATTTGTTTCCGCCTGCCGTGTACACGTTGACAGACTCGATGTTGGCGCCGTTGGCGGATGTAGTCCAGGTCAAGCTGGGTCGGCATAAGTCGCGAGTTTGGCGGTTGATGAACTGTTGTGCGAGGTCGTCGTGCTTGAGGGTCTTGAAAGGCCAGGTTGTTCTGTAGTATGTTAGTAGGATGTTCATCTGGAGAAGCAAGGGTACATACAGGCGCATCATTTCAGCGGAGATGACCTCAATCCATGTCATGAGTAGCGAGTACTGGCCACTCTTGCCGTTGACGGTTGTGGACGGAACATCATTGACGCGCATGTTGGCCTGATGGAACATGTATCTGTATAAAGAATCAATATGAATCAATGACGCGGATGAAGCTGCACTCACGGGTCCCAATGTAGGCCAAAGAGATTGCGCATTGCAGTGTCTCGAGAGTTGATCATGAGATCGTCAAACGTTCCTTTGCCTGCAGAAGTGTCGATCCACTCTTGCAGAGTACACGCGGGAAGATCGCAATTGTAGTAGATGAGCGTTGCCCAGCGCGGCATGACGTTGAGTCCTGCGTAACCGTTGTTCTGAACGTTGGTAGTCAACGGCCAGAAACTGTTCTGCTGATTGCGAAGAGGCGGGCGGGTGTTGTCTCCCACGACATTGACGATGCCGTTATCCATCCAGCCTTTGATGGCATCTGCGTTGTGTAGACCAGTGATTGCAGGCGGAATGATGCCCTTCCCGCTCCAGCGCTTAGCAGCATCAAGCCCAACCTGTTTGAGCCAAGCTTGGTTGAATGAGATCTCCTTGGAGGCATCTGAGTAGGTCGCGTTGGTCAAATCGGCGTGGGAACTGGTCCTGAGTCAGTAGTGCAAAGTATGAAGGAGCATGAACGTACAAGGTATGCGAGATGTGTGCAAAGGCGTCGCGCTGTTCTTCGTCGGCGAACCAATTTTGTAGTTCGTCGATCTCGGCACACTCAAGACTCCAGGTATACTGAGAAGGCGTCGAAGGCCAGATATTGGTGCCAGTACCAGGAGGCTTCTGGAATTCTGGGTCGCCATCCTTCTGATCCGCGTATTCGATTGCGTTCGTTGGGGTGCAGACTCTCTCGCCTTCACTTGTGTCCGTGGATGCTTCTATATCACCGTTGCCGTTGTGTCCGATCTCTATAAAGAACTCGGATCCTGCAGGCATCTTCGCGTTCAGGTTGGCTTGCCATGTGACATGCAACGAAAGGTCATCGGGTTTAGCGCGATAGTTCACGCCCGCCGGTCGGTACATGGGTGTCTCCAGAAACATGTCATCCACCTGTGTGCTGAAGTAGATCCTTCTGAAACCAACGAAAAGGCCTCTTGTCACCCATGTGATCCAAGCGTGTTGGAGGACGTTGCTTGACGGTGCCCAGTCCAGAGCGAATGGCAAAAACCAAACCATTTGTTGCCGAGTGCCTATCTGATTGATGACTGCGGCGCTTCCACTGCTCGAGAACTTGGCAACCTCCCATGCCATTGATGCGTTCACAATTTTCGCGGGAGAGTGATATATATTCGCGATGCTCACGTCTACCTTGCTATTGTTATAGTCAGTATTGTACCAATTTGAACAGAGTCGCCGAGACTTACGTCTTGAGATTAGCGGCGGAGAATCCGGTAGTATTCGTGAATGATACAGGCTCATCGTTCAAGTTTCCCCCGACGCTGGAAACTCCAAAGTCGGCTGTAGGGAAAACATCGAGACGGACCATGCGTACGCCAAAGTTGGTCTGGTAAGCATACAGATCGTTCCATTGCCGCCTAGTGAGTGCGCTGTAGTACTGGTCTCCGTAGTTGTATCCCACTTCGCTCACGGTGACGATGCCACCGTAGTTGCCATGTGTCGCTGAAGAGTTGAGTAAAGGCAGGTTTGTGATCCCATCCTGGGGAACGGTGACAATCTCGTAGGGGATGCCGTAACCTTGAAGGCCAAGTGTAGCGCTGTTGATGGCCGAAGTCGAATCGCGTGCAATGACCAAGATTGTGCTTGATACTGTGGCACTTCCCACATACGCGGAAACATGTTGCAGGAAGAGACAGAAGCATGTGAGTGCGCATGCTCGCAGTAATGATGCAATGGAAGCCGCCATCGTGAGACGCGAAGTGAACAGCCTGCTACCGAAACTTTTTTCGAGGAACCTGGACGAGTTAATAAAGAAGTCTCGGCAGATATCATCTCATAGGCCACACGGAGGATATTGGTCCAGATGCAGTGAACGATCAAGAGACTATCGATTTTCTCCCTTCTTAGCCTCAGTAGTCAGACTTCCACCTGGCATTCAACTTGATCCAGAACATGACGCGGCGGATAGCTCAATCAGATGCTTCGAATACTCATTGCCGTACCTCTGGAAGGCCTCGCATACGTAAGATGCCGTTAAAGCCATATGGTCTACCAGGGTCTTGGCAAATCAGTGTACTTGAGAAGCCACAGCGTTATGAGCTTTACCACTCAAGACCGATGTATTGCGAAGATCTCAGGGCATGGCTGAACTCGTGACTTTGGCCTACCAAGCCACTGGATAGTTCCGGAGCAGACCCAAAGGCAAAACCCGATGCATGCTGGAAGAAGTGCGGCCAAAGTCCATGGTGCAAAATGCCTTTGGGGCCGCAAGGACGCGAGTGTGTGTAAGGATATTGTGAACGAAGCACCGGGTATCGTCTAGCCTGGCTCCACGAAAGCACGCGCATCCCCGCAGCCTGCCCATATTGCACCAGCAATTACCGTCCCAGACTTCATCTGCGGCAGGTGCATTGCATTGCATGCGCGTCGGATACAAGACCGACAAAGGTGCCGTGATAGATGAGGTTGGATATTAAAATCGTCGTGTGGAGGATGTTAGGCTAAAGGCGGTGCCGGATGAACGTGATTGAAAGAGAGATGATGCGCGTGCACGGACGTTTACTACCGAACCGCGACATTTCAGCCTCGTCACGTCTTCCCTCGTCCACCACTCTTGTCGCGTCATCACGACACCCTCCTACGCTGACATCGCCTCGTCGTTAAGATCTAAATCATCTTTGTTCTAGTCTCAATACAGTAACAGTCCGCTGTTCGGGGTAGATGGCACTAGCCCCCAGACATCGCCAGCGTTCCCTGGCATCGCTCTCGCCAATGCCCGGTCAGAAGGCTTCGCGCTGCAAGTCCCTCAATGATGACTGCCGCTCCAATGCCATTCGCGGGAGCCAAGAGCCGTATTGCAGGATTCTCGAAGGATGGCCCTGCTCCGTCACTGCCGCTGGCCCTGCAGCGGTGGATTATTCACACCTATCGTGTATGCTAACGCGATTCGCAGATCAACAGCTAACACATGACTGTACAAACATAGGCCATGGTGAAAATCTTAGTGTCTGTCAAACTGGCTTTCGGTAGCCGATGAGCTTGCCGATGAGCAAGTGACTGTTCTTCCACCCTGTTCACACTGGCTATTCCAGTAGGGCATCATATTCACCTTGCTACTACGATCTTTGCTATGGATCTTTCTACCAGTTCTTTGTGCATTGCCTACTAACTGGCCTTTATCAACATATGGCAATTACTGTGCTCTCTGGAAGTGGAGCAGCACCTGGAGATATCTGAGCTACATCCAACAAATCACAGGCAGGACCGATGCCTTCGCCGGATATCTTGGGCGTTCAGGCCTTCGAGTCTGGACCATTACTACAGGAGTGGTGGGAATGGACGCTTGTTGCCATCATCAGTGCCAGTGGGCTTGTAGGAGTTGTTGCTTTCCTTTGGTACTCATATCGTTCCCTACGGACATTGTTGAAGGTACGTAGGATGCATGCTATGTCTTCTCAGGGCTTATAAACCTTACAGGGTGACGACAATGATCACAGCTTACCGCGATCGGTACAAGAACGAATCCACCTACTGTCGAACAGTTCGAGCGTCGTCCGCAAAACCCATAACCTCCCCACAAAGCCGTCGACGTTTGGCGTATATCTGGGCCTCCTGAGCAATCCAGTTACACACGATGAAGCGCAAACACTTTCACAATGGGACGTTGTAGTGTTGGACTACTGCGAGCCTGGGGTCTTAGAAGCTGTTGGCGACGATAGCGTCCCAATGGGACCTCACATCATCGCACGACTTGATCTGGCCCAGATAATCACATTCGCGACAACGGATAGTGAACTGGACATGTCGCGAGCGGTGTACGTTCTGTCGTGGACCATTCAGCGTACCTTGCGACAGCCGGACCAGAAAAGATACTTCACAGGCGTTCTTGTCTCTGGCTGGCGAGACCGCATATCGGTGCCTCTACTCAACGGCTTGACGAAGCTCCTCATTGCCTACGGTCTGGATGTCTACTTGGAGATTGAGGCTCCAGACTTTCTAGACGGTGTCCAGAAACTCGATGTCGCATTGTTCGCTGGCTTCATCGTCCGCAATGGGACGATCAAGTCGAATGGAGAGCGCCGAGACTTTTTCGAAATGGACAAAATGAAGACCACAACCAAATCTTTTGTTTCCCAAGCCTGTCAAAGGTCGTTCATAACGATGATGTGGGATACGATCGAAGACGATGTCGAGCTCTCGCACGCTGTGGTCAGAAGAGCACATATGTGGTGTAGCTACCACGGCGCCATCCCATATTTTCCGCGTCAACGGGCTCTATCGAACATCGACGAGATTGTTCCTTGTCATGAGCCCTTGGCTGCTTTCCAATGGCTCAAGCAACGAAGAGTCATGGAAGTCCACGAGCGATATCGTATGGCGCGAACAGTAAGTCTTCCTGGCCTGGGCATTTGTAGGTCACTGCTAAGTGTTGTCAGCTCGCTCCCGGTTTCTCAAGCATCATCGACGATTACCTCCCTTTACAACACATCTTTCCCCGCCTTGCTGATACGCTCGCTGGCCTCGACGCAACTGACTCTGCTGACGACAGCGACGACGATGCGTCGAGCACATGTACCGATACTGTGCACTACCCCGAGATCGACGAGAATGGAGCAATGCTTGCACCAACACCTACATCACCAGTATCTTCTGGTCTGGAATGGACACTGGCAAGGGAGAAGCATAGCAGCGACCCACTGTCTTGCTCGTCCAATGGGTCGCCATATGGCTCTCTGGGATGCTTTCCGATTGGATTGGACGCGTCAATGACAGACTTTTCGCGTGTCATCGAATCACAACGACGTCTACGGGATTTGAAGCTGCTCAGCCGACTCTCAACCGCTCAACTACATTCTGTTGCCAAGATTCTTCGTGACTATTGCCACAGCAGCAGCCACTTCCTAGACTTGCTTCCAACGTCAAGAGATGCCATCTCAAAGCTTGTAGACGCACTAGCTCGTACAAATGACGACGCCGAGGACAACTATCAACTGCAAGTATACACTGCGCTCGACTCTGGATTCCACACGCCGGGCGGTGCTCAGTTTTGGGCCGTCTGGGAACTAGATCAGAGGACCCAATCGGTCATCATGTACATCTCGAAGTCGGTTCAGGACCTCAACGCTGTTCTTCTTCATACGCACTTGAGCAGGCTAGGCTTCTCCAGATACCAGTGCTTCTTAGCAGAGTATGGCTTGACGGAGTTCATGGCTGGGTCCTTCTCACCTGAACGACTACCCGAGAGGCTACAGCAAGACCTAGAGCTTCTCTCGTCGACTGATCTACTCCTGTATCTGCAACACATGCAATATTCGGAATGGGATGAGGATTGCTCATTGCTCTCATCCATACGGAAACGTTGCGAAGAGTTACTGATTGATATACCTACGTACCATCAGTTCAAGAAGCTCAGCAACGTGGACTATATTAGTGGTAGCATCACCGATGAACAGCTGGTCAACGCGAAGCTCAAATGGTACCGGCTCTCACATCTACCCACACTTGACGGACGTGATGCCTTGGAACTGTTCAGGGAAGTGGCAAGGGTGCTCGATCATATATTGTGGTCACGAGACCATGAGAGGCTAGACATCATCACTTCCGCTGTCAACAACATTATCAGCAGGGGATCCTTAGATTCAGCGGCTGACTTCGTGCTTTTCTGCGTCTTCTGCGCGGCAAGGAAAGCAGGGTTTGAGGAAGTGTACATCGAGGTGTCGGATCGGAATCCACTATTCAACCAATACTCAGATCAAAGCGCAGCTTTTGCAGAGCTGTTTGCGCTAGGATCAAGATGCGAAGCGTACTTTGACATCAAGCCTAGCGATATTGGTATACTGCTATCGGAGAAGCATAGGGACTACTACAATCAGGAGGAACATCAACCTCCGATGTGGATCTTCAACGCGCCATCGTTTGCTTCCGCTTACGCGGCAGCTCAGACCGATATCGATCCAGAGCAAAAGCCTTCCGTGATGCCCGCATATCGCCGCTTTACCTTCCTCAGTGTCTTTGCGATTCCAGCATTAGTCGACATCATCCTACTATCGACGACTGGTCATGGTCTGTATCTGAGTATGCGCATGGAAGAGGAGCAACGCTACTATGCTACACTGGCACTGATGTGCTCATTGCTCCTCTCTGGCGCGATTGGAACCTGGATCTCCATTGGAGGCACCTACTACCTTATATCAATGGCATTTTCAGCTGCCAATATGTTTGTACTCACGCGTTTGGTCGGCGGTCTAGCATTCACTCTTGCTGGCTGTCTTCTTGGATTCATTGTCATCTCAGCTGTGGTGGGCCCCGGGCTTGGAGTCGTGTTCGTCTTCTACCTTTTCGGTCTTACAACGTACCTGACCGTACTTGCTGTTCTCTCCACATATCAGGTCCCAGGATCCAGTTTCCTCAATGGTCGCAAAGTCATTATCATGGTCGTTCCAACATTAACGATATCGCCTCTTTTGACTATCTTCGTTCCGGACTACGACATCTACATCTATCCAGGAGTTCTATACATATTCATCACCTTGCTGATCCTCGGTACTCGGCACGTCGCGACGCAATGGGTGACTTGGTATCACAACATCAAGACGCTCAACGATGCTGACATCAAGGGTTGGTATGTGAAGCGCTCAGCCAAGGAGAAGCGTGTCACAGGCGGTATCCATCCTAAAGGTGGGTTCACAATTAACGCTCCAGTCGTACATGCTAATCGGACGCATGCAGATCGATCGAGCAACGGTCCTCATACCGCATCCAAAGTTTGCGAGTCTGACGCGCCTTCTTCAACAACATCGATTAGTGCCGAAGACTTGTTCTACGGCATGAGTGAGCCCGCAATCTTGGCTCTTTGCCGCAATGCGCTACACGTCGCAATTTTGAAGGAAACCGTACGCCGCTTTTGGCAGAAGCCTACGAATGATACCTTCGTCCGACAGCTCGCAGATTGCTGGGACTCCACGCTATTTTTACTGGACTGGTATGCACGCATTACCGACACCAAACGACCCATACCATACAGTTCAACCTGGAATCTCGAAACGCAAGTGGCGCTCGAAAGCATGCAGCAGTCGCAAAAAGGTATTCGCCTTCACAACTCCTTCATCCATTGGAGGACCGCTGGAGACGAAATCTACTGTGGTATACTCTACTTCCTCGTCGCGCTCATGGATCGATGGCTCGATCTTGTACGCGGCGGCGACCAACTAGTCGGATTGCTAACCGCCGCGGACAACGACACACTTCGCCTCTCAGTCGGCTTCGGTCTTGCATACTACCTCATTGGAGCTGTACTACTTGACTATAAGGCTCAACACTTACACACCATGTCTGAGCAAATGTCTCCAGTCTCGATCCAGGACGCACGCCAGATCGACAAAGCCAAATCCAACGATCTGAAATTCAGGCGACACTTGTACCTGAACACCTTGTGCCGATTCATCGGTGTCCATGTTTGGGCCCTGGCGATATGTGCTGCATTGATCTGGATTTTCAATGGCTCCTCAGCCGGTCTCATCATATTCCTGGCTTATGTTGGCGCATATACTGGTTTACTCCTCTACCAGTACAACAAGATTTTCTCCGGCCCACATGCACTAATGCCACTCCTGGCAGCAGTCATTCTCGGCTTCATAACTGGCAACATACTCATCACGGTCTTACCAGGTTTCATGTACAACAAGATCATTGCACTTGCTGTCTCAACCTGGACGGCAGCTCTTCTCTCGTTCCGGACTGCCAAGCTAGGCATGCCCGACTTGCTCCACGTGCGCACCTGGATGTCGAACCTATTACCAGACACCGCGCAGAACAAGGAGCCTACTAACTCGAACGAGAAGTCGAGCTTGAGCTGCGTCGCGTCTCGAAGTGAAGACCGTTCAGCCATCGACGAGCGATATCGCGCCTACAGCGGCACTGGTGGTGATGCGGAGTTCAGTCAAAGTGAGCTTCATGCGTACTGCAGCAAGCTGCGGGCTGCACCCAAGGAGAACAGGTTTCGCGTGTATCCCAATGGTCAGCCTGGTGACCAGATCTGCGCTGTCCTACTATCATGCACCCACGAAAATCTCTCTAGGCTTGCCATGCAAGCATTCCCGACTATGCCCTTTCTAATTCAGCGGATCGTTCTGGCGTGGAAGAACGAATCCATCAAAGTCTTCATCGTTCCTATGCAGGCTGTGGCTGGGGTTGATTGCGACCTACGGGCGATCTCGCATTACGCAGGCGGACGTCTCACGCTTTACGTCGCTTCGGATGCGAAGGGATCTGGCTCAAAGCAGATGAATGTGAGCAGCAATAGTGCAATAATTGCCGAGACGTTGCTACACGCTTGTTCAGAGACCATGTTTGGCATGCCGCACTACCAGGCTGAGATTACAGAATCAATGCTTGCCTGCCGGGAAAGCGACTGTGGTTTTTACGCCATATCAGAATGCAGCAAGCGGTCGATGCCGGAGCTCATCGTGGGGCCGAAAGCCTTGAGCTTCGAAACTGCGCTTCGCAAAGAACTATTGCGGAACTTGTGCCTTGGGTTCGACTGCGAAAGTCAATGGGATGATCTTCCTCTCGAGATTCGTCGCCTTTTCCTCCGACGATGTGTTGGCGTCCGCGCACCCTATACGAACACAGAAATGGCATGGATAAACGCGAACGTTCCGGTGGAAAGCTCGTGTACCATTCTGTCGTGCATTGCGCGATATGACCTTGGCGCGTACTTAGCGGTTGTCAAGTACAGCTTCTTCAAGAACCGAGGTGATCAGGCTCTCACAGAGAAAGAGTATCGTCAAATGACCGCGGACATACAGGAGGCGTATCATCCTGTCCTGAATCACTCGGCTGTTTCAGTTCTCAGCATCTTTACTGAGTACGTCCGCCTGCCGATTGCCTATGTCTACCACTCTGCTGGGACTTGGGTCAAGTTCTTCTTCCTCGCATGTATGGCCGACCCTGAATACCAGCGCGAGCTGAACGGAGCCTTGATACACACACCGCGTCCACTAGCCACGTCTGCCACCTTCGTTCTGACGGGCTTATGGATATACAGTCGCGTTGCAATGTCCGTTGCTTTACCGTTTTTCCTGTACCATCGCCGCAAAGACATTGCAGGTCTCGCCGGAACAGTGAAGGGTAGTTTGATCGTCCAGAAAAAGAACCGCTTGATCATTCGAAGCTATGGAGACACGGAGACAGCGTTCATTCATCCTGTCAAAGTTGGTGGGGTTAAACTGGTGTTCTATCAAGGTGATCTGGAAACTGAGCCGTCTTGGGGTCATCTCCGGGTTACATACTATGACGAAGAGATGCGCATCACGTTGCGTGAAGAGTACAAGAATGGCGTGGTGACCAATGAGTTTGTTTACGAGTATGCATTGAAGCAACTTCAGCGCAAGACGAAGATCTCAAAGGTCAAGAAGAGTAGGATACCTCTAAGCAGAACCTGCCGCAGCGGCCAGGATGAGGGTGCCAAGGTTATCTACAATCGGAAGGGCCACATCGAGTCGGGAAGCTACATCAACCATGATAATCTGGTCCGCTTCAAGTATCATTATCGCAAGAACGCCAAGTATGACGACGAGCTCCTTCGCGCCGAATTTGTGCTGCCACACATGTCAGCCAACGTCAGCTGGTGTGCACCTCCTGTTCGCCATGCCGAGAAGATGGAGCGCTGGATACCCACTCCTCGCGTTCACGAAGCGACATTTGTCCAAGGAGCTGACGTATATGAATGCTCCTGGCTGTACGACCACAAATTCCATCCAACCATTACCACGAAGCTCAACGGCGCCCCAGTCGACACCCCGGATATGATTCGTCATGATTGGCTTGGCGTACTGAAGAAGCCAACTCGATGCACTTTCGCCGACGAGAATCCCTTGTTAGCCTTCAAGTCCCCGTCTTCCAGTTTCTTCAGTCGGATGCTGCGAACAAACATCAAGCAACAAGAGATTTCCACTTCCAGAGCTCGATCCCAACTCTGGAAAGCTTGGAAGAAGCGAAACGATCTTGATGGTGTTGTCATCCGCTGGGTAGATGAAGAGTTAATTCGCAGAGAAGCTCTCCTCCGCCCATATTGGAGACGGAGAGATCGCGGCAGTCTTGTGAAGGCTGAAGACTATCTGGCGTTGCACGCCGACGCCATCATGGCCAGCTCAGATCTCACAAGCGACATTAGCGCATGGACGCCACTTGCAATTCGAATGAGTGACTTGTTCAGCTTTGGTCAAGGTGGGGATGCCGTTATCTTCACAAGAACCAAAGCACTACAACGCGACACTGACCGTAACCTACATGTTATCGCTGTCGATACTGGTACTTGGCCAAATGAAGGCGGTGGAGTCTCGGCGTGTCGTCGAGATCTCATCAACAACTTGCGCACCATCAAATGGCACATGGTCGTGGAATCGGCTAACGACTTTGGCTTGCCGAAGCACCAAACCGAAGAGAACGTTGAGTCACTCAAGGTGATACCACTGTGGGGACTGGACTTCATGCATCCAAACCATGGGATGTTCACCAACAAGCTGGACAGCGAGGTCGACCATCTGGTCAAAGCAGCAACAATATCCGACATCGAGACGAACTTCATTCCAACCTTGACTGCCCTCGTTCGCGGCGCTCGAGCTACCACAATGACGTCAGCAGATGTCAAGCAAGCCACGCGTGCTTTGGTCAACCTGAACACATACTTCCAGGATTCGCGTCACTGGAAAGAGGTCTGGACAAGCGATGTGGTCAAAGATACATGGAGGAGGCTGTGGCTCGATGAGGACATGCCAAACGCACAGCCGCCTTCAGAATGGTTCCGTACTGAGCTTCCGACGCTTAATCACTTCGACACAGCGCTAGAGCTGTGGTTCCGATGCAAGTAACATCCTCCCATTGATCGCGACGAAGCTAACTTGAGTAGATCTATTCATCTTCTCAATTCCCATCCCCGAAAAGATACCCCATGTCTTCCAAGCATCGCACCACAGCGTCTCAGCATCCTACGGGATCGTTTGCAAGCTGAAGCGCAACTGCACACTTCAAATTTGGGATCATGCGATCTCCTGGCGTGAGACCAATCTCTACCTCTCGTCCGCGATGTGCACTTTACCACCCTTCATCAGGAACTCGCTACTTGGTCTAATGAAGTTGACATCTTGTCTCATCTTGCACCACGCCGATCAGATCCTTCCCTGCGCAGGTAGGTCCATTGCATCTCCGATCCGAACGAAATGACTGACTTGATATGCTAGACTTCTTCAACCCCGGCTGGGAGGTGGAAATCGGTAGCGCAAAGGGTCAACTCACCCACCGCAACGTGTTTCGTCGGAAGGTCGATCCCATCGTCAACGGCATCACCGACATGACCAAATTCTCTCCGGTGACCGAGATCAAAACCAAGACGCCGACAGTGACCATGCTGTCTCACGTTTGGTTTGCGAAAGACATCAAGACAGCTTTACTTGCGGCGGACATCATCACCAACGAATGGGGTTTCAAGGACTACAAGCTCGATATCTACGGCGCTCTCAACAAATCGCCCGTTTACTCCTCCGAGTGTCAAGAGATCTTGGCTTGCAAAGGCCTTGGACAAAACGTAGCGATGCGCGGCACTGCAGACCCAGCAATGGTCCTTGCGAACACTTGGCTGTTCCTCAACTCCTCCGTGTCCGAAGGACTGCCGCTTGCGCTTGGAGAAGCGGCGCTTACCGGAGCGCCAGTCGTCTGTACTGACGTTGGCGCGTCTCTGCGCGTGCTCACTGACCCTGATGACGGTAAACGCTATAGCGAAGTTGTAGCACCCAATGATGCATATGGGCTCGCACGCGCGCAGATCAACTTACTCGCCATGCTGGATGAGTGGGCTCAATATGCTGACGATGGCCCTGGGGTAGCGGCACCAATCTTACCTCACAAACCCTCATCAAAAGACGTCGAGATCATCACGCGCCGAATGTACGAAAAGTCCGAACATCGACGAAAGCTGGGGATGATGGCGCGTAACATCGTCCAGAAGTCCTTCGGTGGTGAGCGGTACCTTCGCGAGCATGAGCAGATGCTCTGGATTGGCAAAGCCTGCTACGAGATGCTGGATCTCGAGAAGCGAACACCACCTCCACGAAACCCAGCACGAATGTTGTCGCTTCGTCGTAGCTTACCACGACTGCACCAGCGAGATACTGCATCAAGTCACATGTTCGATGCGCAGATGGAAAAGATGATGCACCCGCGCCCGTACGCGCCGAGACGAACATCGGCAACCACATCGTTCTCGTCGGTATACGTCGATGAACCGTCGGGTTCTTCGTCGACATACTCTGACCCCATTTGGGAACATGAGGAGTGGGATTTGCACCACGAATCGCCCGAATCGTCGGTCAAGTACGAGAACTCTGACACTGACGACTGGCCGTTACCGGCCATAACCCGTCCTGCGAGATCGTACTCGGGTGTTGGTGTTGACGCCAGCGCAATATCACCAGCTGCCAAAGGAAAACGACCCGCGCGGTACTCTTATTACGGCCATGAAAGCAATCGGGGTTTTAAGCCTGCGTCGCCCAACGCGAGAATGGATCCAAAGAGAGCGGTGCTCATGCGTCAAAGTCTGGCGACGACGGAGAGTGCGCGGAGTAGTATGAGGGCGAGGAGTCATTTGAATGAAGTGGAGCTTGCTGAGTATGGGAATGTTGATGGGAGGCTATGATGTTGGGGAGATGGAATTTTCCATTTTGCATCTGCATTTGTGTTTACGCTCGTTGACAGTAAAAATTTGCGATCTCTGATGAGGGTACGCAAGTGAAGTGCTGTAAAATAGCACTACGCTCTAATTTTGCTGTCGTTGAACTCTTTCACTCGAAGCAGCGACGCTTCCGGTTAAGAACTGGGTCCGTGCTAGCGGTATTGTTGCCTAAGGTTGATACATGGTCAGTCGGCCGCGTCCCCGACACAACGCAGTTTCTTCAACAGCGGCTCTCGACTTTACGTCGTCTACAGCCAGATCACTCTCGTCATCTCTTTGCACACATCACCCAAGCCGCCGGAGACCCGCAGCCATGACACTATCTGCGCTACCGCCGGAGATCCTCAGCAGGATCTGTCGCTTCATCCTCGCGGAAGAATCCTGTGACTTCAGCGTCGAGGAAGATGATCTCCCTGACTGCACGCTTCCTCAAGATCTCAAGTCCCTCCGACTGTCTTGCCGGGAGATCTACCAGAAAACGCTGTTCGACGTCGGTATTGTCTACGGAAAAATGTTAGAAAACCTCGTAGTGGATCTTTCCTACAAATCTCTCGGCGTCCTGTTTTCAATAAGCTGTGTCCCTTATTTCCGAGACCAACTCCACAAAATCACATTCACGGGGCCATATCCAAGTGTGTCTTATCTGACGACAACTTACTTCTGGGATCTTCAGGACTCCGAGGACAGCTCGCTCTGCGAAGAACAGACAGCCTTTGCAAACTCTCCTGAAGCGCTCCACGTCCTAATAGAAAGCTTCAATAACTTAGCAAGATCAACTTCATTGCTCAAGATCCACCTATGCGAAGAGACAGCATACCCCGCCGTGTCCAAGGCACTCAACCTCGCGTCTTTTCCCCGCCGAATCTTACACGTCGTAGCGGAGCCAAAGAACCTCCACGGACACTCGCATGATCAATTTTGGAATCCATTATCCGAGTCACCGCATCTCATTTCGCATATGGAGATCAAAGCCTCATCATTCATGGACTTCGAAGAGCTGAACCCGGAAGAGAGGGAATGGGAAGTGGAGGCCAACGAAAACGGCTGCCACTACTCCAGCTACAGGTCCGTCACCCCATCGCTATCAAACCTAGCCGCCAAACTCTCGGACGTGGAGACAATCACATACTACGGATGCAACTACTCGCCACGTCTACGACAGTGTCACGGATGCGAGGATATATGGGTCAATCTCTTCGCGAAGAACACGTATTCGAATCTCACCCACTTGGAGCTTTATCACGGGTACGTGAGCGGGAGTCGTCTTCGGGGTTTCGTCAAGCGACATGCCGAAACACTACAACACGTCAAATTTGAAGGTATGTCTCTGACTGACGGTAACTGGCGCTCCATCGCCCAGGGCCTGCAGAAATGCCCGAATCTCAACTATCTCGACGTGGGTCGAGATACTGCCGTGGGCGGTTGGTTGGGCTCTCTTCGCCAGAGACACGCTGCACCACCTCTTGAAGTCAGCCTGCCAAAGGAATACGCTACCTCTGGCCTTGTAATCCGAACGACCATGGAAAACGATGTTTCAGACATTGATATCATACTGGACAATAAGAAGGATGTCGCACACTGGCTGGACGTATTCGTAAGATACTTCGCCACCGAGGAGGACTATCTAGGCGGCTGTCATCTACCCAGTAACCCTGATCTCCCGGTTTATCACGAAGCCCGTACCTTCTTTCTACCTAACCACGTGGTGGTTATACCTGATACTTGGTCACGGGCGGAGATGGCTTTGGACAGGTATCTCGAAGATGTTGAGGAAGCGTGAGCAGCATGCATGTATGCGCCTGTGAATGAGGATATGCTGGGTACTACCGGCAAAGGATGAGATTGTACGTACACAACGGTGTTACGGTGGATTGTGAATGCAGAGCAGGGCAACAACACGAGATCATGTATTGTACGTAGTAACCTTGACGCAAGGCATTCTCAGAACACCTTGTGTTCGATGTATACAGCTATATGAGTCGATAAAACTCGTCCTAGTAGCGTTTGCCCGTGACCAGCGCCTTACCCCCCTTCAACTTCCACAATGTACTTTTCCAGCGCCTGAATAGCAGGGTCACGATCAATAGTCTCCGGCCCGTAATCCAGCGAGAAAATCGGGAGATCCACCTTGTGAAAATGCGGCAAGGGCCACGGCAAATATCTACTACCCGTATGTCTTTCGGTGCAGAAATTCTCGATAAAGAATGCCAGATAGTGGCGAACTTTGTCTACATCCGTATCGTCATCCTCGGGGTCCTCGCATTGATACACAGGTATATGTTGGCCTAGCGGTCTTGGGACAGCACTTTTCTGCAGAAGATTATGCCCGAGAGCCAACTCACGCAGAAAAGGTAGCTTCTGCAGCCCCTGTGCGATTGTCTTCCATGACCCATCAGTCAAGACATTGTTTGAGAATTCCAAGTGAGTGAGTGTGTGGCCTTGCTCTCGGAGCCATCTTCGAAGGCGACCTCCGCTAACGTACATGCAGAACAGATGGAAGACCGTTAGATGACTGAAGGCGACCTGGAAGATGTGGGTAAAGGTGTCGTCGCACGCATTACAAAAGCGCAAGTAAGGCTCGCATATGCAGCCTGAGATGTGCAGATGCTCGATATCGCGCAGACCAAACCAAAAGGAAGCCACAGCTGGCTGGCGAAGGCGGTAGTTCTTGATGTGAATGCCTACTTCGTTCTTGTATTCGCCCAGCTCCTGGATGAGTTCCTCGTCGTAATCTAGTACTCCTGGAACACCCCCGTCTGTTGAGATACACCTGATATAGGGAACGTAATTCGCAGGCGATCGTCCAAAATCTCCGTGACCCGGTGGACTTATAAGGTCATGCGGGGATGCGTACACGATGTCAAGCTTGACCGGGAACTGGGCTTCCACTAGAGCCGCCAAAGAAACATGGATTGATGCAGATCTGGAATGAGATACTTGTACAAGCCGTTTCGCCTTGGCCAACCACCGAAAGCACTCTGTTAGAAGGAGAACGGCTTCACTTGATTGGATGAACATTTCCCTCTCTTCGTCGCCTGGGTGGAGTGGTGATGATGGCTTTAGGATGTGGTCGAAATCATGGCTTGCGTATGGATCCAATTCCAGTGCCACGATTCGATCACGGAACTCTTCGATTTTGACGATTTGCAAGACCCGACAGAGGGATGGATAAGTGAACTTGATTTTTAGCACGCGAAGCATAGGTCCGTAGCGGATGATCGCATCGTAGGTTGTCCGCTTGTACAGTTCCCTGCACGTGAGGCGTAGGGAGTGGAAGTCCTTGTTTTCGTACTTTCGCGTCTGGTGATCGAGACCGATAAAACGACACACTCTACTGAGCAACTCCTTTGGGAGGTCTAATAAGGACATGGCGCGATGGAATCTGCTGAAGCTGAAGGCGAGGAAGAAGACTTGCTGTGAGGAGACGAACGCGAAGCTAACTGTATACCGCTTCGATGTTTGTGCTAGCATGCACGGGATCGCGACAACTGCAGCAGGCAACACACGTTCTACCCACGTGCTGCGGTACTTCCAAACCCATCTCTTCACTCACAGTTTCGCGCAATACGTCTGCACAGGCACAATCCCCCCACTCCTATCCGGCGGATCCCTCATCGCAACCTCCCTCGTCCTCGCCAAACTCTCCAACTCATCCAACCGGTTCAGCGTCGCCTTCAAATGCTCTTCAAAGCCGGGTTGTTGGACAACCTCCCTAAACGCATTCTGCATCGGCACAGAATCAGCGCGCACCATGCCATGCGCATCAATGTGAATCACGTTAATGTGATCGAAGGGATGTACAAAGTCGGCGCGCGTGATAATCTGGCGGGCCTCGTGTAGCGGAATTTGGGGAAGTGTGAACTGATCTAAATCAGTCGATTCTTGCTCGCGGAGGACCAGCGCGCGTGCTAAGACAATGGCGGCGGCGCAGTATTTTTGCTGTTCTTCCACGTCGTCGTCCATGGAGTCGCCGAGGATCCAACAGTTGTTCAGAAACCACATTTTCTCTCTTCGGTTGATTTGCTTGCATGTTTCTAACATGTCGTGGGATTTGGCGACTTGGTTTAGGAAAATTAGTCGGCCGCCGACTTTGGCGAAGACTTCGTCGAGGATGCTTTGCGGTACGTCTTCGTTGTGGTAGCGAGCGCGGTATTGTTTGAGGGCGGTGGTTACTACGTTTTTCCGTACGTCTCTGACGCTGATGACGTGCATGTTGGTCGCATGCGGTGTTAATCGTTCCAAAGTCCAGAATTCATCGGAGGTAAAGACGGTTGTGACAAGCTCGTTGCCCGCCCAGATTTCGGCGCGCTGTTGCAAAATCTCCAGTAGATGCTTTCCTGCTTCGTCATCCTTGAACAGATGAATGTTGTTGATGATCATAAGCAAAGGCTTGCCACGACGCTTTCGCAGCGACAAGGCTACCTTCTCCATCTGGTTGAGCGCTCTCTCGATGTCCAGTAGCGGCGAGCTGTCCCTAGGGCCCCGAATGCTGAACAACCCTCCAATGTAATCCTCGTGAAATTCGTAGTCAATGGCCTTGCCGAGTCGCGTCCGAAAGACTTCCAGGTCATTATGCGCTTCTAGCATGGCAATGCCATCACCGTTGACCTTCCGCATGGCCTCTAGGAGGAGCGCTCGCTTGCCAGTACCTCGTTCGCCGATGACGAGGTAGTATCTTCCCCTTGCCCTTCCACTGACGACATTGTCGATGTCTTCCTGCTCCGCTCGCGGAACCCAGTATTCCCTTTCTACAATCTCTTGTATCTTCTCTGGCTCGGTGCCGTACGAGATGCGACCCAAAGCAACACGTTCTTGCGAGCTGTATCCTGTCGCGAAGGCATTCTCGATCTTCTTGGCGACCGTCCGCTTGTAGAAGAGGCTGTAAGCATATCCGCCAAGGCCAAGACCGAAGAGCGATATCAGCGCTACCGTGCTTCCTTCAAGCACGCTCCTTGCAAACTTGCTTCGCTCTTGCTTGTCCTCATCGCGCGGGCCGTTGTTTCGTGATTTTGCCAATTGGGTGTTGTTCAGAGCCTGCAGGACGGAGGGCGGAGGCTGGAAGCGCGTGGGGTGTCTGCCGAGGGGTAGGACAAGCCATCCTGAGGTCGTTAGCTTTGTAGTGACTCTGGGCCTAGTTGAGATAGCTTACCCCTTCTGGCACGCTGTAGAGAGCGTCTCATTCGTCTCGTAGCAGAGAGAGCCGATGTGTGTGTAGTCAAGTAGAATACCTAGGTACGCGTCATGTAGGTCGATGCACGAGCACGTCTTGGCCAAGCGTCTCACGCCTTGCCGTGTAGCCGAACATCTTCAGAGGAAGTGGAGACGAGACGTAAAGCCGTATGTCTGCGATTGAATCGAGTGCCATTAACAAGGCATGGTGAGCTCTATGGTAGGGAGTGCGATAGAAGACCTCGGGACGCGAAGGTCTCAGGAAGCGCGTCATCCCAAGACCCAGGGTTCGCGCTAAGGACACGTTCGCAACGTCGACATTGTGACAATAGTTTGATGCTCAACACCAACATTGGGGAATACTGAAATACCATTTTCTATTACTCCTCAGCGGTCTAGCCCTCCTATAATTCCAGCGGATTACAGACAGGCGGTGGTAGTCATTAATCGAATCTACTTGTGTCCCTAAGTAATAGTACTCTGGGTACCGTAGGAACAGGTTCAAGCATCCTCATCAAAGGTTTTCCCCAGACGTTCTGAGATGAGCCTTCCAAGGTTGCTTATATTTCAAGAACGTCAATTGCAAGATACCTACGTAGGTGTCCAGGCAGATGCATTACACGTTCACCATCTGCCGAAAGAGTGCGATGTTCGAGATTACTGATACACTCAACACCAAGGCAGAGACCCACCTCTGTCTGTCAAACCTACGAGCCCATCTCGACAGCCCGACATATATACCTTCCCTCAAAACTTGCTCATCTATCTGTCGAACCTGCCAAATCTCGCGACGCTAACCCAACACAGCCTAACACCTCCCCAAGATCGACAGGGTCCACACGTGCAAACGCAATCCATGAGGCGACTCGGAAGGCCCAGACGTCCGTTTCCCACAGCATCGGGCACCCGTCTCATGACCATCACGGTATTTTCCACCTAAACCTTGCGACACGATATGTAGCCTCTTCTTCTGTCGTGAAGGCAATTTGCCTTTTGCTTCTTCACACACTACACACCTGGGCGGCCTTTGATAATGTCGCGCTCACCAACGAGCTCGAGAAGCTCATCGTCATCTCCTCTGGCCTCACCAACCCAACCAGTCTACCCCGCCCGATCAACACCATCGCCCACGCGACGATCACCCCGCCCCCTCCTCGTCAAACTGTACACCTCTCACAT
Source organism: Alternaria triticina (assembly GCA_022609215.1). Lineage (NCBI taxonomy): Eukaryota > Fungi > Ascomycota > Dothideomycetes > Pleosporales > Pleosporaceae > Alternaria > Alternaria triticina. Next base: position 663,938 of record JAGKPX010000015.1, read on the forward strand.
TTTGTCAACATGGAATGCGCGCACCTTTGAATTTGGCGCTGTCATCTTCCTTGCGAAAATCTTCCCTGGGACACTGTTCTTTGCGTCGTGCTATGCGCTTTTCCGGTCGCTCGCAGCTGCCGTCCTCGGATCATGGATTGGAGGGCTAGTCGACCGGAGAGACAGGTTATGGGTTGTGCGCCAGAGTATTGTGTGGCAAAGAGTTAGTGTAGCGGGGAGTTGTGCGGTTTTGGTGGCGATGCTGGGTTTGGGTGGAGAAGAGAGGGATGTTGGCATCGTGACCTACGGACTCTTCTTCATCAGCATGGTGCTGGCGTGCATCGAGAAACTCGCTTTCGTCGCCAACACCGTGTCTGTGGAGCGCGACTGGATCGTCGTTGTTTCCGAGAGCCTGGCTGTCGACCGTCAAGAGCTGAACAGCGCGATGCGCAGGATAGATCTCATCTGCAAACTCATCGCGCCCGTGGGCATCGGACTGGTAGACGGATACTCCACCAAAATCGCCATCTGGGCCGTCTTCGCACAAAACGCAATAAGCGTGCTGGTAGAATACTTCGCCATCGCAAACGTCTATGCCGCGGTACCGGAATTAGGTGTTGGAAAGGGCGTCGTGACGAAACAAGCGTCTGAAACAGACATTGCTACGGAACTGCAACAGCGAGCCTCGTCGCCTAACCAGGACACCGTACCAAATCCCACTACGCTCCGCTCCACCATCACCAAAACCATAACCACACACCTCGCGCCGTACCGCGACTACATCACCAACCCCGCCTTCCTGGCCTCCTTCTCCCTCTCCCTTCTCTACCTCACCGTCCTCTCCTTCGCCTCGCAAATGACGACCTACCTCCTCACCCTCGGCTTCACCAGCACGCACGTCTCCGTCATGCGTCTCGTCTCCGTTATCCTCGAGTTATCCGCTACCATCGCAGCGCCGTGGCTCATGAACAAAATCGGCGCCGTACGAGCAGGTCTCTGGTTCATCAACGAACAACTCCTCGCCATCGCCCTGGCAATCGGTCTATTCCACGTGTTTCCCACAACCACAGCACCGATGCTAGCCGGCGGCGCCCTCGTAATCGGCGTGTGTCTTTCCCGCCTCGGTCTCTGGGGCTTCGATCTCAGCGTTCAATACCTTGTTCAAGAAGACGCGCCGCCTGCCTCCCGTGGCTCCTTCTCCGCCATCGAAATGTCGTTACAGAACCTGTTCGAACTGCTTTCCTTTGCGACGACAATGATCTGGTATAAGCCGCAGGACTTCTTCATACCGATATATATCTCAGCGGGTGCGATTGCGTCGAGTGCGGCGTGTTTTGCGGGCTTTGTAAGGCAGAAGAGGGGGCATTTGTTGCATACGGATCGGTGCTTGAAGAGGATGGGGAAGGGGAAGAGGATGTATCAGGTTTTGCCTACGATTGAGGAGGAGGATATGGAGATGGAGGGTAGGTGAGAGGGGACGTTTTATTCACGGCAAGACCGAGATGAATGAGAATTACGAAGTACCATTGCGAAGCAAAGCTGGAGAAGTGTGTGAATCCATCCACACAACGTGGGATTAGTGTTGTGACGCAAGCCCAATATCGGTTGACGGAAAATTAATAATCTAACGTTGCAAATGTAGGTCGCGCCAAAACGGGCAGTCAAAACATGTGCCGCGTTCCAACGTCACGCCCAGCCTTGATATCTTCCGTCGGCATCTCAAGCACCCACGTGAAGGCCTTGGCTACTTTATCATGCCTGCACGTATCTTCTCTAATATAGCGGCACTCATCTGCCCTTACTTACCGAGCAGTGCCACCACGGGAATAGCTACATATGTACTTACCGCGCGCCAATCGCCTACCTTACGCAGATATAGTCTGGCATCAAATCCTTCGCGACTTCCAAGATTGTACCACACTCTAGGTCTCTTGCCCCACCAACACACACCACCACTACCAGGATCGTAAAGTGCAACTACTCTAACTGAAATCATGTACACATCAAGACGTCACAGGCCGGGGGGAGCTAGAAGGATATATGAGGCTGCTCCAGACATTCCGTTGCTTATACACCTACCTACCTATATCGGGGACCAGATCAACCTAGGCGGCTCTTTACACCGTGAGCAACCTCAACGCTCCACCATATCAAAACCCGATATCCAGAAACCCAACAAACCGCCTCCATAATGCATCTCCACTTCCCCCTCACCTCCGCCCTAGCCCTAGCCCTATCCACAACCGCCTCCGCCCTATCCCCCCACCTCTCTCTCACCACTCGCCAACAACCCTTCAAAACAACACCCATAACCGACTTCTCGGAACCCTGGGCCTTCGCGTTCCTCCCCGACACCCGCATCCTCGTCACCGAGCGAAAAGGCAACCTCCTCCTCGTCGACCCGACCACAAAGTCCAAAAGCACCATCACCGGCGTCCCCGCCGTCGCGTATGCCGGTCAAGGCGGTCTCCACGATGTTGCCTTGCATCCACAGTATGCGAATAACAGCATCGTCTACATCAGCTACGCCGAAAACGGTTCCGGCGGCGCAGGCTGCGCGGTCGCGCGCAGTAAGTTGAGTCTGAGTGGAAGCAGCGGCGCACTCTCTGGTCTCGAAGTCATCTGGCGGCATTCCCAACGTGCCACAGGCGGCCTTCAATTCGCATGCCGCATGAAATTCGGTCCTGAAGACGGCGCGTTATACATATCCTCAGGCGAGATAAACCAAATGCACCCCGCCCAATCCATGACGTCCAACCTAGGGAAAATAATCAGGCTCTATGACAACGGCACCTCTTACCCCTCCAACCCATTCGCCTCTCAGGGTAGTGTTCAATCTCAGATCTACACGCTCGGCCACCGAAACCCCCTAGGCATTGATTTCGATGCTCAGGGTCGGCTGTGGGAAGTCGAGATGGGGCCGTTTGGAGGCGACGAACTGAATTTGATAGTGCCGGGTAAGAACTACGGATGGCCTCTTGTATGTGAGGGACGGCACTACAACGGCACGTTGATACCGAAACATAGTTCGAGGCCCGAGTTTGCGGCGCCGAAGGCGAATTGGGTTCCTGTTATCAGCCCTGCTGGTCTGATTATATATAAAGGGGATCTTTTTAAGGGGTGGAAGGGGAATGCGGTTATTACGGGGTTGAGTGCGCAGGGGCTTGTGAGGGTGGGTATTACGGGGGATACGGCGGTGGAGGCGCAGAGGATTGGGATGGGGAAGAGGATGAGGGGGATTAGGGAGGATAGGGAGGGCGCGATTTGGGTGATTGAGGATGGGGCTGGGGGGAGGTTGTTGAAGCTTACGCCGAATTGAGGGGGATGAAGAGGGAAGGCAGGGACATCAGTATAGGGACTTGAAGAGAATGTATCAATGACGTTGACGAAGAAAACATATCGAGCTTCAAGTCATCAGAAATCCTATTCTTCGAGTCGAGGCTGTTCATGAGACACTAGTACTACAGCTGAGCTTCATCAGTGACGTGACAGCCATCACCATTCTTCCATCTCCCTTTCCATTCGTATGTCTGTGAACCCGAAGATCCAAGCCATGAGACCACTGCCTTTCTTCTACCACGCCAGCGGTCTACTGAGTCCAACTACACTCCTTCTTGCACAACTTGCCATCAACATGGACGCCCTGGCAGATGATCTCGCACTGAGAAGTATGTTTGCAAGTCTGTTCTTGATCATTAGCACATTTTCATCCCCTTCATCCTGACCTCCACCACATAAACCAAAAGAGCACTCACATTAGCGCAATCAATGTAAGCGTCACTACAGCGCTTGCAGAACGTAGTAGCCATAGTGTGGACGTCCTGCTCTCCATCGTCAGCCCCGGCCCGGGGGTAGAGCAGGGAGAGAGGATGTGGCAGGAAGAGAGGGTTTGACAGGGGGTGCGGGTGTGGACTTGCGTTGTCTGGTGAGGAGCCGGTGTCGTGAGGGATGACGCTGCCGAGGACGGTGGTAAAGAGAACCGCGAGGGCGAGGCCGGTGGTGAGGGACTTCATCTTGGTGGACGTTTGGTTGTTTGTGTGGGAGTGAGCTGAAGGCAGCCTTGAGAATATAGGTTGTGTGGTTTGAGGGTACAATTGGATTGAGTAAGTCGTGTAGAAGGGTTGTTGGGGGAAGAGCGGGTGAGGTTGTTGTATATGACTTCGAAGGAAGGAGCCGAGTGCGTTGGATAAGGTCCAGGCGCGGGTGGCGATAATATCCACCGGACCCCGTTTGCAAGGTGAGTGCAGGAGCGGTGGCCTGAAATAACGCGTAAGTGATTCAGGCGACGTAGTTGACAAAGGCTATCGCAGGTCTTTGCGCAAACACGTGGGAGCGTTAGTGAGGAACCTTGGAATTGACAACGACGGGTGACAGTAGGTAGAGATAACGGCTTCAGACACACATAATATATAGTCGAGATTAATCAGGCTCGAGAGCAAGCCCAAGAAAATAACGTTCACCTGGACAGTAGACTTGACTTTAGGAAAAGACGTCCTCCTCCCCCCTTCTGTCACGCCACTCACCCGAGAAGTAGACGACGAGAGACTCAGTAGATAAGCAGTGACGGCCTATGATATCAACACCAACACCTGGATCATGTTTTGGGGGTCTTTCAGGTCCGAGAACGAATACTGGAAAATGACACTCACTTGGAATCTTAAGTGACGAGGCAATCTACCAACAATAGAACTTGGAAGACACGATTTGTACAAATGCTAGAAGAGGCATGTTGAAGCCCAATCTCAGTCTGATCTAATGAATTACAAGTAAATAACAGGAAATACTCTACAAAACACCAGTGTCTTATCCTTACCACTGCCGATACTCCAACGCCGCCCCATGCCATGCTATGCGAAAAGATTACTCAAACCAATAAGACAACACCAACACGTCTGACTACCTCCGCGGCGTAGGACTACGTTCCTTGATATCCAGCGCCCTCATACGCTCAACATTCGTATCCACACCTGTATCTCCCCCACCCTCAATCGAAGGAACAACGTCTTGAACCATCGTTCTATCACCCTCACCATCTTCATCATCTGCATACTCCTCCTCTTCATCATCCCCATACCTCCTCTCTGCATACCCCTCGCCCTCCAAATAATCACCCCCCTCCACACTTTCGACAATCGAATCTTCCAAGCCCGTTTCATCGACATCCAAGCTCTCCCTCGACATGTAGCTCGCCTCAAGATCCTCGCCAATCTCCGAGCCCTCGTCTTCACTCCTTATACTCGCCGCCTCAGTCCTCTCATCATCATCGTCGTCGTCTTCATCCTCACTGTCCGTAAAGTCCTGGATATCTAATGGTTGATCGCGCCAATAATTAAAATCCGTATACGCCTCCCCACCCGCCGGAACAAGCAGTCCCACCGGCGGAAAAAAATGATCAACAATCTCGCGCATGCTTGCATACCCCGTTTTATAGCTGTTGAGACTCAAAACATCAAGACTGACTTCGGCGTTGGAGTTGATGGTGAAGATGCGGGTGGAAGGGATGTTGACACTGCGGTAGGAAAGCGCGTCTGTGAAGCGGTTACCGAAACCAGCGTAAAAGGGCGTTTGGTGCGCGGGCTTATCGAAGAGCTGCATGATGTCTCTCAGACAAGCCATTTTGAAGACTTCGGGCTTGCGGAGGTAGATTTCGCGGCGGAGGGCTGCGATGGTGCGGTCTGGGCTCATGATTACGGGGCCTTTGGGGAGGCGGTAGTTGTCTTGGACTACGCCGTTGAGGTACGCGCGTGTGGTGTCGGCCTGGCCGACGGAGCGGCTGGTTAGGTAGAAGATGTTGTAGCCGTTGTTGACTATGTCGGTGTAGAGTTTGGCTACTCCTTGGTGTGTCCAGTCGCGGCCGATCATGTTGAGCACGTGGCCGAGGGCGTCGGACTTGGTGATTGTGCCGTCGATGTCGGAGATGACGATGGGCACGTCGTGCTTCCAGTAGAACATGTAGGCTTCGCATTTTGAGCGGTTTACGGTGAAGCTCATGGTGTTGGCACCGGGCTTTAGGTTGAGCGCTCGTAGCTGCTCGCTCGTGAGGCGCAGAGTCTTTGCGTATGTTTTGTGCTCGGATTTCCTGGCTTCGGGCGAGTGTGGCGCGGAGGAACCCAGTGCACTGTCTGAGTCTCTGCGAAGGGGGAACTGAGCAGTGTCGTCGCTACGTCCACTGTCGCTCTGGTAGCCGGGGTCTGACAGCGCATCAGTCGATTGAAGAGCGGACTCGTTCAGTACGTTCATCGTCGTCTTTGCCATAGCCGCTGCCTTGGCCTCCTCACTGCTGTAGATCCAGAGGTTGCCGTTCTCGTCGGCGCCTATGAGTGCGCCAATGTCGTAGTCTCCTGCGAGCTCATCCGACAGAATGCGCCTGGCTATGACCTCGGCGCGCAACGCATCCTCTTCGCTGCTCTTGTACCCAGTCATGTCTAGTTCGAGGTCGCCAGTCTCGGTGACCTTGTTCGGGATGTTCGAGGTAAAGAGCTTCTTGGACAGCTTGATCGCGCGGGCAAGGGCTTCAGCGGAGGACACAGGCGGCGGACTCGCTGAGCGCGTCGACCTGTTCCAGGCAGTCGCATCCTCCTTGCTGATCTGCAGCGGCCCTCTCTCGGGGCCCTTGTCCTGTGATTCCTCGCCGTCGAATGTCTTGGCAAACCCGTCCTTTACAGAAGGCACCGTCTCATCCGTGCTTGCCCTCTGCATGTGGAAGCCCGACCAGTCCCCCGACTTGGGCCGTCCAAAGTCGGCCCCGGCATAGTCCGAGGCAGGCACCGACATGGACATGCGCCCTCGTCTCCTTGTAGCGCTACCGTCCAGGTCGAAAGGCTCGGGCTCGTCGAAGGCGCGCTCCGAGGGCAGCTCTACGGGCTTCTGCTCGGGACTGGCGGCGGGCGATGCGATGGGCGACGTCTGCATCTCGGCGGGGATGGAGCGCGTCGTCTCGAAGACGAAGAAGGCCTCGCCGCCCTCGCCCAGCTTCATCGAGTAGTCCTGCAGCTCGCCATTGACGCGGAACTCGACCTTCTTGTCCGACGGGCGCAGTATCTGGTACTTGCCGAAGCGGACGTGGAAGGGCGAGCATGCCAGGCTGCCGTCCTCGTGCTCTACGACGATGGTGTCGATGGCGCCGCTGAGGGTGGCGGGGTTGATCGAGTTCCAGCCCTTGGACACGCTGCCCGTGATGGATCGCACGTAGTTCATGGTTGCTGTCTATGGGCTCAGCGCCGCTTGCGCAGATGATCTCGTTTGAATGGTTCGTAGCGAGCGTCGGGGATGTACGTCAGAAGTGTTTTACAGAGGGCGGGCGGATGGAAATGTGTCAGAGCGTGTTTGCATTCTTTCTTCACATGTCAGAGGGCTGCTTTCACCGAGGGAGGAGCGACCGGCCGAGCGTTGAGGGTCAAAGAAGGGATGTCAGGAGTCGAAGTACTTTTGCGCTGACGTGCCTAGGCAGTGGTGAGCTATGCGGTCACCGAGCTCGCGGGCGCATCACGGGCCCGAGACGTCAGGCCGAGATCAAGTGATGCGCTGAGCCGGAGTGCGGCAAGAATTTCCAGAATGGTACATCCAGAATGGTATATGTTGCGAGGGATTTCGTGCATACTGCATGGGCTAAGGTGCAGAATCGAGATGTTATCTTCACATGCTGCAACGGAGCACGCACATTGGAGAACCATTCGTGGTGATTATATATTGGGCCAGCCACTGGCTCAACCACCGCGGGCAATAGATACCTGGGTAGCATGTGGGCTATTTCATGACTTTGCTACCGGATGTCAATATTCAATGGAAGGTATCGCGATGATATTCTCAACACACGCCTAACTCGACTTTTCGACAGCCACCCTGCCCCGCTAGCTGCTCATGAATGCGGAGGAGTGCAGGTGTGGAGCAGCCAAGACGTCGAAATGGCCTGTAGCTTCGGCCATTTGCGGCGGTTGTGGCTGCACATGACGCCGCCAGGCACCGCGCAAACTTCACCCACCACGACAACCAGGTAACAGGTGGGAGACGCCTGACAGCTGTCGCCATGTTCTCGGAACCCTCACAGTCGCTGTACTGGCCGCCCGATGTCGCCCGCTACGACATGGAGGCCCTGCTGTTCTCGTCGTCGGGCTGGCTGCGCACGGCGTGCATCGTCTCGGCCCTCTTCTGGTAGGAATTGTATACAAGAAGAAATACACGCGCACTTGCTCACCGCGCATGCAGGGTCGCCTTCCGCGCCTACCAGGTCCTCACGCAGCCCGTCGAGAAGCTGGTGCAGGTCCTCGGCCTCGAAGTCCCCGTCGCGCCCCTCGTCTCGCTCGCGGGCATCAAGGCCGACGGCGTGCTGCTGCACTGGAAGCCGCCCGACCAGCGCGCCTCGGTCCTCAAATACGTGATCCGCATCAACGGCATCGACATTGGCGACATCTCCCCGCAGGAGTCCTCCATCACCATCGAGAACCTGCAGCCGGACCGCCACTACACCATCCGCATCGTCACCCTCAACTCGTCCAGCTTCCAAGCCCCCAGCGTGCCCATCCGCCTGCGCACCCTCCCCGCCGACTCCGATGACTTCTACGGTCCATCCCCGCCCAAGGACGCGCCCCTCGCCAGCGACGACAATGACTACACCCCCACGCCCGTCATCCGCCCCAACAAGACCCTCGCCGATGTCGTCACCTCCGTCGCTGCCCCGCCCATGACCCGCGAACACAGCAACAGCACCTCCCGCATGCGCCGCCCAGACATCGGACGGAAGATCTCGCCAGCATCCCAGATGCAGGACCAAGGGAGGGCAGCACAAGAGGCAGAGGGCCCAGACTCGATCCGGCAGTTGACCGAGAAGTTGGATGGCCTCAGACGCGAGTTGGACGACATGGAGCGCCAGATCCAGGACGAGGACCAGGAGTTTGTCACCCAGAAGGCCATCTTGGTGGACAAGCGCGACGAGAAGAAGGCGGCATTGAAAGAGAAGGAAGACGCCAGTCGCGACCTGCGGAAAGAGGTGGCGAGTCTTGAGCGTCAGAACGCCGCGGCCCAGACCAGGCGCGCTCAGCAGGAACGGGTGCTGCGTCAAAAGGAAGCCGAGCGCAAGAAGCTGAAGGACGATGTTGCCAAGTGGACCAGGGAGGCTGGCGAACTCCGCGACACTGCTGAGAAGATCAAGAAGGAGCAGACCGAGTATCAGGCAGCCTCCGAGAAGCGCGTCCAGGAGCTCAAAGACAAGTACGCCGACGAGACGCAGGCGAACAAGGTCTTGGAAGACGCTATCCGCGAGAAGGGCATCCACATCAAGGCTCTGGAAGAGGAGAGGCAGAAGCTGGAGGAAGGCCAAGAAGGCACTGAAGCGACAGACGGCCCCGACAATGCAGAGAAGGAAGAGGACAACCGCTGGAAGATGACGCTGGGTCTTTTGCAGCAGCAGTATGCTCAGGCTTGGGCGCTATACGCCGAGGCCGAGAGAGCCCATCAGGATGCCACGGGCAGATTGACCTACATGCAGCAGCGCCGTCTGAGCCAGCCGCAGCTCTTCTCAGGACCGCCAGTCCCAGAGATGGGGCCCGTCAGGAGGAACAGCCAGCGTGCGCGACCACTGAGCATGCGCGAAGGACTTTTGGCTCAGGCTACTGGTGGCTTTGTGCATACCTCTTCAGCCCCGTTCAACAGCATCCCCACGACTTCATCACCTTCGTTCGCTACCGCCACGCCTTACTTCAACCCAGTCAACGGCATGGCATTGCCTCCTCCTCGGAATTACAGCACATCCTTCTCGCAGGCCGACTTCGAGAGCTTGACCGGCGGTGCGCCAATGAGCCCGACAGCCGGCGCATTGCTTCCAGCGGGACTGTTTGGGGATGATCTAGGCCTGACGGAGGATGAGGATGACGACCCAGGTCCACCCCAAGCACCGTCGCTGGATCCTTCACCTAACATGAGGAACGTCCTACCTGGTCTTGGAGCCCCTGGAACCATGAACCACACGCAAAACTCGAGCTCACCAGCTTCTCCACAGAGCGGCTCGCCCAGTGCTCTAGCAAGTCCTCGGGACAGTGCCGGCGAACTGAACTTTTATCCTAGCAACGACAATAACATGGACAACGACAGGCGCTCCATTCACTCAACATCCAGCTCCTTCCAGATCAACCCCCAAGCCAGTCGTTTTGGTGGGCTCTTTGGACTGAACCGAGCACGGGGCAAGACGTTCTCCGATGAGGGTCCAGCGTTGGGCTCCCTGAAACCGTCACAAAGTCAGTCACTACCTCGCCAGGACCATGGCATTGACGGTTTGGGTAACACCCGCCGCCGCGGTAGCCATTCCGAAGGCGCATGGTACGACACATTCATCCGCACCAAGACTCAGCCGATTGAGTCGCTTAGTAGTCCAAAGCATGTGGCTACCCGCAAACGACCGTTCAACATGTTCAGCAGCGCAAAGGGTGGGGAAGACCCCTGGCTACGAAATATCCTAGGCATGCAGAGGCCAGAATCTCCGCGTCAGGGCTCTACAAACTCGGGAGAGGGCATGGCTCTGCCACGTCCATCGACCGAGAGCCAGACGCGCTTCGGCTGGAATGTGGATGCCTTTGGTGCTCGGGCTAGTCCTCTTGGAGTCGACTGGAGCGTCAACAACACCAACACCACTTCATGGTCACGGTTGGGATCTCGCCGACCCTCGATGCAACACACGTCGAGCGCAAACCTAATCAACGACGACATCCACGATGATGTTCTGGACTTTCCTTCAAACACACGCTCGCCCACTCAAGCGCCGATCGGTACTCGACCGCAGTCATCTGCTTCCCATATGCCAGCTCAACCCTCAACTTCATCACTCCCACCCATCCCACCCACGCCACCAAAGCAGCTCAACCCCGCCGCAGCAAGCTTCACCATGTTCCAACTCGGCAAGAAGAACGAAGAAGAAAAAGCCAAGCGCGCCGCCGAGAAAGAAGCCCGCCGCGCCGAAAAGGCAGAGAAGAAGGAAGAAAAGGAAAAGAAGGTCAAGGCCGACAAGGCGGAGAAGGCCGCCCGCAAAGACAAGCACGCCACGCCTTCGGAAGCCGGCGACGCCAGAGACACAACTTCTCCTCATGATTCGCGCATGTCGCGAGACACTCCTTCTATTATTTCTACGGCAGATGCTTCTGAAGCTTCCCCCCGCGAATCTCTCGAACGGAGTATATCCCACACTGCCTCCGATGCCGCAGGTTCCATCGGCAAAGAATCCTTTATGCAGAAACTCACTCGTAAGGGTAGCACCAACCAGTTCCTCACGTTTGGCAAAAAGAACGCGCTCTTCTCCAAGTCCGCCAAATCAGACGTACCTAGTACACCCGACGAACATGAGGAAGAGGGTTCAACGAGCGGGTTTTTCGGACTCGGCAAGAGTACAGAGAGTGTGGGCAATAGTCCTCAGATTGGCACGCCGAAGAGTGGGACGGCTGGCGGTGTTTGGGGGAGTATTACTAAGAAGATTGGGAGAGGGGGGAAGGATAAGACGCCGAGTTTGCATGAGAGTGTTGCTAGTGAGGCGACGGGGACGGGGGATGAGGAGGATGTGGTAGGATTGGGGGTTTTGTGAGAGAGGGTGTCGCTTTGCGTTCAGCATGTTGTGGTAATCAGCAAAATGGATTGTTCTCTGATCATTGTATCCTAGTACGCGTGGTTCATGTGCTGCATTCCTTCTGTTAAATCCGCCTTCACTTGCAGTTCGCTAGTGCGACGTTTCCCCAGATTCCACTTAAGCCGCATGCAGCTGCCAAGCCTTCGCGTCGTCTGTCGCAACTTCACCAACGCGCCTCGACCTCACTCACCTTCACTAACCCCCAACCACCACACCACCACCCACCATGGCGTCACCCGCCGCAGAGACAATGCAAAATGGCATCTCAACGCCCCCCGCGACCGCCAACGCACCCACACTCAGCCCACCGACCCAATCCCAACCGCAGCAATCGCAACCCTCAACCCAACCACAACCCCAATCCAACGGTGTCTCTACAACCGCCCCAATGAACCCCGCCTTCCCACCAACATCCCTCTCCGACCCCGGCACCAGCAAACGCCCCCGCGACGCCCGCCTCATCCACCTCATCCTCGCCAACATGGGCGTCCACGCCTACACCGAGCGCGTCCCCCTCCAACTCCTCGACTTCGCCTACCGCTACACCTCGTCCATCCTCTCCGACGCAATCAGCTACGAACCGCCCTTACCCACCACGTCCTCCAGCAAGAAACGGGGCGCGAATGCCGATGGCAGCGGTGAAGACGCCGTCAGTCTGAATGCGCTTAGGACAGCCGTGGGAGCAAGGGCCGCGGGCGCATTTAATACGTCCTTGGGTAAAGAGTTTATGAGTGAGGTTGCTCAAGAGAGGAATAGGATTGCGTTGCCGAGGGTTGAGCGCGAGTTTGGGATTAGGTTGCCGCCCGAGCGGTATTGCTTTACGGGTGTGGGGTGGGGGGTTAAGGGGGCGTGGGAGGAGAGTGTTGAGGATGAGGGTGGGGATGAGGATATGGAGGTTGATGGGGAGGGGGTTGGGTTTGTGGGAGGGCCTGTGGGTACGGTGAATGGGACGACGGTAGGGAATGTGGTAGGGGAGACGGAGGCGAAGGATACGGATATGGGGGGTATGGAGGAGGATGAGGAGGTTGATGACGATGAGTTTGAGGAGGCTATGGGGATTAACCAGGAGAGTAACGCTTGAGCTGGCTGCTTCGGTTTAGCTACAGTTCGAAGGATAGTGGATATGGCGTTTGGGTGGGACACGAGCATTTGTAACGGCGTTACGGACTGGACTGGACTGCGAGGTATACCAGAGTTGGACAGAAAACTTGAGCTTTTACTTTCCCGCGCAAAAGGTTGCGCTTCTTGTTTGCACAAAATGGCAGGAGAGTATTTACACGTTATAATACAATATACATCCATCCGCTCCATGATCCGTCTCCAACAGCCCCCCTCATCTCGACCCATAAACCCCACCCCTAGTAACCCCCCTCTCATCCACCCTATTCTCCTCTTTCCGCCTCAGTCCCGCCTCGGTAACCGTTTCTGCCTTCCTCCCCACCGTCCGTCCACTCTCATCCAAATTCCACCATTCTTTATGCTTCTCCCTCGCATCTTCCAGCTTTCTTTGGTGCTCTATCCTTGCCTGCCGCCGCTCTTCAGCGAGCGCAAACCATTCTAAGCGTGCTTTGTCCAGTTCGTCTTGGTTTTGGTATTGCAGCATGCAGCTGTTCATGGCGAGCCGGGGTTGGCGGCAGGCGTATATCATGGTGAAGGTGCGGCCGAGGGCGCATTGGGCGAATGCTGTTGGAGGATACGGATTAGCTACGCTACAGGCTGCTAGCCATAATGTATAAAAACGTACTCTCAATCTCCTTCGCGCATTTCGCTCGCACATTCTTGTAATATAAATCCTTGACTTGTTGTTCTTGGGGCGCGGATAGCGGGGTGGGGTTCGTGGGTGTGCGGTTCGTGCCGATTATCATGCGGTCTTCTGTGTTGGCCATCGTTTCGTTGACTCGTTCTGGTTGATGATGGGCGCTACCCAGACGGTGGGGTTGGAAGTTGCAAGTCGAATGGGTGGTCGAATTGTAGCTCGAGGTATGAGGTAGCGAGTGACGATGTAGGAAGTGTGTGGTTGGTGGGTGAGGACGTGAGTGGGCGTCTTTGCGGACTCCCGGCGGTGCTGAGGTTCGAGATTGGATTGGATTGGCAAGATTGATGTTATTCGGAGTGGGGCATGTGCATGCAGTTCGGTGGTGAGGATACGGAGCGGGCATGCCGGAGGTTCTGGGCGCGGCTTGGCCGATCTGGGTGAGCCGAGGCATGTGAGCTTGGGGAACGGCGTTCGTGGTTTAGACTTCACATGCGCTGTTAGTTGCGCTTCTGCTTTACATTACGTAGACACGAGCACAGCCAGATACTTGAGAGCCACAACCATATATTCGTCTATCTACCGATCCATCTACATCCTCACCTCACCCTCCCACACAATGAAGATCGCAGACCGCACCTTCCTCATCAGCGGCGGCGTCTCAGGCCTCGGTCTCGCAACCGCCCGCGCCCTCCACTCCGCCGGCGCATACGTCTCACTACTCGACCTCAACGCCTCCAACGGCTCCAAAATCGTGTCCGAACTCGGTTCCCGCGCAAAATTCTTCGAAACCGATGTCACAGACACAGACGCCATCGCCTCCGCAGTCGCAGGCACAGTCGCGTGGGTGAAAGAAACAGGAAAAGATATCGGAGGCGTGGTAGCAGGAGCAGGAGTAGGAATGCCAGGCTTAATCATAGACAAGAAGAACGAGCCGTTGAGCATCGAGAGTATTGATTTTGTGCTCAATATAAATTTGAGGGGGACGTTGGATTTGGTCAGGCAGGTGGTGCCGCATATGACTACGACCACACCTTCGAGTCCAGACGGGTCGCGCGGTGTGATTATCATGATAGCGTCTTCGGCGGCGTTTGATGGACAGATGGGCCAGGTTGCGTATGCGGCGTCGAAAGGGGCGGTTGCGAGTCTGACACTGCCGCTTGCACGCGATCTGTCAAAGTATGGTATTCGTGCTGTGACGATTGCGCCGAGTATGTTCGATAGCGCGATGACGCGCATGATGAGCGATAAGGTGAAGAAGAGTTTGGAGAATAGTATGGAGTTCCCCAAAAGGGCGGGGCTGCCGGAGGAGTTTGCGAGGTTGGTGGTGGAGTGTGTGGGGAATGAGATGTTGAATGGCACGGTTTTGAGGCTGGATGGCGCGATGAGGATGCCGGCGAGGCTGTAGTTGTATTTATTTGGGTATATGAGTTTAATGGGGGCTCAGCGCTTGCGCTCCCTGATCTTGAACTTTACGCCGTTCTTGTTGACTCCGCCGACGGTGTTGTTCATCTTTGCGCGCTGGAGTTCGAGTTCTTCTTCAGCGGCCATGAGTTCGCTCTCTCGCTTCTTGAGGGCTCGTAATCTTGTTACGTGGCGCTCTTGTGCTCGCTCTCTTTCCTTGCGGAACTTTCGAGCTTCTCTCCGTGCTTGTTCCTGTGCCTCTATCTGCTTCTTCGATAATGTGTTCGGCCGCTGGATAGGCGTTTCGTCGTCATCGTCCGATAGCTCGTCTTGTAGGTCTCCGAAGGTGGGTGATTCTTTGCGCGCAGGAATGTCCTCGCCGCGCCCGAACCAAGTGTCTGGTTCAAACTCCTCTTGTTCTTCCTCATTGTCCACAAAGACTCTGTGCTTGCCCTGCTTCGTCCTCGCCGCATCCCTCACAGCACGCACCTCGCCCTGCTCCTCCATTATCAGCCGCTGCTCTACCTCCTCCCTCTCTTTGCGCGTCTGCTGTAGCATAGTGCGAATGTATCCCGCGTCCTGTGTCTTCAACAGCTTGACCACCTCCATGCTGAGCGCCTTGTTGCCTCGGTCCGCCACCTTCTTTCCCGACTTGTCCACCTTGGACGACATCATCTTGAAGGAGAACTCATCGGGATTTCGGTCCTGCGCCTTTTGCTTCAGGATCTTGAGCTTGGCCTGCTTCTGCTTGTGGTCGTGCGCGCGCAGCTTGTAGTCCTTGCGCTTTTCGAGGAGACCCCATTTTGCGCGCTCTTCGGGTTGGGCACGCTCTTTGTGGTTGCGCCGTTGAACGGCATTTCGCATGGACGACATTCTGGGCGGTGGGTGCTGTGGCGCGTTGGTTGTGTAGAGGTGTTGAGTTGCTCGAGACTTTTCGGTGGGCCTCTGCCGCCAAGACTTCGACCCGCTTTACTCATCTGCTAGTCCAAATGGACATCTGCATGCTGTTTCTCTCAAACATCGACACCTTTAGTGATTATTAATCAAATTTATTTTTTGTTGTAGCACTAATAGCCCAAGACTAGCTACATATTAAGGTAAGAAAAGAATAAGTTTTATCTTATATTATTTACTTACTTATTACTTATAGTACTATTCTACTCTACTCTAAGTAGCTACTATACTATATTTATAGCTACTATCTTTTCTAGCTATATATCTTTATAAGTATTTAAAAATATCTCTATAAGTATCTAAAATAGTCTAAATAGTAAGTAATCTCTATATAAATTTAACTATTTCTAATATAGTTAGAATACTTTC